>CATOCB010000086.1:0-724655 GCA_951411735.1 Somateria mollissima | reverse complement strand
GGATGCCTGTGCCTGGGGGAGTTGAGAGGTGCTTGTACACCCTAGGGGCCTCCATCTGGGGGTCTTTGGGACCTCCCTTTGAGGGGGAGGGAGTTGGGAGTTGGTTGTACACCTCTGCGTCCCATGTACTGGGGGGGGGGTTGGGACCTGTCTCTGAAGGGGCGGGTTGTGAGCTGCTTGTACACCTTTGGGACCTGTGTCTGGGGGGGGGGTGGGGCCCGGGTCTGGGGCCTGTGTCTGGGTGGAGTCCAGTTCTTGGGAGGGGGTGGGGGGGTGGGAGCTGTTTGTGGGCAGTTGGGGTCTGCATCTGGGTGTGGTTGGTGCCTGCTTCTTTTGGCAGTTTGGGGCCTGCTTGTAGACTTCTGCAGCTTGGGTTTGGGGGCTTTTCTGTAACGTTTGGGGTCTGCATTTTTGCTTTGGGATGCATCTTGAGCTTTTGAGGCCTAGCTATAGCGTTTGGGGCCTGCGTCTGGGGCTTTTCTGTAGCGTTTTGGTCGTTTGTGATTTGGGGCCTGTATCCAGGGTTTTGCCTTTTTTGTAGTTTCCATCTTTGTGTCTGTGTGTTTTGTTGTTGGTTGTCTAGGGTTAGGGGCAGTTTGAGGTTTGGATTTAGGTCAGTGTCGTTAGCGTTAGGGGGTTGATAATAACGGTTAGGGTTGTGGTTAGAGTTGTTAGGTTTAAGGGGAATAAGGATTTCAGGGTAAGGGGATCAAGGTTGTGGGAATAAAAATGTTGTTTTTGCACAGTTACATCCTTCAGAGGGAAGGAAGGTGGTATTGAGGTATGCTTGCAGTGATAAGGGAGCTTAACAGTGTGAAATGTGTTCATCTGATTCGTGTCAATATGGAACAATGCTAGGGCTGCATGATATGATGAAATGTGACCTTCTGTCTTACATACCCTTGTATAACCACAAGTCTAAGAAAACCAGAGTGGTTAATGTATACATGTATAGTTCTTGTATCTTGCAAAGGAATGATCCAGCAATTCGGGTCAATAGGGGATAAGAGAACAAAGGGGTTTCAGAATAACTGCTAACTATTACAACTGCTGCATGGGGCACTATGCAAGTCTCTGACATCCAGCCAAGATGGACAAAGGAGAAGGACAAGGGAAAAGCCTGGGAGGAAGACTACGAGCTTTCAGCATGAGGGACCACCAGAGACTGATAACGCATGCACCAGTGGGAGGGTTCGTATTCCAGGAACTAATTATAATAACCCTGCCTTTCCTAGAAGTAGTAATGAATATGTATTAGCCTAGGAGCATAAAAACCAGCCGCCTGATGTAACTTGTGTGCGTCTTGGTGGAGCAGAGACTCCCGGCGCACCCAGCGCTGCTTGCTTACCTCTACTCATTTAATAAATTGTAAACTTTAATTGTAATCCTATTTGGGACCCAGTCATTTATTACAACTGGGGGCTCGTTCGGGAGGGCTTTAGCTCCTGAATTCTGATTTGATCTAGGAGAGGCGCCCCACCATTTGGTGGCTGCTGTTCAAGTCAGGTCGGGACTAATGGCATCTTGAACCTGAATAAAGGTAAGCAAAGTTTTTGATTTTTTTTTTTTCAGCTCCCTTGTGTGTTGGGTCTGTCTGAGCTGGAGTCACCTTTTCCCTGCAGCAGCCCACACAGTGCTGTACTCTGCACTCGTAGCTGGAACAGCACTGATATCACTCCATTGTTGTGTCTATTGCTGCGTAGTGCTGGCACAGCATCAGGACTCCTTCCAAGCCCCCAGGAGCCAGCAGGCTGGGGGTGGGCAAGTGATGGGGAGGGGACATTGCCGGGGCAGCTGACCTAAACCAACCAAAGGGATATTCCATAACACCTGATGTCACACTCAGCAATAAAAGGGGGGGCTCTCATGGGTGAGGGGGCTGTTCCTCCTGAACAACCACTACGCGTTTTGAGGCCCTGCTTCCCAGGACGTGGCCGAACACTGCTCGTTGATGGGAAGTAGAGAATAATTTTTTTTCCCCTCTCTCTGTGCTTCCGCGCGGACTGATTGTTTCTTTTTTTTTCCCCCCATTCCCTTTCCCTTTAATTAAACCTTTCTCATCTCAAACCTCGAGTTCTCTGTGTTGTACTTTCTCCCCCTTCCTCTTTGAGGAGAGGGGGAGTGAGAGAGCGGTTGTGGTGGAGCTCGGCTGCCCACCTGAGTAAAACCACCACACCTTGCCAGCTGCAGCACTATATTTTGCCCGTAATTCTGCGTGTGAAGATCCGAACAAAGACGATGGAGTCGTAAGCATTTAAAGCATATACCGTTCGGTTGGGTGGGATTCAGTTGCCTGTGTGTGTAAGAGTGTGACTGAGACGGAACTTAGTTCTGAAGCGATTGTGGAGGTCTTCTAACTGCGGTTCCAATCTCCCATGAGGGACTTGGCCGGTGAAGGACCGAAGCGATTCCTATAGGATTTGTGGGTGGGTGATAGGTCCTAAACCCCCTGCAAGACACTCTTACTAAGGTAACCAAGGGCTGTGGGAATTGCCATAGTAAAATTCCTAGATGGGTCAGACAAAATTGAAGACCAGGGACCGGAAGAAAGGGAGAAAATTACCAGACATACCTTAATGTTACCAGACATATCTTAATGTTTTCGGGACAGGGCTTTGAGCGTCCTAAGTTTTTGGGATAGGGTTTGGAGCATCTTAATGTTTTGGGTTTGGGTTTTGAGCGTCCTAATTTTTTTGGGTTAGGGTTTTGAGTGTCCTAAGGTTTTGGGAAAGGGCTTTGAGCGTCCTAATGTTTTGCGTTAGGGCTTTGAGCGTCGTAACGTTTTGGGTTGGGTTTGGGTTTTGAGCGTCTTAATTTCTGGGTTTGGGTTTTGAGCGTCCTAAGATTTTGGGTTAGGGGTTTTAGGCATAGGTCTTCAGGGGTTTAGTGTGGTAAATAGTTGGGGTTAGGTCTGTAGGGGTTTCGAGGTTTTTTAATGTTAGGGCTTGAGGCTTTTTTGTAAGGGCGGTAAGGGCTAGGGTTACAGTGAATGCTGTTAAATGTAGTTCTCGAACACTCGGCCTGTGATTGGCCATGCCGGCTGTCCAGAGAATGCTGGTAGGTGTAGTTTTCCGGCACCGGGAGGCCATGTTGGGTGCCCAGAGCATGCAGGGAGATGTAGTTCTCAAAGACTCTAGACTTCCGGGAGGCCATGTTGAGTGCCCAGAGTATGCCGGGAAATGTAGTTCTAGAGTTTCTGGACTTCCGGGAGGCCATGTTGAATGCCCAGAGTATGCCGGGAAATGTAGTTCTAGGGTTTCTGGACTTCCGGGAGGCCATGTTGAATGCCCAGAGCATACCAGGACATGTAGTTCTCGGGAACTAGGGTTAGGGTTAGGGGCTAGGGTTAGGGTTAGGGTTTATGGTTAGGGTAAGGGTAAGCTTTAGGATTAGGGGTTATTTTTAGGGTTAGAGGATTAGGGCTACAGGGTTAGGGTTAGGGATAGGTTAGGGGTAGGTTTAGGGGTTAGGGTAAGGGTTAGGGGTTAGGGTTAGGGAGAGAGTATTAGGGTTAGGGGTTGGGGTTAGGGGTTAGGGGTTGGGGTTAGGGTAAGGGTTAGGGTGAGAGTATTAGGGTTTGGGTTAGGGTAAGGGTTAAGGCAAGGGTAAGTGTTAGGATAAGGCTAAGGGTAAGGTTAACGGTTAGGGTAAGGGTTACGGTAAGGGTTAGGGTGAGGATAAGGTTTAGGTTTAGGGTAAGGGTGAGGGTAAAGGTTATTATAAGGTTAAGGGTTAGGTTTAGGATAAGGGTAAGGGTTAGGGTAAGGTACAAGTTAGGGTTTGGGTTAGGGTAAAGGTTTTCATTTGTTAAAGCTGAAACGCAGTATGCAATCTGGGATGTCACAGCCAGAGCTGCCTATGGCAAGGTGAGAGAGGAACACATGGAGCAGATGTTCTACTCCTAGTTTTTTCTTTATACGTAAATAAAAGTTTGAGCTAATTCCAGGTAGAAGAGTTCCAATTACTTGCTTGGTCATATTGTCCTTTCAATATTATAAGCTGCAGCAAAAGCATGGGGATTGTTGCTTCTAGAAACACCCCAGTTCTCTTGTCGGCACTACGCATGCTGTTGATCTAAAACAGATTAAAAAAAAAAAAATCACACACACACACACACACACACAAAAAAAAAAAAACACCTCAGCTGCTGCTGCTGCTCTCTTCCTACTTCCTTGTTCTTTGCCCCTCCCCTTTCCCAGGTGATTGGGTTTGGGTGCTGGGTGGGGCCAAAAGGTATATGAGCCCCAGGCATCCCCTCAGAGAGCTCCTTCTGCTTGGGCTGCTCTTTGGGGTGTTTGTTTTTCTTCAGTCAGTTGCAGGGTTCTTTAGGTGGATTAGAGTCCATGGACTGATGTGTTTCCAAGTACCGAGGGGTACGCACATCTTTCTGAGGTAACAACTAGTAGGATCTGTTAGAATAAACTAATGTGGTACTTGGTGCCTTTATTGCATGCAGTTCTTTATCAGGTGAGTAACTGTTATAGCATGTTTACGGATAGGATGTCAATGTTACTTTGTGTGTTTGCTATGCAGTACCTCTGGGGAGACACTGTGCTTGGCTGGAAACTGAGGGCAGAAGTGATGTCAGGGCCTGTCTTCAATCAGGGTGGAAACACTGTGTGATTGGCTTGGAAAATAAAATTTGTGTAGCTTCCAAGATGTTAATAAAAATAAAATTAAAATTTTGTGAAATATGTTCATCTGATTCTTGTCAATATGGAACAACACTAGGGCCTCATAATGAAATGTGACCTTCTGACTTGCATCCCCTTGTATAAATAACTACAAGGCCAAGAGAAACAGAGTGGTTAGTGTATATAGTTCTTGTATCTTGCAAAAGAACAGTCTAGTAGTTCATGTTGATAGAGGGTTTGAAGGGTAAACCTTGAGACTCGGGTCTGGGAGATAAGAGAATGGGGGGAGTTTTTTGAGATAACTGCATGAGACACAGCTTTCTGACATCTGACCCAGCGACTACTAAATAAGGAGTGGGGGAGAAGCTGAAGAATGACCAAAGGACAAAGGCTGGGAGGAAGACTACGAGCCTTCAGTACAAGCGACCCCCAGAGGGACCACCGGAGACTGATACGCATGCATCCATGGGATGGTTCAGGTCCTAGGAAACTAATTATAATATCCCTGCCTTTTCCAAAAGTGGTGATGAATATGTATTAGCCTAGGAGCATAAAAACCAGCCACCTGATGTAACTGGTGTGTGTCTTGGTGGAGCAGAGACTCCCGGCGCACCCAGTGCTGTTTGCTTACCTCTATTCCTTTAATAAATTGTAAACATTATTTGTAACCCTATTTGGGACTCGGTCATTTGTTACAACTGGGACCTCCCGATGGGTGGAAGCTGTCGGGATAGCCCGGGATGCCGAGGCATGGTGCTGCAACGAGGTTGGTGGTCAGTGGCGCCCTGGGGCAGGCCAAATTGGGAGGGGGCGAGGCAGTGGGTGGTCGATGGCTTCTGTGGAAATGGCCCTTGTGTGGGGTGGGGGCGGCGCATTCAGAGGAACCTTGACAGGCTGCAGATAGGAGCAGGCAGGAACCTTTTGAAGTTCAGGAGAGGGAAATGCCAAGCCCTACCCTTAGGGAGGAACAACTCTATTCACCAGCACTGGATATCTGGATACTAAATAAGCATTTCTTCATGGAAGGGGTGGTTAGACATTAGAACAGGCTGCCCGGGGAAGTGGTAAGAGTCCCCATCCTTAAAAGTATTTAAGAGACGTGTGGACATAGCACTTAGGGATACGATTTAGTGGTAGCATTAGGTTGATGTTTGGACTTGATGTTCTTAAGGGCCTTTTCCAACATAAGAATTCTTGTTAAGGATGGGGATTCAAATAACAAATGCGTTTTCGGGAAATGGCTCTATCCTTCGTTGTAGGTGACAGCAGCTCACCTTGCAAATGGAATCCACCCAAAGATCTCGGGTCATGTCATCACAGATACTGTAGAAGGGAAGAAAGTTGGAACTTTTTTTTTCAGAGGTAAAACCTGCAGGTGAGTACAGAAGTAACATGTACACTGAGAGCTGTAGAGATTCCCTGAAAGTTTAGGGTTGAAATTTGGCTAGGCCTGCCTGTTAAACAAATGGGAAACTATGCTCTGCTTGACAAACGGCTTTTGAAAGGTAATTTTCAATGTTGGAATGGAACATCTGGAATCCTCTTCTCGGGTTCCTTCCAGCTGATGACTTGCTGCATCGGCCTTGCATTCAAAGAACTAAGTAGAATTTGTATTGTTTTCAGTCTTAGAGGTTATCATCTCTTATTGATGATTTCAGGGTGAAAGCATGCATATAGAATGTACTGCTGAACTAAGATAGTGTACAGTTTCATTTTTTATCCTGTTCTTTTTATGACTCAGTCTTTTGTTACTGTATGTAGCAATGTTTTCCTGCCTCTGTGTTGCTGTGACAATGTAACAAGGGCTGCAGAAAGTCAGACCAAAGATCTGTGATCTTAGAATAGAACAAGTATAGAGTGATACTTGTAACTTGCACTGTAAGACAAGCAAATGCCGTGGAGTATAAAAATGCTTAATGGATTTCTTGTAAAAATTGGCCATATCCTTTGAACCCATGTAAACACTTAGCATCCATGGGTCACAGCAGTCACGTGCCTTAACTAGGTATTGTGTGTAAACTCTGGAGCTAGCTTCACTATGTGAAGAACCGTTGCCTTTATTTTGTGTGTGCTTGTGGGCAGGAGGAGTGAAATTTGCTTCCTGCTAGCTTTTGATGCCCCCATCTTCTGTATGGACAGAGAACATGGGTGATCGATCTCTGTTCAACTTCTATGATACGAGACATCGTCTTTTCCCTCATCTCTCTTTCACATGAAAAAGGTTTTTTCTTAGTCCTTTTCTACAGAAACTGTTCCAAACATTTGGTGATCCCTGTTTCTCTTGGCTGAAACTGTTTTTATTCTACTGTGACCTTTTTAAAGTGGGCAAAAATAAAATTTTGTGTAGCATCCAAGATGCAAATGAACCTTTGGTTTATAAGATAGCAAGGCTACCTTTGAGTTTTGATTAGATTGGTGATGTTTTTTTGTTGCCTTTCCTAGGCCTTTTCCAAAAGGTTAAACAGGGAAGTTGCTGTTCAACGCTGATGAGCATTGAAGTGATGTTTTCATAGGATTGTGTGCAGTACCAAGGCCTGATTTCCCCTTCTGCCTCTGCATTACTTCATGTTTATCTGCTGTGAATTGTACTTGCTATTTGTTTGCATAGTGGCTGCAAAGGAATCACAGGCTGGTTGAGGTTGAAAGGACCTCCAGAGGTCACCTGGTCCAACACCCCTTTTGTGTTCAAAGAAGACAAAAATATACTCCACGTTATAAAGTATGACCTCGCTTTAAAAAGCTGTTTTAACAGTCCTTCATTAAGTCTTATTAATCAAGTGTCCCCTAGTTCTTTTCTTACGCTTCCCACTATACCTCCTGTTATTTTCCTTAACATGGGAATTCCTGCTCTGGCAATTTCTGTAGGACACTTCTTAAACAGAAGTCTAGGCATATCAGTCACGTTTCAAGTCATCTGTTTCAATTCAGACAATTTCAAGAGTTAAAAGTGAAAACATAGCTTATCCATGAGCTCCTTGAGAACTCCTTAGTGAAATGCTGCCTGAGCCTTTTGACTTGTTACTTCTGTTTCTGTGTCAAAACTTGTTCTGTACCATTTCAGTCAGAGATGGATTTTTTGACATCCGTGCCAAGAAAAACCTTTCTTCCATAGGAACCCTTCAATGTACACAGAGCGGAGAAAGAGCAGCTATTCTGCAAGTTGGTACTCAGGCTGGTTTTGGCTTCCCGTACTGTTTGTACATTCCCATGTTGTTTTGCAATCTTTTCTTTTTTCAGTAGTTATATAATAAAACTTTTTCAAAGGATGTCTCCCTGTTTTCAGTAACCTCCTTACGCCCTGAGATTTAGCCGTCCTTGTATTCTTTTGCTCTTCGTTTTTTTTTATACAAGTCGTAGAGTTGTTGGATCCCCGGACTCCGGGATGGCCACCGTGCTGAGCTCTGGGTTGCCTACCTCTGGAGGGTCGGGAGGTGGCCGTCCTGATCCTCTGGGGTCTGGCCTCAGGTGGCGTGGGGGCCGCTATCACAGGGCCGAGGAGTCCGGCAACGGGTGGCACAGGGGCTGGCTGTCCCGTGGTCCGTCCTCGGGTGGATGGGGGGGGCAGCGTTCCCAGGGCCCGGGGGTCCAGCCTCTGGCGGCCCGGCGGCCAGCAGTCCCAAGCCCCGAGGGGGCAAGTCTTGGGTGGCAAGGGGGCAGGCTGTCCCTTGACCCGGGGCGGACGTCCTCAGGCTCATGGGGCCCGGCTTTCCCGGGATCCCGGGAGCCGGCCTCTGGAGACACGGGGACCGGCTGTCCCGTGTCCCGGGGGTCTGTCCTCGGGCGCTGTGGGTGCCGGCCGTAACATGAAGCGGGAGGCTGTCATCCGCCGGTTCGGGGACTAGCTGTCCCGGAGACCGGGGGTTCGGTCCCGTGCAGAGCGGCGGACTGCCGTTCCGAGCTCCCGGTTGCCTCCATCCGGAGGCACGAGATCCGACCATCCCGATCCCCTGGGCTCCAGTCTTGGACGACGCGTGTGCTAGCCGCACCGGGATCCGGGGCCGAACTCGAGCATCACTGGGACGGCAGTCCCGAAACTGGGAGTTCGGCCTTGGGTGGTGCCGGGTCCAGCTGTCCCTAGCCCCTGGGGCTCCGGTCTTGGGCAACGCGTGTGCTAGCCGCACCGGGGTCCGGATCCAACTTCAGGCGGCTCGGGGACGGCGATCCCGGCGCCCGGGTGTCTGGCCACGACGGCATGGGTTCCGGCCGTACCGTGAAGTGGGAGGCTGTCGTCCACCAACTCAAGGACTGGCTGTCCTGGAGACCGGCAGTTCGGTCCCGTGCGGAGCAGCGGCTGGCCGTTCCGAGCTCCCGGTAGCCTCCATCCGGAGATGCAGGATCCGACCATCCCGAGCCCCTGGGCTCCGGTGCTGGGTGACGCGTGTGCTAGCCGCACCGGGGTCTGAGGCCGACTTCGGGTGGTTCGGGTACAGCGATCCCGGGGTCAGTGTGTCCGGCCAAGGGCTGCACGGGGCAGGCTCTCCCATGTCCTGGGGGTCTGAACTCGGGCGCCGAGTTTGTAGGCCATGCCGTGAAGCGGGAGGCTGTCTTCCGCCGGATGGGGGACTGGCTGTTCCGGAGACCGGCGGTTTGGTCCCGTGCAGAGCGGCGGCCGGCTGTCCCTAGCCCCTGGTATCTGGTCTTGGGCGACGCGTGTGCTAGCCGCACCGGGGTCCGGGGCCGACTTCTGGCGGTTCGGGGACGGCGATCCCGGGACACGGGTGTCCGGAAACGGGCTGCGTGGGGGCTGACTGTCCCGTGTCCCGGGGGTCCATCCTCGGGCGCCGTGGGTGCCAGCTGTGTCATGAAACGGGAGGCTGGCATCTGCCGGCTCGGGGACTGGCCGTCCCGGAGACCAGGGGTTCTGTCCCGTGCGGAGTGGCGGCCGACTGTCCCGAGCCCCTGGGCTCCGGTCCTGGGCGACGTGTGTGCTAGCAGCACTGGCCTCCGGGTCCGACTTCGGGCAGCTCTGGGACGGTGAACCCAGGACCAGGGTGTCCGGCCATGGGCGGCGTGGGTGCCGGCTGTGCCGTGAAGTGGGAGGCTGTCGTCCGCCGGCTCAGGGACTGGCTGTCCAAAGACCGGCGGTCCGGTCCCGTGAGGAGCGGTGGCCAGCTGTCCCAAGCTCCAGGTTGCCTCCATCCGAAGGCACGGGATCCGACTGTCTCGAGCCATTGGGCTCCGATCCTAGGCGACGTGTGTGCTAGCCCCACCGGCCTCCGGGTCCGACCTCAGGCAGCTCTGGGACGTTGATCCCAGGACCTGGGTGTCCATCCTCGGGCGGCGTGTGTGCCGGCTGTGCCGTGAAATGAGAGGCTGTCATTCGCCTGCTCGGGGACTGGCCGTGACGGGGACAGGGGGTTTGGTCCCGTGTAGAGCGGCGGCCGGCCATCCCGATCCCCTGGGCTCTGGTCCTGGGTGACGCGTGTGCTAGCCGCACTGGAGTCAGGGTCTGACCTCGGGCGACTCGGGGACAGCGATCCAAAACACGGGTGTGCGGCCTCGCGCGGCTTGGGTGCCGGCTGTGCCGGGAAGTGGGAGGCTGTCGTCTGCCGGTTTGGGGACTGGCCGTCACGGAGACAGGGGGTTCGGTCCCGTGCAGAGCTGCAGCCGGCCGTCCGGAGCTACCGGTTGCCTCCAGCCGGAGGTGAGGGATCCGACCGTCCTGAGCCTCTGGTGTCCGGTCCTGGGCAACGCGTGTAAAACTTAGTCGTACACTTACCCTTACATTTACCCTAGCAATTACTCATACCCTTAACCTTACCCTGACCCTGACCCTGACCCTTACCCTTACCCTATCCCTTACCCTTACTCTAAGCCTTACCCTAACCCTTACCCTTTCAGCTTACCCTTACCCTTGCCCTAACTCTAACCCTTACCCTTACTCTTACCCTTACCCTTACCCTATCCCTTACCATATCCCTTACCCTAATCCTTATATTTACCCTTACCCTTACACTAACCCTTCTTATCTTACTCTTAACCTTATCCTTACCCTAACCCTTACACTTACACTTAGCCTTACGCTTACCCTTACCCTAACCCTAACCCTTACCTTTACCCATAAGCTTATGCTAACCCATACCGTTACCTTTACCGTTACCCTAACCCTAAGAATTACACTAAACCGTACCCTCATCTTTACCCTTACCCTTACCCTTCACCTTACACTTACTCTTACCCTTACCTTTACCCTTACCCTTAGTCTTACCCTAACCCTTACTCTAACCCTTACCCTTAGTCTAAGCCTTACCCTTATCCTCACTCTCTCTCTTACCCTAGCACGTACACTGACCCTTAACCTTAAACTTTACCCTAACAATTACACTTAACCTTACCCTAATCCTTACCCTAAACTTTACACTTACCCTAAAAGTTACCCTAACCCTTACCCTAACACTTAACCTTACCCATACCCTTAACGATATTCTTACCCTTACCCTCACCCTTAACCTTACCCTAACCCTTACAGTTACCCTTACCCTAAACCTTACTCTAACCCATACCCTAACACTTACACTTACCCTACCCCTTACCCTAACACCCTTATCCTTACCCTAACCCTAACCCTTACCCTTAGCCTTACCCTTACCCTATCCCTTACTCTAACCCATACCCTAACACTCATAACACTGTGGTTATGAGGTGCCTCAGGATGTGCTTTTTTTCTTGTTTCCGCCCTTCCCTCGTGCAGCCTTGGAGAGGTGAAGTCCCCATGTTGTAGAGTGGTGCAAAAAGGTGAGAGGGTTGTCAGCCCGGTCAGTTTCCTTCACCAATGCTAAGACAAGTCGTTGAAGAGAAACAGCCTGGTTGCTTGTGCTGCACCCTGTTGAACTAAGCCAGACCAAAAACAGGGCTGCTGTTCCTCCTGCTCTCTTTACCTCTTCTCATCTTGCAAAGGAATGGTCCAGCAATTCGGGTCAATAGGGGATAAGAGAACAAAGGGGTTTCAAAATAACTGCTAACTGTTATGACTATTGCATGGGGCACTATGCAAGTCTCTGACATCCAGCCAAGATGGACAAAGGAGAAGGACAAGGGAAAAGCCTGGGAGGAAGACTATGAGCCTTCAGTACGAGAGACCCCCAGAGGGACCACCGGAGACTGATAACGCATGCGCCAGTGGGCGGGTTCGTATTCCAGGAACTAATTATAATAACCCTGCCTTTTCTAAGAGTAGTAATGAATATGTATTAGCCTAGGAGCATAAAAACCAGCCGCCTGATGTAACTTGTGTGCGTCTTGGTGGAGCAGAGACTCCCGGTGCACCCAGTGCTGTTTGCTAACCTCTGTTCATTTAATAAATTGTAAACTTTGATTGTAATCCTATTTGGGACTTAGTCATTTATTACAACAGACAACCTCATAAAATGCAGACAACCAGCATCCTTACCGCCATTAGGTGGAAATCACGGTGTAAGAAACATTACCACCTCAAAGAGTAAAAGCCTCAAAAGAAATGTGACTTGTAACAGGCCAGTAGTTGTGTATTTTCTGTGAAGCACCAGATAGATTATGAACCTTGAATAGCACAGTTAATGGGGAGACAGGGGAGTGTCCTGGTCCTTGGCAGAAAAAAAAAAGTGTATAAACTGTGTATGGAATTAGTAGGCACCCTCCTGCTTGCGGGACGCCTGCCATTGTAATCTCGAATAATAATGCTACTGTACTGAGATCCTCTCCTGAGCCTATGCTATTTTCCAAAGATTGATTCACGGTTTTAAGGTTTCAGGGATAGGGCACTAGGGGTGGGTTTCAGGGTAAGCGTTCTCAGGGTTTATGTTTAGGATTTTAAGGTTTTTAGGGTTGGAATTTTAACGGTTAGGATTTTAGGGATTTGGGGGTTAGGGTTTAAGGGTTTCAGGGTTAGCGTGTTAGGGTTTTAGAGTTTTTTGGGTTGTAGTGTTGATAGGTTTTTTAGGGTTAGGGTCTTAGGGTTTTATTTTTGGTCTGTTATTTAGGGTGAGGGTTTTAAGATCTTAATTCTTTTTTTAGGTTAGGTTTTCCAGGGTTAGGGTTTTGAGTGTCCTAATTTTTTGGGTTAGGGTTTTGAGCGTCTTAATGTTTTGGGTTGGGTTTGGGTTTTGAGTGTCCTAATGTTTTGGTTTAGGGTTTGGAGCATCCTAATATTTTGGGTTAGTGTTTGGAGCGTCCTCATTTTTTGGGTTTGGGTTTTGAGCATCCTATTTTTTTGAATTTGGGATTTGAGCGTCTTAATTTTGTGGGTTTGGGATTTGAGCGTCTTAATTCATTGGGTTAGGGGTTTTAGGCATAGGTCTTCAGGGGTTTAGTGTGGTAAATAGTTTGGGTTAGGTCTGTAGAGGTTTTGAGGTTCTTTAGGGTTAGGGCTTGAGGCTTTTTTGTGTAAGGGCGGTAAGGGCTAGGGTTACAGTGAGTGCTGTTAAATGTAGTTCTCGAAAACTCGGCCTCTGATTGGCCATGCCGGCTGTCCAGGGAATGCTGGTAGGTGTAGTTTTCCGGCACCAGGCTTCCGGGAGGCCATGTTGGGTGCCCAGAGCATGCCGGGAAATGAAGTTCTGGGACTCCAGACGTCTGGGAGGCCATGTTGAGTGCCCAGAGAATGCCGGGAAATATAGATCTGGGACTCTGGACTTCCGGGAGGCCATGTTGAGTGCCTAGAGCATGCCGGGAGATGTAGTTCTCGGGAACTAGGGTTAGGGTTAGGGGCTAGGGCTGGGGCTAGGGTTAGGGTTTAGGATTTAGGGTGAGGGTTGGGGTTAGGGTTAGGAGTTAGGGTTAGGGCTTAGGGTTAGGTTCTTAGAGTTTTATTTTTGGTCAGTTATTTACGGGTTAGGGTTAGGGTTAGGTTTAAGGTTAGGGGTTAGGGTTATGGGCACTAAATAATGCGCCTGGGCACATTTAAAGCGCGGCAATGCCCGGGTACATTTCTCAGGTGGAGCTAGGTGAGGTAAAGAAGTTGGGAACAGGGAGGTATTACACAACGGTATGTTGCATCAGTAGCAGTCAGCACTGTGGAGGAGGTGGGTATTAGGGCTGGCACACTAGTGAATGCTGGTTCTCTGTGTTTGCAGATGATGGAGAGCCTGTTTAAACTAATTCCAGTTGAAAAAGTTTCAGATACTTGCTTGGTGATATTGTCAGTTCAATATTAAAAGCCGCAGCAAAAGCACGGGGATTTTTGCTTCTAGAAACACCACAGGTCTCTTATCTGCTCTCTGCATGCTTTTGAGCTAAAGCAGATTTAAAAAAAGAAACAAACAAAAAAGAAAGAAAGAAACAAAAAAAAGCATCACAGCTGCTGCTGTGCCTGCTCTCTTCCTAATTCCTTGTGCTTTGCCCCTCCCCTTTACCACGTGATTGGGTTTGGATGCTGGGGGGGGGCCAAATTGTTTATGAGCCCCAAGGCATAGCATCAGAGAGCTCCTTCTGCCTGGGCTGCTCTTTGGGGTAAGTGCTTTGTTTTTCCTTCAGTCAGTTGCAGGGTCCTTTAGGCAGGCTGGAGTCTATGGTTTTCTGGATTTCTAAGTGCTTGGAATTCACTTAATAGAGGGATATTTAGTAGAGGCTGCTGGCTCACTGTTCTTTGGGATGGTGGCATACGCTCCTGTTTTTGAGCTATACTTGAATCTCTAGATGAATCAACCCACTTGTGTAACTCTCCAGAGGACTAAAACAAGCTTGATTGCATGGTACATGTGGCTTGACAGCATAGATGCAGCATTACCAAGAGACTGAGCAGGGTTGTATCAGTCACCTCTTTCATCTGCAAAGGGTACGTCTGTGATTACCCCTGCCGGGGCTGCTGTGTGTGCATGTCTTTTTGGATGTTGTGGAGCTCAGTTGTTTTTCTGTGTGTGTGTTTATGTTCTAACTTTTTTTGTTATTTTTTGTTTTTGGTGGGCGAATAGTGTGTGTGCTGAGCATGGTTGGCAGGAGGAGGTGGGGAGCTGCTCAGGACTGGTAGGTTTTGTTTCTGGGAGTGTGCGGCATCCTTCCTGTGTGATGCGACTGATCGTTGGGCAGGAACGTTTCAGCTCCTGTGTTTTGAGCAATGTAGCTTGTGTAGCGTGTGTTGTTTGGCCTGGGCAGAGTTTGCTGTGGCACTGTGAGGGAAGAATCTCAGTTAGAGCTGGTGAGCAGCTGAAGTAACGGAGCTGGGAAGAGAGAGGTATTGCAGCAGATAGGCTGTGGCTGTGAGGTGCCTCAGAATGTTATTTCCTCTTGTCTTTGCAGGTGCTTTGTGCAGTTGTGGACAGGGAAGGGAAATCCTCATGTCACGAAGCACTGAGGGAAGGTTAGTGTTGTCAGCCTGGTCATCCCTTATCCGAAGCGAAGGGAAAATGCTCAGGTGTTTCCCTCTGAGGGTCCGAGGTGAGGCTGTTTGGGATAGAGGAGCAGTGTGGCAGGTGGGTGCTTGCAAGCACAGTGGTCACTTTGTCCTTTTGTGTTCCCGGGTAGTGTGGGTGATGCTGGCTGCTCCTTTCAAGCTTGGACCTAATTTGCAGGTACAGAGGCAAGTGGACTGCTGTTTTGAAAGGATAAAACTAAAGATGGGGTCGCTTATGTTGTTGAGGGATGGGTGCTACTGCTGGCAGCTGAATGTTTATCTTCTGCCTGTGTTTTCCTTTGTTCAGGCTGAAATGCAGTGTGCAGTGCAGGACATCCCGACCCGAGCTGCCTCTGGAGTGACTCTGGTGTGTGGTGAGCAGAGGTAGCTGTTAATTTTTGGGGTGTGGTTGTCACTGCAGTTATTTTCCTACATCCAATGGAGTAAAATTCCAGTTTACCTTTCAGAGATGCTATAAGTGGGTAAAGAGAAGAGATGGAACCATCTGCCACGTGGGGCAGGCGAGTGGCTGAGGTACAGGAGGGGATGAGAGTACGTGATTTTTTCCGGCGGGTGGAATGGAATTGATTTGGTTGGTGTATAATCTGTTCTGCTCCTAGATTTTTCTTTCAATGTAAAGAGAAGTTTGAGCTTATTCCAGCTGAAAAAGCTTCAGTTACTTGCCTGGTCATATTGTCCTTTTAATATTCAAAGCTGCAGCAAAAGCATGGGGATTGTTGCTTCTAGAAACACCCCAGGTCTCTTGTCTGCACTCTGCATTCTGTTGAGCAAAAGCAGATTTAAAAAAAAAAAAAAAAAAAAAAAAAAAAAAAAAAAAAAGAAACACACTAAAAACAACAACAACAAAGAAACACCATTGGGTGATGTGTTGTGAACGCAACGATCATTTAATCCCTTTGTTTTCCCAGGTGGTGTGGATGATACTGGCTGCACTGTTGGAGCTTGGACTCAGAGAGGAACAGGTGAGCGCAATCGTATGTTGCATCAGCAGTAGTCAGCATTGTGGAGAAGGTGGGCATCGGGGCTGGCATGCTAGTGAATGCTGGTAGTCTGTTTTTGCAGCTGATGATGAGCCTGGCAATTGACTAAGATGACAATCAGTGCCTGTGCATTTCTTGAGGCAGAGGGAATTTACCACCCAGCAATCTGAGTGCTAATTTGGAGGGCACCTGGTATTTGCATATCTGGGGTGGCTAATGGGAGCTGGGAGCCAGAGCAGCATGGAGCCAGCTGGCTGAAGATACTTGGTGCCACTGTGAGGGTGGTTCAGGCTGGGTCATGTTCAGGCTGCTTGTGGCTGGGTCACCAGGCTAATAGAAGAAGCGGGATTATTTTGTAGCGTGAGTGCGTGTGCCAGGCAGGACAGTTTCCTTCTGTTCGTCTGTCCTGTAGTGTTGCTTCTGCAGCATCTGTTCTGTGCTTCTCGGGTCTTGATATCCTCCTAGCTTTTTACACTGGACTGACTAGAATTGACTGAAGTGTCAAGCTCTCATTCGGCAGCTCAGTGACTGGCTTGATCTACTTCTGAGGTGCTGAGGCAAGGGGGCTGCTGTTTTGAAACGATAATGTTGTAAATGGGGTCCCTTTGTGTTGTTGAGGGATGGGTGCTAATGCTGGCAGCTGAATGATTATCTTGTGACTGTTTTCATTTGTTAAAGCTGAAATGCAGTGTACAACCTGGGACGTCACACCCACAGCTGCCTCTGGCAAGGTGAGTGAGGAACAGATGTAGCAGTTGTTGTGTTGCAGGTCTCACTGTTACTCTAAGCATCCCCTCTTTATCTTTTAGAGGTGTTGTAGCTGTTTGAAGAGGGTAGATGGAATCATCTGCTTCAGGGGCAGGTAAGCGGGCAGAGGTAAGGCAGCAGATGAGAGTAACTGTCCTAGCTGTGCTGTGTCTTTGGATGTTGCCTCGGCCTATGCTTTTCTTTTTCTTTCACAGGTGTCTCGCACAGGCTCAAAGGAGCAAACTGCACTCTGAAGAGCTGTGTAAGAAGAGGGGCTGGTTGTGAGCTGGATTGGAGCAGAACGGCCAAGTAGCACAAGGTGACTATGAAAGGTGTCCGTCTCGCTTTGCAGGTGCCGTGGCAGGCTCTCCACAGAAGTGGCTGAGGATTTGAGATAAGGCCAGAGAGCGTCAAGGAGCGGCATGTGCAGGGATGGTTTCCAAGCGCTGCGGTGGCTTTCTCTTCTTCCCATGGGGGGCAGACAAGCAGCTGAGGTACAGGAGGGGATGAGAGTAACTGTCCTAAGGGTGCTGTGGCTTTTGCTGCTGTGGTTGCTTTCTCTCCTGTTTATCAGGTGCCACAGACAAGGTGGGCTGAGATAGCCTTTAGAGTAGGAGGAAAGCAGGTAGCTGGAATGCTGTGTGGTTCCTGAGAAAGGTGTTGTGTAGAAAAAAGGTTGTCTGGCATGGCAGTTCCTGATGGCGGTCGTCTTTGGTAGGTGAAGATGTGCCTGAAGTCCTGTCCTGTGTAGCCTGAGCACGCCTTGCTGAGGATGAAGCGTGCTTTCCAGCAGTTCCCAAAACTGTGTTGAGGCTGAAATGCTGCGTGTGTGTTTGGGTTGGGGTTGCACCTTGGTGAGTGTAGGGATGGGTTTTAAGTCGGTGTAGTGGAGGGCCTGGACCCAGTGTTCTGTAGTGTGTTTTGACCCATCAGCATAGCCTCTTGGTTTTCAGATTGCCTACTGAAGTATGTGACTTTTCCTGCTAGTGGAATGGAATTGATCTTTTTGGT
This sequence comes from Somateria mollissima, assembly GCA_951411735.1. Taxonomy (NCBI): domain Eukaryota; kingdom Metazoa; phylum Chordata; class Aves; order Anseriformes; family Anatidae; genus Somateria; species Somateria mollissima. The sequence goes on along the minus strand of CATOCB010000086.1, from coordinate 706,956 downwards.
GCGTAATCTGATCTGCTCCTAGATTTTTTTTTCAATGTAAATGAAAGATCGAGCTAATTCCAGATAGAAAAAAAAATCAGTTACTTGCTTGGTTGTATTGTCCTTTCAATATTCAGAGCTGCAGCAAAAGCATGGGGATTTTTGCTTCTAGAAACACCCCAGTTCTCCTGTCTGCACTCTGCATGCTGTTGAGCTAAGCCTTATAAATAAGTAAATAAACCACACCTGCTGCTACTCCTGCTCTCTTTTTACTTTCTTGTGCTTTGCCCCTCCCATTTCCCAGGTGACTGGGTTTGGGTGCTGGGGGGGGGGCCAAAAGGTATATGAGCCCCAGGCATGCCATCAGAGAGCTCCTTCTGCCTGGGCTGCTCTTTGGGGTCAGTGCTTTGTTTTTCCTTCAGTCAGTTGCAGGGTTCTTTAGGCAGGCTGAAGTCTATGGTTTTCTGGATTTTAAGTGCTTGGAATTCACTTAATAGAGGTATATTTAGTAGAGGCTGCTGGCTCAGTGTTTTTGGGGATGTTGGGGTACGCTCTTGTTTTTGAGGTGTATTTTAATCTGTAGATGAATCAACCCACTTGTTGAACTGTCCAAAGGACTAAAACCAGCTTGATTACATGCTACAAGAGGCTTGACCTTGTAGGTGCAGTATGCCCAACAGACTGAGCAGGGTCACCTTTTTTGTCTGTAAAAGATAAGTCTGTGACTACCTCTGTTGGGGCTGCTGTGCATTCATGGCCTTTTGGCATTTGTGGAATTCAGGGTATTTTTTTTTACTTATCTGGCTCTGGTCTCTGTGTTTGAGTCCTCTGCAAGGAGCTGTACTGTTTGCGTGTCCATTGTGGATGTGACCTCTCTTTGTTTCTTGTAGCCCAGGGCATAGGCACGGAAACTTGAACGAAGCTTGAGGGTGAGTGGACAGCAGAGGGGACCCTGAGTTGTTCGGTGGACTGTGTTAGTCTGCTTCACTTGTTGGGCCGGCTTTGGAAGCGCCTTGCGACAGCAGAGTATGTCTCCTGCCACAGTTTTGAGGCACGCTGGACGTCAGTGGTTCCAGTTCCTGAAATGCTGGAGCTGCTCAGAGCGCAAGAGGAGCTGGGAGTGCGATGCATCTCCTTGGGATGTTAGGTGAGCGAAGCGGTGGTACTGGCTTGGGGCATGTGGCTCTGGGGCTTCTTGGCTGTTGCAGTAGGGGAGGAAAGAAGAGGAGTGGGTATAGACTGTTTTGTGGATTGTCACGTTTGTCTGTTCTTTCTCCCTGGTGTAAGCCCCGTGACCTTGGCTTGGCACACTGAATGGAAGTGATAAGCCTGGATTGGGAAGGTGAGTGGTGAAAAGTTGGGAAACGGGCATTGTTTTTGGTGTAGTAGTCTCTTGGTGCACCTCTGGGTGACTCGTCTTTTCCAGGGACGAAGAAGGTACTGGGAACTTCCTAGCTGGCCTCTGTGGTCCACATTGATGGTGGATTCTGAGCCCTGAGAATTAAGTTCAGGTGGAAATACTGTATGTTGGGGAGTGGTTGGCAGGGGGAGGCGGGGAGTTGTCTAGAGGGTGTCTATCTGATTTCAGTAGCGGAGCAGGTCAGTTGACTACTGTTTTGTTTCTGAGGAGGGTGTTTCACTGGAAGAAATTTGACTGGTGTGCTGGCGCCTGATGGCACTTTATTTCTGCAGGTGAAGAAGAGCCTTGTGCCTGAAGCAATGTCCTGGCTAGCCTTTGTGTTTTGTGGTGAGGATGGAACCTGCCTCCCAGCATTCCCAAGCTAAGTAGGGGGGCAAGTGCTATGTTTGAGTTGGGGTTGTGAATGCACCTATAGGGTGCGGGTCTGTGCTTTGAAGTCATCGCAGCGGATGGGGCCTTTCAGGATTGATCAGATCAGGCAGAGAGATTATGTGTGGGGAGTTGTGTCACGTACAGTGTGCGCACATGCCAGGCAGGGCAGTCCCAGCTTGTCATCTGTGTTCTGTGTTGTCGGTGCTGTGCTGTTGCTCTTGGTGCTTAGCAGGCCCTGGGAAAGCCATCCTGCGGGTATTGAACACTTGACCTCCTTGGAATATTGCTGATGTTGAACTGGGAGCTGAGTACCTCTTGTCTTGCAGTGGGAGCTTAAAGGGATCACTTCTTCTGTGCGTGTAATTGTTTTTTGTATCAAATATTTCCTGATATGATCATCATATGTTACGTGCTCCTCAGGTCTTGATATGCTCATTGCCCTCTTCCACTGGACAGACAAGACGTGCAACTTTGTAGCCACACCAAAGGCCCTAAGTGCTTGTTTTGTCATCGTAGGGCTGAACCGAGCACTTCTTGTCTTGCAGTCGCTGCTTGAAGTGCAGATCTGTTTCAGGTCTTGTGCATCATATTTGGTTTGAGATCGCATCTGTTTCTATCCTCACTCTTGCAGAAGTAATCTGGGCTGCATCAGGAGCTCCTGCTTGGGAATTGATTTCCTGAGTGTCTTCTTATGGGGTTTTCACTCCCCATCGTTCTGGTCTCTTGTCTTGAAGGCAGGCTTTTCATGCCTCCATCATCCTAGTTCTGGCAGTTGCTTCCAGTCGCGTGTCGTGACATTTGAATCTCTCCTTGGGTCTGCTGCAGAGCACCTGTTCTGACTTGCTGTTGCCATAGGGCTTTCCCCTGGGAGTCACTTCTTCTTGTGCCTTGTGTTCTGTGTTTTGTTTGTAGCGTGCCTGTGTGTGTGTTTGGTCTGGAGCTGTCCTGCCTGGCAGTTAGTGATGACAGCTGACGTGGTAGTCCATGGGTGTACTACTACATTGTCTGGACTGTTTTGGCAAAACATCCAGTCTGCCTCTGGGCACGTACTGAAGGGCAGCTGGCACAGTCATCTCTGTGGTGTTTGGCAGATGTGGGGGGGGGAGAGTTGAGCTGCTTTTGAGCAGGTGCTCGCATAGCGCTTGAACAGTGTGCTGGAGGAGGTCTGTTGAATCTTGAAAGCTTACAGATCTGGGGTTTTGAAATTTTTATTTCTTTCCTGTCCACAGTAGAGTGTAAACCTCTGGAGGAACCTGTCACAGGAAAGAGCTCCTTATGGAACTGTCCAGCACTCGGTAGGCAGCTCAGTGACTGGCTTGATCTACTTCTGAGGTGCTGAGGCAAGGGGGCTGCTGTTTTGAAACGATAATGTTGTAAATGGGGTCCCTTTGTGTTGTTGAGGGATGGGTGCTAATGCTGGCAGCTGAATAATTATATTGTGACTGTGCCTTCCTTTGTTCAGGCTGAAACGCAGTGTGCAGTCCAGGACGTCATGACCCGAGGTGCCTCTGGAGTGACTGATGCGTGATGAGCAGAGATAGCTGTTATTTTTGGGGTGCGGTTGTCACTGCAGTTATTTTCCTACATCCAATAGAGTAAAATTCCAGTTTACCTTTTAGAGGTGCTATAAGTGGGTAAAGAGAAGAGATGGAACCATCTGCCACGTGGGGCAGGCGAGTGGCTGAGGTACAGGAGGGGATGAGAGTACGTGATTTTTTTCATGCTGGTGGAAAAATTTTTCACAATTCTTGGGAGGCTCTACGCAGGCGCAAGGTGCCAAAAGGCTAATTAGCATGAGAAGCGACGGAGGGCGGGGATAGGTAATGAATATGTATAGGTGCATGTAGAATATTGATAGATTGATTGTATAAATTCAAGACTGCTTTCTGCTTTGGCTATGCACGATAGGTGGAGAGATCCCCCGTGCATCTAGCGCTGCAATAAAGAATATACCGCTTAAAGGAATTTCAGGTCACCTGGTCATGTTGTTTTTGCGGCTCGCTTCCCAGGTTCGATTCTCCACAACAGCCCGGGTCCCCGGGTCGGGACCCTGGACCTGGGCCCCCGGTCAAGTCGGGACCCCGGCCCCTGGTCCCTGGGTCGGGTCCCTGGGTCAGGTCCCTGGGTCGGGTCGGGACCACGGCCCCGGGTTCCAGGTTCGATTCCCCACACCGTCCCCGGGTCGGATCAGGTCCCCGACCCGGGTCCCAGTTTTGATTTCCCAGCCCGGGTCCATGGGTCGAGTCGGGACCCTGGTCCCTGGTCGTCGGGTCGGGAAAACCTGTCCTGGGTCTCAAGTTCCATTCCCCACCCCGGTGCATGGGTTGAGTCGTGTCCTCAGCCCAAGGTCCCAGGTTTGATTCCCTACCCCGGCCCCTGGTTCCCGGGTGGGGACGGTACCCCGGCCCTGGGTCCCAGGTTTGATTCCCCACACTGGCCCCTGGTCACCGGATAGGGTCGGGTCCCCCGCCCAGGACCCTGGGTCCAGTCGAGACCCCGGTCCTGGGTCCCCGAGTCGACTCAGGACCCTGGCCCTGGGTCTCATGCTCGGGTTGGGACCCTGGCCCCGGGTCTGATGGTCGGGTCCCAGGGTCGGGTCGGGTCCCCGGCCTTGGGTACCAGGTTCGATTCCCCACCCCGGCCCCTGGTCCCAGGGTCGGGTCCCCGGCCTTGGTCCCAGGTTTGATTCCCCACACCGGCCCCTGGTCACTGGGTCGGGTTGGGACCCTGGACCCGAGTCACCGGGTCATGTCATGTCCCCGGCCTGCATCCTAGCTTCGGTCCCTGGGTAGGGTCAGGTCCCCTGCCCAGGACCCTGGGCCGAGTTGGGTCCCCGGCCCTGGGTCCATGTTCGATTCCCCATCCCGGTCCCTGGTCCCCAGGTCGAGTTGGGTCCCTGGGCCTTGTCCCCAGGTCGGGTCGGGTCCCCAGCCCTGGGTCCCAGGTTTGATTCCCCACCCCGGCCCCTGGTTCCAGGTCGGGTCCCCGGCCCCGGGTCCCAGGTTCGATTCCCCACCCTGGCCCAGGTCCCTGGGTCGAGTCAGGACCAGGGCTCGAGGTCACCTGGACACGTCGATTCCCCGTCCCGGGTCCCTGGTTTGATTCCCCACCCCAGCCCCGTGTCCCAGGTTCGATTCCCCACACCGGCCCCTGGCCCCAGGGTTGAGTTGGGACACTGGCCCGAGATCACCGGGACATGTCGGGTCCCTGGCCCAGATCCCAGGTTCGATTCCCTAACCCGGCCCAGTGCTGGGTCATGTCAGGTCCCCGGACCAAGTCCCTGGGTTGGGTCGGGACCTCGGCCCCATGTCACCCGGTTATGTCGGGTCCCCGGGTCGGGTCGGGACCCTGGCCCCTGGTCATGTTGTGTCCCTGGCTGGGGCCCCTGGGTCAGGTCGGGACCCCGGACCCGGTTCACCGGGACATGTCAGGTCCCCGGTCCGGGTCCCAGTGTCTGGTCCCCACCCCGGATCGGGTCAGGTCCGTGGTCTGGCTCCACGGGTCGGGTTGTGTCCCTGGCCCAGGTCCCCAGGTCGGGTTGGGACCCCGACCCCGAATCACAGGGTCATGTCGGGTCCCCGGCACGGGTACCAGGGTTGGGTACCCACCCCAGCCCCAAGTCCCCAGGCTGGGTCGAGTCCCCAGCCCGGGTCCCCGGGTCAGGTCGTGTCCCCAGCCCAGGTCCCTGAGTCGGGTCGGGACCCCGGCCCCGGGTCACTGGGTCATGTTGGGTCGCCGGACAGGGTCCCCGGGTCGGGTTGGGACCCCAGCCCCGGGTCCCCTGGCCATGTCCGGCACCAGGCCCGGGTCCCCGGGTCGGGTCAGGACCCCGACCCCGGGTCAGCGGGTCATGTCTGGTCCCCGGACCAGGTCCCCGGGTCGGGTTGGGACCACGGTCTATGGTCACCCGGTCATGTTGTGTCCCCGGCCGGGGTCACCGGGTAGGGTCGAGACCGCGACCCCGGGTCACTGGGTCATGTCGGTTCCCCGGCCCAGGTCCCCTGGTCAGGTCAGGACCCCGGCCCCTGGTCAGCGGGTCATGTCGGGTCCCCGGACCAGGTCCCCGGGTTGGGTCGGGACCCCGGCCCCGGGTCACCGGGTCATGTATGGTCCCCGGCCCAGGTACCAGGGTCGTGTCCCCACCCCAGTCCCGAGTCCCTGGATTGTGTTGGTTCCCCAGCCTGGGTCCCTGGGTCGGGTCGGTACCCTGGACCGAGTCCACAGTCGGGTCCCCACCCCGGCCCCATGTCCCCAGGTTGGGTCGGGTCCCCGGCCGGGGTCCCTGGGTCGGGTCCCCGGGTCGGGTTGGGACCCCGGCCCCATGTCCCCTGGTCATGTCGGGTCCCTGGCCCGGGTCTGTCTGCCCGAGATGGGACCCGGACCCCGGTGCGGCTAGCACACACGTCGCCCAGGACCGGAAGCAAAGTGCTCGGATCAGCCGGCCCCACGCTGCCCGTCGACAGACACACGTGATATGCAATCACTTTTCCAGAGCATCTCGAGGTGGGACTCCAACCGCAGAACGGCTAGCACACACGTCGCCCGGACCTGACCCTGGTGCCCGGGCTGGGTACCCGACATGACCCGCTGACCCGACAAGAAGAAGAAGAAGAAGAAGAAGAAGAAGAAACCAAGAAGACTAAGAAAATGAAGGTGAAGAAGAAGAAGAAACGAAGAAGACTAAGAAAACGAATATGATTGAGAAGAAGAAGAAGAAACGAAGAAGACTAAGAAAACGAAGATGAAGAAGAAGAAGAAGAAATGAATAAGACCAAGAAAATGAAGATGAAGAAGAAGAAGAAGAAGAAGAAGAAGAGGAAGAAGAAGAAGGGTCTGTCCGGTCCCCGGACCAGGCCCCCAGGTCTGTCCGGAGCGGCGACCGTCCGTCCCGAACCCCTGGGCTCCGGTCCTGGGCGACAAGTGTGCTAGCCGGACCGGGGTCCGGGTCCCACCTCGAGCGGCTCGGGAAAAGTGATTGCATAAAACGGGTGTCCATCCAGGGGCAGCGTGGGGCTGTCCATCCTGAGCCCCTTGTTTCCAGTCCTGGGCGACATGTGTGCTAGCCGCACTGCGGTCCGGGTCCCACCTCGAGCTGCTCGGGAAAAGTGATCGCATGTCACGTGTGTCTGTCGATGGGCAGCGTGGGGCCGACTGTCCCGAGCCCCTTGTTTCCGGTCCTGGGCGACGTGTGTGCTAGCCGCACCGGGGCACGTGTCCCACCTCGAGTGGCTCGGGGAATGCGATCCCGCGACACTGGTGTCCGGCCACGAGCGGCGTATGGGCCGGCCGTGTCGTGAAGCTGGAGGCTGCCGTCCGCCGGCTCGGGAGCTGGCCGTCCCGGAGACCGGGGGTTCTTTCCTGTCCGGAGCGGCGGCCGGACGTACCGAGCCCAGGACTCCGGTTCCGGCCGAAGTGTTTGGTAGCCGTAACGGGGCCAGGGTCGGACCTCGGGCGGCTCTGGAATGGCGATCGCTGGACACGGGTGTCCGTCCACGGGCAGCGTGGGGCCGGCTGACCTGAGCCCATTCTTTCCGGTCCTGGGCAAAGTGTGTGCCAGCCTCAACGGGGTCCGGGTCCGACCTCGGGCCGCTCTAGTATGGCGATCGCTGGACACTGTTGTCCGTCCATGGGCAGCGTGGGGACGACTGTCCCGAGCCCCTAGGCTCCGGCCGTGAGCGACGAGTGTGCTAGCCGCACCAGGGTCCGGGACCCGGCTCGGGTGGCTCGGGGACGGCGATCCCACGACACGGTTGTCCGGCCACGAGTGGCATGGGTGGCAGCATTGTCGTGAAGCTGGAGGCTGTCATCCGCCGACTCGGGATCGGGCATTCCCAGAGACCGGAGGTTCGTTCCTGTGCGGGGCGGTGGACGTCCGTCCCGAACCAGTGGGCTCCAGTCCTGGGCGACATGTGTGCTAGCCGCACCGCGGTCCGGGTAACACCCCGAGCGGCACGGGGAATGCGATCACGCGACACTGCTGTCCGGTTACGAGCGGCATAATGGGCCGGCCGTGTCATGAAGCTGGAGGCTGTCTTCCGCCAGCTCGGGGACTGACTGACCCGGAGAATGGAGGTTCGGTCCCGTTGGGGGCGGAGGCCAGCCGTACTGAGCCACTGGGCTCCGGTCCCGGCCGAAGTGTTTGCTAGCACACCGCGGTCAGGGTCGGACCTCGGGCGGCTCTGCTATGCCGATCGCTGGACACAGGTGTCCGTCCACGGGCAGCGTGGGGCCGGCTGACCCGAGCCCCTAGGCTCCGGCCGTGGGCGACGAGTGTGCTAGCCGCACCAGGGTCCGGGACCTGTCTCGGGCGGCTCGGGGAATGCGATCCCACGACACGGTTGTCCGGCCACGAGCGGCATGGGTGGCAGCCGTGCCGTGAAGCGGGAGGCTGTCGTCCGCCATCTCGGGGGCTGGCCGTCTTGTAGACCAGAGGTTCATTCCGGTGCGGGGCGGCGGCTTTTCGTCCCGAACCACTTGGGTTCCGATCCTGAGTGCCGTGTGTGCTAGCCGTTCTGCGGTTGGAGTCCCACCTCGAGCTGCTCGGGAAAAGTGATCGCATATCACGTGTTTCGGTCCACGGGCAGCGTGGGGCCGGGTGTCCCGAGCCCCTTGTTTCCGGTCCTGGGTGACGTGTGTGCTGTCCGCATCAGTGTTCTGGTCCCACCCCGGCAGCTCGGGGATGGCGATCCCACGACACGGTTGTCCGGCCACGAGCGGCATGGGTGCTAGCCGTGCCGGGAAGAGGGAGGCTGTCGTCCGCCGGCTCAGGGACTGGCCGTCGGGGAGATCGAGGCTTCTTTTCTGGCCGGAGCAGCGGCCGTCCATCCCGAACCCCTGGGCTCCAGTCCTGGGCGACAAGTGTGCTAGCCGGACTGGGGTCCGGGTCCCACCTCGAGCGGCTCGGGAAAAGCGATTGCATAAAACGGGTGTCCATCCAGGGGCAGCGTGGGGCTGGCCGTCCCGAGCCCCTTGTTTCCGGTCCTAGGCGACATGTTTGCTAGCCGCACCGCGGTCCGTGTCCCACCTCGGGTGGCTCGGGTTCGCCGATCCCACGACACGGGTGACCGGCCACAAGCTGCTTGGGGGCCAGCCGTCCCGGGAAGTGGGAGGCTGTCATCTGCCGGCTCGGGGTCTGGCAGTCCTGGAGAACGGAGGTTCGTTCCCGTGCGGGGCGGCAGCCGGACGTACCGAGCCCCAGGACTCCGGTCCCGGCCGAAGTGTTTACTAGCCGCAACAGGGTCAGGATCGGACCTCGGGCGGCTCTGGTATGGCGATCGCAGGACACGGGTGTCCGTCCACGGGCAGCGTGGGGCCGGCTGTCCCGAGCCCCTTGTTTCCGGTCCTGGGCGACGTATGTGCTAGCCGGACCGTGTCTGGGTCCCACCACGAGCGGCACGGGGAAAGCGATCGCAGGACACGGGTGTCCGGCCACAAGCGGCATGGGTGCTATGCATGACGGAAGAGGGAGGCTGTCATCCGCCTGCTCGGGGGCTGACCGTCCCGGAGAACGGAGGTTTGTTCCCGTGCGGGGCGGCAGCCGTCCGTCCCGAACCCCTAAGCTCTGTTGCACGGCGACCTGTGTGGCAGCCGCACCGCGGTTCGGGTCCCACCTTGAGCGTCACGGGGAAAGCGATCGCTCGACACGTGTTTCCGTCCACGGGCAGCGTGGGGCCGGGTGTCCCGAGCCCCTTGTTTCCGGTCCTGGGTGACGTGTGTGCTACCCAGACCGTGTCCGGGTCCCGTTTCTAGCGGCTCGGGTAAGGCGATGACAGGACACGTTTCTCCGGCCACGAGTGGCATGGGTGCCAACCGTGCCGGAAGAGGGAGGCTGTCGTCAGCCGGCTCGGGGGCTGGCCGTCTTGGAGACCGGAGGTTCATTCCGGTGCAGGGCGGCGGTCGTCCATCCCGAACCCCTGGGTTCCGGTCCTGGGCGACGTGTGTGCTAGCCGCACCGGGGTCAGGGTCGGACCTCGGGCGGCTCTGGAATGGCGATCGCTGGACACGGGTGTTTTGTCCACGGGAAGCGTGGGGACGGCTGTCCCGAGCCCTTTTTTCCGGTCCTGGGCAACGTGTGTGCTAGCCGCACCGCGGTTGGATACCACCCCGAGCGGCACGGGGAATGCGATCACGTGACACTGCTGTCCAGTTTCGAGCGGCGTAATGGGCCGGCCGTGTCATGAAGCTGGAGGCTGTCTTCCGCCAGCTCGGGGACTGACTGACCCGGAGAATGGAGGTTCGGTCCCGCGCGGGGCGGAGGCCGGCCGTACTGAGACCCTGGGCTCCGGTCCCGGTTGAAGTGTTTGCTAGCACACCGCGGTCAGGGTCAGAACTCCGGCGGATCTGGTATGCCGATTGCTGGACACAGGTGTCCGTCCACGGGCAGCGTGGGGCCGGCTGTCCCGAGCCCCTAGGCTCCGGCCGTGGGCGACGAATGTGCTAGCTGCACCAGGGTCCGGGTCCCGTCTCGGGCAGCTCAGGGACGGTGATCCCAGGACAACGGTTGTCCGGTCACGAGCGGCATGGGTGCTAGCCGTGCCGGGAAGCGGCAGGCTGTCGTCCGCTGGCTCGGGGACTGACAGTCCTGGAGAACGGAGGTTCGGTCCCGTTGGGGGCGGAGACCGGCCGTACTGAGCCCCTGGGCTCCGGTCCCGGCCAAAGTGTTTGCTAGCACACCGGGGTCAGGGTCGGACCTCGGGCGGCTCTGGTTTGCCGATCGCTGGACACAGGTGTCCGTCCACGGGCAGCGTGGTGCCGGCTGATCCGAGCCCTTTGTTTCCAGTCCTGGGTGACGTGTGTGCTAGCCGTTCTGCGGTCGGAGTCCCACCTCGAGCTGCTTGGGAAAAGTGATCGCATATCACGTGTGTCTGTCAACAGGCAGCGTGGGGCCGGCTGACCCGAGCCCCTAGGCTCCGGCCGTGGGCGACGAGTGTGGTAGCCGCACCGCGTCTGGGTCCCGTCTCGGGCGGCTCGGGGACTGCGATCCCACGACACGGTTGTCCGGCCACGAGCGGCATGGGTGCCAGCCGTGCCGGGAAGTAGGAGGCTGTCATCCGCCATCTCGGGGGCTGGCCGTCTTGTAGACCAGAGGTTCGTTCCCGTGCGGGGCGGCGGCCGTCCGTCCCGAACCACTTGGGTTCCGGTCCTGGGCGACATGTGTACTAGCCGTTCTGCGGTTGGAGTCCCACCTCGAGCTGCTCGGGAAAAGTGATTGCATATCACGTGTGTCTGTCGATGGTCAGCGTAGGGCCGGCTGATCCGAGCCCCTTGTTTCCGGTCCTGGGCGACCTGTGAGCTAGCCGCACCGGGGTACGTGTCCCACCCCGAGCGACATGGGGAATGCGATCCCGCGACACTGGTGTTCTGCCACGAGCGGCGTATGTGCCGGCCGTGCAGGGAAGTGGGAGGTTGTCGTCCGCTGGCTCGGGGACTGGCTGTCCCAGAGAACGGAGGTTTGTTCCCGTGCGGGGCGGCAGCCGGACGTACTGAGCCCCAGGACTCCGGTCCCGGCCGAAGTGTTTGCTAGCCGCAACGGGGTCAGGATCGCACGTCGGGTAGCTCTGGTATGGCGATCGCAGGACACGGGTGTCCGTCCACGGGCAGCGTGGGGCTGGCTGTCCCGAGCCCCTTGTTTCCGGTCCTGGGCGACGTGTGTGCTAGCCGGACCGTGTCTGGGTCCCACCTCGAGCGGCACAGGGAAAGCGATCGCAGGACACGGGTGTCCAGCCACAAGCGGCATGGGTGCTAGGCGTGACGGAAGAGGGAGGCTGTCGTCAGCCTCCTCGGGGGCTGACCGTCCCGGAGGACAGAAATTCGTTCCCGTTCGGGGTGGCGGCTGTCCGTCCCGAACCCCTAAGCTCTGTTGCACGGCGACCTGTGTGGTAGCCGCACCGCGGTCCGGGTCCCACCTCGAGCGGCTAGGGGACGGTGATCCCACGACACGGGTGACTGGCCACAAGCCGCTTGGGTGCCAGCCGTGCCGGAAAGTGGGAGGCTGTCGTTTGCCGGCTCGGGGGCTGTCCGTCCCGGAGGACGGAGGTTCGTTCCCGTGCGGGGCGGCAGCCGGACGTACCGAGCCCCAGGACTCGAGCGGCACGGGGAAAGCGATTGCAGGACACGGGTGTCCGTCCACGGGCAGCGTGGAGCCTGCTGACCCGAGCCCCTTGTTTCCGGTCCTAGGCGACGTGTTTGGTAGCCGCACCGTGGTCCGTGTCCCACCTCGGGCGGCTCGGGAACGGCGATCCCACGACACGGGTGTCCGGCCACAAGCGGCATTTGTGCTAGGCGTGCCGGAAGAGGGAGGCTGTCGTCAGCCTCCTCGGGGGCTGAACATCCCGGAGAACGGAGGTTCGTTCCCGTGCGGGGCGGCGCCAGTCCATCCCGAACCCCTAAGCTCTCTTGCACAGCGACCTGTGTGGTAGCAGCACCGGGGTCCGGGTCCCACCTCGAGCGGCACGGCGAACGTGACAAGGTGTCCTACCACAAGTGGGCATGGTCCGGCCATGCCGGGAAGTGGGAGGCTGTCGTTTGCCGGCTCGGGGACTGGCCGTCCCGGGGAACGGAGGTTCGTTCCCGTGCTGGGCGGCAGCTGGACGTACTGAGCCCCAGGACTCCGGTCCCGGCCGAAGTGTTTGCTAGCCGCAACGGGGTCAGGATCGCACCTCGGGTGGCTCTGGTATGGCGATCACAGGACACGGGTGCCCGTCCACGGGCATCGTGGGGCCGGGTGTCCCGAGCCCCTTGTTTCCGGTCTTGGGTGACGTGTGTGCTAGTTGGACCTTGTCTGGGTCCCACCTCGAGCGGCATGGGGAAAGGGATCGCTCGACACGTGTTTCCGTCCAAGGGCAGCATGGGGCCGGGTATCCCGAGCCCCTTGTTTCCGGTCCTGGGCGACGTGTGTGCTACCCAGACCGTGTCCGGGTCCTGTTTCTAGTGGCTCGGGTAAGGCGATGACACGACACGGTTTTCCGGCACCAGTGGCATGGGTGCCAACCGTGCCGGAAGAGGGACGCTGTCGTCAGCCGGCTGGGGACTGGTCGTCCCGGAGACCAGGGGTACATTCCTGTCCATAGCGGCGGTCGTCCATCCCGAACCCCTGGGTTCCGGTCCTGGGCGACGTGTGTGCTACCCAGACCGTGTCCGGGTCCAACCTCGAGCGGCTCGGGTAAGGCAATGCCACGACACGGTTTTCGGGCCACGTTTGCATGGGTGCCAGCCGTACCGGGAAGCGGGAAGCTGTCGTCCGCCTGCTCGGGGGCTGACCGTCCCGGAGGACAGAGGTTCGTTCCCGTTCGGGGTGGCGGTCGTCCATCCCAAACCCATGGGTTCCGGTCCTGGGCGACATGTGTGCTACCCAGACCGTGTCCGGGTCCAACCTCGAGCGGCATGGCGAATGCGATGCCACGACACGAGTGACCGGCCACAAGCTGCTTGGGTGCCAGCCGTGCCGGGAAGTGGGAGGCTGTCGTTTGCCGGCTCGGGGACTGGCCATCCCGGAGAACGGAGGTTCGTTCCCGTGCGGGGCGGCAGCCGGACGTACTGAGCCCCAGGACTCCGGTCCCGGCCGAAGTGTTTGCTAGCCGCAACGGGGTCAGGATCGCACCTCGGGTGGCTCTGGTATGGCGATCGCAGGACACGGGTGTCCGTCCACGGGCAGCGTGGGGCCGGCTGATCCGAGCACTTTGTTTCCGGTCCTGGGCGACGTGTGTGCTAGCCGCACCGGGGTCCGGGTCCCGTCTCGGGCGGCTCGGGGACTGCGATCCCACGAGCAGTTGTCCGGCTACGAGCGGCATGGGTGCCAGCCGTGCCGGGAAGCGGGAGGCTGTCGTCCGCCGGCTCGGGATCCGGCTGTCCCGGAGAACGGAGATTCAGTCCCGTGCGGGGCGGTGGCCGTCCGTCCCGAACCAGTGGGCTTCGGTCCTGGGCGACCTGTGTGCTAGCCGCACCGGGGTACGTGTCCCACCCCGAGCGACATGGGGAATGCGATCCCGCGACACTGGTGTCTGGCCATGAGCGGCGTATGGGCCGGCCGTGTCGTGAAGCTGGAGGCTGTCGTCCGCCGGCTCGGGGACTGAATGTCGCGGAGAACGGAGGTTCGGTCCCGCGTGGGGCGGAGGCCAGCCGTACTGAGCCACTGGGCTCCGGTCCCAGCCGAAGTGTTTGCTAGCACACCGGGGTCAGGGTCGGACCTCGGGCGGCTCCCGTATGGCGATCGCAGTACACGGGTGTCCATCCACGGGCATCGTGGGGCCGGCTGTCCCGAGCCCCTTGTTTCCTGTCCTGGGTGACGTGTGTGCTAGTCGGACCTTGTCCGGGTCCCACCTTGAGTGGCACGGGGAAAACGATCGCTAGACACGTGTTTCCGTCCAAGGGCAGCATGGGGCCGGGTGTCCCGAGCCCCTTGTTTCCGGTCCTGGGCGACGTGTGTGCTACCCAGACCGTGTCCGGGTCCAACCTCGAGCGGCTCGGGTAAGGCAATGCCACGACACGGTTTTCCAGCCACGAGTGGCATAGGTGCCAGCCGTACCGGGAAGCGGGAAGCTGTCGTCCGCCGGCTCGGGGACTGACCGTCCCGGAGGACAGAGGTTCGTTCCCGTGCGGGGCGGCGGCTGTCCGTCACGAACCCCTAAGCTCTTTTGCACGGCGACCTGTGTGGTAGCAGCACCGCGGTCCGGGTCCCACCTCGAGCGGCTAGGGGACGGCGATCCCACGACACGGTTGTCCGGCCACGAGCGGCATGGGTGCCAGCCGTGCCGGGAAGTGGGAGGCTGTCGTCCGCCATCTCGGGGGCTGGCCGTCTTGGAGACCGGAGGTTCTGTCCCGTGCGGGGCGGCGGCCGTCCGTCCCGAACCACTTGGGTTCTGGTCCTGGGCGACGACTGTGCTAGAAGCACCGCGGTCTGGGTCCCGTCTCGGGTGGCTCGGGGACGGCAATCCCGCGACACTGGTGTTCGGCCATGAGCGGCGTCTTAGCCGGCCGTGCTGGGAATTGGGAGGCTGTCGTCTGCCATCTCGGTACCTGACCGTCCTGGAGAACGGAGGTTCGTTCCCGTGCGGGGAGGCGGCCTTCCATCCTGAACCACTGGGCTCCTGTCCTGGGCGACGAGTGTACTAGCAGCACCGCGGTTCGGGTCCCACCCCGAGCGACACGGGGAATGCGTTGCCACGACACGGGTGACCGGCCACAAGCTGCTTGAGTGCCAGCCGTGCCGGGAAGTGGGAGGCTGTTGTTTGCTGGCTCGGGGACTGACCATCCCAGAGAACGGAGGTTTGTTCCCGTGTGGGGCGGCAGCCGGACGTACTGAGCCCCAGGACTCCGGTCCCGGCCGAAGTGTTTGCTAGCCGCAACGGGGTCAGGATCGCACCTCGGGTGGCTCTGGTATGGCGATCGCAGGACACGGGTGTCCGTCCACGGGCAGCGTGGGGCTGGCTGTCCCGAGCCCCTTGTTTCCGGTCCTGGGCGACGTATGTGCTAGCCGGACCGTGTCTGGGTCCCACCTCGAGCGGAACGGGGAAAGCGATCGCAGGACACGGGTGTCCGGCCACAAGCGGCATGGGTGCTAGGCGTGACGGAAGAGGGAGGCTGTCGTCTTTCTGCTCGGGGGCTGACCGTACCGGAGACAGGAGGTTCGTTCCCGTTATGGGCGTCGCCCGTCCGTCCCAAACCCCTAAGCTCTGTTGCACGGCGACCTGTGTGGCAGCCGCATCGCGGTTCAGGTGCCACGTCGAGCGTCACGGAGAAAGCGATCGCAGGACACGTGTTTCCTTCCTCGGGCAGCGTGGAGCCGGCTGTCCCGAGCCCCTTGTTTCTGGTCCTGGGCTACGTGTGTGCTAGCCGAACCGTGTCCGGGTCCCGTTTCTGGTGGCTTGTGGAAGGCGATGCCACGACACGGTTGTCCGGCCAGTGTGGCATGGGTGCCAGCTGTGCCTGGAAGCGGGAGGCTTTCGTCTGCCGGCTCAGGGACTGACCGTCCCGGAGGACAGAGGTTCGTTCCCGTTCGGGGCGGCAGCTGTCCGTCCCGAACCCCTAAGCTCTGTTGCACGGTGACCTGTGTGGTAGCAGCACCGCGGTCCTGGTCCCACCTCGAGCGGCACGGTGAATGCGATGGCACGACACGGGTGACCGGCCACAAGCTGCTTGGATGCCAGTCGTGCCGGCAAGTGGGAGGCTGTCGTTTGCCGGCTCGGGGACTGGCCGTCCCGGAGAACGGAGGTTCGTTCCCGTGCGGGGCGGCAGCCGGACGTACTGAGCCCCAGGACTCCGGTCCCGGCTGAAGTGTTTGCTAGCCGCAACGGGGTCAGGATCGCACCTCGGGTGGCTCTGGTATGGCGATCGCAGGACACGGGTGTCCGTCCACGGGCAGCGTGGGGCCGGCTGTGCCGAGCCCCTTGTTTCCGGTCCTGGGCGACGTATGTGCTAGCCGGACCGTGTCCGGGTCCCACCTCGAGCGGCTCGGGTAAGGCAACGCCACGACACGGTTTTCCGGCCACCAGTGGCACGGGTGCCAGCCGTACCGGGAAGCGGGAAGCTGTCGTCCGCCGGCTCGGGGGCTGACCGTCCCGGAGGACAGAGGTTCGTTCCCGTTCGGGGCGGCGGCTGTCCGTCCCGAACCCCTAAGCTCTGTTGCACGGCGACCTGTGTGGTAGCAGCACCGCGGTCCGGGTCCCACCTCGAGCGGCACGGCGAATGCGATGCCATGACACGGGTGACTGGCCACAAGCTGCTTGGGTGCCTGCCGTGCCGGGAAGTGGGAGGCTGTCGTTTGCCGGCTCGGGGACTGGCCGTCCCGGAGAACGGAGGTTCGTTCCCGTGCGGGGCGGCAGCCGTCCGTCCCGAACCCCTAAGCTCTGTTGCACGGCGACCTGTGTGGCAGCCGCACAGCGGTTCGGGTCCCTCCTCGAGCTGCTCGGGAAAAGCGATCACTCGACACGTGTTTCCGTCCACGGGCAGCGTGGTGACGGGTATCCCGAGCCCCTTGTTTCCCGTCCTGGGCGACGTGTGTGCTACCCAGACTGTGTCCGGGTCCCATTTCTGGTGGCTTGTGGAAGGCGATGCCATGGCACGTAGTGCGGCCACCAGTGGCATGGGTGCCAGCCGTGCCTGGAAGTGGGAGGCTGTCGTCCGCCGGCTCGGGGACTGACCGTCCCTGAGGACAGAGGTTCGTTCCCGTTCAGGGCGGCGGCCGTCCGTCCCGAACCCCTAAGCTCTGTTGCACAGCGACTTGTGTGGTAGCAGCACCGCAGTCCGGGTCCCACCTCGAGCGGCTAGGGGACGGCGATCCCACGACACGTGTGACCAGCTACAAGCTGCTTGGGTGCCAGCCGCGCCGGGAAGCAGGAAGCTGCCGTCCGCCGGCTCGGGGGATGTCCGTCCCGGAGGACGGAGATTCGTTCCCGTGCGGGGCGGAGGCCGGACGTACCGAGCCCCAGGACTCAAGCGGCACGGGGAAAGCGATCGCAGGACACGGGTGTCCATCCATGTGCAGCGTGGAGCCTGTTGACCCGAGCCCCTTGTTTCCGGTCCTGGGCGACGTGTGTGCTAGCCGAACCGTGTCCGGGTCCCGTTTCTCGTGGCTTGTGGAAGGCGATGCCAAGACACGGTTGTCCGGCCACCAGTGGCATGTGTGCCAGCTGTGCCTGGAAGCAGGAGGCTTTCGTCCGCCGGCTCAGGGACTGACCGTCCCGGAGGACAGAGGTTCGTTCCCGTTCGGGGCGGCGGCTGTCCGTCCCGAACCCCTAAGCTCTGTTGCACGGCGACCTGTGTGGTAGCAGCACCGCGGTCTGAGTCCCACCTCGAGGGGCACGGTGAATGCGATGCCACGACACGGGTGACCGGCCACAAGCTGCTTGGGTGCCAGCCGTGCCGGGAAGTGGGAGGCTGTCGTTTGCCGGCTCGGGGACTGGCCATCCCGGAGAACGGAGGTTCGTTCCCGTGCGGGGCGGCAGCCGGACGTACTGAGCCCCAGGACTCCGGTCCCGGCTGAAGTGTTTGCTAGCCGCAACGGGGTCAGGATCGCACCTCGGGTGGCTCTGGTATGGCGATCGCAGGACACGGGTGTCCGTCCACGGGCAGCGTGGGGCCGGCTGATCCGAGCCCCTTGTTTCCGGTCCTGGGCGACGTGTGTGCTAGCCGCACCGGGGTCCGGGTCCCGTCTCGGGCGGCTCGGGGACTGCGATCCCACGAGCAGTTGTCCGGCTACGAGCGGCATGGGTGCCAGCCGTGCCGGGAAGCGGGAGGCTGTCGTCCGCCGGCTCGGGATCCGGCCGTCCCGGAGAACGGAGATTCAGTCCCGTGCGGGGCGGTGGCCGTCCGTCCCGAACCAGTGGGCTTCGGTCCTGGGCGACCTGTGTGCTAGCCGCACCGGGGTACGTGTCCCACCCCGAGCGACATGGGGAATGCGATCCCGCGACACTGGTGTCTGGCCATGAGCGGCGTATGGGCCGGCCGTGTCGTGAAGCTGGAGGCTGTCGTCCGCCGGCTCGGGGACTGAATGTCGCGGAGAACGGAGGTTCGGTCCCGCGCGGGGTGGAGGCCAGCCGTACTGAGCCACTGGGCTCCGGTCCCGGCCGAAGTGTTTGCTAGCACACCGGGGTCAGGGTCGGACCTCGGGCGGCTCCCGTATGGCGATCGCAGTACACGGGTGTCCATCCACGGGCATCGTGGGGCCGGCTGTCCCGAGCCCCTTGTTTCCTGTCCTGGGTGACGTGTGTGCTAGTCGGACCTTGTCCGGGTCCCACCTTGAGTGGCACGGGGAAAGTGATCGCTAGACACGTGTTTCCGTCCAAGGGCAGCATGGGGCCGGGTGTCCCGAGCCCCTTGTTTCCGGTCCTGGGCGACGTGTGTGCTACCCAGACCGTGTCCGGGTCCAACCTCGAGCGGCTCGGGTAAGGCAATGCCACGACACGGTTTTCCAGCCACAAGTGGCATAGGTGCCAGCCGTACCGGGAAGCGGGAAGCTGTCGTCCGCCGGCTCGGGGACTGACCGTCCCGGAGGACAGAGGTTCGTTCCCGTGCGGGGCGGCGGCTGTCCGTCACGAACCCCTAAGCTCTTTTGCACGGCGACCTGTGTGGTAGCAGCACCGCGGTTCGGGTCCCACCTCGAGCGGCTAGGGGACGGCGATCCCACGACACGGTTGTCCGGCCACGAGTGGAATGGGTGCCAGTCGTGCCGGGAAGTGGGAGGCTGTCGTCAGCCGGCTCGGGGCCTGAACGTCATGGGGAACGGAGGTTCGTTCCCGTGTGGGGCGGCGGCTGTCCGTCCCAAACCCCTAAGCTCTGTTGCACGGCGACCTGTGTGGCAGCCGCACCACGGTTCGGGTCCCACCTCGAGCGGCCTGGCGAAAGCGATTGCAGGACACATTTTTCCGTCCACGGGCAGCGTGGGGCCGGGTGTCCCGAGCCCCTTCTTTCCGGTCCTGGGCGACGTGTGTGCTAGCCGGACCGTGTCTGGGTCCCACCTCGAGCGGCTCGGGTAAGGCGATGCCACGACACGGTTGTCCGGCCACGAGTGGAATGGGTGCCAACTGTGCCGGAAGCGGGAGGCTGTCGTCAGCCGGCTCGAGGCCTGAACGTCCCGTAGAACGGAGGTTCGTTCCCGTGTGGGGTGGCGGCCGTCCGTCCCAAACCCCTAAGCTCTGTTGCACGGCGACCTGTGTGGCAGCCGCACCACGGTTCGGGTCCCACCTCGAGCGGCACGGGGAAAGCGATCGCTAGACACTTGTTTCCGTCCACGGGCAGCGTGGGGCCGGGTGTCCCGAGCCCCTTGTTTCTGGTCCTGGGCTACGTGTGTGCTAGCCGGACCGTCTCCGGGTCCCGTTTCTGGTGGCTTGTGGAAGGCGATGCCACGACACGGTTGTCCGGCCACGAGTGGCATGGGTGCCAGCTGTGCCTGGAAGCGGGAGTCTTTCGTCCGCCGTCTCAGGGACTGACCGTCCCTGAGGACAGAGGTTCGTTCCCGTTCGGGGCGGCGGCTGTCCGTCCCGAACCCCTAAGCTCTTTTGCATGGCGACCTGTGTGGTAGCAGCACCGCGGTCCGGGTCCCTCCTCGAGCGGCACGGCGAATGCGATGCCACGACACGGGTGACCGGCCACAAGCTTCTTGGGTGCCAGCCGGACGTACTGAGCCCCAGGACTCCGGTCCCGGCCGAAGTGTTTGCTAGCCGCAACGGGGTCAGGATCGCACCTCGGGTGGCTCTGGTATGGCGATCGCAGGACACGGGTGTCCGTCCACGGGCAGCGTGGGGCCGGCTGTCCCGAGCCCCTTTGTTTCCAGTCCTGGGCGACGTGTGTGCTAGCTGGACCGTGTCTGGGTCCCATCTCGAGCGGCACGGGGAACGAGATCGCAGGACACGCGTGTCCGGCCACAAGCGGCATGGGTGCTAGGCGTGCCGGAAGAGGGAGGCTGTCGTCTGCCTGCTCGGGGGCTGACCGTCCCGGAGAACAGAGGTTCGTTCCCGTGCGGGGCGGCGGCTGTCCATCCTGAACCCCTAAGCTCTGTTGCACGGCGACCTGTGTGGCAGCCGCATCGCGGTTCGGGTCCCACCTCGAGCGGCCTGGCGAAAGCGATCGCAGGACACGTGTTTCCGTCCACGGGCAGCGTGGGGCCGGGTGTCCCGAGCCCCTTGTTTCTGGTCCTGGGCTACGTGTGTGGTAGCCGGACCGTGTCCGGGTCCCGTTTCTGGTGGCTTGTGGAAGGCGATGCCACGACACGGTTTTCTGGCCACCAGTGGAATGGATGTCAGCTGTGCCTGGAAGAGGGAGGCTGTCGTCCGCCTGCTCGGGGGCTGTCCGTCCCGGAGAACGGAGGTTCGTTCCCGTGCGGGGCGGCGCCCGTCCGTCCCGAACCCCTAAGCTCTGCTGCACGGCGACCTGTGTGGCAGCCGCATCGCGGTCCTGGTCCCACCTCGAGAGGCATTGCGAAAGCGATCGCTCGACACGTTTTTCCGTCCACGGGCAGCGTGGGGCCGGGTGTTCGAAGCCCCTTGTTTCCGGTCCTGGGTGACGTGTGTGCTAGCCGGACCGTGTCTGGGTCCCACCTCGAGCGGCTCGGGTAAGGCGATGCCACGACATGTTTGACCGGGCACGAGTGGAATGGGTGCCAACTGTGCCGGAAGAGGGAGGCTGTCGTCAGCCGGCCCGGGGGCTGAACGTCCCGGAGAACGGAGGTTCGTTCCCGTGCGGGGCGGCGCCCGTCCGTCCCGAACCCCTAAGCTCTGTTGCACGGCGAACTGTGTGGCAGCCGCACCACGGTTCGGGTCCCACCTCGAGCGGCATGGCGAAAGCGATCACAGGACATGGGTTTCCGCCAACGGGCAGCGTGGGTCCAGGTGTCCCGAGCCCCTTCTTTCCGGTCCTGGGCGACGTGTGTGCTAGCCGGACCGTGTCTGGGTCCCACCTCGAGCGGCTTGGGTAAGGCGATGCCACGACACGACTGTCCTGCCACGAGTGGAATGGGTGCCAACTGTGCCGGAAGAGGGAGGCTGTCGTCAGCCGGCTCGGGGCCTAAACGTCCCGGAGAACGGAGGTTCGTTCCCGTGTGGGGTGGCGGCCGTCCGTCCCGAACCCCTAAGCTCTCTTGCACGGCGACCTGTGTGGCAGCCGCACCACGGTTCGGGTCCCACCTCGAGCGGCACGGGGAAAAAAAAATCGCCAGACACTTGTTTCCGTCCACGGGCAGCGTGGGGCCGGGTGTCCCGAGCCCCTTGTTTCTGGTCCTGGGCTACGTGTGTGCTAGCCGGACTGTCTCCGGGTCCCGTTTCTGGTGGCTTGTGGAAGGCGATGCCACGACACGGTTGTCCGGCCACGAGTGGCATGGGTGCCAGCTGTGCCTGGAAGCGGGAGTCTTTCGTCCGCCGTCTCAGGGACTGACCGTCCCTGAGGACAGAGGTTCGTTCCCGTTCGGGGCGGCGGCTGTCCGTCCCGAACCCCTAAGCTCTTTTGCATGGCGACCTGTGTGGTAGCAGCACCGCGGTCCGGGTCCCTCCTCGAGCGGCACGGCGAATGCGATGCCACGACACGGGTGACCGGCCACAAGCTTCTTGGGTGCCAGCCGGACGTACTGAGCCCCAGGACTCCGGTCCCGGCCGAAGTGTTTGCTAGCCGCAACGGGGTCAGGATCGCACCTCGGGTGGCTCTGGTATGGCGATCGCAGGACACGGGTGTCCGTCCACGGGCAGCGTGGGGCCGGCTGTCCCGAGCCCCTTTGTTTCCAGTCCTGGGCGACGTGTGTGCTAGCTGGACCGTGTCTGGGTCCCATCTCGAGCGGCACGGGGAACGAGATCGCAGGACACGCGTGTCCGGCCACAAGCGGCATGGGTGCTAGGCGTGCCGGAAGAGGGAGGCTGTCGTCTGCCTGCTCGGGGGCTGACCGTCCCGGAGAACAGAGGTTCGTTCCCGTGCGGGGCGGCGGCTGTCCATCCTGAACCCCTAAGCTCTGTTGCACGGCGACCTGTGTGGCAGCCGCATCGCGGTTCGGGTCCCACCTCGAGCGGCCTGGCGAAAGCGATCGCAGGACACGTGTTTCCGTCCACGGGCAGCGTGGGGCCGGGTGTCCCGAGCCCCTTGTTTCTGGTCCTGGGCTACGTGTGTGGTAGCCGGACCGTGTCCGGGTCCCGTTTCTGGTGGCTTGTGGAAGGCGATGCCACGACACGGTTTTCTGGCCACCAGTGGAATGGATGTCAGCTGTGCCTGGAAGAGGGAGGCTGTCGTCCGCCTGCTCGGGGGCTGTCCGTCCCGGAGAACGGAGGTTCGTTCCCGTGCGGGGCGGCGCCCGTCCGTCCCGAACCCCTAAGCTCTGCTGCACGGCGACCTGTGTGGCAGCCGCATCGCGGTTCGGGTCCCACCTCGAGAGGCATTGCGAAAGCGATCGCTCGACACGTTTTTCCGTCCACGGGCAGCGTGGGGCCGGGTGTTCGAAGCCCCTTGTTTCCGGTCCTGGGTGACGTGTGTGCTAGCCGGACCGTGTCTGGGTCCCACCTCGAGCGGCTCGGGTAAGGCGATGCCACGACATGTTTGACCGGGCACGAGTGGAATGGGTGCCAACTGTGCCGGAAGAGGGAGGCTGTCGTCAGCCGGCCCGGGGGCTGAACGTCCCGGAGAACGGAGGTTCGTTCCCGTGTGGGGCGGCGCCCGTCCGTCCCGAACCCCTAAGCTCTGTTGCACGGCGAACTGTGTGGCAGCCGCACCACGGTTCGGGTCCCACCTCGAGCGGCATTGCTAAAGCGATCACAGGACATGGGTTTCCGCCAACGGGCAGCGTGGGTCCAGGTGTCCCGAGCCCCTTCTTTCCGGTCCTGGGCGACGTGTGTGCTAGCCGGACCGTGTCTGGGTCCCACCTCGAGCGGCTTGGGTAAGGCGATGCCACGACACGACTGTCCTGCCACGAGTGGAATGGGTGCCAACTGTGCCGGAAGAGGGAGGCTGTCGTCAGCCGGCTCGGGGCCTAAACGTCCCGGAGAACGGAGGTTCGTTCCCGTGTGGGGTGGCGGCCGTCCGTCCCGAACCCCTAAGCTCTCTTGCACGGCGACCTGTGTGGCAGCCGCACCACGGTTCGGGTCCCACCTCGAGCGGCACGGGGAAAAAAAATCGCCAGACACTTGTTTCCGTCCACGGGCAGCGTGGGGCCGGGTGTCCCGAGCCCCTTGTTTCTGGTCCTGGGCTACGTGTGTGCTAGCCGGACCGTCTCCGGGTCCCGTTTCTGGTGGCTTGTGGAAGGCGATGCCACGACACGGTTGTCCGGCCACGAGTGGCATGGGTGCCAGCTGTGCCTGGAAGCGGGAGTCTTTCGTCCGCCGTCTCAGGGACTGACCGTCCCGGAGGACAGAGGTTCGTTCCCGTTCGGGGTGGTGGCTGTCCGTCCCGAACCCCTAAGCTCTGTTGCACGGCGACCTGTGTGGTAGCAGCACCGCGGTCCGGGTCCCTCCTCGAGCGGCACAGCGAATGCGATGCCACGACACGGGTGACCGGCCACCAGCTCCTTGGGTGCCAGCCGTGCCTTGAAGTAGGAGGCTGTCGTTTGCCGGCTCGGGGATTGGCCGTCTCGGAGAACGGAGGTTCGTTTCCGTGTGGGGCGGCAGCCGGACGTACTGAGCCCCAGGACTCCGGCCCCGGCCGAAGTGTTTGCTAGCCGCAACGGGGTCAGGATCGCACCTCGGGTGGCTCTGGTATGGCGATCACAGGACACGGGTGTCCGTCCACGGGCAACGTGGGGCCGGGTGTCCCGAGCCCCTTGTTTCCGGTCCTGGGCTACGTGTGTGCTACCCAGACCGTGTCCGGGTCCCGTTTCTAGCGGCTCGGGTAAGGTGATGCCACGACACGGGTGAACGGCCACGAGTGGAATGGGTGCCAACTGTGCCGGAAACGGGAGGCTGTCGTAAGCCGGCTCGGGGGCTGAACATCCCGGAGAACGGAGGTTCGTTCCCGTGCGGGGCGGCGGCTGTCCGTCCCGAACCCGTAAGCTCTGTTGCATGGCGATCTGTGTGGTAGCAGCACCGCGGTCCGGGTCCCACCTCGAGCGGCTCGGTGACGGCGATGCCACGACACCGTTGTTATGCCATGAGTGTTGATGTGATGCATAATCACAGCATCCTCACTGCGACATCACACCATCATCACAGCATCATTACTGCATCATCACTACATCATCACAGCATCATCACTGCATCTTCACAACTTTATCACAACATCATCACACTATCATCACTGTATCACTGCATCTTCACAGCGTCATAACAGTCATCGCAGCGTGATCACTGCATCATCACAATATCATCAGAGCGTCATCACTAGGTCATAACTGCATCATCACTGCATCATCACAGGATTATCACTGCACCATCACTGCATGATCACAGCATCATCACTGCATCATCAAACCATCATCACTGCATCATCACAACATCATCTCAGCATCATCACGGAATCATCAGAGCATCTTCTCAGCATCATCACAGCATCATCTCTGCATCATCACAGCATCATCAGTGCATCATCATAGAATCATCACAGTGTCATCACAGCATCATCACAACATAACCACTGCATCATCACAGCATTATCTCAGCATCATCACAGCATCATTACTGCTTACACACTGAATCATCACAGCGCCATCACAGTTTCATCACTGCATCATCACAGCATCATCACAATGTCATCAAAGCACCATCACTGCATCATCACTGCATCACCAGAGCATCATCACAGCATCATCACAACATCATCACTGCATCATAAAAACATAAACATAACATTATCACAGCAACAAAACATCATCATCGCACCATCATCACTGCATCATCACAGTATCATCACAGCATCATCACAACATAATCACTGCATCATCACAGCATCATCACAGTATCATCACTGCATCATCACAGCAAAATCACTGCATCATCACAGTGTCATCACAGCACCATCACTGCATCATCACAGCATCATCACAACATAATCACTGCATCATCACAGCATCATCACTGCATCATCACTGCATCATCACAGTATCATCACTGCATCATCTCAGCATCATCACTGCATCATCACAGCAAAATCACTGCATCATCACATCATCATCACTGCATCATCACATCATCATCACAGCATCATCACGGCATCATCAGAGCATCTTCTCAGCATCATCACAGCATCATCACTGCATCATCAAATCATCATCACTGCATCATCAAAGCATCATCACAGCATCATCACTGCTTCACAAATCATCACCACACCATCATCACTGCACCATCATCACTGCATCATCACTGCATCACATTACAGCATCATCACTGCATCAACACAGCGTCATCACTGCATCATCACAGTGTCATCGCAGTGATCATCACTGCGTCATCACTTCGTCATCACAGCATAATCACAGCATCATCACTGCGACATCACACCATCATCACAGCATCATTACTGCATCATCACTACATCATCACAGCATCATTACTGCATCTTCACAACATTATCACAACATCATCACACTATCATCACTGTATCACTGCATCTTCACAGCGTCATAACAGTCATCGCAGCGTGATCACTGCATCATCACAATATCATCAGAGCGTCATCACTAGGTCATAACTGCATCATCACTGCATCATCACAGCATCATCACTGCATCATCACACCATCATCACTGCATCATCACAACATCATCTCAGCATCATCACAGCATCATCACAGCATCATCACAGCATCATCACAGCATCATCAGAGCATCATCAAAGCATCATCACACCATCATCACAGCATCATCACGGCATCATCAGAGCATCTTCTCAGCATCATCACAGCATCATCACTGCATCATCACAGCGCCACCACAGTTTCATCACTGCATCATCACAGCATCATCACACCATCATCACTGCATCATCACACCATCATCACTGCATCATCATAGCATCATCACAGTGTCATCACAGCATCATCACAACATAAGCACTGCATCATCACAGCATCATTACTGCTTACACACTGCATCATCACAGCGCCATCACAATTTCATCACTGCATCATCAAAGCATCATCAATACATCATCACATCATCATCACAGCATCATCACAGTGTCATCACAGCACCATCACTGCATCATCACTGCATCACCAGAGCATCATCACACCATCATCACAACATCATTACAGTATCATCACAACATCATCACTGCATCATAAAAACATAAACATAGCATTATCACAGCAACAAAACATCATCATCGCAGCGTCATCACTGCATCTTCAAAGCGTCATAACAGTCATCGCAGCGTGATCACTGCATCATCACAATATCATCAGAGCGTCATCACTAGGTCATAACTGCATCATCACTGCATCATCACACCATCATCACTGCATCATCACAACATCATCTCAGCATCATCACACCATCATCACAGCATCATCACAGCATCATCACAGCATCATCAGAGCATCATCACTGCATCATTACTGCTTACTCACTGCATCATCACAGCATCATCACAGAATCATCACAGCATCATCACTGCATAATCACTGCATCATCACATTGTCATCGCATCATCATCACAGCATCATAACTGCGTCTACACAGCGTCATCACTGCATCATCACGGCATCATCAGAGCATCTTCTCAGCATCCTCAAAGCATCATCACTGCATCATCACTGAATCATCACTGCATCATCACAGCATCATCACAGCAAAATCACTGCATCATCACATCATCATCACTGTATCATCACAACATCATCACTGCATCATCACAGCATTATCTCAGCATCATCACAGCATCATTACTGCTTACACACTGCATCATCACAGTGTCATCACAGCACCATCACTGCATCATAAAAACATAAACATAGCATTATCACAGCAACAAAACATCATCATCGCAGCGTCATCACTGCATCAACACAGCGTCATCACTGCATCATCACATCATCATCACAGTGTCATCACTTCATAATCACTGCGTCATCACATCATCACCACACCATCATCACTGCATCATCACATCATCATCAGTGCATCATCACAGTATCATCACAGTGTCATCACAGCATCATCACAACATAATCACTAAATCATCACAGCATCATCACTGCAGCATCACTGCATCATCACAGCATCATCTGAGCATCATCATAGCATCATTACTGCTTTCTCACTGCATCATCACAGTGTCATCACAGCATCATCACAACATAATCACTACATCATCACAGCACCATCACTGCAGCATCACTGCATCATCAAAGCATCATCTGAGCATCATCATAGCATCATTACTGCTTTCTCACTGCATCACCACAGCATCATTACAGCATCATCACACCATCATCACTGCATGAACACAGCGTCATCACTGCATCATCACTGCATCATATCAGTGTCATCGCAGCATCATCACTGCGTCATCACTTCGTCATCACAGCATCATCACAGCATCATCACTGCGACATCAAACCATCATCACAGCATCATTACTGCATCATCACTGCATCATCACAGCATCATTACTGCTTACACACTGAATCATCACAGCGCCATCACAGTTTCATCACTGCATCATCACAGCATCATCACAATGTCATCAAAGCACCATCACTGCATCATCACTGCATCACCAGAGCATCATCACAGCATCATCACAACATCATCACTGCATCATAAAAACATAAACATAACATTATCACAGCAACAAAACATCATCATCGCAGCGTCATCACTACATCAACACAGCGTCATCACTGCATCATCACATCATCATCATAGCGTCATCACTTCATAATCACTGCGTCATCACTTCATAATCACATCATCATCACTGCATCATCACAGTATCATCACAGCATCATCACAACATAATCACTGCATCATCACAGCATCATCACAGTATCATCACTGCATCATCACAGCAAAATCACTGCATCATCACAGTGTCATCACAGCACCATCACTGCATCATCACAGCATCATCACAACATAATCACTGCATCATCACAGCATCATCACTGCATCATCACTGCATCATCACAGTATCATCACTGCATCATCTCAGCATCATCACTGCATCATCACAGCAAAATCACTGCATCATCACATCATCATCACTGCATCATCACATCATCATCACAGCATCATCACGGCATCATCAGAGCATCTTCTCAGCATCATCACAGCATCATCACTGCATCATCACATCATCATCACTGCATCATCAAAGCATCATCACAGCATCACCACTGCGTCATCAAATCATCACCACACCATCATCACTGCACCATCATCACTGCATCATCACTGCATCACATTACAGCATCATCACTGCATCAACACAGCGTCATCACTGCATCATCACAGTGTCATCGCAGTGATCATCACTGCGTCATCACTTCGTCATCACAGCATAATCACAGCATCATCACTGCGACATCACACCATCATCACAGCATCATTACTGCATCATCACTGCATCATCACAGCATCATTACTGCATCTTCACAACATTATCACAACATCATCACACTATAATCACTGTATCACTGCATCTTCACAGCGTCATAACAGTCATCGCAGCGTGATCACTGCATCATCACAATATCATCAGAGCGTCATCACTAGGTCATAACTGCATCATCACTGCATCATCACAGCATCATCACTGCATCATCACACCATCATCACTGCATCATCACAACATCATCTCAGCATCATCACAGCATCATCACAGCATCATCACAGCATCATCAGAGCATCATCAAAGCATCATCACACCATCATCACAGCATCATCACGGCATCATCAGAGCATCTTCTCAGCATCATCACAGCATCATCACTGCATCATCACAGCGCCACCACAGTTTCATCACTGCATCATCACAGCATCATCACACCATCATCACTGCATCATCACACTATCATCACTGCATCATCATAGCATCATCACAGTGTCATCACAGCATCATCACAACATAAGCACTGCATCATCACAGCATCATTACTGCTTACACACTGCATCATCACAGCGCCATCACAGTTTCATCACTGCATCATCAAAGCATCATCAATATATCATCACATCATCATCACAGCATCATCACAGTTTCATCACAGCACCATCACTGCATCATCACTGCATCACCAGAGCATCATCACACCATCATCACAACATCATTACAGTATCATCACAACATCATCACTGCATCATAAAAACATAAACATAGCATTATCACAGCAACAAAACATCATCATCGCAGCGTCATCACTGCATCTTGAAAGCGTCATAACAGTCATCGCAGCGTGATCACTGCATCATCACAATATCATCAGAGCGTCATCACTAGGTCATAACTGCATCATCACCGCATCATCACAGGATTATCACTGCACCATCACTGCATGATCACTGCATCATCACACCATCATCACTGCATCATCACAACATCATCTCAGCATCATCACAGCATCATCACAGCATCATCACAGCATCATCAGAGCATCATCACTGCATCATTACTGCTTACTCACTGCATCATCACAGCATCATCACAGAATCATCACAGCATCATCACTGCATAATCACTGCATCATCACATTGTCATCGCATCATCATCACAGCATCATAACTGCGTCTACACAGCGTCATCACTGCATCATCACGGCATCATCAGAGCATCTTCTCAGCATCATCAAAGCATCATCACTGCATCATCACTGCATCATCACTGCATCATCACAGCATCACTGCATCATCACAGCAAAATCACTGCATCATCACATCATCATCACTGTATCATCACAACATCATCACTGCATCATCACAGCATTATCTCAGCATCATCACAGCATCATTACTGCTTTCACACTGCATCATCACAGTGTCATCACAGCACCATAACTGCATCATAAAAAAAAAAACATAGCATTATCACAGCAACAAAACATCATCATCGCAGCTTCATCACTTCATAATCACTGCGTCATCACATCATCACCACACCATCATCACTGCATCATCACATCATCATCACTGCATCATCACAGTATCATCACAGTGTCATCACAGCATCATCACAACATAATCACTACATCATCACAGCATCATCACTGCAGCATCACTGCATCATCACAGCATCATCTGAGCATCATCATAGCATCATTACTGCTTTCTCACTGCATCATCACAGCATCATTACAGCATCATCACTGCATCATCACACCATCATCACAGCATCATTACTGCATCATCACTGCATCATCACAGTGTCATCGCAGCATCATCACTGCGTCATCACTTCGTCATCACAGCATAATCACAGCATCATCACTGCGACATCACACCATCATCACAGCATCATTACTGCATCATCACTGCATCATCACAGCATCATTACTGCATCTTCACAACATTATCACAACATCATCACACTATCATCACTGTATCACTGCATCTTCACAGCGTCATAACAGTCATCGCAGCGTGATCACTGCATCATCACAATATCATCAGAGCGTCATCACTAGGTCATAACTGCATCATCACTGCATCATCACAGGATTATCACTGCACCATCACAACATCATCTCAGCATCATCACAGCATCATCACAGCATCATGACTGCATAATCACTACATCATCACTGCATCATTACTGCTTACTCACTGCATCATCACAGCATCATCACTGCATCATCTCTGCATCATCACAGCATCATCAAAACATCATCACAGCGTCATCACACCATCATCACAGCATCATCACGGCATCATCAGAGCATCTTCTCAGCATCATCACAGCATCATCACTGCATCATCACAGCGCCACCACAGTTTCATCACTGCATCATCACAGCATCATCACACCATCATCACTGCATCATCACACAATCATCACTGCATCATCACTGCATCACCAGAGCATCATCACACCATCATCACAACATCATTACAGTATCATCACAACATCATCACTGCATCATAAAAACATAATCATAGGATTATCACAGCAACAAAACATCATCATCGCAGCGTCATCACTGCATCAACAAAGCGTCATCACATCATCATCACTGCATCATCACAGCATCATCAAAGCATCATCACGGCATCATCATAGCATCATCACGGCATCATCACTGCGTCATCACTTCATAATCACATCATCATCACTGCATCCTCACAGCATCATCTAAGCATCATCACAGCATCATTACAGCATCATCACTGCATCATCGCATGGTGAACACTGCATCATCACAGTATCATCACAACATAAACATAGCATAATCACAGCATCACAACTGCATCATCGCAGCGCCATCACAGCATCATCACAGAGTCATCACAGCATCATCACAGCATCATCACTGCACCATCACAGCATCATCGCATGGTGAACACTGCATCATCACAGTATCATCACAACATAAACATAGCATAATCACAGAACCACCAGTGCATCATCGCAGAGTCATCACTGCGTCATCACTGCGTCATCACAGCATCATCACAGCATCATCACTGCATCATCACTGCATCATCACTGCATCATCACTGCATCATCACTGCATCCTCACAGCATCATCATAGCATCATCACTGCATCATCACTGCATCATCATAGCATCATCACACCATCATCACTGCATCATCACAGTATCATCACAGCATCATCACAGCATCATCACAACATAATCACTGCATCATCACAGCATCATCACAGTATCATCACTGCATCATCACAGCAAAATCACTGCATCATCACAGTGTCATCACAGCATCATCACTGCATCATCACAGCGTCTTCACAGTGTCATCATAACACCATCACTGCATCATCACTGCATCATCGCAGTGTCATCACAGCATCATCACTGCGGCATCACTGCATCATTACAGCATCATCTGAGCATCATCATATCATCATTACTGCTTACTCACTGCATCATCACAGCATAATCATAGCATCATCACTGCATCATCACAGCATCATTAGAGCGTCATCACTGCCTCATCACAGCGTCATCACAGCATCATTATAGCATCATCACTGCATCATCACAGTGTCATCGCACCATCATCACTGCGTCATCACTGCGTCATCACAGCATCATCACTGCGACATCACACCATCATCACAGCATCATTACTGCATCATCACTACATCATCACAGCATCATTACTGCATCTTCACAACTTTATCACAACATCATCACACTATCATCACTGTATCACTGCATCTTCAAAGCGTCATAACAGTCATCGCAGCGTGATCACTGCATCATCACAATATCATCAGAGCGTCATCACTAGGTCATAACTGCATCATCACAGGATTATCACTGCACCATCACTGCATGATCACTGCATCATCACACCATCATCACTGCATCATCACAACATCATCTCAGCATCATCACACCATCATCACAGCATCATCACAGCATCATCACAGCATCATCAGAGCATCATCACTGCATCATTACTGCTTACTCACTGCATCATCACAGCATCATCACAGAATCATCACAGCATCATCACTGCATCATCACATTGTCATCGCATCATCATCACAGCATCATAACTGCGTCTACACAGCGTCATCACTGCATCATCACGGCATCATCAGAGCATCTTCTCAGCATCCTCAAAGCATCATCACTGCATCATCACTGCATCATCACTGCATCATCACAGCATCATCACAGCAAAATCACTGCATCATCACATCATCATCACTGTATCATCACAACATCATCACTGCATCATCACAGCATTATCTCAGCATCATCACAGCATCATTACTGCTTACACACTGCATCATCACAGTGTCATCACAGCACCATC
Source organism: Somateria mollissima (assembly GCA_951411735.1). Taxonomy (NCBI): domain Eukaryota; kingdom Metazoa; phylum Chordata; class Aves; order Anseriformes; family Anatidae; genus Somateria; species Somateria mollissima. The sequence goes on along the minus strand of CATOCB010000086.1, from coordinate 673,844 downwards.
ACTGCATCATAAAAACATAAACATAGCATTATCACAGCAACAAAACATCATCATCGCAGCGTCATCACTGCATCAACACAGCGTCATCACTGCATCATCACATCATCATCACAGCGTCATCACTTCATAATCATTGCGTCATCACATCATCACCACACGATCATCACTGCATCATCACATCATCATCACTGCATCATCACAGTATCATCACAGTGTCATCACAGCATCATCACAACATAATCACTACATCATCACAGCATCATCACTGCAGCATCACTGCATCATCACAGCATCATCTGAGCATCATCATAGCATCATTACTGCTTTCTCACTGCATCATCACAGTGTCATCACAGCATCATCACAACATAATCACTACATCATCACAGCATCATCACTGCATCATCACTGCATCATCACAGCATCATCTGAGCATCATCATAGCATCATTACTGCTTTCTCACTGCATCATCACAGCATCATTACAGCATCATCACACCATCATCACTGCATGAACACGGCGTCATCACTGCATCATCACTGCATCATATCAGTGTCATAGCAGCATCATCACTGCGTCATCACTTCGTCATCACAGCATCATCACAGCATCATCACTGCGACATCACACCATCATCACAGCATCATCACTGCATCATCACAGCATCATTACTGCTTACACACTGAATCATCACAGCGCCATCACAGTTTCATCACTGCATCATCACAGCATCATCACAATGTCATCAAAGCACCATCACTGCATCATCACTGCATCACCAGAGCATCATCACAGCATCATCACAACATCATCACTGCATCATAAAAACATAAACATAACATTATCACAGCAACAAAACATCATCATCGCAGCGTCATCACTACATCAACACAGCGTCATCACTGCATCATCACATCATCATCATAGCGTCATCACTTCATAATCACTGCGTCATCACTTCATAATCACATCATCATCACTGCATCATCACAGTATCATCACAGCATCATCACAACATAATCACTGCATCATCACAGTATCATCACTGCATCATCACAGCAAAATCACTGCATCATCACAGTGTCATCACTGCATCATCACAGCAAAATCACTGCATCATCACATCATCATCACTGCATCATCACATCATCATCACAGCATCATCACTGCGTCATCAAATCATCATCACTGCATCATCAAAGCATCATCACAGCATCATCACTGCGTCATCAAATCATCACCACACCATCATCACTGCACCATCATCACTGCATCATCACTGCATCACATTACAGCATCATCACTGCATCAACACAGCGTCATCACTGCATCATCACAGTGTCATCGCAGTGATCATCACTGCGTCATCACTTCGTCATCACAGCATAATCACAGCATCATCACTGCGACATCACACCATCATCACAGCATCATTACTGCATCATCACTGCATCATCACAGCATCATTACTGCATCTTCACAACATTATCACAACATCATCACACTATCATCACTGTATCACTGCATCTTCAAAGCGTCATAACAGTCATCGCAGCGTGATCACTGCATCATCACAATATCATCAGAGCGTCATCACTAGGTCATAACTGCATGATCACTGCATCATCACAGCATCATCACTGCATCATCACACCATCATCACTGCATCATCACAACATCATCTCAGCATCATCACAGCATCATCACAGCATCATCACTGCATAATCACTGCATCATCACAGCGTCATCACACCATCATCACAGCATCATCACGGCATCATCAGAGCATCTTCTCAGCATCATCACAGCATCATCACTGCATCATCACAGCGCCACCACAGTTTCATCACTGCATCATCACAGCATCATCACACCATCATCACTGCATCATCACACCATTATCACTGCATCATCATAGCATCATCACAGTGTCATCACAGCATCATCACAACATAAGCACTGCATCATCACAGCATCATTACTGCTTACACACTGCATCATCACAGCGCCATCACAGTGTCATCACAGCACCATCACTGCATCATCACTGCATCACCAGAGCATCATCACACCATCATCACAACATCATTACAGTATCATCACAACATCATCACTGCATCATAAAAACATAAACATAGCATTATCACAGCAACAAAACATCATCATCGCAGCGTCATCACTGCATCTTCAAAGCGTCATAACAGTCATCGCAGCGTGATCACTGCATCATCACAATATCATCAGAGCGTCATCACTAGGTCATAACTGCATCATCACCGCATCATCACAGGATTATCACTGCACCATCACTGCATGATCACTGCATCATCACACCATCATCACTGCATCATCACAACATCATCTCAGCATCATCAGAGCATCATCACTGCATCATTACTGCTTACTCACTGCATCATCACAGCATCATCACAGAATCATCACAGCATCATCACTGCATAATCACTGCATCATCACATTGTCATCGCATCATCATCACAGCATCATATCTGCGTCTACACAGCGTCATCACTGCATCATCACGGCATCATCAGAGCATCTTCTCAACATCATCAAAGCATCATCACAGGATTATCACTGCACCATCACTGCATCATCAGAGCATCATCACTGCATCATCACAGCATCATCAGAGCATCATCACTGCATCATTACTGCTTACTCACTGCATTATCTGAGCATCATCATAGCATCATCACTGCATCATCACAGCATCATTTGAGTGTCATCACTGCATCATTACAGCATCATCACTGCATATTCACTGCATCATCACACCATCATCACTGCATCAACACAGTGTCATCACTGCATCATCACTGCATCATCACAGTGTCATCGCATTGATCATCACTGCGTCATCACTGCGTCATCACAACATCATCACAGCATCATTACGGCATCATCACTACATCATCACAGCATTATTACTGCATCTTCACAACTTTATCACTACATCATCACACTATCATCACTGTATCACTGCATCTTGAAAGCGTCATAACAGTCATCGCAGCGTGATCACTGCATCATGACAATATCATCAGAGCGTCATCACTAGGTCATAACTGCATCATCACTGCATCATCACAGGATTATCACTGCACCATCACTGCATGATCACAGCATCATCACACCATCATCACTGCATCATCACAACATCATCTCAGCATCATCACAGCATCATCACAGCATCATCAGAGCATCATCACTGCATCATTACTGCTTACTCACTGCATCATCACAGCATCATCACAGAATCATCACAGCATCATCACTGCATAATCACTGCATCATCACATTGTCATCGCATCATCATCACAGCATCATAACTGCGTCTACACAGCGTCATCACTGCATCATCACGGCATCATCAGAGCATCTTCTCAGCATCATCACTGCATCATCACTGCATCAGCACTGCATCATCACAGCAAAATCACTGCATCATCACATCATCATCACTGCATCATCACAGCATTATCTCAGCATCATCACAGCATCATTACTGCTTACACACTGCATCATCACAGTGTCATCACAGCACCATCACTGCATCATAAAAACATAAACATAGCATTATCACAGCAACAAAACATCATCATCGCAGCGTCATCACTGCATCAACACAGCGTCATCACTGCATCATCACATCATCATCACAGTGTCATCACTTCATAATCACTGCGTCATCACATCATCACCACACCATCATCACTGCATCATCAGAGTATCACCACAGTGTCATCACAGCACCATCACTGCATCATAAAAACATAAACATAGCATTATCACAGCAACAAAACATCATCTGATGTTGTGATGCTGTGATGCCGTGATGATGCAGTGATGACGCTGTGTAGACGCAGTTATGATGCTGTGATGATGATGCGATGACTATGTGATGATGCAGTGAGTAAGCAGTAATGATGCAGTGATGATGCTCTGATGATGCTGTGATGATGGTGTGATGATGCTGAGATGATGATGTGATGATGATGTGATGATGCAGTGATGATGATGTGGTGATGCAGTGATGACGCTGTGTTGATGTAGCGATGACGCTGCGATGATGATGTTTTGTTGCTGTGATAATGTTATGTTTATGTTTTTATGATTCAGTGATGATGCTGTGATGATGCAGTGATGACGCTGCGATGACTGTTATGACGCTGTGATGATGCAGTGATGCAGTGATGATACTGTGATGATGTGATAATGTTGTGAAGATGCAGTAATGATGCTGTGATGATGCAGTGATGCAGTGATGATAGTGTGATGATGTGATAATGTTGTGAAGATGCAGTAATGATGCTGTGATGATGCAGTGATGATGCAGTAATGATGCTGTGATGATGGTGTGATGTCGCAGTGATGACGCAGTGATTATGCTGAGATGATATTGTGATGATGCAGTGATGATGCTGTGATGATGCAGTGATGATGGTATGATGATGATGTGATGATGTGATGATGCAGTGATGATGGTGTGGTGATGATTTGATGACGCAGTGATGATGCTGTGATGATGCTGAGAAGATGCAGTGATGATGCTGTGAGGATGCAGTGAGTAAGCAGTAATGATGCAGTGATGATGCAGTGATTATGCAGTGATGATGCTGTGATGATGCAGTGATGATGCAGAGATGATGCAGTGATGATGCCGTGATGATGCTGTGATGATGGTGTGATGACGCTGTGATGATGCTTTGATGATGCTGTGATGATGCTGTGATGATGCTGAGATGATGCTGAGATGATGTCGTGATGATGCAGTGATGATGCTGTGATGATGCTGTGATGGTGCAGTGATAATCCTGTGATGATTCAGAGATGATGCAGTTATGACCTAGTGATGACGCTCTGATGATATTGTGATGATGCAGTGATCACGCTGCGATGACTGTTATGACGCTGTGAAGATGCAGTGATACAGTGATGATAGTGTGATGATGTTGTGATAATGTTGTGAAGATGCAGTAATGATGCTGTGATGATGCAGTGATGATACAGTAATGATGCTGTGATGATGGTGTGATGTCGCAGTGATGATGCTGTGATTATGCTGTGATGACGAAGTTATGACGCAGTGATGATGCAGTGATGACACTGTGATGATGCAGTCATGACGCTGTGTTGATGCAGTGATGATGCTGTAATAATGGTGTGATGATGCTGTAATGATGCTCAGATGATGCAGTGAGAAAGCAGTAATGATGCAGTGATGATGCTCAGATGATGCTGTGATGCTGCAGTGATGATGCTGTGATGATGTAGTGATTATGTTGTGATGATGCTGTGATGACACTGTGATGATATTGTGATGATGCTGTGATGATACTGTGATGATACTGTGGTGATGCAGTGATGATGATGTGATGATGCAGTGATGATGGTGTGGTGATGATGTGATGACGCAGTGATTATAAAGTGATGACGCTGTGATGTTGATGTGATGATGCAGTGATGATGCTGTGTTGATGCAGTGATGACGCTGCGATGATGATGTTTTGTTGCTGTGATAATGCTATGTTTATGTTTTTATGATGCAGTGATGGTGCTGTGATGACACTGTGATGATGCCGTGATGATGCAGTGATGATGCTGTGATGCTGTGATGATGCTGAGAAGATGCTCTGATGATGCCGTGATGATGCAGTGATGACGCTGTGTAGACGCAGGTATGATGCTGTGATGATGATGCGATGACAATGTGATGATGCAGTGATGATGCTGTGATGATTCTGTGATGATGCTGTGATGATGCAGTGAGTAAGCAGTAATGATGCAGTGATGATGCTCTGATGATGCTGTGATGATGCTGTGATGATGCTGTGATGATGGTGTGATGATGCTGAGATGATGTTGTGATGATGCAGTGATGATGGTGTGATGATGCAGTGATCATGCAGTGATGGTGTAGTGATAATCCTGTGATGATGCAGTTATGACCTAGTGATGACGCTCTGATGATATTGTGATGATGCAGTGATCACGCTGCGATGACTGTTATGACGCTTTGAAGATGCAGTGATACAGTGATGATAGTGTGATGATGTTGTGATAAAGTTGTGAAGATGCAGTAATGATGCTGTGATGATGTAGTGATGATGCAGTAATGATGCTGTGATGATGGTGTGATGTCGCAGTGATGATGCTGTGATGACGCAGTGATGACGCAGTGATGATGGTGCGATGACACTGTGATGATGCAGTGATGATGCTGTGTTGATGCAGTGATGACGCTGCGATGATGATGTTTTGTTGCTGTGATAATGCTATGTTTATGTTTTTATGATGCAGTGATGGTGCTGTGATGACACTGTGATGATGCCGTGATGATGCAGTGATGATGCTGTGATGCTGTGATGATGCTGAGAAGATGCTCTGATGATGCCGTGATGATGCAGTGATGACGCTGTGTAGACGCAGGTATGATGCTGTGATGATGATGCGATGACAATGTGATGATGCAGTGATTATGCAGTGATGATGCTGTGATGATGCTGTGATGATGCTGTGATGATTCAGTGAGTAAGCAGTAATGATGCAGTGATGATGCTCTGATGATGCAGTGATGATTCTGTGATGATGGTGTGATGATGCTGAGATGATGTTGTGATGATGCAGTGATGATGGTGTGATGATGCAGTGATCATGCAGTGATGATGCAGTGATGGTGCAGTGATAATCCTGTGATGATGCAGTGATGATGCTGTTATGACCTAGTGATGACTACATCATGACTGCATCATTACTGCTTTCTCACTGCATCATCACAGCATAATCACAGCATCATCATTGCATCATCACAGCATCATCATTGCATCATCACAGCATCATTAGAGCGTCATCACTGCATCATCACAGCGTCATCACAACATCATTACAGCATCATCACAGCATCATCACTGCATATTCACTGCATTATCACACCATCATCACTGCATCAACAGTGTCATCACTGCATCATCACAGTGTCATCGCACCATCATCACTGTGTCATCACTGCGTTATCACAGCATAATCACAGCATCATCACTGCGACATCACACCATCATCACAGCATCATTACTGCATCATCACTGCATCATCACAGCATCATCACACCATAATCACTGCATCAACACAGCGTCATCACTGCATCATCACTGCATCATCACAGTGTCATCGCAGCATCATCACTGCGTCATCACTTCGTCATCACAGCATAATCACAGCATCATCACTGCGACATCACTGCATCATCACAGCATCATCACTGCATCATCGCAGTGTCATCACAGCATCATCACTGCCGCATCACTGCATCATCTGAGCATCATCATAGCACCATTACTGCTTTCTCACTGAATCATCACAGCATCATCATAGCATCATGACTGCATCATTACTGCTTTCTCACTGAATCATCACAGCATAATCACAGCATCATCATTGCATCATCACAGCATCATTAGAACGTCATCACTGCATCATCACAGCGTCATCACAGCATCATTACAGCATCATCACTGCATCATCACAGCATCATCACAGTGTCATCACAGCACCATCACTGCATCATAAAAACATAAACATAGCATTATCACAGCAACAAAACATCATCATCGCAGCGTCATCACTGCATCAACACAGCGTCATCACTGCATCATCACATCAACATCACAGCGTCATCACTTTATAATCACTGCGTCATCACATCATCACCACACCATCATCACTGCATCATCACATCATCATCACTGCATCATCACAGTATCATCACAGTATCATCACAGCAAAATCACTGCATCATCACATCATCATCAATGCATCATCACAACATCATCACAGTATCATCACAGCATCATCACAATATCATCTCAGCATCATCACAGCATCATCACTGCAGCATCACAGCATCATCTGAGCATCATCACTGCATCATTACTGCTTTCTCACTGCATCATCTGAGCATCATTACAGCATCATCACACCATTATTACAGCATCATCACTGCATCAACACAGCGTCATCACTGCATCATCACAGTGTCATCACTGCATCATCACTGCGTCATCACTTCGTCATCACAGCATAATCACAGCATCATCACTGCGACATCACACCATCATCAGTGATGATGGTGTGATGATGCTGTGATGATGCTGTCATGATGCTCTGATGATGCTGTGATGATGCTGTGATGATGCTGTGATGATGCTGAGAAGATGCTCTGATGATGCCGTGATGATGCTGTGATGATGGTGTGATGACGCTGTGATGATGCTTTGATGATGCTGTGATGATGCAGAGATGAAACTGTGGTGGCGCTGTGATGATGCAGTGAGTAAGCAGTAATGATGCAGTGATGATGCTCTGATGATGCTGTGATGATGCTGTGATGATGCTGTGATGATGCTGAGATGATGTTGTGATGATGCAATGATGATGGTGTGATGATGCAGTGATGATGCTGTGATGATGCAGCGATAATCCTTTGATGATGCAGTGATGATGCAGTTATGACCTAGTGATGATGCTCTGATGATATTGTGATGATGCAGTGATCATGCTGCGATGACTGTTATGACGCTGTGAAGATGCAGTGATACAGTGATGATAGTGTGATGATGTTGTGATAATGTTGTGAAGATGCAGTAATGATGCTGTGATGACACTGTGATTATACTGTGATGATGCTGTGATGATACCGTGATGATGCTGTGATGATGCAATGATTATGCTGTGATGACATTGTGATGATATTTTGATGATGCAGTGATGATGATGTGATGATGCAGTGATGATGGTGTGGTGATGATGTGATGACGCTGTGTTGATGCAGTGATGACGCTGCGATGATGATGTTTTGTTGCTGTGATAATGCTATGTTTATGTTTTTATGATGCAGTGATGATGTTGTGATGATGCTGTGATGATGCTCTGGTGATGCAGTGATGATGCAGTGATAGTGCTGTGATGACATTGTGATGATGTAGTGATGATGCTTTGATGATGCAGTGATGAAACTGTGATGGCGCTGTGATGATGCAGTGTGTAAGCAGTAATGATGCTGTGATGATGCTGAGATAATGCTGTGATGATGCAGTGGTTATGTTCTGATGATGGTGTGATGACACTGTGATAATGCAGTGATGATGGTGTGATGATGCTATGATGATGCAGTGATGATGGTGTGATGATGCTATGATGATGCTGTGATGATGCTTTGATGATGCAGTGATGATGCAGTGATGATGCAGTGATGATGCTGTGATTATGCAGTGATTTTGCTGTGATGATACTGTGATGATGCAGTGATGATGCTGTGATGATGCAGTGATTATGTTGTGATGATGCTGTGATGACACTGTGATGATGCTGTGATGATACTGTGATGATGCAGTGATGATGATGTGATGATGCAGTGATGATGGTGTGGTGATGTTGTGATGACGCAGTGATTATGAAGTGATGACGCTGTGATGATGATGTGATGATGCAGTGATGACGCTGTGTTGATGTAGTGATGACGCTGCGATGACTGTTATGACGCTGTGATGATGCAGTGATGCAGTGATGATACTGTGAATATGTGATAATGTTGTGAAGATGCAGTAATGATGCTGTGATGATGGTGTGATGTCGCAGTGATGATGTTGTGTAGTTGATGTGATGATGCTGTGATGATGCACTGGTCATGCAGAGATGATGCAGTGATGATGCTCTGATGATGCAGCGATGATGCAGTGATGATGCTGTGATGATGGTGTGATGATGCAGTGATTATGTTGTGATTATGCTGTGATGACACTGTGATGATATTGTGATGATGCTGTGATGATACTGTGATGATGCTGAGATGATGCTGTGATGATGCAGTGATTATGTTGTGATGATGCTGTGATGACACTCTGATAATGCTGTGATGATACGGTGATGATGTAGTGATGATGATGTGATGATGCTGTGATGACGCTGTGATGATGATGTGATGATGCAGTGATGACGCTCTGTTGATGTAGTGATGACGCTGCGATGATGATGTTTTGTTGCTGTGATAATGTTATGTTTATGTTTTTATGATGCAGTGATGATGTTGTGATGATGCAGTGATGACGCTGCAATGACAGTTATGACGCTGTGATGATGCAGTGATGCAGTGATGATACTGTGAATATGTGATAATGTTGTGAAGATGCAGTAATGATGCTGTGATGATGCAGTGATGATGCACTGGTCATGCAGAGATGATGCAGTGATGATGCTGTGATGACGCTGCGATGATGCAGTGCTGATGCTGTGATTATGCTATGATTATGTTGTGATGATACTGTGATGATGCAGTGATGATGATGTGATGATGCAGTGATGATGGTGTGGTGATGCTGAGAAGATGCTCTGATGATGCCGTGGTGATGCAGTGTTGATGCTGTGATGCTGTGATGATGCAGTGATGATGCAGTGATGATGATGTGATGATGCAGTGATGATGCTGTGATGATGCTGAGAAGATGCTCTGATGATGCAGTGATGATGCAGTGATGATGCTGAGAAGATGCTCTGATGATGCCGTGATGATGCAGTGATGATGCTGTGATGATACTGTGATGATGCAGTGATTATGTTGTGATGATACTGTGATGATGCTATGATGATGCAGTGAGTAAGCAGTAATGATGCAGTGATGATGCTCTGATGATGCTGTGATGATGGTGTGATGATGCTGAGATGATGTTGTGATGATGCAGTGATGATGGTGTGATGATGCAGTGATCATGCAGTGATGGTGCAGTGATAATCCTGTGATGATGCAGTGATGATGCAGTTATGACCTAGTGATGACGCTCTGATGATATTGTGATGATGCAGTGATCACGCTGCGATGACTGTTTTGACGCTTTGAAGATGCAGTGATACAGTGATGATAGTGTGATGATGTTGTGATAATGTTGTGAAGATGCAGTAATGATGCTGTGATGATGCAGTGATGATGCAGTAATGATGCTGTGATGAGGCTGTGATGATGCAGTGATGACGCTCTAATGATGCTGTGATGATGCAATGATGATGCTGTGACGATGCAGTGAGAAAGCACTAATGATGCAGTCATGATGCTATGATGATGCTGTGATAATGCAGTGAGAAAGCAGTAATGATGCTATGATGATGCTCAGATGATGCAGTGATGCTGCAGTGATGATGCTGTGATGACACTGCGATGATGCAGAGCTGATGCTGTGATGATGCAGTGATGATGCTGTGATGATGGTGTGATGTCGCAGTGATGATGCTGTGATTATGCTGTGATGACGAAGTGATGACGCAGTGATGATGCTGCGATGATGCAGTGATGATGCAGTGATGACGCTGTGTTGATGCAGTGATGATGGTGTGATGATGCTGTGATGATGCAGTGAGAAAGCAGTAATGATGCTATATTGATGCTCAGATGATGCTGTGATGATGCAGTGATGCTGCAGTGATGATGTAGTGATTATGTTGTGATGATGCTGTGATGACACTCTGATGATATTGTGATGATGCTGTGATGATACTGTGATGATGCTGTGATGATGCAGTGATTATGTTGTGATGATGCTGTGATGACGCTGTGATGATGATGTGATGATGCAGTGATGACGCTGTGTTGATGCAGTGATGACGCTGCGATTATGACGTTTTGTTGCTGTGATAATGCTATGTTTATGTTTTTATGATGCAGTGATGGTACTGTGATGACACTGTGATGATGCTGTGATGATGCTGTGATGATGAAGTGATGATGATGTGATGATGCAGTGATGATGCTGTGATGATGCTGAGAAGATGCTCTGATGATGCCGTGATGATGCAGTGATGATGCTGTGATGCTGTGATGATGCAGTGATGATGCAGTGATGATGCTCTGATGATGCTGTGATGATGCTGTGATGATGCTGAGATGATGTTGTGATGATGCAGTGATGATGGTGTGATGATGCAGTGATGATGGTGTAGTGATGCTGTGGTGACGCAGTGATTATGAAGTGATGACGCTATGATGATGATGTGATGATGCAGTGATGACGCTGTGTTGATGCAGTGATGACGCTGCGATGATGATGTTTTGTTGCTGTGATAATGCTATGTTTATGTTTTTATGATGCAGTGATGATGCAGTGATGATGGTGTGATGATGGTGTGATGATGCAGTGATGATTCAGTGATGGTGCTGTGATGACACTGTGATGATGCTGTGATGATGCTGTGATGATGCTGTGATGATGAAGTGATGATGATGTGATGATGTAGTGATGATGCAGTGATTATGTTGTGATGATGCTGTGATGACGCTGTGATGATGATGTGATGACGCAGTGATGACGCTGTGTTGATGCAGTGATGACGCTGCGATGATGATGTTTTGTTGCTGTGATAATGCTATGTTTATGTTTTTATGATGCAGTGATGATGCAGTGATGATGGTGTGATGATGGTGTGATGATGCAGTGATGATGCAGTGATGGTGCTGTGATGACACTGTGATGATGCTGTGATGATGCTGTGATGATGCTGTGATGATGAAGTGATGATGATGTGATGATGTAGTGATGATGCTTTGATGATGCAGTGATGAAACTGTGATGGCGCTGTGGTGATGCAGTGTGTAAGCAGTAATGATGCTGTTATGATGCTGAGATAATGTTGTGATGATGCAGTGGTTATGTTGTGATGATGCTGTGATGACACTGTAATGATGCTATGATGATGCAGTGATGATGCTGTGATGATGCTGAGAAGATGCTCTGATGATGCCGTGATGATGCTGTGATGATGGTGTGATGACGCTGTGATGATGCTTTGATGATGCTGTGATGATGCAGAGATGATGCAGTGATGATGCTGTGATGATGCAGTGAGTAAGCAGTAATGATGCAGTGATGATGCAGTGATTATGCAGTGATGATGCTGTGATGATGCTGTGATGATGCTGAGATGATGTTGTGATGATGCAGTGATGGTGGTGTGATGATGCAGTTATGATGCTGTGATGATGCAGTGATGGTGCTGTGATGACACTGTGAAGATGCTGTGATGATGCAGTGATGATGCTGTGATGACACTGTGATGATGCAGTGATGACGCTGTGTTGATGTAGTGATGACGCTGCGATGATGATGTTTTGTTGCTGTGATAATGTTATGTTTATGTTTTTATGATGCAGTGATGATGTTGTGATGATGCAGTGATCACGCTGCGATGACTGTTATGACGCTGTGATGATGCAGTGATGCAGTGATGATACTGTGATGATGTGATAATGTTGTGAAGATGCAGTAATGATGCTGTGATGATGCAGTGATGATGCAGTAATGATGCTGTGATGATGGTGTGATGACGCAGTGATGATGCAGTGGTGATGCTGTAATGATGGTGTGATGATGCTCTGATGATGTTATGATGATGCAGTGATGATGCAGTGATTTTGCTGTGATGATGCAGTGATGATACTGTGATGATGCTGTGAGGATACCGTGATGATGCTGTGATGATGCAGTGATTATTTTGTGATGATGCTGTGATGACATTGTGATGATATTTTGATTATGCTGTGATGATACTGTGATGATGCTGTGATGATGCAGTGATTATATTGTGATGATGCTGTGATGACGCTGTGATGATGATGTGATGATGCAGTGATGACGCTGTGTTGATGCAGTGATGACGCTGCGATTATGACGTTTTGTTGCTGTGATAATGCTATGTTTATGTTTTTATGATGCAGTGATGGTACTGTGATGACACTGTGATGATGCTGTGATGATGAAGTGATGATGATGTGATGATGCAGTGATGATGCTGTGATGATGCTGAGAAGATGCTCTGATGATGCCGTGATGATGCAGTGATGATGCTGTGATGCTGTGATGATGCAGTGATGATGCAGTGATGATGCTCTGATGATGCTGTGATGATGCTGTGATGATGCTGAGATGATGTTGTGATGATGCAGTGATGATGGTGTGATGATGCAGTGATGATGGTGTAGTGATGCTGTGGTGACGCAGTGATTATGAAGTGATGACGCTATGATGATGATGTGATGATGCAGTGATGACGCTGTGTTGATGCAGTGATGACGCTGCGATGATGATGTTTTGTTGCTGTGATAATGCTATGTTTATGTTTTTATGATGCAGTGATGATGGTGTGATGATGCTGTGATGATGCTCTGGTGATGCAGTGATGATGCAGTGATGGTGCTGTGATGACACTGTGATGATGCTGTGATGATGCTGTGATGATGCTGTGATGATGAAGTGATGATGCTTTGATGATGCAGTGATGAAACTGTGATGGCGCTGTGGTGATGCAGTGTGTAAGCAGTAATGATGCTGTGATGATGCAGTGATGATGCTGTGATGATGCAGTGATGATGGTGTGATGATGGTGTGATGATGCTGTGATGATACTGTGATGATGCAGCGATGATGCTGTGATGATGCTGTGATGATGCAGTGATAATGCAGTGATGATGAAGTGATGATGCAGTGATGATGCTGTTATGACACAGTAATGATGCTGTGATGATGCAGTGATGATGGTGTGATGATGCAGTTATGATGGTGTGATGATGCTGTGATGATGCAGTGATGATGCAGTGATGATTGTGTGATGACACAGTGATGATGCAGTGATGATGCTGTGATGATGCAGTGATGATGCAGTGATGATGCTGTGATGATGGTGTGATGCTGCAGTGATGATGCAGTGATGATGCTGTGATGATGCAGTGATGATGCTGTGATGATGCTGTTATGACAAAGTGATGATGCAGTGATGATGCAGTGATGATGCAGTGATGATGCTTTGATGACGCTGTGATGATGCTGTGATGATGAAGTGATGATGCAGTGATGATGTTGTTATGACACAGTGATGATGCAGTGATGATGCTGTGATGATGAAGTGATGATGCAGTGATGATGCTGTGATGATGGTGTGATGCTGCAGTGATGATGCAGTGATGATGCAGTGATGATGCTGTGATGATGGTGTGATGCTGCAGTGATGATGCAGTGATGATGCTGTGATGATTTAGTGATGATGCAGTGATGATGCTGTGATGATGCTGTGAAGACGTTCTGATGATGCTGTGATGCTGCTGTGATGATGCTGTGATGATGCTGTGATGATGGTGTGATGATGCTGTGATGATACTTTGATGATGCAGTGATGATGCTGTGATGATGCTGTGATGATGCAGTGATGATGCTGTGATGATACTGTGATGATGCTGTGATGATGCTGTGATGATGCAGTGATGATGCAGTGATGATGAAGTCATGATGAAGTCATGATGCAGTGATGCTCTTATGACACAGTGATGATGCAGTGATGATACAGTGATGATGCAGTGATGATGCAGTGATGATGCTGTGATGATGCTGTGATGACGCTGTGATGATGCAGTGATGATGCAGTGATGATGCTGTGATGATGCTGTGATGATGCAATGATGATGGTGTGATGATGCAGTGATGATGGTGTGATGATGCTGTGATGATGCAGTGATGATGCAGTGATGATGCTGTGATGATGCTGTGATGATGCAGTGATGATGGTGTGATGATGCAGTGATGATGCTGTGATGATGCTGTGATGATACAGTGATGATGCAGTGATGATGCAGTTATGATGGTGTGATGATGCAGTGATGATGCTGTGATGATGGTGTGATGATGCTGAGATGATGTTGTGATGATGCAGTGATGATGGTGTGATGATGCAGTGATGATGCAGTGATGATGCTGTGATGACACAGTGATGATGCAGTGATGATGCAGTGATGATGCTGTGATGATGCAGTGATGATGAAGTGATGATGCTGTGATGACACAGTGATGACGCAGTGATGATGCAGTGATGATGCAGTGATGATGCTGTGATGATGCAGTGATGATGCTGTGATGATGCAGTGATGATGCAGTAATGATGCTGTGATGAGGCTGTGATGATGCAGTGATGACGCTCTAATGATGCTGTGATGATGCAATGATGATGCTGTGATTATGCTGTGACGATGCAGTGAGAAAGCACTAATGATGCAGTCATGATGCTATGATGATGCTGTGATAATGCAGTGAGAAAGCAGTAATGATGCTATGATGATGCTCAGATGATGCAGTGATGCTGCAGTGATGATGCTGTGATGATGCAGTGATGATGCTTTGATGACGCTGTGATGATGCTGTGATGATGAAGTGATGATGCAGTGATGATGTTGTTATGACACAGTGATGATGCAGTGATGATGCTGTGATGATGAAGTGATGATGCAGTGATGATGCTGTGATGATGGTGTGATGCTGCAGTGATGATGCAGTGATGATGCAGTGATGATGCTGTGATGATGGTGTGATGCTGCAGTGATGATGCAGTGATGATGCTGTGATGATTTAGTGATGATGCAGTGATGATGCTGTGATGATGCTGTGAAGACGTTCTGATGATGCTGTGATGCTGCTGTGATGATGCTGTGATGATGCTGTGATGATGGTGTGATGATGCTGTGATGATACTTTGATGATGCAGTGATGATGCTGTGATGATGCTGTGATGATGCAGTGATGATGCTGTGATGATACTGTGATGATGCTGTGATGATGCTGTGATGATGCAGTGATGATGCAGTGATGATGAAGTCATGATGAAGTCATGATGCAGTGATGCTCTTATGACACAGTGATGATGCAGTGATGATACAGTGATGATGCAGTGATGATGCAGTGATGATGCTGTGATGATGCTGTGATGACGCTGTGATGATGCAGTGATGATGCAGTGATGATGCTGTGATGATGCTGTGATGATGCAATGATGATGGTGTGATGATGCAGTGATGATGGTGTGATGATGCTGTGATGATGCAGTGATGATGCAGTGATGATGCTGTGATGATGCTGTGATGATGCAGTGATGATGGTGTGATGATGCAGTGATGATGCTGTGATGATGCTGTGATGATACAGTGATGATGCAGTGATGATGCAGTTATGATGGTGTGATGATGCAGTGATGATGCTGTGATGATGGTGTGATGATGCTGAGATGATGTTGTGATGATGCAGTGATGATGGTGTGATGATGCAGTGATGATGCAGTGATGATGCTGTGATGACACAGTGATGATGCAGTGATGATGCTGTGATGACACAGTGATGATGCAGTGATGATGCAGTGATGATGCTGTGATGATGCAGTGATGATGAAGTGATGATGCTGTGATGACACAGTGATGACGCAGTGATGATGCAGTGATGATGCAGTGATGATGCTGTGATGATGCAGTGATGATGCTGTGATGATGCAGTGATGATGCAGTAATGATGCTGTGATGAGGCTGTGATGATGCAGTGATGACGCTCTAATGATGCTGTGATGATGCAATGATGATGCTGTGATTATGCTGTGACGATGCAGTGAGAAAGCACTAATGATGCAGTCATGATGCTATGATGATGCTGTGATAATGCAGTGAGAAAGCAGTAATGATGCTATGATGATGCTCAGATGATGCAGTGATGCTGCAGTGATGATGCTGTGATGACACTGCGATGATGCAGAGCTGATGCTGTGATGATGCAGTGATGATGCTGTGATGATGGTGTGATGTCGCAGTGATGATGCTGTGATTATGCTGTGATGACGAAGTGATGACGCAGTGATGATGCTGCGATGACACTGTGATGATGCAGTGATGATGCAGTGATGACGCTGTGTTGATGCAGTGATGATGGTGTGATGATGCTGTGATGATGCAGTGAGAAAGCAGTAATGATGCTATATTGATGCTCAGATGATGCTGTGATGATGCAGTGATGCTGCAGTGATGATGTAGTGATTATGTTGTGATGATGCTGTGATGACACTCTGATGATATTGTGATGATGCTGTGATGATACTGTGATGATGCTGTGATGATGCAGTGATTATGTTGTGATGATGCTGTGATGACGCTGTGATGATGATGTGATGATGCAGTGATGACGCTGTGTTGATGCAGTGATGACGCTGCGATTATGACGTTTTGTTGCTGTGATAATGCTATGTTTATGTTTTTATGATGCAGTGATGGTACTGTGATGACACTGTGATGATGCTGTGATGATGCTGTGATGATGAAGTGATGATGATGTGATGATGCAGTGATGATGCTGTGATGATGCTGAGAAGATGCTCTGATGATGCCGTGATGATGCAGTGATGATGCTGTGATGCTGTGATGATGCAGTGATGATGCAGTGATGATGCTCTGATGATGCTGTGATGATGCTGTGATGATGCTGAGATGATGTTGTGATGATGCAGTGATGATGGTGTGATGATGCAGTGATGATGGTGTAGTGATGCTGTGGTGACGCAGTGATTATGAAGTGATGACGCTATGATGATGATGTGATGATGCAGTGATGACGCTGTGTTGATGCAGTGATGACGCTGCGATGATGATGTTTTGTTGCTGTGATAATGCTATGTTTATGTTTTTATGATGCAGTGATGATGCAGTGATGATGGTGTGATGATGGTGTGATGATGCAGTGATGATGCAGTGATGGTGCTGTGATGACACTGTGATGATGCTGTGATGATGCTGTGATGATGCTGTGATGATGAAGTGATGATGATGTGATGATGTAGTGATGATGCAGTGATTATGTTGTGATGATGCTGTGATGACGCTGTGATGATGATGTGATGACGCAGTGATGACGCTGTGTTGATGCAGTGATGACGCTGCGATGATGATGTTTTGTTGCTGTGATAATGCTATGTTTATGTTTTTATGATGCAGTGATGGTACTGTGATGACACTGTGATGATGCTGTGATGATGCTGTGATGATGAAGTGATGATGCAGTAATGATGCTGTGATGATGGTGTGATGTCGCAGTGATGATGCTGTGATTATGCTGTGATGACGCAGTGATGACACAGTGATGATGGTGGGATGACACTGTGATGATGCAGTCATGACACTGTTGATGCAGTGATGATGGTGTGATGATGCAGTGAATATGCAGTGATGATGCTGTGATGAGGCTGTGATGATGCAGTGATGACGCTCTAATGATGCTGTGATGATGCAATGATGATGCTGTGATTATGCTGTGACGATGCAGTGAGAAAGCACTAATGATGCAGTCATGATGCTATGATGATGCTGTGATAATGCAGTGAGAAAGTAGTAATGATGCTATGATGATGCTCAGATGATGCTGTGATGATGCAGTGATGATGCTGTGATGATGGTGTGATGTCGCAGTGATGATGCTGTGATTATGCTGTGATGACGAAGTGATGACGCATTGATGATGCTGCGATGACACTGTGATGATGCAGTGATGATGCAGTGATGACGCTGTGTTGATGCAGTGATGATGGTGTGATGATGCTGTGATGATGCAGTGAGAAAGCAGTAATGATGCTATATTGATGCTCAGATGATGCTGTGATGATGCAGTGATGCTGCAGTGATGATGTAGTGATTATGTTGTGATGATGCTGTGATGACACTCTGATGATATTGTGATGATGCTGTGATGATACTGTGATGATGCTGTGATGATGCAGTGATTATGTTGTGATGATGCTGTGATGACGCTGCGATTATGACGTTTTGTTGCTGTGATAATGCTATGTTTATGTTTTTATGATGCAGTGATGGTACTGTGATGACACTGTGATGATGCTGTGATGATGCTGTGATGATGAAGTGATGATGATGTGATGATGCAGTGATGATGCTGTGATGATGCTGAGAAGATGCTCTGATGATGCCGTGATGATGCAGTGATGATGCTGTGATGCTGTGATGATGCAGTGATGATGCAGTGATGATGCTCTGATGATGCTGTGATGATGCTGTGATGATGCTGAGATGATGTTGTGATGATGCAGTGATGATGGTGTGATGATGCAGTGATGATGGTGTAGTGATGCTGTGGTGACGCAGTGATTATGAAGTGATGACGCTATGATGATGATGTGATGATGCAGTGATGACGCTGTGTTGATGCAGTGATGACGCTGCGATGATGATGTTTTGTTGCTGTGATAATGCTATGTTTATGTTTTTATGATGCAGTGATGATGCAGTGATGATGGTGTGATGATGGTGTGATGATGCAGTGATGATGCAGTGATGGTGCTGTGATGACACTGTGATGATGCTGTGATGATGCTGTGATGATGCTGTGATGATGAAGTGATGATGATGTGATGATGTAGTGATGATGCTTTGATGATGCAGTGATGAAACTGTGATGGCGCTGTGGTGATGCAGTGTGTAAGCAGTAATGATGCTGTGATGATGCTGAGATAATGCTGTGATGATGCAGTGGTTATGTTGTGATGATGCTGTGATGACACTGTAATGATGCTATGATGATGCCGTGATGATGCTGTGATGATGGTGTGATGACGCTGTGATGATGCTTTGATGATGCTGTGATGATGCAGACATGATGCAGTGATGATGCTGTGATGATGCAGTGAGTAAGCAGTAATGATGCAGTGATGATGCAGTGATTATGCAGTGATGATGCTGTGATGATGCTGTGATGATGCTGAGATGATGTTGTGATGATGCAGTGATGGTGGTGTGATGATGCAGTTATGATGCTGTGATGATGCAGTGATGGTGCTGTGATGACACTGTGAAGATGCTGTGATGATGCAGTGATGATGCTGTGATGACACTGTGATGATGCAGTGATGACGCTGTGTTGATGTAGTGATGACGCTGCGATGATGATGTTTTGTTGCTGTGATAATGTTATGTTTATGTTTTTATGATGCAGTGATGATGTGATGATGCAGTGATCACGCTGCGATGACTGTTATGACGCTGTGATGATGCAGTAATGCAGTGATGATACTGTGATGATGTGATAATGTTGTGAAGATGCAGTAATGATGCTGTGATGATGCAGTGATGATGCAGTAATGATGCTGTGATGATGGTGTGATGACGCAGTGATGATGCAGTGGTGATGCTGTAATGATGGTGTGATGATGCTCTGATGATGTTATGATGATGCAGTGATGATGCAGAGATTTTGCTGTGATGATGCAGTGATGATACTGTGATGATGCTGTGATGATACCGTGATGATGCTGTGATGATGCAGTGATTATTTTGTGATGATGCTGTGATGACATTGTGATGATATTTTGATGATGCTGTGATGATACTGTGATGATGCTGTGATGATGCAGTGATTATATTGTGATGATGCTGTGATGACGCTGTGATGATGATGTGATGATGCAGTGATGACGCTGTGTTGATGCAGTGATGACGCTGCGATTATGACGTTTTGTTGCTGTGATAATGCTATGTTTATGTTTTTATGATGCAGTGATGGTACTGTGATGACACTGTGATGATGCTGTGATGATGCTGTGATGATGAAGTGATGATGATGTGATGATGCAGTGATGATGCTGTGATGATGCTGAGAAGATGCTCTGATGATGCCGTGATGATGCAGTGATGATGCTGTGATGCTGTGATGATGCAGTGATGATGCAGTGATGATGCTCTGATGATGCTGTGATGATGCTGTGATGATGCTGAGATGATGTTGTGATGATGCAGTGATGATGGTGTGATGATGCAGTGATGATGGTGTAGTGATGCTGTGGTGACGCAGTGATTATGAAGTGATGACGCTATGATGATGATGTGATGATGCAGTGATGACGCTGTGTTGATGCAGTGATGACGCTGCGATGATGATGTTTTGTTGCTGTGATAATGCTATGTTTATGTTTTTATGATGCAGTGATGATGGTGTGATGATGCTGTGATGATGCTCTGGTGATGCAGTGATGATGCAGTGATGGTGCTGTGATGACACTGTGATGATGCTGTGATGATGCTGTGATGATGCTGTGATGATGAAGTGATGATGATGTGATGATGTAGTGATGATGCTTTGATGATGCAGTGATGAAACTGTGATGGCGCTGTGGTGATGCAGTGTGTAAGCAGTAATGATGCTGTGATGATGCAGTGATGATGCTGTGATGATGCAGTGATGATGGTGTGATGATGGTGTGATGATGCTGTGATGATACTGTGATGATGCAGCGATGATGCTGTGATGATGCTGTGATGATGCAGTGATAATGCAGTGATGATGAAGTGATGATGCAGTGATGATGCTGTTATGACACAGTAATGATGCTGTGATGATGCAGTGATGATGGTGTGATGATGCAGTTATGATGGTGTGATGATGCTGTGATGATGCAGTGATGATGCAGTGATTATTGTGTGATGACACAGTGATGATGCAGTGATGATGCTGTGATGATGCAGTGATGATGCAGTGATGATGCTGTGATGATGGTGTGATGCTGCAGTGATGATGCAGTGATGATGCTGTGATGATGCAGTGATGATGCTGTGATGATGCTGTTATGACAAAGTGATGATGCAGTGATGATGCAGTGATGATGCAGTGATGATGCTTTGATGACGCTGTGATGATGCTGTGATGATGAAGTGATGATGCAGTGATGATGTTGTTATGACACAGTGATGATGCAGTGATGATGCTGTGATGATGCAGTGATGATGCAGTGATGATGCTGTGATGATGGTGTGATGCTGCAGTGATGATGCAGTGATGATGCAGTGATGATGCTGTGATGATGGTGTGATGCTGCAGTGATGATGCAGTGATGATGCTGTGATGATTTAGTGATGATGCAGTGATGATGCTGTGATGATGCTGTGAAGACGTTCTGATGATGCTGTGATGCTGCTGTGATGATGCTGTGATGATGCTGTGATGATGGTGTGATGATGCTGTGATGATACTTTGATGATGCAGTGATGATGCTGTGATGATGCTGTGATGATGCAGTGATGATGCTGTGATGATACTGTGATGATTCTGTGATGATGCTGTGATGATGCAGTGATGATGCAGTGATGATGAAGTCATGATGAAGTCATGATGCAGTGATGCTCTTATGACACAGTGATGATGCAGTGATGATACAGTGATGATGCAGTGATGATGCAGTGATGATGCTGTGATGATGCTGTGATGACGCTGTGATGATGCAGTGATGATGCAGTGATGATGCTGTGATGATGCTGTGATGATGCAATGATGATGGTGTGATGATGCAGTGATGATGGTGTGATGATGCTGTGATGATGCAGTGATGATGCAGTGATGATGCTGTGATGATGCTGTGATGATGCAGTGATGATGGTGTGATGATGCAGTGATGATGCTGTGATGATGCTGTGATGATACAGTGATGATGCAGTGATGATGCAGTTATGATGGTGTGATGATGCAGTGATGATGCTGTGATGATGCAGTGATGATGCAATGATGATGGTGTGATGATACAGTGATGATGCAGTGATGACACAGTGATGATGCAGTGATGATGCTGTGATGACACAGTGATGATGCAGTGATGATGCTGTGATGACACAGTGATGATGCAGTGATGATGCAGTGATGATGCTGTGATGATGCAGTGATGATGAAGTGATGATGCTGTGATGACACAGTGATGACGCAGTGATGATGCAGTGATGATGCAGTGATGATGCTGTGATGATGCAGTGATGATGCTGTGATGATGCAGTGATGATGCAGTGATGATGTTATGATGATGCTGTGATGATGCAGTGATGATGGTGTGATGATGGTGTGATGATGCAGTGATGATGCTCTGATGATGCTGTGATGATGCTGTGATGATACTGTGATGATGCAGTGATGATGCTGTGATGATGCTGTGATGATGCAGTGATGATGCAGTGATGATGAAGTGATGATGCAGTGATGATGCTGTTATGACACAGTGATGATGCTGTGATGATGCAGTGATGATGCTGTGATGATGCTGTGATGATGGTGTGATGATGCAATGATGATGGTGTGATGATGCTGTGATGATGCTGTGATGATGGTGTGATGATGCTGTGATGATGGTGTGATGATGCAGTGATGATGCAGTGATGATGCAGTGATGATGGTGTGATGCTGCAGTGATGATGCTGTGATGATGCAGTGATGATGCTGTGATGATGCTGTGATGATGAAGTGATGATGCAGTGATGATGTTGTTATGACACAGTGATGATGCAGTGATGATGCTGTGATGATTCTGTGATGATGCAGTGATGATGCAGTGATGATGCAGTGATGATGCTTTGATGACGCTGTGATGATGCTGTGATGATGCAGTGAGGATGCAGTGATGATGCAGTGATGATGCAGTGATGATGCTGTTATGATGCAGTGATGATGGTGTGACGATGCAGTGAGGATGCTGTGATGATGCAGTGATGAGGCAGTGATGATGCTGTGAAGACGTTCTGATGATGCTGTGATGCTGCAGTGATGATGCAGTGATGATGCTGTGATGATGGTGTGATGATGCAGTGATGATGGTGTGATGATGCAGTGATGATGCTGTGATGACACAGTGATGATGCAGTGATGATGCTGTGATGATTCTGTGATGATGCAGTGATGATGAAGTGATGATGCTGTGATGACACAGTGATGACGCAGTGATGATGCAGTGATGATGCTGTGATGATGCAGTGATGATGCTGTGATGAAGCAGTAATGATGCAGTGATGATGCAGTGATGATGTTGTGATGATGCTGTGATGATGCAGTGATTATGGTGTGATGATGGTGTGATGATGCAGTGATTATGGTGTGATGATGCAGTGATGATGCAGTGATGATGCTGTGATGATGCTGTGATGATGCTGTGATGACGCTGTGATGATGCAGTGATGATGCAGTGATGATGCTGTGATGATGCTGTGATGATGCAATGATGATGGTGTGATGATGCAGTGATGACGCAGTGATGATGCTGTGATGATGCAGTGATGATGCAGTGATGATGCTGTGATGATGCTGTGATGATGCAGTGATGATGGTGTGATGATGCAGTGATGATGCTGTGATGATGCTGTGATGATGCAGTGATGATGCAGTGATGATGCAGTTATGATGGTGTGATGATGCAGTGATGATGCTGTGATGATGCAGTGATGATGCAATGATGATGGTGTGATGATGCAGTGATGATGCAGTGATGACACAGTGATGATGCAGTGATGATGCTGTGATGATGCTGTGATGATGCAGTGATGGTGAAGTGATGATGCTGTGATGACACAGTGATGACGCAGTGATGATGCAGTGATGATGCAGTGATGATGCTGTGATGATGCAGTGATGATGCTGTGATGATGCAGTGATGATGCAGTGATGATGTTATGATGATGCTGTGATGATGCAGTGATGATGGTGTGATGATGGTGTGATGATGCAGTGATGATGCTCTGTTGATGCTCTGATGATGCTGTGATGATGCTGTGATGATGCAGTGATGATGCTGTGATGATGCTGTGATGATGGTGTGATGATGCAGTGATGATGGTGTGATGATGCTTTGATGATGCAGTGATGATGCAGTGATGACACAGTGATGATGCAGTGATGATGCTGTGATGACACAGTGATGATGCAGTGATGATGCTGTGATGATTCTGTGATGATGCAGTGATGATGAAGTGATGATGCTGTGATGACACAGTGATGACGCAGTGATGATGCAGTGATGATGCTGTGATGATGCAGTGATGATGCTGTGATGAAGCAGTAATGATGCAGTGATGATGCAGTGATGATGTTGTGATGATGCTGTGATGATGCAGTGATTATGGTGTGATGATGGTGTGATGATGCAGTGATTATGGTGTGATGATGCAGTGATGATGCAGTGATGATGCTGTGATGATGCTGTGATGATGCTGTGATGACGCTGTGATGATGCAGTGATGATGCATTGATGATGCTGTGATGATGTTGTGATGATGCAATGATGATGGTGTGATGATGCAGTGATGATGCAGTGATGATGCTGTGATGATGCAGTGATGATGCAGTGATGCTGTGATGATGCTGTGATGATGCAGTGATGATGGTGTGATGATGCAGTGATGATGCTGTGATGATGCTGTGATGATGCAGTGATGATGCAGTGATGATGCAGTTATGATGGTGTGATGATGCAGTGATGATGCTGTGATGATGCAGTGATGATGCAATGATGATGGTGTGATGATGCAGTGATGATGCAGTGATGACACAGTGATGATGCAGTGATGATGCTGTGATGACACAGTGATGATGCAGTGATGATGCAGTGATGATGCTGTGATGACGCAGTGATGATGCAGTGATGATGCAGTGATGATGCTGTGATGATGCAGTGATGATGCTGTGATGATGCAGTGATGATGCAGTGATGATGTTATGATGATGCTGTGATGATGCAGTGATGATGGTGTGATGATGGTGTGATGATGCAGTGATGATGCTCTGTTGATGCTGTGATGATGCTGTGATGATACTGTGATGATGCAGTGATGATGCTGTGATGATGCTGTGATGATGCTGTGATGATGCAGTGATGATGCTGTGATGATGGTGTGATGATGCAGTGATGATGGTGTGATGATGGTGTGATGATGCCGTGATGATGCTGTGATGATGCTGTGATGATACTGTGATGATGCAGTGATGATGGTGTGATGCTGCAGTGATGATGCTGTGATGATGCAGTGATGATGCTGTGATGATGCAGTGATGATGCAGTGATGATGAAGTGATGATGCAGTGATGATGCTGTTATGACACAGTGATGATGCTGTGATGATGCAGTGATGATGCTGTGATGATGCTGTGATGATGAAGTGATGATGCAGTGATGATGGTGTGATGATGCTGTGATGATGCTGTGATGATGGTGTGATGATGCTGTGATGATGGTGTGATGATGCAGTGATGATGCAGTGATGATGCAGTGATGATGGTGTGATGCTGCAGTGATGATGCTGTGATGATGCAGTGATGATGCTGTGATGATGCTGTGATGATGAAGTGATGATGCAGTGATGATGTTGTTATGACACAGTGATGATGCAGTGATGATGCTGTGATGATTCTGTGATGATGCAGTGATGATGCAGTGATGATGCAGTGATGATGCTTTGATGACGCTGTGATGATGCTGTGATGATGCAGTGAGGATGCAGTGATGATGCAGTGATGATGCAGTGATGATGCTGTTATGATGCAGTGATGATGGTGTGACGATGCAGTGAGGATGCTGTGATGATGCAGTGATGAGGCAGTGATGATGCTGTGAAGACGTTCTGATGATGCTGTGATGATGGTGTGATGATGCAGTGATGATGCTGTGATGATGGTGTGATGATGCAGTGATGATGGTGTGATGATGCAGTGATGATGCTGTGATGATGCAGTGATGATGCAGTGATGATGGTGTGATGATGCTTTGATGATGCAGTGATGATGCAGTGATGACACAGTGATGATGCAGTGATGATGCTGTGATGACACAGTGATGATGCAGTGATGATGCTGTGATGATTCTGTGATGATGCAGTGATGATGAAGTGATGATGCTGTGATGACACAGTGATGACGCAGTGATGATGCAGTGATGATGCTGTGATGATGCAGTGATGATGCTGTGATGAAGCAGTAATGATGCAGTGATGATGCAGTGATGATGCAGTGATGATGTTGTGATGATGCTGTGATGATGCAGTGATTATGGTGTGATGATGATGTGATGATGCAGTGATGATGGTGTGATGATGCAGTGATGATGCTGTGATGATGCTGTGATGATGCTGTGATGACGCTGTGATGATGCAGTGATGATGCAGTGATGATGCTGTGATGATGCTGTGATGATGCAATGATGATGGTGTGATGATGCAGTGATGATGCAGTGATGATGCTGTGATGATGCAGTGATGATGCAGTGATGATGCTGTGATGATGCTGTGATGATGCAGTGATGATGGTGTGATGATGCAGTGATGATGCTGTGATGATGCTGTGATGATGCAGTGATGATGCAGTGATGATGCAGTTATGATGGTGTGATGATGCAGTGATGATGCTGTGATGATGCAGTGATGATGCAATGATGATGGTGTGATGATGCAGTGATGATGCAGTGATGACACAGTGATGATGCAGTGATGATGCTGTGATGACACAGTGATGATGCAGTGATGATGCAGTGATGATGCTCTGATGATGCTCTGATGATGCTGTGATGATGCTGAGATGATGTTGTGATGATGCAGTGATGATGGTGTGATGATGCAGTGATGATGGTGTGGTGATGATGTGATGACGCAGTGAGTATGAAATGATGACGCTATGATGATGATGTGATGATGCAGTGATGACGCTGTGTTGATGCAGTGATGACGCTGCGATGATGATGTTTTGTTGCTGTGATAATGCTATGTTTATGTTTTTATGATGCAGTGATGATGTAGTGATGATGGTGTGATGATGGTGTGATGATGTTCTGGTGATGCAGTGATGGTGCTGTGATGACACTGTGATGATGCAGTGGTTATGTTGTGATGATGCTGTGATGAAACTGTGATGATGCAGTGATGGTCCTGTGATGACATTGTGATGATGTAGTGATGATGCTTTGATGATGCAGGGATGAAACTGTGATGGCGCTGTGATGATGCAGTGTGTAAGCAGTAATGATGCTGTGATGATGCAGTGGTTATGTTCTGATGATGCTGTGATGACACTGTGATGATGCAGTGATGATGGTGTGATGATGCTATGATGATGCTGTGATGATGCTTTGATGATGCTATGATGATGCTGTGATGATGCTTTGATGATGCAGTGATGATGCAGTGATGATGATGTGATGATGCAGTGATGATGATGTGATTTTGCTGTGATGATGCAGTGATGATACTGTGATGATGCTGTGATGATGCAGTGATTATGTTGTGATTATGCTGTGATGACACTGTGATGATATTGTGATGATGCTGTGATGATACTGTGATGATGCTGAGATGATGCTGTGATGATGCAGTGATTATGTTGTGATGATGCTGTGATGACACTCTGATAATGCTGTGATGATACGGTGATGATGTAGTGATGATGATGTGATGATGCTGTGATGACGCTGTGATGATGATGTGATGATGCAGTGATGACGCTCTGTTGATGTAGTGATGACGCTGCGATGATGATGTTTTGTTGCTGTGATAATGTTATGTTTATGTTTTTATGATGCAGTGATGATGTTGTGATGATGCAGTGATGACGCTGCAATGACAGTTATGACGCTGTGATGATGCAGTGATGCAGTGATGATACTGTGAATATGTGATAATGTTGTGAAGATGCAGTAATGATGCTGTGATGATGCAGTGATGATGCACTGGTCATGCAGAGATGATGCAGTGATGATGCTGTGATGATGCAGTGATGATGCAGTGCTGATGCTGTGATTATGCTATGATTATGTTGTGATGATACTGTGATGATGCAGTGATGATGATGTGATGATGCAGTGATGATGGTGTGGTGATGCTGAGAAGATGCTCTGATGATGCCGTGGTGATGCAGTGTTGATGCTGTGATGCTGTGATGATGCAGTGATGATGCAGTGATGATGATGTGATGATGCAGTGATGATGCTGTGATGATGCTGAGAAGATGCTCTGATGATGCAGTGATGATGCAGTGATGATGCTGAGAAGATGCTCTGATGATGCCGTGATGATGCAGTGATGATGCTGTGATGATACTGTGATGATGCAGTGATTATGTTGTGATGATACTGTGATGATGCTATGATGATGCAGTGAGTAAGCAGTAATGATGCAGTGATGATGCTCTGATGATGCTGTGATGATGGTGTGATGATGCTGAGATGATGTTGTGATGATGCAGTGATGATGGTGTGATGATGCAGTGATCATGCAGTGATGGTGCAGTGATAATATTGTGATGATGCAGTGATGATGCAGTTATGACCTAGTGATGACGCTCTGATGATATTGTGATGATGCAGTGATCACGCTGCGATGACTGTTTTGACGCTTTGAAGATGCAGTGATACAGTGATGATAGTGTGATGATGTTGTGATAATGTTGTGAAGATGCAGTAATGATGCTGTGATGATGCAGTGATGATGCAGTAATGATGCTGTGATGAGGCTGTGATGATGCAGTGATGACGCTCTAATGATGCTGTGATGATGCAATGATGATGCTGTGATTATGCTGTGACGATGCAGTGAGAAAGCACTAATGATGCAGTCATGATGCTATGATGATGCTGTGATAATGCAGTGAGAAAGCAGTAATGATGCTATGATGATGCTCAGATGATGCAGTGATGCTGCAGTGATGATGCTGTGATGACACTGCGATGATGCAGAGCTGATGCTGTGATGATGCAGTGATGATGCTGTGATGATGGTGTGATGTCGCAGTGATGATGCTGTGATTATGCTGTGATGACGAAGTGATGACGCAGTGATGATGCTGCGATGACACTGTGATGATGCAGTGATGATGCAGTGATGACGCTGTGTTGATGCAGTGATGATGGTGTGATGATGCTGTGATGATGCAGTGAGAAAGCAGTAATGATGCTATATTGATGCTCAGATGATGCTGTGATGATGCAGTGATGCTGCAGTGATGATGTAGTGATTATGTTGTGATGATGCTGTGATGACACTCTGATGATATTGTGATGATGCTGTGATGATACTGTGATGATGCTGTGATGATGCAGTGATTATGTTGTGATGATGCTGTGATGACGCTGTGATGATGATGTGATGATGCAGTGATGACGCTGTGTTGATGCAGTGATGACGCTGCGATTATGACGTTTTGTTGCTGTGATAATGCTATGTTTATGTTTTTATGATGCAGTGATGGTACTGTGATGACACTGTGATGATGCTGTGATGATGCTGTGATGATGAAGTGATGATGATGTGATGATGCAGTGATGATGCTGTGATGATGCTGAGAAGATGCTCTGATGATGCCGTGATGATGCAGTGATGATGCTGTGATGCTGTGATGATGCAGTGATGATGCAGTGATGATGCTCTGATGATGCTGTGATGATGCTGTGATGATGCTGAGATGATGTTGTGATGATGCAGTGATGATGGTGTGATGATGCAGTGATGATGGTGTAGTGATGCTGTGGTGACGCAGTGATTATGAAGTGATGACGCTATGATGATGATGTGATGATGCAGTGATGACGCTGTGTTGATGCAGTGATGACGCTGCGATGATGATGTTTTGTTGCTGTGATAATGCTATGTTTATGTTTTTATGATGCAGTGATGATGGTGTGATGATGCTGTGATGATGCTCTGGTGATGCAGTGATGATGCAGTGATGGTGCTGTGATGACACTGTGATGATGCTGTGATGATGCTGTGATGATGCTGTGATGATGAAGTGATGATGATGTGATGATGTAGTGATGATGCTTTGATGATGCAGTGATGAAACTGTGATGGCGCTGTGGTGATGCAGTGTGTAAGCAGTAATGATGCTGTGATGATGCAGTGATGATGCTGTGATGATGCAGTGATGATGGTGTGATGATGGTGTGATGATGCTGTGATGATACTGTGATGATGCAGCGATGATGCTGTGATGATGCTGTGATGATGCAGTGATAATGCAGTGATGATGAAGTGATGATGCAGTGATGATGCTGTTATGACACAGTAATGATGCTGTGATGATGCAGTGATGATGGTGTGATGATGCAGTTATGATGGTGTGATGATGCTGTGATGATGCAGTGATGATGCAGTGATGATTGTGTGATGACACAGTGATGATGCAGTGATGATGCTGTGATGATGCAGTGATGATGCAGTGATGATGCTGTGATGATGGTGTGATGCTGCAGTGATGATGCAGTGATGATGCTGTTATGACACAGTGATGATGCAGTGATGATGCAGTGATGATGCAGTGATGATGCTTTGATGACGCTGTGATGATGCTGTGATGATGAAGTGATGATGCAGTGATGATGTTGTTATGACACAGTGATGATGCAGTGATGATGCTGTGATGATGCAGTGATGATGCAGTGATGATGCTGTGATGATGGTGTGATGCTGCAGTGATGATGCAGTGATGATACAGTGATGATGCTGTGATGATGGTGTGATGCTGCAGTGATGATGCAGTGATGATGCTGTGATGATTTAGTGATGATGCAGTGATGATGCTGTGATGATGCTGTGAAGACGTTCTGATGATGCTGTGATGCTGCTGTGATGATGCTGTGATGATGCTGTGATGATGGTGTGATGATGCTGTGATGATACTTTGATGATGCAGTGATGATGCTGTGATGATGCTGTGATGATGCAGTGATGATGCTGTGATGATACTGTGATGATGCTGTGATGATGCTGTGATGATGCAGTGATGATGCAGTGATGATGAAGTCATGATGAAGTCATGATGCAGTGATGCTCTTATGACACAGTGATGATGCAGTGATGATACAGTGATGATGCAGTGATGATGCAGTGATGATGCTGTGATGATGCTGTGATGACGCTGTGATGATGCAGTGATGATGCAGTGATGATGCTGTGATGATGCTGTGATGATGCAATGATGATGGTGTGATGATGCAGTGATGATGGTGTGATGATGCTGTGATGATGCAGTGATGATGCAGTGATGATGCTGTGATGATGCTGTGATGATGCAGTGATGATGGTGTGATGATGCAGTGATGATGCTGTGATGATGCTGTGATGATACAGTGATGATGCAGTGATGATGCAGTTATGATGGTGTGATGATGCAGTGATGATGCTGTGATGATGCAGTGATGATGCAATGATGATGGTGTGATGATGCAGTGATGATGCAGTGATGACACAGTGATGATGCAGTGATGATGCTGTGATGACACAGTGATGATGCAGTGATGATGCTGTGATGACACAGTGATGATGCAGTGATGATGCAGTGATGATGCTGTGATGATGCAGTGATGATGAAGTGATGATGCTGTGATGACACAGTGATGACGCAGTGATGATGCAGTGATGATGCAGTGATGATGCTGTGATGATGCAGTGATGATGCTGTGATGATGCAGTGATGATGCAGTGATGATGTTATGATGATGCTGTGATGATGCAGTGATGATGGTGTGATGATGGTGTGATGATGCAGTGATGATGCTCTGATGATGCTGTGATGATGCTGTGATGATACTGTGATGATGCAGTGATGATGCTGTGATGATGCTGTGATGATGCAGTGATGATGCAGTGATGATGAAGTGATGATGCAGTGATGATGCTGTTATGACACAGTGATGATGCTGTGATGCTGCAGTGATGATGCTGTGATGATGCTGTGATGATGGTGTGATGATGCAGTGATGATGGTGTGATGATGCTGTGATGATGCTGTGATGATGGTGTGATGATGCTGTGATGATGGTGTGATGATGCAGTGATGATGCAGTGATGATGCAGTGATGATGGTGTGATGCTGCAGTGATGATGCTGTGATGATGCAGTGATGATGCTGTGATGATGCTGTGATGATGAAGTGATGATGCAGTGATGATGTTGTTATGACACAGTGATGATGCAGTGATGATGCTGTGATGATTCTGTGATGATGCAGTGATGATGCAGTGATGATGCTTTGATGACGCTGTGATGATGCTGTGATGATGCAGTGAGGATGCAGTGATGATGCAGTGATGATGCAGTGATGATGCTGTTATGATGCAGTGATGATGGTGTGACGATGCAGTGAGGATGCTGTGATGATGCAGTGATGAGGCAGTGATGATGCTGTGAAGACGTTCTGATGATGCTGTGATGCTGCAGTGATGATGCAGTGATGATGCTGTGATGATGGTGTGATGATGCAGTGATGATGCTGTGATGACACAGTGATGATGCAGTGATGATGCTGTGATGATTCTGTGATGATGCAGTGATGATGAAGTGATGATGCTGTGATGACACAGTGATGACGCAGTGATGATGCAGTGATGATGCTGTGATGATGCGGTGATGATGCTGTGATGAAGCAGTAATGATGCAGTGATGATGCAGTGATGATGTTGTGATGATGCTGTGATGATGCAGTGATTATGGTGTGATGATGGTGTGATGATGCAGTGATTATGGTGTGATGATGCAGTGATGATGCAGTGATGATGCTGTGATGATGCTGTGACGACGCTGTGATGATGCAGTGATGATGCAGTGATGATGCTGTGATGATGCTGTGATGATGCAATGATGATGGTGTGATGATGCAGTGATGATGCAGTGATGATGCTGTGATGATGCAGTGATGATGCTGTGATGATGCTGTGATGATGCTGTGATGATGCAGTGATGATGGTGTGATGATGCAGTGATGATGCTGTGATGATGCTGTGATGATGCAGTGATGATGCAGTGATGATGCAGTTATGATGGTGTGATGATGCAGTGATGATGCTGTGATGATGCAGTGATGATGCAATGATGATGGTGTGATGATGCAGTGATGATGCAGTGATGACACAGTGATGATGCAGTGATGATGCTGTGATGACACAGTGATGATGCAGTGATGATGCAGTGATGATGCTGTGATGATGCAGTGATGATGAAGTGATGATGCTGTGATGACACAGTGATGACGCAGTGATGATGCAGTGATGATGCAGTGATGATGCTGTGATGATGCAGTGATGATGCTGTGATGATGCAGTGATGATGCAGTGATGATGTTATGATGATGCTGTGATGATGCAGTGATGATGGTGTGATGATGGTGTGATGATGCAGTGATGATGCTCTGTTGATGCTGTGATGATGCTGTGATGATGCTGTGATGATGCAGTGATGATGCTGTGATGATGCTGTGATGATGGTGTGATGATGCAGTGATGATGGTGTGATGATGCTTTGATGATGCAGTGATGATGCAGTGATGACACAGTGATGATGCAGTGATGATGCTGTGATGACACAGTGATGATGCAGTGATGATGCTGTGATGATTCTGTGATGATGCAGTGATGATGAAGTGATGATGCTGTGATGACACAGTGATGACGCAGTGATGATGCAGTGATGATGCTGTGATGATGCAGTGATGATGCTGTGATGAAGCAGTAATGATGCAGTGATGATGCAGTGATGATGTTGTGATGATGCTGTGATGATGCAGTGATTATGGTGTGATGATGGTGTGATGATGCAGTGATGATGGTGTGATGATGCAGTGATGATGCTGTGATGATGCTGTGATGATGCTGTGATGATGCTGTGATGACGCTGTGATGATGCAGTGATGATGCAGTGATGATGCTGTGATGATGCTGTGATGATGCAATGATGATGGTGTGATGATGCAGTGATGATGCAGTGATGATGCTGTGATGATGCAGTGATGATGCAGTGATGCTGTGATGATGCTGTGATGATGCAGTGATGATGGTGTGATGATGCAGTGATGATGCTGTGATGATGCTGTGATGATGCAGTGATGATGCAGTGATGATGCAGTTATGATGGTGTGATGATGCAGTGATGATGCTGTGATGATGCAGTGATGATGCAATGATGATGGTGTGATGATGCAGTGATGATGCAGTGATGACACAGTGATGATGCAGTGATGATGCTGTGATGACACAGTGATGATGCAGTGATGATGCAGTGATGATGCTGTGATGATGCAGTGATGATGAAGTGATGATGCTGTGATGACACAGTGATGACGCAGTGATGATGCAGTGATGATGCAGTGATGATGCTGTGATGATGCAGTGATGATGCTGTGATGATGCAGTGATGATGCAGTGATGATGTTATGATGATGCTGTGATGATGCAGTGATGATGGTGTGATGATGGTGTGATGATGCAGTGATGATGCTCTGTTGATGCTGTGATGATGCTGTGATGATACTGTGATGATGCAGTGATGATGCTGTGATGATGCTGTGATGATGCTGTGATGATGCAGTGATGATGCTGTGATGATGGTGTGATGATGCAGTGATGATGGTGTGATGATGCAGTGATGATGCTGTGATGATGCAGTGATGATGCTGTGATGATGCAGTGATGATGCAGTGATGATGAAGTGATGATGCAGTGATGATGCTGTTATGACACAGTGATGATGCTGTGATGATGCAGTGATGATGCTGTGATGATGCTGTGATGATGGTGTGATGATGCAGTGATGATGGTGTGATGATGCTGTGATGATGCTGTGATGATGGTGTGATGATGCTGTGATGATGGTGTGATGATGCAGTGATGATGCAGTGATGATGGTGTGATGCTGCAGTGATGATGCTGTGATGATGCAGTGATGATGCTGTGATGATGCTGTGATGATGAAGTGATGATGCAGTGATGATGTTGTTATGACACAGTGATGATGCAGTGATGATGCTGTGATGATTCTGTGATGATGCAGTGATGATGCAGTGATGATGCAGTGATGATGCTTTGATGACGCTGTTATGATGCTGTGATGATGCAGTGAGGATGCAGTGATGATGCAGTGATGATGCAGTGATGATGCTGTTATGATGCAGTGATGATGGTGTGACGATGCAGTGAGGATGCTGTGATGATGCAGTGATGAGGCAGTGATGATGCTGTGAATACGTTCTGATGATGCTGTGATGCTGCAGTGATGATGCAGTGATGATGCTGTGATGATGGTGTAATGATGCTTTGATGATGCAGTGATGATGCAGTGATGACACAGTGATGATGCAGTGATGATGCTGTGATGACACAGTGATGATGCAGTGATGATGCTGTGATGATTCTGTGATGATGCAGTGATGATGAAGTGATGATGCTGTGATGACACAGTGATGACGCAGTGATGATGCAGTGATGATGCTGTGATGATGCAGTGATGATGCTGTGATGAAGCAGTAATGATGCAGTGATGATGCAGTGATGATGTTGTGATGATGCTGTGATGATGCAGTGATTATGGTGTGATGATGATGTGATGATGCAGTGATGATGGTGTGATGATGCAGTGATGATGCAGTGATGATGCTGTGATGATGCTGTGATGATGCTGTGATGACGCTGTGATGATGCAGTGATGATGCAGTGATGATGCTGTGATGATGCTGTGATGATGCAATGATGATGGTGTGATGATGCAGTGATGATGCAGTGATGATGCTGTGATGATGCAGTGATGATGCAGTGATGATGCTGTGATGATGCTGTGATGATGCAGTGATGATGGTGTGATGATGCAGTGATGATGCTGTGATGATGCTGTGATGATGCAGTGATGATGCAGTGATGATGCAGTTATGATGGTGTGATGATGCAGTGATGATGCTGTGATGATGCAGTGATGATGCAATGATGATGGTGTGATGATGCAGTGATGATGCAGTGATGACACAGTGATGATGCAGTGATGATGCTGTGATGATGCAGTGATGATGCAGTGATGATGCTGTGATGATGCAGTGATGATGAAGTGATGATGCTGTGATGACACAGTGATGACGCAGTGATGATGCAGTGATGATGCTGTGATGATGCAGTGATGATGGTGTGATGATGGTGTGATGATGCAGTGATGATGCTCTGTTGATGCTGTGATGATGCTGTGATGATACTGTGATGATGCAGTGATGATGCTGTGATGATGCTGTGATGATGCTGTGATGATGCAGTGATGATGCTGTGATGATGCTGTGATGATGGTGTGATGATGCAGTGATGATGGTGTGATGATGCTGTGATGATGCTGTGATGATGCTGTGATGATGCTGTGATGATGCTGTGATGATGAAGTGATGATGCAGTGATGATGTTGTTATGACACAGTGATGATGCAGTGATGATGCTGTGATGATGCAGTGATGATGCAGTGATGATGCTTTGATGATGCTGTTATGACAAAGTGATGATGCAGTGATGATGCAGTGATGATGCAGTGATGATGCTTTGATGACGCTGTGATGATGCTGTGATGATGCAGTGAGGATGAAGTGATGATGCAGTGATCATGCAGTGATGATGCTGTTATGATGCAGTGATGATGGTGTGACGATGCAGTGAGGATGCTGTGATGCTGCAGTGATGAGGCAGTGATGATGCTGTCATGATGGTGTGATGATGCAGTGATGATGGTGTGATGATGCAGTGATGATGCTGTGATGATGCAGTGATGATGCAGTGATGATGGTGTGATGATGCTTTGATGATGCAGTGATGATGCAGTGATGACACAGTGATGATGCAGTGATGATGCTGTGATGACACAGTGATGATGCAGTGATGATGCTGTGATGATTCTGTGATGATGCAGTGATGATGAAGTGATGATGCTGTGACGACACAGTGATGACGCAGTGATGATGCAGTGATGATGCTGTGATGATGCAGTGATGATGCTGTGATGAAGCAGTAATGATGCAGTGATGATGCAGTGATGATGTTGTGATGATGCTGTGATGATGCAGTGATTATGGTGTGATGATAGTGTGATGATGCAGTGATTATGGTGTGATGATGCAGTGATGATGCTGTGATGATACAGTGATGATGTAATGATGATGCTGTGATGATGCAGTGATGATGGTGTGATGCTGCAGTGATGATGCATTGATGATGCTGTGATGCTGCAGTGATGATGCAGTGATAATGCAGTGATGATGGTGTGATGCTGCAGTGATGATGCTGTGATGATGCAGTGATGATGCTGTGATGATGCTGTGATGATGAAGTGATGATGCAGTGATGATGCTGTGATGATGCTGTGATGATGCAGTGATGATGCAGTGATGATGAAGTGATGATGCAGTGATGATGCTGTTATGACACAGTGATGATGCTGTGATGATGCTGTGATGATGGTGTGATGATGCAGTGAGGATGCAGTGATGATGCAGTGATGATGCTGTTATGATGCAGTGATGATGGTGTGACGATGCAGTGAGGATGCTGTGATGATGCAGTGATGAGGCAGTGATGATGCTGTGAAGACGTTCTGATGATGCTGTGATGCTGCAGTGATGATGCAGTGATGATGCTGTGATGATGGTGTGATGATGCAGTGATGATGCAGTGATGATGGTGTGATGATGCTGTGATGATGCAGTGATGATGCAGTGATGATGGTGTGATGATGCTTTGATGATGCAGTGATGATGCAGTGATGACACCGTGATGATGCAGTGATGATGCTGTGATGACACAGTGATGATGCAGTGATGATGCTGTGATGATTCTGTGATGATGCAGTGATGATGTTGTGATGATGCTGTGATGATGCAGTGATTATGGTGTGATGATGGTGTGATGATGCAGTGATGATGCAGTGATTATGGTGTGATGATGCAGTGATGATGCTGTGATGATACAGTGATGATGTAATGATGATGCTGTGATAATGCTGTGATGATGCATTGATGATGCTGTAATGATGCTGTGATGATGCAGTGATTATGGTGTGATGATGCAGTGATGATGCAGTGATGATGCTGTGATGATACAGTGATGATGTAATGATGATGTTGTGATGATGCAGTGATGATGCAGTGATGATGAAGTCATGATGAAGTCATGATGCAGTGATGCTCTTATGACACAGTGATGATGCAGTGATGATACAGTGATGATGCTGTGATGATACTGTGATGATGCAGTGATGATGCTGTGATGATGCTGTGATGACGCTGTGATGATGCAGTGATGATGCAGTGATGATGCTGTGATGATGCTGTGATGATGCAGTGATGATGGTGTGATGATGCAGTGATGATGCTGTGATGATGCTGTGATGATGCAGTGATGATGCTGTGATGACACTGTGATGATGCAGTGATGATGCTGTGATGATGCAGTGATGATGCAGTGATGATGAAGTGATGATGCAGTGATGATGCTGTTATGACACAGTGATGATGCAGTGATGATGCTGTCATGATGCAGTGATGATGCAGTGATGATGCAGTGAGGATGCTGTGATGATGCAGTGATGATGCAGTGATGATGCTGTTATGACACTGTGATGATGCAGTGATGATGCAGTGATGATGCTGTGAAGACGTTCTGATGATGCTGTGATGCTGCAGTGATGATGCTGTGATGATGCTGTGATGAAGGTGTGATGATGCAGTGATGATGCAGTAATGATGCAGTGATGACGTTGTGATGATGCAGTGATGATGCAGTGATGATGCAGTGAGGATGCTGTGATGATGCAGTA
This sequence comes from Somateria mollissima, assembly GCA_951411735.1. Classification (NCBI taxonomy): domain Eukaryota; kingdom Metazoa; phylum Chordata; class Aves; order Anseriformes; family Anatidae; genus Somateria; species Somateria mollissima. Next base: position 633,600 of record CATOCB010000086.1, on the reverse strand, counting down.
ATGATGCAGTGATGACGTTGTGATGATGCAGTGATGATGCAGTGATGATGCAGTGATGATGCTGTGAAGACGTTCTGATGATGCTGTGATGCTGCAGTGATGATGCTGTGATGATGCTGTCATGATGGTGTGATGATGCAGTGATGATGCAGTAATGATGCAGTGATGACGTTGTGATGCTGCAGTGATGATGCTGTGATGATGCTGTGATGACACAGTGATGATGCAGTGATGATGCAGTGATGATGCTGTGATGATGCAGTGATGATGAAGTGATGATGCTGTGATGACACAGTGATGACACAGTGGTGATGCAGTGTTAATGCAGTGATGATGCAGTGATGATGCTGTGATGATGCTGTGATGATGCAGTAATGATGCAGTGATGATGTTATGATGATGCTGTGATGATGCAGTGATGATGGTGTGATGATGGTGTGATGATGCAGTGATGATGCTGTGATGATGCAGTGATGATGCAGTGATGATGAAGTGATGATGCAGTGATGATGCTGTTATGACACAGTGATGATACTGTGATGATGCAGTGATGATGCTGTGATGATGCTGTGATGATGGTGTGATGATGCAATGATGATGGTGTGATGATGCATTGATGATGCTGTGATGATGCAGTGATGATGCAGTGATGATGGTGTGATGATGCAGTGATGATGCTGTGATGATGCAGTGATGATGCAGTGATGATGCAGTGATGATGCTGTGATGATGCTGTGAAGACGTTCTGATGATGCTCTGATGCTGCAGTGATGATGCTGTGATGATGCTGTGATGATGCAGTGATGATGCTGTGATGATGCAGTGATGATGGTGTGATGCTGCAGTGATGATGCTGTGATCATGCAGTGATGATGCTGTGATGATGCTGTGATGATGAAGTGATGATGCAGTGATGATGTTGTTATGACACAGTGATGATGCAGTCATGATGGTGTGATGCTGCAGTGATGATGCTGTGATGATGCTGTGATGATGGTGTGATGCTGCAGTGATGATGCAGTGATGATGCTGTGATGATGAAGTGATGATGCAGTGATGATGCTGTGATGATGCTGTGATGATGCAGTGATGATGCTTTGATGACGCTGTGATGATGGAGATGATGCAGTGATGATGGTGTGATGATGCAGTGAGGATGCTGTGATGATGCAGTGATGATGCTGTGATGCTGCAGTGATGATGCTGTGATGATGCTGTGATGCTGCAGTGATGATGCTGTGATGATGCTGTGATGATGCTGTGATGACACAGTGATGATGCAGTGATGATGCAGTGATGATGCTGTGATGATGCAGTGATGATGCAGTGATGATGCAGTGATGATGCAGTGATGATGCTGTGATGATGCAGTGATGATGGTGTGATGATGGTGTGATGACGCAGTGATGATGCTCTGATGATGCAGTGATGATGCTGTGATGATACTGTGATGATGCAGTGATGATGCTGTGATGATGCTGTGATGATGCAGTGATGATGCTTTGATGACGCTGTGATGATGCAGATGATGCAGTGATGATGGTGTGATGATGCATTGAGGATGCTGTGATGATGCAGTGATGATGCTGTGATGCTGCAGTGATGATGCTGTGATGATGGTGTTATGAAGCTGTGATGATGCTGTGATGATGCTGTGATGATGGTGTGATGATGCTGTGATGATGCTGTGATGATACTGTGATGATGCTGTGATGATGCTGTGATGATGGTGTGATGCTGCAGTGATGATGCTGTGATGATGCAGTGATGATGCTGTGATGATGCTGTGATGATGAAGTGATGATGCAGTGATGATGTTGTTATGACACAGTGATGATGCAGTGATGATGCTGTGATGATGCAGTGATGATGCAGTGATGATGCTGTGATGATGCTGTGATGATGCAATGATGATGGTGTGATGATGCAGTGATGATGCTTTGATGATGCTGTTATGATGCAGTGATGATGGTGTGACGATGCAGTGAGGATGCTGTGATGATGCAGTGATGAGGCAGTGATGATGCTGTTATGATGCAGTGATGATGGTGTGACGATGCAGTGAGGATGCTGTGATGATGCAGTGATGAGGCAGTGATGATGCTGTGAAGACGTTCTGATGATGCAGTGATGATGCAGTGATGATGCTGTGATGATGGTGTGATGATTCAGTGATGATGCTGTGATGATGCTGTGATGATGCTGTGATGATGCAGTGATGATGGTGTGATGCTGCAGTGATGATGCTGTGATGATGCAGTGATGATGGTGTGATGCTGCAGTGATGATGCAGTGATGATGCAGTGATGATGAAGTCATGATGAAGTCATGATGAAGTCATGATGCAGTGATGCTCTTATGACACAGTGATGATGGTGTGATGATGCAGTGAGTATGCAGTGATGATGAAGTGATGATGCAGTGATGATGCTGTTATGACACAGTGATGACGCAGTGATGACACAGTGATGATGCAGTGATGATGCAGTGATAATGCAGTGATGATGCTGTGATGGTGCAGTGATGATGCTGTGATGATGCAGTAATGATGCAGTGATGATGCAGTGATGATGTTATGATGATGCTGTGATGATGCTGTGATGATGGTGTGATGATGCTGTGATGATGGTGTGATGATGCAGTGATGATGCAGTGATGATGGTGTGATGCTGCAGTGATGATGCTGTGATGATGCAGTGATGATGCTGTGATGATGCTGTGATGATGAAGTGATGATGCAGTGATGATGTTGTTATGACACAGTGATGATGCAGTGATGATGCTGTGATGATTCTGTGATGATGCAGTGATGATGCAGTGATGATGCAGTGATGATGCTTTGATGACGCTGTTATGATGCTGTGATGATGCAGTGAGGATGCAGTGATGATGCAGTGATGATGCAGTGATGATGCTGTTATGATGCAGTGATGATGGTGTGACGATGCAGTGAGGATGCTGTGATGATGCAGTGATGAGGCAGTGATGATGCTGTGAATACGTTCTGATGATGCTGTGATGCTGCAGTGATGATGCAGTGATGATGCTGTGATGATGGTGTAATGATGCTTTGATGATGCAGTGATGATGCAGTGATGACACAGTGATGATGCAGTGATGATGCTGTGATGACACAGTGATGATGCAGTGATGATGCTGTGATGATTCTGTGATGATGCAGTGATGATGAAGTGATGATGCTGTGATGACACAGTGATGACGCAGTGATGATGCAGTGATGATGCTGTGATGATGCAGTGATGATGCTGTGATGAAGCAGTAATGATGCAGTGATGATGCAGTGATGATGTTGTGATGATGCTGTGATGATGCAGTGATTATGGTGTGATGATGATGTGATGATGCAGTGATGATGCAGTGATGATGCTGTGATGATGCTGTGATGATGCAATGATGATGGTGTGATGATGCAGTGATGATGCAGTGATGATGCTGTGATGATGCAGTGATGATGCAGTGATGCTGTGATGATGCTGTGATGATGCAGTGATGATGGTGTGATGATGCAGTGATGATGCTGTGATGATGCTGTGATGATGCAGTGATGATGCAGTGATGATGCAGTTATGATGGTGTGATGATGCAGTGATGATGCTGTGATGATGCAGTGATGATGCAATGATGATGGTGTGATGATGCAGTGATGATGCAGTGATGACACAGTGATGATGCAGTGATGATGCTGTGATGACACAGTGATGATGCAGTGATGATGCAGTGATGATGCTGTGATGATGCAGTGATGATGAAGTGATGATGCTGTGATGACACAGTGATGACGCAGTGATGATGCAGTGATGATGCAGTGATGATGCTGTGATGATGCAGTGATGATGCTGTGATGATGCAGTGATGATGCAGTGATGATGTTATGATGATGCTGTGATGATGCAGTGATGATGGTGTGATGATGGTGTGATGATGCAGTGATGATGCTCTGTTGATGCTGTGATGATGCTGTGATGATACTGTGATGATGCAGTGATGATGCTGTGATGATGCTGTGATGATGCTGTGATGATGCAGTGATGATGCTGTGATGATGGTGTGATGATGCAGTGATGATGGTGTGATGATGCAGTGATGATGCTGTGATGATGCAGTGATGATGCTGTGATGATGCAGTGATGATGCAGTGATGATGAAGTGATGATGCAGTGATGATGCTGTTATGACACAGTGATGATGCTGTGATGATGCAGTGATGATGCTGTGATGATGCTGTGATGATGGTGTGATGATGCAGTGATGATGGTGTGATGATGCTGTGATGATGCTGTGATGATGGTGTGATGATGCTGTGATGATGGTGTGATGATGCAGTGATGATGCAGTGATGATGGTGTGATGCTGCAGTGATGATGCTGTGATGATGCAGTGATGATGCTGTGATGATGCTGTGATGATGAAGTGATGATGCAGTGATGATGTTGTTATGACACAGTGATGATGCAGTGATGATGCTGTGATGATTCTGTGATGATGCAGTGATGATGCAGTGATGATGCAGTGATGATGCTTTGATGACGCTGTTATGATGCTGTGATGATGCAGTGATGATGCAATGATGATGGTGTGATGATGCAGTGATGATGCAGTGATGACACAGTGATGATGCAGTGATGATGCTGTGATGACACAGTGATGATGCAGTGATGATGCAGTGATGATGCTGTGATGATGCAGTGATGATGAAGTGATGATGCTGTGATGACACAGTGATGACGCAGTGATGATGCAGTGATGATGCAGTGATGATGCTGTGATGATGCAGTGATGATGCTGTGATGATGCAATGATGATGGTGTGATGATGCAGTGATGATGCAGTGATGACACAGTGATGATGCAGTGATGATGCTGTGATGACACAGTGATGATGCAGTGATGATGCAGTGATGATGCTGTGATGATGCAGTGATGATGAAGTGATGATGCTGTGATGACACAGTGATGACGCAGTGATGATGCAGTGATGATGCAGTGATGATGCTGTGATGATGCAGTGATGATGCTGTGATGATGCAGTGATGATGCAGTGATGATGTTATGATGATGCTGTGATGATGCAGTGATGATGGTGTGATGATGGTGTGATGATGCAGTGATGATGCTCTGTTGATGCTGTGATGATGCTGTGATGATACTGTGATGATGCAGTGATGATGCTGTGATGATGCTGTGATGATGCTGTGATGATGCAGTGATGATGCTGTGATGATGGTGTGATGATGCAGTGATGATGGTGTGATGATGCAGTGATGATGCTGTGATGATGCAGTGATGATGCTGTGATGATGCAGTGATGATGCAGTGATGATGAAGTGATGATGCAGTGATGATGCTGTTATGACACAGTGATGATGCTGTGATGATGCAGTGATGATGCTGTGATGATGCTGTGATGATGGTGTGATGATGCAGTGATGATGGTGTGATGATGCTGTGATGATGCTGTGATGATGGTGTGATGATGCTGTGATGATGGTGTGATGATGCAGTGATGATGCAGTGATGATGGTGTGATGCTGCAGTGATGATGCTGTGATGATGCAGTGATGATGCTGTGATGATGCTGTGATGATGAAGTGATGATGCAGTGATGATGTTGTTATGACACAGTGATGATGCAGTGATGATGCTGTGATGATTCTGTGATGATGCAGTGATGATGCAGTGATGATGCAGTGATGATGCTTTGATGACGCTGTTATGATGCTGTGATGATGCAGTGAGGATGCAGTGATGATGCAGTGATGATGCAGTGATGATGCTGTTATGATGCAGTGATGATGGTGTGACGATGCAGTGAGGATGCTGTGATGATGCAGTGATGAGGCAGTGATGATGCTGTGAATACGTTCTGATGATGCTGTGATGCTGCAGTGATGATGCAGTGATGATGCTGTGATGATGGTGTAATGATGCTTTGATGATGCAGTGATGATGCAGTGATGACACAGTGATGATGCAGTGATGATGCTGTGATGACACAGTGATGATGCAGTGATGATGCTGTGATGATTCTGTGATGATGCAGTGATGATGAAGTGATGATGCTGTGATGACACAGTGATGACGCAGTGATGATGCAGTGATGATGCTGTGATGATGCAGTGATGATGCTGTGATGAAGCAGTAATGATGCAGTGATGATGCAGTGATGATGTTGTGATGATGCTGTGATGATGCAGTGATTATGGTGTGATGATGATGTGATGATGCAGTGATGATGGTGTGATGATGCAGTGATGATGCAGTGATGATGCTGTGATGATGCTGTGATGATGCTGTGATGACGCTGTGATGATGCAGTGATGATGCAGTGATGATGCTGTGATGATGCTGTGATGATGCAATGATGATGGTGTGATGATGCAGTGATGATGCAGTGATGATGCTGTGATGATGCAGTGATGATGCAGTGATGATGCTGTGATGATGCTGTGATGATGCAGTGATGATGGTGTGATGATGCAGTGATGATGCTGTGATGATGCTGTGATGATGCAGTGATGATGCAGTGATGATGCAGTTATGATGGTGTGATGATGCAGTGATGATGCTGTGATGATGCAGTGATGATGCAATGATGATGGTGTGATGATGCAGTGATGATGCAGTGATGACACAGTGATGATGCAGTGATGATGCTGTGATGATGCAGTGATGATGCAGTGATGATGCTGTGATGATGCAGTGATGATGAAGTGATGATGCTGTGATGACACAGTGATGACGCAGTGATGATGCAGTGATGATGCTGTGATGATGCAGTGATGATGGTGTGATGATGGTGTGATGATGCAGTGATGATGCTCTGTTGATGCTGTGATGATGCTGTGATGATACTGTGATGATGCAGTGATGATGCTGTGATGATGCTGTGATGATGCTGTGATGATGCAGTGATGATGCTGTGATGATGCTGTGATGATGGTGTGATGATGCAGTGATGATGGTGTGATGATGCTGTGATGATGCTGTGATGATGCTGTGATGATGCTGTGATGATGCTGTGATGATGAAGTGATGATGCAGTGATGATGTTGTTATGACACAGTGATGATGCAGTGATGATGCTGTGATGATGCAGTGATGATGCAGTGATGATGCTTTGATGATGCTGTTATGACAAAGTGATGATGCAGTGATGATGCAGTGATGATGCAGTGATGATGCTTTGATGACGCTGTGATGATGCTGTGATGATGCAGTGAGGATGAAGTGATGATGCAGTGATCATGCAGTGATGATGCTGTTATGATGCAGTGATGATGGTGTGACGATGCAGTGAGGATGCTGTGATGCTGCAGTGATGAGGCAGTGATGATGCTGTCATGATGGTGTGATGATGCAGTGATGATGGTGTGATGATGCAGTGATGATGCTGTGATGATGCAGTGATGATGCAGTGATGATGGTGTGATGATGCTTTGATGATGCAGTGATGATGCAGTGATGACACAGTGATGATGCAGTGATGATGCTGTGATGACACAGTGATGATGCAGTGATGATGCTGTGATGATTCTGTGATGATGCAGTGATGATGAAGTGATGATGCTGTGACGACACAGTGATGACGCAGTGATGATGCAGTGATGATGCTGTGATGATGCAGTGATGATGCTGTGATGAAGCAGTAATGATGCAGTGATGATGCAGTGATGATGTTGTGATGATGCTGTGATGATGCAGTGATTATGGTGTGATGATAGTGTGATGATGCAGTGATTATGGTGTGATGATGCAGTGATGATGCTGTGATGATACAGTGATGATGTAATGATGATGCTGTGATGATGCAGTGATGATGGTGTGATGCTGCAGTGATGATGCATTGATGATGCTGTGATGCTGCAGTGATGATGCAGTGATAATGCAGTGATGATGGTGTGATGCTGCAGTGATGATGCTGTGATGATGCAGTGATGATGCTGTGATGATGCTGTGATGATGAAGTGATGATGCAGTGATGATGCTGTGATGATGCTGTGATGATGCAGTGATGATGCAGTGATGATGAAGTGATGATGCAGTGATGATGCTGTTATGACACAGTGATGATGCTGTGATGATGCTGTGATGATGGTGTGATGATGCAGTGAGGATGCAGTGATGATGCAGTGATGATGCTGTTATGATGCAGTGATGATGGTGTGACGATGCAGTGAGGATGCTGTGATGATGCAGTGATGAGGCAGTGATGATGCTGTGAAGACGTTCTGATGATGCTGTGATGCTGCAGTGATGATGCAGTGATGATGCTGTGATGATGGTGTGATGATGCAGTGATGATGCAGTGATGATGGTGTGATGATGCTGTGATGATGCAGTGATGATGCAGTGATGATGGTGTGATGATGCTTTGATGATGCAGTGATGATGCAGTGATGACACCGTGATGATGCAGTGATGATGCTGTGATGACACAGTGATGATGCAGTGATGATGCTGTGATGATTCTGTGATGATGCAGTGATGATGCAGTGATGATGCTGTGATGATGCAGTGATTATGGTGTGATGATGGTGTGATGATGCAGTGATGATGCAGTGATTATGGTGTGATGATGCAGTGATGATGCTGTGATGATACAGTGATGATGTAATGATGATGCTGTGATAATGCTGTGATGATGCATTGATGATGCTGTAATGATGCTGTGATGATGCAGTGATTATGGTGTGATGATGCAGTGATGATGCAGTGATGATGCTGTGATGATACAGTGATGATGTAATGATGATGTTGTGATGATGCAGTGATGATGCAGTGATGATGAAGTCATGATGAAGTCATGATGCAGTGATGCTCTTATGACACAGTGATGATGCAGTGATGATGCAGTGATGATGCTGTGATGATACTGTGATGATGCAGTGATGATGCTGTGATGATGCTGTGATGACGCTGTGATGATGCAGTGATGATGCAGTGATGATGCTGTGATGATGCTGTGATGATGCAGTGATGATGGTGTGATGATGCAGTGATGATGCTGTGATGATGCTGTGATGATGCAGTGATGATGCTGTGATGACACTGTGATGATGCAGTGATGATGCTGTGATGATGCAGTGATGATGCAGTGATGATGAAGTGATGATGCAGTGATGATGCTGTTATGACACAGTGATGATGCAGTGATGATGCTGTCATGATGCAGTGATGATGCAGTGATGATGCAGTGAGGATGCTGTGATGATGCAGTGATGATGCAGTGATGATGCTGTTATGACACTGTGATGATGCAGTGATGATGCAGTGATGATGCTGTGAAGACGTTCTGATGATGCTGTGATGCTGCAGTGATGATGCTGTGATGATGCTGTGATGAAGGTGTGATGATGCAGTGATGATGCAGTAATGATGCAGTGATGACGTTGTGATGATGCAGTGATGATGCAGTGATGATGCAGTGAGGATGCTGTGATGATGCAGTAATGATGCAGTGATGACGTTGTGATGCTGCAGTGATGATGCTGTGATGATGCTGTGATGACACAGTGATGATGCAGTGATGATGCAGTGATGATGCTGTGATGATGCAGTGATGATGAAGTGATGATGCTGTGATGACACAGTGATGACACAGTGGTGATGCAGTGTTAATGCAGTGATGATGCAGTGATGATGCTGTGATGATGCTGTGATGATGCAGTAATGATGCAGTGATGATGTTATGATGATGCTGTGATGATGCAGTGATGATGGTGTGATGATGGTGTGATGATGCAGTGATGATGCTGTGATGATGCAGTGATGATGCAGTGATGATGAAGTGATGATGCAGTGATGATGCTGTTATGACACAGTGATGATACTGTGATGATGCAGTGATGATGCTGTGATGATGCTGTGATGATGGTGTGATGATGCAATGATGATGGTGTGATGATGCATTGATGATGCTGTGATGATGCAGTGATGATGCAGTGATGATGGTGTGATGATGCAGTGATGATGCTGTGATGATGCAGTGATGATGCAGTGATGATGCAGTGATGATGCTGTGATGATGCTGTGAAGACGTTCTGATGATGCTCTGATGCTGCAGTGATGATGCTGTGATGATGCTGTGATGATGCAGTGATGATGCTGTGATGATGCAGTGATGATGGTGTGATGCTGCAGTGATGATGCTGTGATCATGCAGTGATGATGCTGTGATGATGCTGTGATGATGAAGTGATGATGCAGTGATGATGTTGTTATGACACAGTGATGATGCAGTCATGATGGTGTGATGCTGCAGTGATGATGCTGTGATGATGCTGTGATGATGGTGTGATGCTGCAGTGATGATGCAGTGATGATGCTGTGATGATGAAGTGATGATGCAGTGATGATGCTGTGATGATGCTGTGATGATGCAGTGATGATGCTTTGATGACGCTGTGATGATGGAGATGATGCAGTGATGATGGTGTGATGATGCAGTGAGGATGCTGTGATGATGCAGTGATGATGCTGTGATGCTGCAGTGATGATGCTGTGATGATGCTGTGATGCTGCAGTGATGATGCTGTGATGATGCTGTGATGATGCTGTGATGACACAGTGATGATGCAGTGATGATGCAGTGATGATGCTGTGATGATGCAGTGATGATGCAGTGATGATGCAGTGATGATGCAGTGATGATGCTGTGATGATGCAGTGATGATGGTGTGATGATGGTGTGATGACGCAGTGATGATGCTCTGATGATGCAGTGATGATGCTGTGATGATACTGTGATGATGCAGTGATGATGCTGTGATGATGCTGTGATGATGCAGTGATGATGCTTTGATGACGCTGTGATGATGCAGATGATGCAGTGATGATGGTGTGATGATGCATTGAGGATGCTGTGATGATGCAGTGATGATGCTGTGATGCTGCAGTGATGATGCTGTGATGATGGTGTTATGAAGCTGTGATGATGCTGTGATGATGCTGTGATGATGGTGTGATGATGCTGTGATGATGCTGTGATGATACTGTGATGATGCTGTGATGATGCTGTGATGATGGTGTGATGCTGCAGTGATGATGCTGTGATGATGCAGTGATGATGCTGTGATGATGCTGTGATGATGAAGTGATGATGCAGTGATGATGTTGTTATGACACAGTGATGATGCAGTGATGATGCTGTGATGATGCAGTGATGATGCAGTGATGATGCTGTGATGATGCTGTGATGATGCAATGATGATGGTGTGATGATGCAGTGATGATGCTTTGATGACGCTGTGATGATGCTGTGATGATGCAGTGAGGATGCAGTGATGATGCAGTGATGATGCAGTGATGATGCTGTTATGATGCAGTGATGATGGTGTGACGATGCAGTGAGGATGCTGTGATGATGCAGTGATGAGGCAGTGATGATGCTGTGAAGACGTTCTGATGATGCAGTGATGATGCAGTGATGATGCTGTGATGATGGTGTGATGATTCAGTGATGATGCTGTGATGATGCTGTGATGATGCTGTGATGATGCAGTGATGATGGTGTGATGATGCTGTGATGATGCTCTGGTGATGCAGTGATGATGCAGTGATGGTGCTCTGATGACACTGTGATGATGCTGTGATGATGCTGTGATGATGCTGTGATGATGAAGTGATGATGATGTGATGATGTAGTGATGATGCTTTGATGATGCAGTGATGAAACTGTGATGGCGCTGTGGTGATGCAGTGTGTAAGCAGTAATGATGCTGTGATGATGCAGTGATGATGCTGTGATGATGCAGTGATGATGGTGTGATGATGGTGTGATGATGCTGTGATGATACTGTGATGATGCAGCGATGATGCTGTGATGATGCTGTGATGATGCAGTGATAATGCAGTGATGATGAAGTGATGATGCAGTGATGATGCTGTTATGACACAGTAATGATGCTGTGATGATGCAGTGATGATGGTGTGATGATGCAGTTATGATGGTGTGATGATGCTGTGATGATGCAGTGATGATGCAGTGATGATTGTGTGATGACACAGTGATGATGCAGTGATGATGCTGTGATGATGCAGTGATGATGCAGTGATGATGCTGTGATGATGGTGTGATGCTGCAGTGATGATGCAGTGATGATGCTGTTATGACACAGTGATGATGCAGTGATGATGCAGTGATGATGCAGTGATGATGCTTTGATGACGCTGTGATGATGCTGTGATGATGAAGTGATGATGCAGTGATGATGTTGTTATGACACAGTGATGATGCAGTGATGATGCTGTGATGATGCAGTGATGATGCAGTGATGATGCTGTGATGATGGTGTGATGCTGCAGTGATGATGCAGTGATGATACAGTGATGATGCTGTGATGATGGTGTGATGCTGCAGTGATGATGCAGTGATGATGCTGTGATGATTTAGTGATGATGCAGTGATGATGCTGTGATGATGCTGTGAAGACGTTCTGATGATGCTGTGATGCTGCTGTGATGATGCTGTGATGATGCTGTGATGATGGTGTGATGATGCTGTGATGATACTTTGATGATGCAGTGATGATGCTGTGATGATGCTGTGATGATGCAGTGATGATGCTGTGATGATACTGTGATGATGCTGTGATGATGCTGTGATGATGCAGTGATGATGCTGTGATGATGAAGTCATGATGAAGTCATGATGCAGTGATGCTCTTATGACACAGTGATGATGCAGTGATGATACAGTGATGATGCAGTGATGATGCAGTGATGATGCTGTGATGATGCTGTGATGACGCTGTGATGATGCAGTGATGATGCAGTGATGATGCTGTGATGATGCTGTGATGATGCAATGATGATGGTGTGATGATGCAGTGATGATGGTGTGATGATGCTGTGATGATGCAGTGATGATGCAGTGATGATGCTGTGATGATGCTGTGATGATGCAGTGATGATGGTGTGATGATGCAGTGATGATGCTGTGATGATGCTGTGATGATACAGTGATGATGCAGTGATGATGCAGTTATGATGGTGTGATGATGCAGTGATGATGCTGTGATGATGCAGTGATGATGCAATGATGATGGTGTGATGATGCAGTGATGATGCAGTGATGACACAGTGATGATGCAGTGATGATGCTGTGATGACACAGTGATGATGCAGTGATGATGCTGTGATGACACAGTGATGATGCAGTGATGATGCAGTGATGATGCTGTGATGATGCAGTGATGATGAAGTGATGATGCTGTGATGACACAGTGATGACGCAGTGATGATGCAGTGATGATGCAGTGATGATGCTGTGATGATGCAGTGATGATGCTGTGATGATGCAGTGATGATGCAGTGATGATGTTATGATGATGCTGTGATGATGCAGTGATGATGGTGTGATGATGGTGTGATGATGCAGTGATGATGCTCTGATGATGCTGTGATGATGCTGTGATGATACTGTGATGATGCAGTGATGATGCTGTGATGATGCTGTGATGATGCAGTGATGATGCAGTGATGATGAAGTGATGATGCAGTGATGATGCTGTTATGACACAGTGATGATGCTGTGATGCTGCAGTGATGATGCTGTGATGATGCTGTGATGATGGTGTGATGATGCAGTGATGATGGTGTGATGATGCTGTGATGATGCTGTGATGATGGTGTGATGATGCTGTGATGATGGTGTGATGATGCAGTGATGATGCAGTGATGATGCAGTGATGATGGTGTGATGCTGCAGTGATGATGCTGTGATGATGCAGTGATGATGCTGTGATGATGCTGTGATGATGAAGTGATGATGCAGTGATGATGTTGTTATGACACAGTGATGATGCAGTGATGATTCTGTGATGATTCTGTGATGATGCAGTGATGATGCAGTGATGATGCTTTGATGACGCTGTGATGATGCTGTGATGATGCAGTGAGGATGCAGTGATGATGCAGTGATGATGCAGTGATGATGCTGTTATGATGCAGTGATGATGGTGTGACGATGCAGTGAGGATGCTGTGATGATGCAGTGATGAGGCAGTGATGATGCTGTGAAGACGTTCTGATGATGCTGTGATGCTGCAGTGATGATGCAGTGATGATGCTGTGATGATGGTGTGATGATGCAGTGATGATGCAGTGATGACACAGTGATGATGCAGTGATGATGCTGTGATGATTCTGTGATGATGCAGTGATGATGAAGTGATGATGCTGTGATGACACAGTGATGACGCAGTGATGATGCAGTGATGATGCTGTGATGATGCGGTGATGATGCTGTGATGAAGCAGTAATGATGCAGTGATGATGCAGTGATGATGTTGTGATGATGCTGTGATGATGCAGTGATTATGGTGTGATGATGGTGTGATGATGCAGTGATTATGGTGTGATGATGCAGTGATGATGCAGTGATGATGCTGTGATGATGCTGTGACGACGCTGTGATGATGCAGTGATGATGCAGTGATGATGCTGTGATGATGCTGTGATGATGCAATGATGATGGTGTGATGATGCAGTGATGATGCAGTGATGATGCAGTGATGATGCAGTGATGATGCTGTGATGATGCAGTGATGATGAAGTGATGATGCTGTGATGACACAGTGATGACGCAGTGATGATGCAGTGATGATGCAGTGATGATGCTGTGATGATGCAGTGATGATGCAGTGATGATGTTATGATGATGCTGTGATGATGCAGTGATGATGGTGTGATGATGGTGTGATGATGCAGTGATGATGCTCTGTTGATGCTGTGATGATGCTGTGATGATGCTGTGATGATGCAGTGATGATGCTGTGATGATGCTGTGATGATGGTGTGATGATGCAGTGATGATGGTGTGATGATGCTTTGATGATGCAGTGATGATGCAGTGATGACACAGTGATGATGCAGTGATGATGCTGTGATGACACAGTGATGATGCAGTGATGATGCTGTGATGATTCTGTGATGATGCAGTGATGATGAAGTGATGATGCTGTGATGACACAGTGATGACGCAGTGATGATGCAGTGATGATGCTGTGATGATGCAGTGATGATGCTGTGATGAAGCAGTAATGATGCAGTGATGATGCAGTGATGATGTTGTGATGATGCTGTGATGATGCAGTGATTATGGTGTGATGATGGTGTGATGATGCAGTGATGATGGTGTGATGATGCAGTGATGATGCTGTGATGATGCTGTGATGATGCTGTGATGATGCTGTGATGACGCTGTGATGATGCAGTGATGATGCAGTGATGATGCTGTGATGATGCTGTGATGATGCAATGATGATGGTGTGATGATGCAGTGATGATGCAGTGATGATGCTGTGATGATGCAGTGATGATGCAGTGATGCTGTGATGATGCTGTGATGATGCAGTGATGATGGTGTGATGATGCAGTGATGATGCTGTGATGATGCTGTGATGATGCAGTGATGATGCAGTGATGATGCAGTTATGATGGTGTGATGATGCAGTGATGATGCTGTGATGATGCAGTGATGATGCAATGATGATGGTGTGATGATGCAGTGATGATGCAGTGATGACACAGTGATGATGCAGTGATGATGCTGTGATGACACAGTGATGATGCAGTGATGATGCAGTGATGATGCTGTGATGATGCAGTGATGATGAAGTGATGATGCTGTGATGACACAGTGATGACGCAGTGATGATGCTGTGATGATGCAGTGATGATGCAGTGATGATGTTATGATGATGCTGTGATGATGCAGTGATGATGGTGTGATGATGGTGTGATGATGCAGTGATGATGCTCTGTTGATGCTGTGATGATGCTGTGATGATGCTGTGATGATGCAGTGATGATGCTGTGATGATGCTGTGATGATGGTGTGATGATGCAGTGATGATGGTGTGATGATGCTTTGATGATGCAGTGATGATGCAGTGATGACACAGTGATGATGCAGTGATGATGCTGTGATGACACAGTGATGATGCAGTGATGATGCTGTGATGATTCTGTGATGATGCAGTGATGATGAAGTGATGATGCTGTGATGACACAGTGATGACGCAGTGATGATGCAGTGATGATGCTGTGATGATGCAGTGATGATGCTGTGATGAAGCAGTAATGATGCAGTGATGATGCAGTGATGATGTTGTGATGATGCTGTGATGATGCAGTGATTATGGTGTGATGATGGTGTGATGATGCAGTGATGATGGTGTGATGATGCAGTGATGATGCTGTGATGATGCTGTGATGATGCTGTGATGATGCTGTGATGACGCTGTGATGATGCAGTGATGATGCAGTGATGATGCTGTGATGATGCTGTGATGATGCAATGATGATGGTGTGATGATGCAGTGATGATGCAGTGATGATGCTGTGATGATGCAGTGATGATGCAGTGATGCTGTGATGATGCTGTGATGATGCAGTGATGATGGTGTGATGATGCAGTGATGATGCTGTGATGATGCTGTGATGATGCAGTGATGATGCAGTGATGATGCAGTTATGATGGTGTGATGATGCAGTGATGATGCTGTGATGATGCAGTGATGATGCAATGATGATGGTGTGATGATGCAGTGATGATGCAGTGATGACACAGTGATGATGCAGTGATGATGCTGTGATGACACAGTGATGATGCAGTGATGATGCAGTGATGATGCTGTGATGATGCAGTGATGATGAAGTGATGATGCTGTGATGACACAGTGATGACGCAGTGATGATGCAGTGATGATGCAGTGATGATGCTGTGATGATGCAGTGATGATGCTGTGATGATGCAGTGATGATGCAGTGATGATGTTATGATGATGCTGTGATGATGCAGTGATGATGGTGTGATGATGGTGTGATGATGCAGTGATGATGCTCTGTTGATGCTGTGATGATGCTGTGATGATACTGTGATGATGCAGTGATGATGCTGTGATGATGCTGTGATGATGCTGTGATGATGCAGTGATGATGCTGTGATGATGGTGTGATGATGCAGTGATGATGGTGTGATGATGCAGTGATGATGCTGTGATGATGCAGTGATGATGCTGTGATGATGCAGTGATGATGCAGTGATGATGAAGTGATGATGCAGTGATGATGCTGTTATGACACAGTGATGATGCTGTGATGATGCAGTGATGATGCTGTGATGATGCTGTGATGATGGTGTGATGATGCAGTGATGATGGTGTGATGATGCTGTGATGATGCTGTGATGATGGTGTGATGATGCTGTGATGATGGTGTGATGATGCAGTGATGATGCAGTGATGATGGTGTGATGCTGCAGTGATGATGCTGTGATGATGCAGTGATGATGCTGTGATGATGCTGTGATGATGAAGTGATGATGCAGTGATGATGTTGTTATGACACAGTGATGATGCAGTGATGATGCTGTGATGATTCTGTGATGATGCAGTGATGATGCAGTGATGATGCAGTGATGATGCTTTGATGACGCTGTTATGATGCTGTGATGATGCAGTGAGGATGCAGTGATGATGCAGTGATGATGCAGTGATGATGCTGTTATGATGCAGTGATGATGGTGTGACGATGCAGTGAGGATGCTGTGATGATGCAGTGATGAGGCAGTGATGATGCTGTGAATACGTTCTGATGATGCTGTGATGCTGCAGTGATGATGCAGTGATGATGCTGTGATGATGGTGTAATGATGCTTTGATGATGCAGTGATGATGCAGTGATGACACAGTGATGATGCAGTGATGATGCTGTGATGACACAGTGATGATGCAGTGATGATGCTGTGATGATTCTGTGATGATGCAGTGATGATGAAGTGATGATGCTGTGATGACACAGTGATGACGCAGTGATGATGCAGTGATGATGCTGTGATGATGCAGTGATGATGCTGTGATGAAGCAGTAATGATGCAGTGATGATGCAGTGATGATGTTGTGATGATGCTGTGATGATGCAGTGATTATGGTGTGATGATGATGTGATGATGCAGTGATGATGGTGTGATGATGCAGTGATGATGCAGTGATGATGCTGTGATGATGCTGTGATGATGCTGTGATGACGCTGTGATGATGCAGTGATGATGCAGTGATGATGCTGTGATGATGCTGTGATGATGCAATGATGATGGTGTGATGATGCAGTGATGATGCAGTGATGATGCTGTGATGATGCAGTGATGATGCAGTGATGATGCTGTGATGATGCTGTGATGATGCAGTGATGATGGTGTGATGATGCAGTGATGATGCTGTGATGATGCTGTGATGATGCAGTGATGATGCAGTGATGATGCAGTTATGATGGTGTGATGATGCAGTGATGATGCTGTGATGATGCAGTGATGATGCAATGATGATGGTGTGATGATGCAGTGATGATGCAGTGATGACACAGTGATGATGCAGTGATGATGCTGTGATGATGCAGTGATGATGCAGTGATGATGCTGTGATGATGCAGTGATGATGAAGTGATGATGCTGTGATGACACAGTGATGACGCAGTGATGATGCAGTGATGATGCTGTGATGATGCAGTGATGATGGTGTGATGATGGTGTGATGATGCAGTGATGATGCTCTGTTGATGCTGTGATGATGCTGTGATGATACTGTGATGATGCAGTGATGATGCTGTGATGATGCTGTGATGATGCTGTGATGATGCAGTGATGATGCTGTGATGATGCTGTGATGATGGTGTGATGATGCAGTGATGATGGTGTGATGATGCTGTGATGATGCTGTGATGATGCTGTGATGATGCTGTGATGATGCTGTGATGATGAAGTGATGATGCAGTGATGATGTTGTTATGACACAGTGATGATGCAGTGATGATGCTGTGATGATGCAGTGATGATGCAGTGATGATGCTTTGATGATGCTGTTATGACAAAGTGATGATGCAGTGATGATGCAGTGATGATGCAGTGATGATGCTTTGATGACGCTGTGATGATGCTGTGATGATGCAGTGAGGATGAAGTGATGATGCAGTGATCATGCAGTGATGATGCTGTTATGATGCAGTGATGATGGTGTGACGATGCAGTGAGGATGCTGTGATGCTGCAGTGATGAGGCAGTGATGATGCTGTCATGATGGTGTGATGATGCAGTGATGATGGTGTGATGATGCAGTGATGATGCTGTGATGATGCAGTGATGATGCAGTGATGATGGTGTGATGATGCTTTGATGATGCAGTGATGATGCAGTGATGACACAGTGATGATGCAGTGATGATGCTGTGATGACACAGTGATGATGCAGTGATGATGCTGTGATGATTCTGTGATGATGCAGTGATGATGAAGTGATGATGCTGTGACGACACAGTGATGACGCAGTGATGATGCAGTGATGATGCTGTGATGATGCAGTGATGATGCTGTGATGAAGCAGTAATGATGCAGTGATGATGCAGTGATGATGTTGTGATGATGCTGTGATGATGCAGTGATTATGGTGTGATGATAGTGTGATGATGCAGTGATTATGGTGTGATGATGCAGTGATGATGCTGTGATGATACAGTGATGATGTAATGATGATGCTGTGATGATGCAGTGATGATGGTGTGATGCTGCAGTGATGATGCATTGATGATGCTGTGATGCTGCAGTGATGATGCAGTGATAATGCAGTGATGATGGTGTGATGCTGCAGTGATGATGCTGTGATGATGCAGTGATGATGCTGTGATGATGCTGTGATGATGAAGTGATGATGCAGTGATGATGCTGTGATGATGCTGTGATGATGCAGTGATGATGCAGTGATGATGAAGTGATGATGCAGTGATGATGCTGTTATGACACAGTGATGATGCTGTGATGATGCTGTGATGATGGTGTGATGATGCAGTGAGGATGCAGTGATGATGCAGTGATGATGCTGTTATGATGCAGTGATGATGGTGTGACGATGCAGTGAGGATGCTGTGATGATGCAGTGATGAGGCAGTGATGATGCTGTGAAGACGTTCTGATGATGCTGTGATGCTGCAGTGATGATGCAGTGATGATGCTGTGATGATGGTGTGATGATGCAGTGATGATGCAGTGATGATGGTGTGATGATGCTGTGATGATGCAGTGATGATGCAGTGATGATGGTGTGATGATGCTTTGATGATGCAGTGATGATGCAGTGATGACACCGTGATGATGCAGTGATGATGCTGTGATGACACAGTGATGATGCAGTGATGATGCTGTGATGATTCTGTGATGATGCAGTGATGATGCAGTGATGATGCTGTGATGATGCAGTGATTATGGTGTGATGATGGTGTGATGATGCAGTGATGATGCAGTGATTATGGTGTGATGATGCAGTGATGATGCTGTGATGATACAGTGATGATGTAATGATGATGCTGTGATAATGCTGTGATGATGCATTGATGATGCTGTAATGATGCTGTGATGATGCAGTGATTATGGTGTGATGATGCAGTGATGATGCAGTGATGATGCTGTGATGATACAGTGATGATGTAATGATGATGTTGTGATGATGCAGTGATGATGCAGTGATGATGAAGTCATGATGAAGTCATGATGCAGTGATGCTCTTATGACACAGTGATGATGCAGTGATGATGCAGTGATGATGCTGTGATGATACTGTGATGATGCAGTGATGATGCTGTGATGATGCTGTGATGACGCTGTGATGATGCAGTGATGATGCAGTGATGATGCTGTGATGATGCTGTGATGATGCAGTGATGATGGTGTGATGATGCAGTGATGATGCTGTGATGATGCTGTGATGATGCAGTGATGATGCTGTGATGACACTGTGATGATGCAGTGATGATGCTGTGATGATGCAGTGATGATGCAGTGATGATGAAGTGATGATGCAGTGATGATGCTGTTATGACACAGTGATGATGCAGTGATGATGCTGTCATGATGCAGTGATGATGCAGTGATGATGCAGTGAGGATGCTGTGATGATGCAGTGATGATGCAGTGATGATGCTGTTATGACACTGTGATGATGCAGTGATGATGCAGTGATGATGCTGTGAAGACGTTCTGATGATGCTGTGATGCTGCAGTGATGATGCTGTGATGATGCTGTGATGAAGGTGTGATGATGCAGTGATGATGCAGTAATGATGCAGTGATGACGTTGTGATGATGCAGTGATGATGCAGTGATGATGCAGTGAGGATGCTGTGATGATGCAGTAATGATGCAGTGATGACGTTGTGATGACACAGTGATGATGCAGTGATGATGCAGTGATGATGCTGTGATGATGCAGTGATGATGAAGTGATGATGCTGTGATGACACAGTGATGACACAGTGGTGATGCAGTGTTAATGCAGTGATGATGCAGTGATGATGCTGTGATGATGCTGTGATGATGCAGTAATGATGCAGTGATGATGTTATGATGATGCTGTGATGATGCAGTGATGATGGTGTGATGATGGTGTGATGATGCAGTGATGATGCTGTGATGATGCAGTGATGATGCAGTGATGATGAAGTGATGATGCAGTGATGATGCTGTTATGACACAGTGATGATACTGTGATGATGCAGTGATGATGCTGTGATGATGCTGTGATGATGGTGTGATGATGCAATGATGATGGTGTGATGATGCATTGATGATGCTGTGATGATGCAGTGATGATGCAGTGATGATGGTGTGATGATGCAGTGATGATGCTGTGATGATGCAGTGATGATGCAGTGATGATGCAGTGATGATGCTGTGATGATGCTGTGAAGACGTTCTGATGATGCTCTGATGCTGCAGTGATGATGCTGTGATGATGCTGTGATGATGCAGTGATGATGCTGTGATGATGCAGTGATGATGGTGTGATGCTGCAGTGATGATGCTGTGATCATGCAGTGATGATGCTGTGATGATGCTGTGATGATGAAGTGATGATGCAGTGATGATGTTGTTATGACACAGTGATGATGCAGTCATGATGGTGTGATGCTGCAGTGATGATGCTGTGATGATGCTGTGATGATGGTGTGATGCTGCAGTGATGATGCAGTGATGATGCTGTGATGATGAAGTGATGATGCAGTGATGATGCTGTGATGATGCTGTGATGATGCAGTGATGATGCTTTGATGACGCTGTGATGATGGAGATGATGCAGTGATGATGGTGTGATGATGCAGTGAGGATGCTGTGATGATGCAGTGATGATGCTGTGATGCTGCAGTGATGATGCTGTGATGATGCTGTGATGCTGCAGTGATGATGCTGTGATGATGCTGTGATGATGCTGTGATGACACAGTGATGATGCAGTGATGATGCAGTGATGATGCTGTGATGATGCAGTGATGATGCAGTGATGATGCAGTGATGATGCAGTGATGATGCTGTGATGATGCAGTGATGATGGTGTGATGATGGTGTGATGACGCAGTGATGATGCTCTGATGATGCAGTGATGATGCTGTGATGATACTGTGATGATGCAGTGATGATGCTGTGATGATGCTGTGATGATGCAGTGATGATGCTTTGATGACGCTGTGATGATGCAGATGATGCAGTGATGATGGTGTGATGATGCATTGAGGATGCTGTGATGATGCAGTGATGATGCTGTGATGCTGCAGTGATGATGCTGTGATGATGGTGTTATGAAGCTGTGATGATGCTGTGATGATGCTGTGATGATGGTGTGATGATGCTGTGATGATGCTGTGATGATACTGTGATGATGCTGTGATGATGCTGTGATGATGGTGTGATGCTGCAGTGATGATGCTGTGATGATGCAGTGATGATGCTGTGATGATGCTGTGATGATGAAGTGATGATGCAGTGATGATGTTGTTATGACACAGTGATGATGCAGTGATGATGCTGTGATGATGCAGTGATGATGCAGTGATGATGCTGTGATGATGCTGTGATGATGCAATGATGATGGTGTGATGATGCAGTGATGATGCTTTGATGACGCTGTGATGATGCTGTGATGATGCAGTGAGGATGCAGTGATGATGCAGTGATGATGCAGTGATGATGCTGTTATGATGCAGTGATGATGGTGTGACGATGCAGTGAGGATGCTGTGATGATGCAGTGATGAGGCAGTGATGATGCTGTGAAGACGTTCTGATGATGCAGTGATGATGCAGTGATGATGCTGTGATGATGGTGTGATGATTCAGTGATGATGCTGTGATGATGCTGTGATGATGCTGTGATGATGCAGTGATGATGGTGTGATGCTGCAGTGATGATGCTGTGATGATGCAGTGATGATGGTGTGATGCTGCAGTGATGATGCAGTGATGATGCAGTGATGATGAAGTCATGATGAAGTCATGATGAAGTCATGATGCAGTGATGCTCTTATGACACAGTGATGATGGTGTGATGATGCAGTGAGTATGCAGTGATGATGAAGTGATGATGCAGTGATGATGCTGTTATGACACAGTGATGACGCAGTGATGACACAGTGATGATGCAGTGATGATGCAGTGATAATGCAGTGATGATGCTGTGATGGTGCAGTGATGATGCTGTGATGATGCAGTAATGATGCAGTGATGATGCAGTGATGATGTTATGATGATGCTGTGATGATGCAGTGATGATGGTGTGATAATGGTGTGATGATGCTGTGATGATACTGTGATGATGCAGCGATGATGCTGTGATGATGCTGTGATGATGCAGTGATGATGCTGTGATGATGCTGTGATGATGGTGTGATGATGCAGTTATGATGGTGTGATGATGCTGTGATGATGCTGTGATGATGCAGTGATGATGCAGTGATGATGGTGTGATGATGCAGTGAGGATTATGTGATGATGCTGTGATGATGCAGTGATGATGCAGTGATGATGCTGTGATGATGCTGTGATGATGCTGTGACTATGCAGTGATGATGCTGTGATGATGCTGTTATGACAAAGTGATGATGCAGTGATGATGCAGTGATGATGCAGTGATGATGCTTTGCTGACGCTGTGATGATGCTGTGATGATGCAGTGATGATGCAGTGATGATTCAGTGATGATGCTGTGATGATGCAGTGATGATGCAGTGATGATGTAATGATGATGCTGTGATGATGCAGTGATGATGCAGTGATGATGCTGTGATGACGCTGTGATGATGCAGTGATGATGCAGTGATGATGCTGTGATGATGCTGTGATGATGCAGTGATGATGGTGTGATGATGCAGTGATGATGCAGTGATGATGCTGTGATGACACTGTGATGATGCAGTGATGATGCAGTGATGATGTTGTGATGATGCAGTGATGATGAAGTGATGATGCAGTGATGATGCTGTTATGACACAGTGATGATGCAGTGATGATGCTGTCATGATGCAGTGATGATGCAGTGATGATGCAGTGAGGATGCTGTGATGATGCAGTGATGATGCAGTGATGATGCTGTTATGACACTGTGATGATGCAGTGATGATGCAGTGATGATGCAGTGATGATGCTGTGAAGACGTTCTGATGATGCTGTGATGCTGCAGTGATGATGCTGTGATGATGCAGTGATGATGCAATGATGATGGTGTGATGATGCAGTGATGATGCAGTGATGACACAGTGATGATGCAGTGATGATGCTGTGATGATGCAGTGATGATGCAGTGAGGATGCTGTGATGATGCAGTAATGATGCAGTGATGACGTTGTGATGATGCAGTGATGATGCAGTGATGATGCAGTGATGATGCTGTGAAGACGTTCTGATGATGCTGTGATGCTGCAGTGATGATGCTGTGATGATGCTGTCATGATGGTGTGATGATGCAGTGATGATGCAGTAATGATGCAGTGATGACGTTGTGATGCTGCAGTGATGATGCTGTGATGATGCTGTGATGATGCTGTGATGACACAGTGATGATGCAGTGATGATGCAGTGATGATGCTGTGATGATGCAGTGATGATGAAGTGATGATGCTGTGATGACACAGTGATGACACAGTGGTGATGCAGTGTTAATGCAGTGATGATGCAGTGATGATGCTGTGATGATGCTGTGATGATGCAGTAATGATGCAGTGATGATGTTATGATGATGCTGTGATGATGCAGTGATGATGGTGTGATGATGGTGTGATGATGCAGTGATGATGCTGTGATGATGCAGTGATGATGCAGTGATGATGAAGTGATGATGCAGTGATGATGCTGTTATGACACAGTGATGATACTGTGATGATGCAGTGATGATGCTGTGATGATGCTGTGATATTGGTGTGATGATGCAATGATGATGGTGTGATGATGCATTGATGATGCTGTGATGATGCAGTGATGATGCAGTGATGATGGTGTGATGATGCAGTGATGATGCTGTGATGATGCAGTGATGATGCAGTGATGATGCAGTGATGATGCTGTGATGATGCTGTGAAGACGTTCTGATGATGCTCTGATGCTGCAGTGATGATGCTGTGATGATGCTGTGATGATGCAGTGATGATGCTGTGATGATGCAGTGATGATGGTGTGATGCTGCAGTGATGATGCTGTGATCATGCAGTGATGATGCTGTGATGATGCTGTGATGATGAAGTGATGATGCAGTGATGATGTTGTTATGACACAGTGATGATGCAGTCATGATGGTGTGATGATGGTGTGATGCTGCAGTGATGATGCAGTGATGATGCTGTGATGATGAAGTGATGATGCACTGATGATGCTGTGATGATGCTGTGATGATGCAGTGATGATGCTTTGATGACGCTGTGATGATGGAGATGATGCAGTGATGATGGTGTGATGATGCAGTGAGGATGCTGTGATGATGCAGTGATGATGCTGTGATGCTGCAGTGATGATGCTGTGATGATGCTGTGATGATGGTGTGATGATGCTGTGATGATACTGTGATGATGCAGTGATGATGCTTTGATGATGCTGTGATGATGCAGTGATGATGCAGTGATGATGGTGTGATGATGCAGTGAGGATGCTGTGATGATGCAGTGATGATGCAGTGATGATGATGTGTTGATGTAGTGTTGACGCTGCGATGATGATGTTGTGATAATGCAGTGGTGATGGTGTGATGATGCTGTGATGATGCAGTGATGATGCTTTGATGACGCTGTGATGATGCTGTGATGATGCAGTGATGATGCAGTGATGATGGTGGGATGATGCAGTGAGGATGCTGTGATGATGTAGTGATGACGCAGTGATGATGCTGTTATGACACTGTGGTGATTTTGTGATGATTTTGTGATGATGCAGTGATGATACTGTGATGATGCAATGATGATGCTTTGATGACCGTGTGTTGATGGTGTGATGATGCTTTGATGATGCAGTGAGGATGCTGTGATGATGCAGTGATGATGCTGTGATGCTGCAGTGATGATGCAGTGATGATGCAGTGATGATGCAGTGATGATGCTGTGATGATGCAGTGATGATGGTGTGATGATGGTGTGATGACGCAGTGATGATGCTCTGATGATGCAGTGATGATGCTGTGATGATACTGTGATGATGCAGTGATGATGCTGTGATGATGCTGTGATGATGCAGTGATGATGCTTTGATGACGCTGTGATGATGCAGATGATGCAGTGATGATGGTGTGATGATGCATTGAGGATGCTGTGATGATGCAGTGATGATGCTGTGATGCTGCAGTGATGATGCTGTGATGATGGTGTTATGAAGGTGTGATGATGCTGTGATGATGCTGTGATGATGGTGTGATGATGCTGTGATGATGCTGTGATGATACTGTGATGATGCTGTGATGATGCTGTGATGATGGTGTGATGCTGCAGTGATGATGCTGTGATGATGCAGTGATGATGCTGTGATGATGCTGTGATGATGAAGTGATGATGCAGTGATGATGTTGTTATGACACAGTGATGATGCAGTGATGATGCTGTGATGATGCAGTGATGATGCAGTGATGATGCTGTGATGATGCTGTGATGATGCAATGATGATGGTGTGATGATGCAGTGATGATGCTTTGATGACGCTGTGATGATGCTGTGATGATGCAGTGAGGATGCAGTGATGATGCAGTGATGATGCAGTGATGATGCTGTTATGATGCAGTGATGATGGTGTGACGATGCAGTGAGGATGCTGTGATGATGCAGTGATGAGGCAGTGATGATGCTGTGAAGACGTTCTGATGATGCAGTGATGATGCAGTGATGATGCTGTGATGATGGTGTGATGATGCAGTGATGATGCTGTGATGATGCTGTGATGATGCAGTGATGATGGTGTGATGCTGCAGTGATGATGCAGTGATGATGCAGTGATGATGAAGTCATGATGAAGTCATGATGAAGTCATGATGCAGTGATGCTCTTATGACACAGTGATGATGGTGTGATGATGCAGTGAGTATGCAGTGATGATGAAGTGATGATGCAGTGATGATGCTGTTATGACACAGTGATGACGCAGTGATGACACAGTGATGATGCAGTGATGATGCAGTGATAATGCAGTGATGATGCTGTGATGGTGCAGTGATGATGCTGTGATGATGCAGTAATGATGCAGTGATGATGCAGTGATGATGTTATGATGATGCTGTGATGATGCAGTGATGATGGTGTGATAATGGTGTGATGATGCTGTGATGATACTGTGATGATGCAGCGATGATGCTGTGATGATGCTGTGATGATGCAGTGATGATGCTGTGATGATGCTGTGATGATGGTGTGATGATGCAGTTATGATGGTGTGATGATGCTGTGATGATGCTGTGATGATGCAGTGATGATGCAGTGATGATGGTGTGATGATGCAGTGAGGATTCTGTGATGATGCTGTGATGATGCAGTGATGATGCAGTGATGATGCTGTGATGATGCTGTGATGATGCTGTGACTATGCAGTGATGATGCTGTGATGATGCTGTTATGACAAAGTGATGATGCAGTGATGATGCAGTGATGATGCAGTGATGATGCTTTGCTGAGGCTGTGATGATGCTGTGATGATGCAGTGATGATGCAGTGATGATTCAGTGATGATGCTGTGATGATGCAGTGATGATGCAGTGATGATGTAATGATGATGCTGTGATGATGCAGTGATGATGCAGTGATGATGGTGTGATGCTGCAGTGATGATGCAGTGATGATGCAGTGATGATGAAGTCATGATGAAGTCATGATGAAGTCATGATGCAGTGATGCTCTTATGACACAGTGATGATGGTGTGATGATGCAGTGAGTATGCAGTGATGATGAAGTGATGATGCAGTGATGATGCTGTTATGACACAGTGATGACGCAGTGATGACACAGTGATGATGCAGTGATGATGCAGTGATAATGCAGTGATGATGCTGTGATGGTGCAGTGATGATGCTGTGATGATGCAGTAATGATGCAGTGATGATGCAGTGATGATGGTGTGATGCTGCAGTGATGATGCAGTGATGATGCAGTGATGATGAAGTCATGATGAAGTCATGATGAAGTCATGATGCAGTGATGCTCTTATGACACAGTGATGATGGTGTGATGATGCAGTGAGTATGCAGTGATGATGAAGTGATGATGCAGTGATGATGCTGTTATGACACAGTGATGACGCAGTGATGACACAGTGATGATGCAGTGATGATGCAGTGATAATGCAGTGATGATGCTGTGATGGTGCAGTGATGATGCTGTGATGATGCAGTAATGATGCAGTGATGATGCAGTGATGATGTTATGATGATGCTGTGATGATGCAGTGATGATGGTGTGATAATGGTGTGATGATGCTGTGATGATACTGTGATGATGCAGCGATCATGCTGTGATGATGCTGTGATGATGCAGTGATGATGCTGTGATGATGCTGTGATGATGGTGTGATGCTGCTGTTATGACAAAGTGATGATGCAGTGATGATGCAGTGATGATGCAGTGATGATGCTTTGCTGACGCTGTGATGATGCTGTGATGATGCAGTGATGATGCAGTGATGATTGTGTGATGACACAGTGATGATGCAGTGATGATGCTGTGATGATGCAGTGATGATGCAGTGATGATGCTGTGATGATGGAGTGATGCTGCAGTAATGATGCAGTGATTATGCTGTGATGATGCAGTGATGATGCTGTGATGATGCTGTTATGACAAAGTGATGATGCAGTGATGATGCAGTGATGATGCTTTGATGACGCTGTGATGATGCTGTGATGATGAAGTGATGATGCAGTGATGATGTTGTTATGACACAGTGATGATACAGTGATGATGCTGTGATGATGCAGTGATGATGCAGTGATGATGCTGTGATGATGGTGTGATGCTGCAGTGATGATGCAGTGATGATGCTGTGATGATGCAGTGATGATGCTGTGATGATGCTGTGATGATGAAGTGATGATGCAGTGAGGATGCTGTGATGATGCTGTGATGATGCAGTGAGGATGCTGTGATGATTTAGTGATGATGCAGTGATGATGCAGTGATGATGCTGTGAAGACGTTCTGATGATGCTGTGATGCTGCTGTGATGCTGCTGTGATGATGCTGTGATGATGCTGTGATGATACTGTGATGATGCAGTGATGATGCTGTGATGATGCTGTGATGATGCAGTGATGATGCAGTGATGATGGTGTGATGATGCAGTGATGATGCTGTGATGATGGTGTGATGATGCAGTGATGATGCAGTGATGATGCTGTGATGATGCAGTGATGATGCTGTGATGATGCAGTGATGAGGCAGTGATGATGCAGTGATGATGCTGTGATGATGCTGTGATGATGCAGTGATGATGCTTTGATGACGCTGTGATGATGCAGTGATGATGCAGTGATGATGGTGTGATGATGCAGTGAGGATGCTGTGATGATGCAGTGATGATGCTGTGATGCTGCAGTGATGATGCTGTGATGATGCTGTGATGATGGTGTGATGATGCTGTGATGATACTGTGATGATGCAGTGATGATGCTTTGATGATGCTGTGATGATGCAGTGATGATGCAGTGATGATGGTGTGATGATGCAGTGAGGATGCTGTGATGATGCAGTGATGATGCAGTGATGATGATGTGTTGATGTAGTGTTGACGCTGCGATGATGATGTTGTGATAATGCAGTGGTGATGGTGTGATGATGCTGTGATGATGCAGTGATGATGGTGGGATGATGCAGTGAGGATGCTGTGATGACACTGTGGTGATTTTGTGATGATTTTGTGATGATGCAGTGATGATACTGTGATGATGCAATGATGATGCAGTGATGATACTGTGATGATGCAATGATGATGCTTTGATGATCGTGTGTTGATGGTGTGATGATGCTTTGATGATGCAGTGATTATGAAGTGATGACACTGGGATGATGCTGTGACGATGCAGTGATGATGCAGTGATGATGAAGTGATGATGCAGTGATGATGCTGTTATGACACAGTGATGATGCAGTGATGATACAGTGATGATGCAGTGATGATGGTGTGATGATGCAGTGAGTATGCAGTGAGTATGCAGTGATGATGCAGTGATGATGCTGTGACGATGCAGTGATGATACTGTGATGATGCAGTGATGATGCAGTGATGATGCAGTGAGGATGCTGTGATGATGCAGTGATGATGCTGTTATGACACTGTGATGATGCAGTGATGATGCAGTGATGATGCTGTGAAGACGTTCTGATGATGCTGTGATGCTGCAGTGATGATGCAGTGATGATGCTGTGATGATGGTGTGATGATGCAGTGATGATGCTGTGATGATGCAGTGATGATGCAATGATGATGGTGTGATGATGCAGTGATGATGCAGTGATGACACAGTGATGATGGTGTGATGATGCAGTGATGATGCTGTTATGACACTGTGATGATGCAGTGATGATGCAGTGATGATGCTGTGAAGACGTTCTGATGATGCTGTGATGACACAGTGATGATGCAGTGATGATGCAGTGATGATGTTGTGATGATGCAGTGATGATGAAGTGATGATGCTGTGATGACACAGTGATGACGCAGTGATGATGCAGTGATGATGCAGTGATGATGCTGTGATGATGCAGTGATGATGCTGTGATGATGCAGTGATGATGCAGTGATGATGTTATGATGATGCTGTGATGATGCAGTGATGATGGTGTGATGATGCAGTGATGATGCTCTGATGATGCAGTGATGATGCAGTGATGATGCTGTGATGATGCAGTGATGATGAAGTGATGATGCTGTGATGACACAGTGATGACGCAGTGATGATGCAGTGTTAATGCAGTGATGATGCAGTGATGATGCTGTGATGATGCTGTGATGAAGCTGTGATGATGCAGTAATGATGCAGTGATGATGCTGTGAAGACGTTCTGATGATGCTGTGGTGCTGCAGTGATGATGCAGTGATGATGCTGTGATGATGGTGTGATGATGCAGTGATGATGCTGTGATGATGCAGTGATGATGCAATGATGATGGTGTGATGATGCAGTGATGATGCAGTGATGACACAGTGATGATGGTGTGATGATGCAGTGATGATGCTGTTATGACACTGTGATGATGCAGTGATGATGCAGTGATGATGCTGTGAAGACGTTCTGATGATGCTGTGATGACACAGTGATGATGCAGTGATGATGCAGTGATGATGCTGTGATGATGCAGTGATGATGAAGTGATGATGCTGTGATGACACAGTGATGATGCAGTGATGATGCAGTGATGATGCAGTGATGATGCTGTGATGATGCAGTGATGATGCTGTGATGATGCAGTGATGATGCAGTGATGATGTTATGATGATGCTGTGATGATGCAGTGATGATGGTGTGATGATGGTGTGATGATGCAGTGATGATGCTCTGATGATGCAGTGATGATGCAGTGATGATGCTGTGATGATGCAGTGATGATGAAGTGATGATGCTGTGATGACACAGTGATGACGCAGTGATGATGCAGTGTTAATGCAGTGATGATGCAGTGATGATGCTGTGATGATGCTGTGATGAAGCTGTGATGATGCAGTAATGATGCAGTGATGATGTTATGATGATGCTGTGATGATGCAGTGATGATGGTGTGATGATGGTGTGATGATGCAGTGATGATGCTCTGATGATGCAGTGATGATGCTGTGATGATAATGTGATGATGCAGTGATGATGCTGTGATGATGCAGTGATGATGCAGTGATGATGAAGTGATGATGCAGTGATGATGCTGTTATGACACAGTGATGATGCTGTGATGATGCAGTGATGATGCTGTGATGATGCTGTGATGATGGTGTGATGATGCAGTGATGATGGTGTGATGATGCATTGATGATGCTGTGATGATGCAGTGATGATGCAGTGATGATGGTGTGATGCTGCAGTGATGATGCTGTGATGATGCAGTGATGATGCAGTGATGATGCAGTGATGATGCTGTGATGATGCTTTGAAGACGTTCTGATGATGCTGTGATGCTGCAGTGATGATGCTGTGATGATGCTGTGATGATGCAGTGATGATGCTGTGATGATGCAGTGATGATGGTGTGATGCTGCAGTGATGATGCTGTGATGATGCAGTGATGATGCTGTGATGATGCTGTGATGATGAAGTGATGATGCAGTGATGATGTTGTTATGACACCGTGATGATGCTGTGATGATGCTGTGATGATGCAGTGATGATGCAGTGATGATGCAGTGATGATGGTGTGATGCTGCAGTGATGATGCTGTGATGATGCAGTGATGATGCTGTGATGATGCAGTGATGATGCTGTGATGATGCTTTGATGATGCAAGGATTACGCAGTGATGACACTGTGATGATGCTGTGACGATGCAGTGATGATGCAGTGATGATGCGGTGATGATGTAGTGATGATGCTGTGATGATACTGTGATGATGCAGTGATGATGCTGTGATGATGCTGTGATGATGCAATGATGATGGTGTGATGATGCAGTGATGATGCAGTGATGATGCTGTGATGATGCTGTGATGATGCAGTGATGATGGTGTGATGATGCAGTGATGATGCAGTGATGATGCTGTAATGATACTGTGATGATGCAGTGATGATGCTGTGATGATACTGTGATGATGCAGTGATGATGCTGTGATGATGCAGTGATGATGCAGTGATGATGAAGTGATGATGCAGTGATGATGCTGTTATGACACAGTGATGATGCAGTGATGATTCAGTGATGATGCAGTGATGATGGTGTGATGATGCAGTGAGTATGCAGTGAGTATGCAGTGATGATGCAGTGATGATGCTGTGACGATGCAGTGATGATGCTGTGATGATGCAGTGATGATGCTGTGATGATGCAGTGATGATGCTGTTATGACACTGTGATGATGCAGTGATGATGCAGTGATGATGCTGTGAAGACGTTCTGATGATGCTGTGATGCTGCAGTGATGATGCTGTGATGATGCTGTGATGATGGTGTGATGATGCAGTGATGATGCAGTGATGATGCAGTTATGATGGTGTGATGATGCAGTGATGATGCTGTGATGATGCAGTGATGATGCAATGATGATGGTGTGATGATGCAGTGATGATGCAGTGATGACACAGTGATGATGCAGTGATGATGCTGTGATGACACAGTGATGATGCAGTGATGATGCTGTAATGATGCTGTGATGATGCAGTGATTATGGTGTGATGATGCAGTGATGATGCAGTGATGATGCTGTGATGATACAGTGATGATATAATGATGATGCTGTGATGATGCAGTGATGATGCAGTGATGATGGTGTGATGATGCAGTGATGATGCAGTGATGATGCAGTGATGATGAAGTCATGATGAAGTCATGATGAAGTCATGATGCAGTGATGCTCTTATGACACAGTGATGATGGTGTGATGATGCAGTGAGTATGCAGTGATGATGCAGTGATGATGCTGTGATGATGCTGTTATGACGCTGTGATTATGCTGTGATGATGCAGCGATGATGCAGTGATGATGCTGTGATGATGCTGTGAAGACGTTCTGATGATGCTGTGATGCTGCAGTGATGATGCAGTGATGATGCTGTGATGATGGTGTGATGATGCAGTGATGATGCTGTGATGATGCAGTGATGATGCAATGATGATGGTGTGATGATGCAGTGATGACACAGTGATGATGGTGTGATGATGCAGTGATGATGCTGTTATGACACTGTGATGATGCAGTGATGATGCAGTGATGATGCTGTGAAGACGTTCTGATGATGCTGTGATGACACAGTGATGATGCAGTGATGATGCAGTGATTATGCTGTGATGATGCAGTGATGATGAAGTGATGATGCTGTGATGACACAGTGATGACGCAGTGATGATGCAGTGATGATGCAGTGATGATGCTGTGATGATGCAGTGATGATGCTGTGATGATGCAGTGATGATGCAGTGATGATGTTATGATGATGCTGTGATGATGCAGTGATGATGGTGTGATGATGGTGTGATGATGCAGTGATGATGCTCTGATGATGCAGTGATGATGCAGTGATGATGCTGTGATGATGCAGTGATGATGAAGTGATGATGCTGTTATGACACAGTGATGACGCAGTGATGATGCAGTGTTAATGCAGTGATGATGCAGTGATGATGCTGTGATGATGCTGTGATGAAGCTGTGATGATGCAGTAATGATGCAGTGATGATGTTATGATGATGCTGTGATGATGCAGTGATGATGGTGTGATGATGGTGTGATGATGCAGTGATGATGCTGTGATGATGCAGTGATGATGCTGTGATGATAATGTGATGATGCAGTGATGATGCTGTGATGATGCAGTGATGATGCAGTGATGATGAAGTGATGATGCAGTGATGATGCTTTTATGACACAGTGATGATGCTGTGATGATGCAGTGATGATGCTGTGATGATGCTGTGATGATGGTGTGATGATGCAGTGATGATGGTGTGATGATGAAGTGATGATGCTGTGATGATGCAGTGATGATGCAGTGATGATGGTGTGATGATGCAGTGATGATGCTGTGATGATGCAGTGATGATGCAGTGATGATGCAGTGATGATGCTGTGATGATGCTTTGAAGACGTTCTGATGATGCTGTGATGCTGCAGTGATGATGCTGTGATGATGCTGTGATGATGCAGTGATGATGCTGTGATGATGCAGTGATGATGGTGTGATGCTGCAGTGATGATGCTGTGATGATGCAGTGATGATGCTGTGATGATGCTGTGATGATGAAGTGATGATGCAGTGATGATGTTGTTATGACACCGTGATGATGCTGTGATGATGCTGTGATGATGCAGTGATGATGCAGTGATGATGCAGTGATGATGGTGTGATGCTGCAGTGATGATGCTGTGATGATGCAGTGATGATGCTGTGATGATGCAGTGATGATTCTGTGATGATGCTGTGATGATGAAGTGATGATGCAGTGATGATGCTGTGATGATGCTTTGATGATGCAAGGATTACGCAGTGATGACACTGTGATGATGCTGTGACGATGCAGTGATGATGCAGTGATGATGCTGTGATGATGCTGTGATGATGCAGTGATGATGGTGTGATGATGCAGTGATGATGCAGTGATGATGCTGTAATGATACTGTGATGATGCAGTGATGATGCTGTGATGACACTGTGATGATGCAGTGATGATGCTGTGATGATGCAGTGATGATGCAGTGATGATGAAGTGATGATGCAGTGATGATGCTGTTATGACACAGTGATGATGCAGTGATGATGCAGTGATGATGGTGTGATGATGCAGTGAGTATGCAGTGATGATGCAGTGATGATGCTGTGACGATGCAGTGATGATGCTGTGATGATGCAGTGATGATGCAGTGATGATGCTGTGATGATGCAGTGATGATGCTGTTATGACACTGTGATGATGCAGTGATGATGCAGTGATGATGCTGTGAAGACGTTCTGATGATGCTGTGATGCTGCAGTGATGATGCTGTGATGATGCTGTGATGATGGTGTGATGATGCAGTGATGATGCAGTGATGATGCAGTTATGATGGTGTGATGATGCAGTGATGATGCTGTGATGATGCAGTGATTATGCAATGATGATGGTGTGATGATGCAGTGATGATGCAGTGATGACACAGTGATGATGCAGTGATGATGCTGTGATGACACAGTGATGATGCAGTGATGATGCTGTGATGACACAGTGATGATGCAGTGATGATGCTGTAATGATGCTGTGATGATGCAGTGATGATACAGTGATGATATAATGATGATGCTGTGATGATGCAGTGATGATGCTGTGATGACACAGTGATGATGCAGTGATGATGCAGTGATGATACAGTGATGATATAATGATGATGCTGTGATGATGCAGTGATGATGCTGTGATGACACAGTGATGATGCAGTGATGATGCAGTGATGATGCAGTGATGATGAAGTCATGATGAAGTCATGATGAAGTCATGATGCAGTGATGCTCTTATGACACAGTGATGATGGTGTGATGATGCAGTGAGTATGCAGTGATGATGCAGTGATGATGCTGTGATGATGCTGTTATGACGCTGTGATTATGCTGTGATGATGCAGCGATGATGCAGTGATGATGCTGTGATGATGCAATGATGATGGTGTGATGATGCAGTGATGATGCAGTGATGATGCTGTGATGATGCAGTGATGATGCAGTGATGATGAAGTGATGATGGTGTGTCGATGCAGTGATGATGCAGTGATGATGCTGTGATGATGCTGTGATGACACTGTGATGATGCAGTGATGATGCTGTGATGATGCAGTGATGATGCAGTGATGATGCAGTGATGATGCTGTTATGACACAGTGATGACGCAGTGATGACACAGTGATGATGCAGTGATGATGCAGTGATGATGCAGTGATGATGCTGTGATGGTGCAGTGATGATGCTGTGATGATGCTGTGATGATGCAGTGATGATGCTGTGATGATGCTGTGATGATGAAGTGATGATGCAGTGATGATGCTGTGATGATGCTGTGATGATGCAGTGATGATGCTTTGATGACGCTGTGATGATGCAGTGATGATGCAGTGATGATGGTGTGATGATGCAGTGAGGATGCTGTGATGATGCAGTGATGATGCTGTGATGCTGCAGTGATGATGCTGTGATGATGCTGTGATGATGGTGTGATGATGCTGTGATGATACTGTGATGATGCAGTGATGATGCTTTGATGATGCTGTGATGATGCAGAGATGATGCAGTGATGATGGTGTGATGATGCAGTGAGGATGCTGTGATGATGCAGTGATGATGCAGTGATGATGATGTGTTGATGTAGTGTTGACGCTGCGATGATGATGTTGTGATAATGCAGTGGTGATGGTGTGATGATGCTGTGATGATGCAGTGATGATGCTTTGATGACGCTGTGATGATGCTGTGATGATGCAGTGATGATGCAGTGATGATGGTGGGATGATGCAGTGAGGATGCTGTGATGATGTAGTGATGATGCAGTGATGATGCTGTGATGACACTGTGGTGATTTTGTGATGATTTTGTGATGATGCAGTGATGATACTGTGATGATGCAATGATGATGCTTTGATGACCGTGTGTTGATGGTGTGACGATGCTTTGATGATGCAGTGAGGATGCTGTGATGATGCAGTTATGATGCTGTGATGCTGCAGTGATGATGCAGTGATGATGCGGTGATGATGTAGTGATGATGCTGTGATGATACTGTGATGATGCAGTGATGATGCTGTGATGATGCTGTGATGATGCAATGATGATGGTGTGATGATGCAGTGATGATGAAGTGATGATGCAGTGATGATACTGTGATGATGCTGTGATGATGCAGTGATGATGCAGTGATGATGCAGTGATGATGCAGTGATGATGCTGTAATGATACTGTGATGATGCTGTGATGACACTGTGATGATGCAGTGATGATGCAGTGATGATGCAGTGAGGATGCTGTGATGATGCAGTGATGATGCTGTTATGACACTGTGATGATGCAGTGAGGATGCTGTGAAGACGTTCTGATGATGCTGTGATGCTGCAGTGATGATGCTGTGATGATGGTGTGATGATGCAGTTATGATGGTGTGATGATGCAGTTATGATGGTGTGATGATGCAGTGATGATGCTGTGATGATGCAGTGATGATGCAGTGATGATGCTGTGATGACACAGTGATGATGCAGTGATGATGCTGTGATGACACAGTGATGATGCAGTGATGATGCAGTGATGATGCTGTGATGATGCAGTGATGATGAAGTGATGATGCTGTGATGACACAGTGATGACGCAGTGATGATGCAGTGATGATGGTGTGATGATGCTGTGATGATGCTGTGATGATGCTGTGATGATGCAGTGATGATGCAGTGATGATGTTATGATGATGCTGTGATGATGCAGTGATGATGGTGTGATGATGGTGTGATGACGCAGTGATGATGCTGTGATGATGCAGTGATGATGCAGTGATGACGCAGTGATGATGCTGTGATGATGCAGTGATGATGCAGTGATGATGCAGTGATGATGTTATGATGATGCTGTGATGATGCAGTGATGATGGTGTGATGATGGTGTGATGACGCAGTGATGATGCTGTGATGATGCAGTGATGATGGTGTGATGATGCTGTGATGATGCAGTGATGATGCTGTGATGATACTGTGATGATGCAGTGATGATGCTGTGATAATGCTGTGATGATGCAGTGATGATGATGTGATGATGCTGTGATGATGCATTGATGATGCTGTGATGATGCAGTGATGATGCAGTGATGATGCAGTGATGATGGTGTGATGCTGCAGTGATGATGCAGTGATGATGCTGTGATGATGCAGTGATGATGCAGTGATGATGTTATGATGATGCTGTGATGATGCAGTGATGATGGTGTGATAATGGTGTGATGATGCTGTGATGATACTGTGATGATGCAGCGATGATGCTGTGATGATGCTGTGATGATGCTGTGATGATGCTGTGATGATGCTGTGATGATGGTGTGATGATGCAGTTATGATGGTGTGATGATGCTGTGATGATGCTGTGATGATGCAGTGATGATGCAGTGATGATGGTGTGATGATGCAGTGAGGATTCTGTGATGATGCTGTGATGATGCAGTGATGATGCAGTGATGATGCTGTGACTATGCAGTGATGATGCTGTGATGATGCTGTTATGACAAAGTGATGATGCAGTGATGATGCGGTGATGATGCAGTGATGATGCTTTGCTGACGGTGTGATGATGCTGTGATGATGCAGTGATGATGCAGTGATGATGGTGTGATGATGCAGTGATGATGCAGTGATGATGCTGTGATGATGCATTGATGATTCAGTGATGATGCTGTGATGATGGAGTGATGCTGCAGTGATGATGCTGTGATGATGCAGTGATGATGCAGCGATGATGCTTTGATGACGCTGTGATGATGCTGTGATGATGAAGTGATGATGCAGTGATGATGTTGTTATGACACAGTGATGATACAGTGATGATGCTGTGATGATGCAGTGATGATGCAGTGATGATGCTGTGATGATGGTGTGATGCTGCAGTGATGATGCAGTGATGATGCTGTGATGATACAGTGATGATGCTGTGATGATGCTGTGATGATGCAGTGATGATGCTGTGATGATGCTGTGATGATGCAGTGAGGATGCTGTGATGATTTAGTGAAGATGCAGTGATGATGCTGTGATGATGCTGTGAAGACGTTCTGATGATGCTGTGATGCTGCTGTGATGCTGCTGTGATGATGCTGTGATGATGGTGTGATGATGCTGTGATGATACTGTTATGATGCAGTGATGATGCTGTGATGATGCTGTGATGATGCAGTGATGATGCAGTGATGATGGTGTGATGATGCAGTGAGGATGCTGTGATGATGGTGTGATGCTGCAGTGATGATGCAGTGATGATGCTGTGATGATGCAGTGATGATGCTGTGATGATGCAGTGATGATGAAGTGATGATGCAGTGATGATGCTGTGATGATGCTGTGATGATGCAGTGATGATGCTTTGATGACGCTGTGATGATGCAGTGATGATGCAGTGATGATGGTGTGATGATGCAGTGAGGATGCTGTGATGATGCAGTGATGCTGCAGTGATGATGCTGTGATGATGCTGTGATGATGGTGTGATGATGCTGTGATGATACTGTGATGATGCAGTGATGATGCTTTGATGATGCTGTGATGATGCAGTGATGATGCAGTGATGATGGTGTGATGATGCAGTGAGGATGCTGTGATGATGCAGTGATGATGCAGTGATGATGATGTGTTGATGTAGTGTTGACGCTGCGATGATGATGTTGTGATAATGCAGTGGTGATGGTGTGATGATGCTGTGATGATGCAGTGATGATGCTTTGATGACGCTGTGATGATGCTGTGATGATGCAGTGATGATGCAGTGATGATGGTGGGATGATGCAGTGAGGATGCTGTGATGATGTAGTGATGATGCAGTGATGATGCTGTGATGACACTGTGGTGATTTTGTGATGATTTTGTGATGATGCAGTGATGAAACTGTGATGATGCAATGATGATGCTTTGATGACCGTGTGTTGATGGTGTGATGATGCTTTGATGATGCAGTGATTATGCAGTGATGACACTGTGATGATGCTGTGATGACGCTGTGATGATGCAGTGATGATGCAGTGATGATGTAGTGATGATGCTGTGATGATGCTGTGATGATGCTGTGATGATGCAATGATGATTGTGTGATGATGCAGTGATGATGCAGTGATGATGCAGTGATGATGCTGTGATGATGCTGTGATGATGCAGTGATGATGCTGTAATGATACTGTGATGATGCAGTGATGATGCTGTGATGACACTGTGATGATGCAGTGATGATGCTGTGATGATGCAGTGATGATGCAGTGATGATGCAGTGATGATGCTGTTATGACACAGTGATGATGCAGTGATGATGCAGTGATGATGCAGTGATGATGCAGTGATGATGCTGTGATGATGCAGTGATGATGCAGTGATGATGCAGTGAGGATGCTGTGACGATGCAGTGATGATGCTGTGATGATGCAGTGATGATGCAGTGATGATGCTGTGATGATGCAGTGATGATGCAGTGATGATGCAGTGAGGATGCTGTGATGATGCAGTGATGATGCTATTATGACACTGTGATGATGCAGTGATGATGCAGTGATGATGCTGTGAAGACGTTCTGATGATGCTGTGATGCTGCAGTGATGATGTAGTGATGATGCTGTGATGATGCTGTGATGATGCAGTGATGATGCTGTGATGATGCAGTGATGATGCAATGATGATGGTGTGATGATGCAGTGATGATGCAGTGATGACACAGTGATGATGCAGTGATGATGCTGTGATGACACAGTGATGATGCAGTGATGATGCAGTGATGATGCTGTGATGATGCAGTGATGATGAAGTGATGATGCTGTGATGACACAGTGATGACGCAGTGATGATGCAGTGATGATGCTGTGATGATGCAGTGATGATGCTGTGATGATGCAGTGATGATGCAGTGATGATGTTATTATGATGCTGTGATGATGCAGTGATGATGGTGTGATGATGGTGTGATGATGCAGTGATGATGTTGTTATGACACAGTGATGATGCAGTGATGATGCTGTGATGATGCAGTGATGATGCAGTGATGATGCTGTGATGATGGTGTGATGCTGCAGTGATGATGCAGTGATGATGCTGTGATGATGCAGTGATGATGCTGTGATGATGCTGTGATGATGCTGTGATGATGCAATAATGATGCAGTGATGATGTTATGATGGTGCTGTGATGATGCAGTGATGATTGTGTGATGATGGTGTGATGATGCAGTGATGATGCTGTGATGATGCAGTGATGATGCAGTGATGATGCTGTGATGATGCTGTGATGATGGTGCAGTGATGATGCAGTGATGATGGTGTGATGATGCAGTGATGATGCTGTGATGATGCAGTGATGATGCAGTGATGATGTTATGATGATGCTGTGATGATGCAGTGATGATGGTGTGATGATGGTGTGATGATGCAATGATGATGCTCTGATGATGCTGTGATGATGCTGTGATGATACTGTGATGATGCAGTGATGATGCTGTGATGATGCTGTGATGATGCAGTGATGATGAAGTGATGATGCAGTGATGATGCTGTTATGACACAGTGATGATGCTGTGATGATGCAGTGATGATGCTGTGATGATGCTGTGATGATGGTGTGATGATGCAGTGATGATGGTGTGATGATGCTGTGATGATGCTGTGATGATGGTGTGATGATGCTGTGATGATGCTGTGATGATACTGTGATGATGCAGTGATGATGCAGTGATGATGGTGTGATGCTGCAGTGATGATGCTGTGATGATGCAGTGATGATGGTGTGATGCTGCAGTGATGATGCTGTGATGATGTAGTGATGATGCAGTGATGATGCTGTGATGACACTGTGGTGATTTTGTGATGATTTTGTGATGATGCAGTGATGAAACTGTGATGATGCAATGATGATGCTTTGATGACCGTGTGTTGATGGTGTGATGATGCTTTGATGATGCAGTGATTATGCAGTGATGACACTGTGATGATGCTGTGATGACGCTGTGATGATGCAGTGATGATGCAGTGATGATGTAGTGATGATGCTGTGATGATGCTGTGATGATGCTGTGATGATGCAATGATGATTGTGTGATGATGCAGTGATGATGCAGTGATGATGCAGTGATGATGCTGTGATGATGCTGTGATGATGCAGTGATGATGCTGTAATGATACTGTGATGATGCAGTGATGATGCTGTGATGACACTGTGATGATGCAGTGATGATGCTGTGATGATGCAGTGATGATGCAGTGATGATGCAGTGATGATGCTGTTATGACACAGTGATGATGCAGTGATGATGCAGTGATGATGCAGTGATGATGCAGTGATGATGCTGTGATGATGCAGTGATGATGCAGTGATGATGCAGTGAGGATGCTGTGACGATGCAGTGATGATGCTGTGATGATGCAGTGATGATGCAGTGATGATGCTGTGATGATGCAGTGATGATGCAGTGATGATGCAGTGAGGATGCTGTGATGATGCAGTGATGATGCTATTATGACACTGTGATGATGCAGTGATGATGCAGTGATGATGCTGTGAAGACGTTCTGATGATGCTGTGATGCTGCAGTGATGATGTAGTGATGATGCTGTGATGATGCTGTGATGATGCAGTGATGATGCTGTGATGATGCAGTGATGATGCAATGATGATGGTGTGATGATGCAGTGATGATGCAGTGATGACACAGTGATGATGCAGTGATGATGCTGTGATGACACAGTGATGATGCAGTGATGATGCAGTGATGATGCTGTGATGATGCAGTGATGATGAAGTGATGATGCTGTGATGACACAGTGATGACGCAGTGATGATGCAGTGATGATGCTGTGATGATGCAGTGATGATGCTGTGATGATGCAGTGATGATGCAGTGATGATGTTATGATGATGCTGTGATGATGCAGTGATGATGGTGTGATGATGGTGTGATGATGCAGTGATGATGTTGTTATGACACAGTGATGATGCAGTGATGATGCTGTGATGATGCAGTGATGATGCAGTGATGATGCTGTGATGATGGTGTGATGCTGCAGTGATGATGCAGTGATGATGCTGTGATGATGCAGTGATGATGCTGTGATGATGCTGTGATGATGCTGTGATGATGCAATAATGATGCAGTGATGATGTTATGATGGTGCTGTGATGATGCAGTGATGATTGTGTGATGATGGTGTGATGATGCAGTGATGATGCTGTGATGATGCAGTGATGATGCTGTGATGATGCTGTGATGATGAAGTGATGATGCAGTGATGATGCAGTGATGATGGTGTGATGCTGCAGTGATGATGCTGTGATGACACAGTGATGATGCAGTGATGATGCTGTGATGATGCAGTGATGATGCAGTGATGATGCAGTGATGATGGTGTGATGCTGCAGTGATGATGCTGTGATGATGCAGTGATGATGCTGTGATGATGCAGTGATGATGCTGTGATGATGCTGTGATAATGAAGTGATGATGCAGTGATGATGCTGTGATGATGCTTTGATGATGCAAGGATTATGCAGTGATGACACTGTGATGATGCTGTGACGATGCAGTGATGATGCAGTGATGATGCGGTGATGATGTAGTGATGATGCTGTGATGATACTGTGATGATGCAGTGATGATGCTGTGATGATGCTGTGATGATGCAATGATGATGGTGTGATGATGCAGTGATGATATTATGATGATGCTATGATGATGCAGTGATGATGGTGTGATGATGGTGTGATGATGCAGTGATGATGCAGTGATGATGCTGTAATGATAC
Organism: Somateria mollissima; assembly: GCA_951411735.1. Classification (NCBI taxonomy): domain Eukaryota; kingdom Metazoa; phylum Chordata; class Aves; order Anseriformes; family Anatidae; genus Somateria; species Somateria mollissima. The sequence continues at coordinate 589,138 of CATOCB010000086.1, read as the reverse complement.
TGTGATGATGTAGTGATGATGCTGTGATGACACTGTGATGATGCAGTGATGATGCTGTGATGATGCAGTGATGATGCAGTGATGATGAAGTGATGATGCAGTGATGATGCTGTTATGACACAGTGATGATGCAGTGATGATGCAGTGATGATGCAGTGATGATGGTGTGATGATGCAGTGAGTATGCAGTGATGATGCTGTGACGATGCAGTGATGATGCTGTGATGATGCAGTGATGATGCAGTGATGATGCTGTGATGATGCAGTGATGATGCTGTTATGACACTGTGATGATGCAGTGATGATGCAGTAATGATGCTGTGAAGACGTTCTGATGATGCTGTGATGCTGCAGTGATGATGCTGTGATGATGCTGTGATGATGCAGTGATGATGCAGTTATGATGGTGTGATGATGCAGTGATGATGCTGTGATGATGCAGTGATGATGCAATGATGATGGTGTGATGATGCAGTGATGATGCAGTGATGACACAGTGATGATGCAGTGATGATGCTGTGATGACACAGTGATGATGCAGTGATGATGCTGTGATGATGCAGTGATGATGAAGTGATGATGCTGTGATGACACAGTGATGATGCAGTGATGATGCAGTGATGATGCAGTGATGATGGTGTGATGATGCAGTGATGATGCTGTGATGATGCAGTGATGATGCAGTGATGATGTTATGATGATGCTGTGATGATGCAGTGATGATGCTGTGGTGATGCAGTGATGATGCTGTGATGATGCAGTGATGATGCTGTGATGATGCAGTGATGATGCTGTGATGATGCAGTGATGATGAAGTGATGATGCAGTGATGATGTTGTTATGACACAGTGATGATGCAGTGATGATGCTGTGATGATGCAGTGATGATGCAGTGATGATGCTGTGATGATGCTGTTATGACAAAGTGATGATGCAGTGATGATGCAGTGATGATGCAGTGATGATGCTTTGATGACGCTGTGATGATGCTGTGATGATGCAGTGAGGATGCAGTGATGATGCAGTGATGATGCAGTGATGATGCTGTTATGATGCAGTGATGATGGTGTGACGATGCAGTGAGGATGCTGTGATGATGCAGTGATGAGGCAGTGATGATGCTGTGAAGACGTTCTGATGATGCTGTGATGCTGCAGTGATGATGCAGTGATGATGCTGTGATGATGGTGTGATGATGCAGTGATGATGGTGTGATGATGCAGTGATGATGGTGTGATGATGCTTTGATGATGCAGTGATGATGCAGTGATGACACAGTGATGATGCACTGATGATGCTGTGATGACACAGTGATGATGCAGTGATGATGCTGTGATGATTCTGTGATGATGCAGTGATGATGAAGTGATGATGCTGTGATGACACAGTGATGACGCAGTGATGATGCAGTGATGATGCTGTGATGATGCAGTGATGATGCTGTGATGAAGCAGTAATGATGCAGTGATGATGCAGTAATGATGTTGTGATGATGCAGTGATTATGGTGTGATGATGTTGTGATGATGCAGTGATTATGGTGTGATGATGCAGTGATGATGCAGTGATGATGCTGTGATGATGCTGTGATGATGTTATGATGATGCTGTGATGATGCAGTGATGATGGTGTGATGATGGTGTGATGACGCAGTGATGATGCTCTGAAGATGCAGTGATGATGCTGTGATGATACTGTGATGATGCAGTGATGATGCTGTGATGATGCTGTGATGATGCAGTGATGATGCAGTGATGATGAAGTGATGATGCAGTGATGATGCTGTGATGATGCAGTGATGATGCTGTGATGATGCAGTGATGATGCTGTGATGATGCTGTGATGATGCAGTGATGATGCAGTGATGATGAAGTGATGATGCAGTGATGATGCTGTTATGACACAGTGATGATGCTGTGATGATGCTGTGATGATGCTGTGATGATACTGTGATGATGCAGTGATGATGCAGTGATGATGGTGTGATGCTGCAGTGATGATGCTGTGATGATGCAGTGATGATGCTGTGATGATGCTGTGATGATGAAGTGATGATGCAGTGATGATGTTGTTATGACACAGTGATGATGCAGTGATGATGCTGTGATGATGCAGTGATGATGCAGTGATGATGCTGTGATGATGCTGTTATGAAAGAGTGATGATGCTGTTATGAAAGAGTGATGATGCAGTGATGATGCTTTGATGACGCTGTGATGATGCTGTGATGATGCAGTGAGGATGCAGTGATGATGCAGTGATGATACTGTGATGATGCAGTGATGATGCTGTGATGATGCAGTGATGATGCAGTGATGATGCAGTGATGATGCTTTGATGATGCAGTGATGATGCTGTGATGATGCAGTGATGATGCAGTGATGATGCAGTGATGATGCTTTGATGATGCAGTGATGATGCAGTGATGACACAGTGATGATGCAGTGATGATGCTGTGATGACACAGTGATGACGCAGTGATGACGCTGTGATGATGCTGTGATGATGCTGTGATGATGAAGTGATGATGCTGTGATGGTGCAGTGATGATGCTGTGATGATGCAGTGATGATGCAGTGATGATGGTGTGATGATGCAGTGATGATGCTGTGATGATGCAGTTATGATGCAATGATGATGGTGTGATGATGCAGTGATGATGCAGTGATGACGCAGTGATGATGCAGTGATGATACTGTGATGACGCAGTGATGATGCAGTGATGATGCATTGATGATGCTGTGATGATGCAGTGATGATGAAGTGATGATGCTGTGATGACACAGTGATGACGCAGTGATGATGCAGTGATGATGCAGTGATGATGCTGTGATGATGCAGTGATGATGCAGTGATGATGCAGTGATGATGTTATGATGATGCTGTGATGATGCAGTGATGATGGTGTGATGATGGTGTGATGATGCAGTGATGATGCTCTGATGATGCAGTGATGATGCTGTGATGATGCAGTGATGATGAAGTGATGATGCTGTGATGACGCAGTGATGACGCAGTGATGATGCAGTGTTAATGCAGTGATGATGCTGTGATGATGCTGTGATGATGCTGTGATGATGCAGTAATGATGCAGTGATGATGTTATGATGATGCTGTGATGATGCAGTGATGATGGTGTGATGATGGTGTGATGATGCAGTGATGATGCTGTGATGATGCAGTGATGATGCTGTGATGATGCAGTGATGATGCAGTGAGGATGCTGTGATGATGCAGTGATGATGCTGTTATGACACTGTGATGATGCAGTGATGATGCAGTGATGATGCTGTGAAGACGTTCTGATGATGCTGTGATGCTGCAGTGATGATGCAGTGATGATGCTGTGATGATGCTGTGATGATGCAGTGATGATGCTGTGATGATGCAGTGATGATGCAATGATGATGGTGTGATGATGCAGTGATGATGCAGTGATGACACAGTGATGATGCAGTGATGATGCTGTGATGACACAGTGATGATGCAGTGATGATGCTGTGATGATGCAGTGATGATGAAGTGATGATGCTGTGATGACACAGTGATGACGCAGTGATGATGCAGTGATGATGCAGTGATGATACTGTGATGATGCAGTGATGATGCTGTGATGATGCAGTGATGATGCAGTGATGATATTATGATGATGCTATGATGATGCAGTGATGATGGTGTGATGATGGTGTGATGATGCAGTGATGATGCTCTGATGATGCAGTGATGATGCTGTGATGATGCTGTGATGATGCAGTGATGATGAATTGATGATGCTGTGATGACACAGTGATGACGCAGTGATGATGCAGTGTTAATGCAGTGATGATGCAGTGATGATGCTGTGATGATGCTGTGATGATGCTGTGATGATGCAATAATGATGCAGTGATGATGTTATGATGATGCTGTTATGATGCAGTGATGATGGTGTGATGATGCATTGATGATGCTGTGATGATGGAGTGATGATGCAGTGATGATGGTGTGATGATGCAGTGATGATGCTGTGATGATGCAGTGATGATGCTGTGATGATGGTGTGATGATGCAGTGATGATGCTGTGATGATGCATTGATGATGCTGGGATGATGCAGTGATGATGCAGTGATGATGGTGTGATGATGCAGTGATGATGCTGTGATGATGCAGTGATGATGCTGTGATGATGCTGTGATGATGGTGTGATGATGCAGTGATGATGCTGTGATGATGCATTGATGATGCTGTGATGATGCAGTGATGATGCAGTGATGATGGTGTGATGATGCAGTGATGATGCTGTGATGATGCAGTGATGATGCAGTGATGATGCTGTGATGATGCTGTGATGATGCTGTGAAGACGTTCTGATGATGCTGTGATGCTGCAGTGATGATGCTGTGATGATGCTGTGATGATGCAGTGATGATGCTGTGATGATGCAGTGATGATGGTGTGATGCTGCAGTGATGATGCTGTGATGATGCAGTGATGATGCTGTGATGATGCTGTGATGATGCAGTGATGATGCAGTGATGATGGTGTGATGCTGCAGTGATGATGCTGTGATGATGCAGTGATGATGCTGTGATGATGCAGTGATGATGCTGTGATGATGCTGTGATGATGAAGTGATGATGCAGTGATGATGCTGTGATGATGCTTTGATGATGCAAGGATTATGCAGTGATGACACTGTGATGATGCTGTGACGATGCAGTGATGATGTAGTGATGATGCGGTGATGATGTAGTGATGATGCTGTGATGATACTGTGATGATGCAGTGATGATGCTGTGATGATGCTGTGATGATGCTGTGATGATGCAGTGATGATGCAGTGATGATGCTGTGATGATGCTGTGATGATGCAGTGATGATGCAGTGATGATGCTGTGATGACACTGTGATGATGCAGTGATGATGCTGTGATGATGCAGTGATGATGCAGTGATGATGCAGTGATGATGCAGTGATGATGCTGTTATGACACAGTGATGATGCAGTGATGATGCAGTGATGATGCTGTGACGATGCAGTGATGATGCTGTGATGATGCAGTGATGATGCAGTGATGATGCTGTGATGATGCAGTGATGATGCTGTTATGACACTGTGATGATGCAGTGATGATGCAGTAATGATGCTGTGAAGACGTTCTGATGATGCTGTGATGCTGCAGTGATGCTGCAGTGATGATGCTGTGATGATGGTGTGATGATGCAGTGATGATGCAGTGATGATGCAGTTATGATGGTGTGATGATGCAGTGATGATGCTGTGATGATGCAGTGATGATGCAATGATGATGGTGTGATGATGCAGTGATGATGCTGTGATGACACAGTGATGGTGCAGTGATGATGCAGTGATGATGCAGTTATGATGGTGTGACGATGCAGTGATGATGCTGTGATGATGCAGTGATGATGCAATGATGATGGTGTGATGATGCAGTGATGATGCTGTGATGACACAGTGATGATGCAGTGATGATGCTGTGATGATGCTGTGATGATGGTGCAGTGATGATGCAGTGATGATGGTGTGATGATGCAGTGATGATGCTGTGATGATGCAGTGATGATGCAGTGATGATGTTATGATGATGCTGTGATGATGCAGTGATGATGGTGTGATGATGGTGTGATGATGCAATGATGATGCTCTGATGATGCTGTGATGATGCTGTGATGATACTGTGATGATGCAGTGATGATGCTGTGATGATGCTGTGATGATGCAGTGATGATGCAGTGATGATGAAGTGATGATGCAGTGATGATGCTGTTATGACACAGTGATGATGCTGTGATGATGCAGTGATGATGCTGTGATGATGCTGTGATGATGGTGTGATGATGCAGTGATGATGGTGTGATGATGCTGTGATGATGCTGTGATGATGGTGTGATGATGCTGTGATGATGCTGTGATGATACTGTGATGATGCAGTGATGATGCAGTGATGATGGTGTGATGCTGCAGTGATGATGCTGTGATGATGCAGTGATGATGCTGTGATGATGCTGTGATGATGAAGTGATGATGCAGTGATGATGTTGTTATGACACAGTGATGATGCAGTGATGATGCTGTGATGATGCAGTGATGATGCAGTGATGATGCTGTGATGATGCTGTTATGACAAAGTGATGATGCAGTGATGATGGTGTGATGCTGCAGTGATGATGCTTTGATGACGCTGTGATGATGCTGTGATGATGCAGTTAGGATGCAGTGATGATGCAGTGATGATGCAGTGATGATGCTGTTATGATGCAGTGATGATGGTGTGACGATGCAGTGAGGATGCTGTGATGATGCAGTGATGAGGCAGTGATGATGCTGTGAAGACGTTCTGATGATGCTGTGATGCTGCAGTGATGATGCAGTAATGATGCTGTGATGATGGTGTGATGATGCAGTGATGATGCAGTGATGATGGTGTGATGATGCTGTGATGATGCAGTGATGATGCTGTGATGAAGCAGTAATGATGCAGTGATGATGCAGTGATGATGTTGTGATGATGCTGTGATGATGCAGTGATTATGGTGTGATGATGGTGTGATGATGCAGTGATTATGGTGTGATGATGCAGTGATGATGCAGTGATGATGCTGTGATGATGCAGTGATGATACTGTGATGAAGCAGTAATGATGCAGTGATGATGCAGTGATGATGTTGTGATGATGCTGTGATGATGCAGTGATTATGGTGTGATGATGGTGTGATGATGCAGTGATTATGGTGTGATGATGCAGTGATGATGCAGTGATGATGCTGTGATGATACAGTGATGATGTAATGATGATGCTGTGATAATGCTGTGATGATGCAGTGATGATGCTGTAATGATGCTGTGATGATGCTGTGATGATGGTTTGATGATGCAGTGATGATGCAGTGATGATGCTGTGATGATACAGTGATGATGTAATGATGATGCTGTGATGATGCAGTGATGATGGTGTGATGCTGCAGTGATGATGCAGTGATGATGCTGTGATGCTGCAGTGATGATGCAGTTATGATGCAGTGATGATGCAGTGATGATGGTGTGATGCTGCAGTGATGATGCTGTGATGATGCAGTGATGATGCTGTGATGATGCTGTGATGATGCAGTGATGATGCAGTGATGATGAAGTGATGATGCAGTGATGATGCTGTTATGACACAGTGATGATACTGTGATGATGCAGTGATGATGCTGTGATGATGCTGTGATGATGGTGTGATGATGCAATGATGATGGTGTGATGATGCATTGATGATGCTGTGATGATGCAGTGATGATGCAGTGATGATGGTGTGATGATGCAGTGATGATGCTGTGATGATGCTGTGAAGACGTTCTGATGATGCTCTGATGCTGCAGTGATGATGCTGTGATGATGCTGTGATGATGCAGTGATGATGCTGTGATGATGCAGTGATGATAGTGTGATGCTGCAGTGATGATGCTGTGATAATGCAGTGATGATGCTGTGATGATGCTGTGATGATGAAGTGATGATGCAGTGATGATGTTATGACACAGTGATGATGCAGTCATGATGGTGTGATGCTGCAGTGATGATGCAGTGATGATGCTGTGATGATGGTGTGATGCTGCAGTGATGATGCTGTGATGATGCTGTGATGATGCAGTGATGATGCTGTGATGATGCTGTGATGATGAAGTGATGATGCAGTGATGATGCTGTGATGATGCTGTGATGATGCAGTGATGATGCTTTGATGACGCTGTGATGATGCAGATGATGCAGTGATGATGGTGTGATGCTGCAGTGATGATGCTGTGATGATGCAGTGATGATGCTGTGATGCTGCAGTGATGATGCTGTGATGATGCTGTGATGATGGTGTGATGATGCTGTGATGATACTGTGTTGATGCAGTGATGATGCTTTGATGATGCTGTGATGATGCAGTGATGATGGTGTGATGATGCAGTGAGGATGCTGTGATGATGCAGTGATGATGCAGTGATGATGATGTGTTGATGTAGTGTTGACGCTGCGATTATGATGTTGTGATAATGCAGTGGTGATGGTGTGATGATGCTGTGATGATGCAGTGATGATGCTTTGATGACGCTGTGATGATGCTGTGATGATGCAGTGATGATGCAGTGATGATGGTGGGATGATGCAGTGAGGATGCTGTGATGATGTAGTGATGATGCAGTGATGATGCTGTGATGACACTGTGGTGATTTTGTGATGATTTTGTGATGATGCAGTGATGATACTGTGATGATGCAATGATGATGCTTTGATGACCGTGTGTTGATGGTGTGATGATGCTTTGATGATGCAGTGATTATGCAGTGATGACACTGTGATGATGCTGTGACGATGCAGTGATGATGCAGTGATGATGCGGTGATGATGTAGTGATGATGCTGTGATGATACTGTGATGATGCAGTGATGATGCAGTGATGATGGTGTGATGATGCAGTGAGTATGCAGTGAGTATGCAGTGATGATGCAGTGATGATGCTGTGATGACACAGTGATGATGCAGTGATGATGCAGTGATGATGCTGTGGTGATGCAGTGATGATGAAGTGATGATGCTGTGATGACACAGTGATGACGCAGTGATGATGCAGTTATGATGCAGTGATAATGCTGTGATGCTGCAGTGATTATGCTGTGATGATGCAGTGATGATGCAGTGATGATGTTATGATGATGCTGTGATGATGCAGTGATGATGGTGTGATGATGGTGTGATGACGCAGTGATGATGCTCTGAAGATGCAGTGATGATGCTGTGATGATACTGTGATGATGCAGTGATGATGCTGTGATGATGCTGTGATGATGCAGTGATGATGCAGTGATGATGAAGTGATGATGCAGTGATGATGCTGTTATGACAGTGATGATGCTGTGATGATGCAGTGATGATGCTGTGATGATGCTGTGATGATGCAGTGATGATGCAGTGATGATGAAGTGATGATGCAGTGATGATGCTGTTATGACACAGTGATGATGCTGTGATGATGCTGTGATGATGCTGTGATGATACTGTGATGATGCAGTGATGATGCAGTGATGATGGTGTGATGCTGCAGTGATGATGCTGTGATGATGCAGTGATGATGCTGTGATGATGCTGTGATGATGAAGTGATGATGCAGTGATGATGTTGTTATGACACAGTGATGATGCAGTGATGATGCTGTGATGATGCAGTGATGATGCAGTGATGATGCTGTGATGATGCTGTTATGAAAGAGTGATGATGCTATTATGAAAGAGTGATGATGCAGTGATGATGCTTTGATGACGCTGTGATGATGCTGTGATGATGCAGTGAGGATGCAGTGATGATGCAGTGATGATACTGTGATGATGCAGTGATGATGCTGTGATGATGCAGTGATGATGCAGTGATGATGCAGTGATGATGCTTTGATGATGCAGTGATGATGCTGTGATGATGCAGTGATGATGCAGTGATGATGCAGTGATGATGCTTTGATGATGCAGTGATGATGCAGTGATGACACAGTGATGATGCAGTGATGATGCTGTGATGACACAGTGATGACGCAGTGATGACGCTGTGATGATGCTGTGATGATGCTGTGATGATGAAGTGATGATGCTGTGATGGTGCAGTGATGATGCTGTGATGATGCAGTGATGATGCAGTGATGATGGTGTGATGATGCAGTGATGATGCTGTGATGATGCAGTTATGATGCAATGATGATGGTGTGATGATGCAGTGATGATGCAGTGATGACGCAGTGATGATGCAGTGATGATACTGTGATGACGCAGTGATGATGCAGTGATGATGCATTGATGATGCTGTGATGATGCAGTGATGATGAAGTGATGATGCTGTGATGACACAGTGATGACGCAGTGATGATGCAGTGATGATGCAGTGATGATGCTGTGATGATGCAGTGATGATGCAGTGATGATGCAGTGATGATGTTATGATGATGCTGTGATGATGCAGTGATGATGGTGTGATGATGGTGTGATGATGCAGTGATGATGCTGTGATGATGCAGTGATGATGCTGTGATGATGCAGTGATGATGCAGTGAGGATGCTGTGATGATGCAGTGATGATGCTGTTATGACACTGTGATGATGCAGTGATGATGCAGTGATGATGCTGTGAAGACGTTCTGATGATGCTGTGATGCTGCAGTGATGATGCAGTGATGATGCTGTGATGATGCTGTGATGATGCAGTGATGATGCTGTGATGATGCAGTGATGATGCAATGATGATGGTGTGATGATGCAGTGATGATGAAGTTATGACACAGTGATGATGCAGTGATGATGCTGTGATGACACAGTGATGATGCAGTGATGATGCTGTGATGATGCAGTGATGATGAAGTGATGATGCTGTGATGACACAGTGATGACGCAGTGATGATGCAGTGATGATGCAGTGATGATACTGTGATGATGCAGTGATGATGCTGTGATGATGCAGTGATGATGCAGTGATGATATTATGATGATGCTATGATGATGCAGTGATGATGGTGTGATGATGGTGTGATGATGCAGTGATGATGCTCTGATGATGCAGTGATGATGCTGTGATGATGCTGTGATGATGCAGTGATGATGAATTGATGATGCTGTGATGACACAGTGATGACGCAGTGATGATGCAGTGTTAATGCAGTGATGATGCAGTGATGATGCTGTGATGATGCTGTGATGATGCTGTGATGATGCAATAATGATGCAGTGATGATGTTATGATGATGCTGTTATGATGCAGTGATGATGGTGTGATGATGCATTGATGATGCTGTGATGATGGAGTGATGATGCAGTGATGATGGTGTGATGATGCAGTGATGATGCTGTGATGATGCAGTGATGATGCTGTGATGATGGTGTGATGATGCAGTGATGATGCTGTGATGATGCATTGATGATGCTGGGATGATGCAGTGATGATGCAGTGATGATGGTGTGATGATGCAGTGATGATGCTGTGATGATGCAGTGATGATGCTGTGATGATGCTGTGATGATGGTGTGATGATGCAGTGATGATGCTGTGATGATGCATTGATGATGCTGTGATGATGCAGTGATGATGCAGTGATGATGGTGTGATGATGCAGTGATGATGCTGTGATGATGCAGTGATGATGCAGTGATGATGCTGTGATGATGCTGTGATGATGCTGTGAAGACGTTCTGATGATGCTGTGATGCTGCAGTGATGATGCTGTGATGATGCTGTGATGATGCAGTGATGATGCTGTGATGATGCAGTGATGATGGTGTGATGCTGCAGTGATGATGCTGTGATGATGCAGTGATGATGCTGTGATGATGCTGTGATGATGCAGTGATGATGCAGTGATGATGGTGTGATGCTGCAGTGATGATGCTGTGATGATGCAGTGATGATGCTGTGATGATGCAGTGATGATGCTGTGATGATGCTGTGATGATGAAGTGATGATGCAGTGATGATGCTGTGATGATGCTTTGATGATGCAAGGATTATGCAGTGATGACACTGTGATGATGCTGTGACGATGCAGTGATGATGTAGTGATGATGCGGTGATGATGTAGTGATGATGCTGTGATGATACTGTGATGATGCAGTGATGATGCTGTGATGATGCTGTGATGATGCTGTGATGATGCAGTGATGATGCAGTGATGATGCTGTGATGATGCTGTGATGATGCAGTGATGATGCAGTGATGATGCTGTGATGACACTGTGATGATGCAGTGATGATGCTGTGATGATGCAGTGATGATGCAGTGATGATGAAGTGATGATGCAGTGATGATGCTGTTATGACACAGTGATGATGCAGTGATGATGCAGTGATGATGCTGTGACGATGCAGTGATGATGCTGTGATGATGCAGTGATGATGCAGTGATGATGCTGTGATGATGCAGTGATGATGCTGTTATGACACTGTGATGATGCAGTGATGATGCAGTAATGATGCTGTGAAGACGTTCTGATGATGCTGTGATGCTGCAGTGATGCTGCAGTGATGATGCTGTGATGATGGTGTGATGATGCAGTGATGATGCAGTGATGATGCAGTTATGATGGTGTGATGATGCAGTGATGATGCTGTGATGATGCAGTGATGATGCAATGATGATGGTGTGATGATGCAGTGATGATGCAGTGATGACACAGTGATGATGCAGTGATGATGCTGTGATGACACAGTGATGATGCAGTGATGATGCTGTGATGATGCAGTGATGATGCAGTGATGATGCTGTTATGACACAGTGATGATACTGTGATGATGCAGTGATGATGCAGTGATGATGGTGTGATGATGCAGTGATGATGCTGTGATGATGCAGTGATGATGCTGTGATGATGTTATGATGATGCTGTGATGATGCAGTGATGATGGTGTGATGATGGTGTGATGATGCAGTGATGATGCTCTGATGATGGTGTGATGATGCTGTGATGATAATGTGATGATGCAGTGATGATGCTGTGATGATGCAGTGATGATGCAGTGATGATGAAGTGATGATGCAGTGATGATGCTGTTATGACACAGTGATGATGCTGTGATGATGCAGTGATGATGCTGTGATGATGCTGTGATGGTGGTGTGATGATGCAGTGATGATGGTGTGATGATGCTGTGATGATGCTGTGATGATTGTGTGATGATGCTGTGATGATGCTGTGATGATACTGTGATGATGCAGTGATGATGCAGTGATGATGCTGTGATGATGCAGTGATGATGCTGTGATGATGAAGTGATGATGCAGTGATGATGTTGTTATGACACAGTGATGATGCAGTGATGATGCTGTGATGATGCAGTGATGATGCAGTGATGATGCTTTGATGATGCTGTTATGACAAAGTGATGATGCAGTGATGATGCAGTGATGATGCAGTGATGATGCTTTGATGACGCTGTGATGATGCTGTGATGATGCAGTGAGGATGCAGTGATGATGCAGTGATGATGCAGTGATGATGCTGTTATGATGCAGTGATGATGTTGTGACGATGCAGTGAGGATGCTGTGATGATGCAGTGATGAGGCAGTGATGATGCTGTGATGATGGTGTGATGATGCAGTGATGATGCTGTGATGATGCAGTGATGATGCAGTGATGATGCTGTGATGATGCAGTGATGATGCAGTGATGATGGTGTGATGATGCTTTGATGATGCAGTGATGATGCAGTGATGACACAGTGATGATGCAGTGATGATGCTGTGATGACACAGTGATGATGCAGTGATGATGCTCTGATGATTCTGTGATGATGCAGTGATGATGAAGTGATGATGCTGTGATGACACAGTGATGACGCAGTGATGATGCAGTGATGATGCTGTGATGATGCAGTGATGATGCTGTGATGAAGCAGTAATGATGCAGTGATGATGCAGTGATGATGTTGTGATGATGCTGTGATGATGCAGTGATTATGGTGTGATGATGGTGTGATGATGCAGTGATTATGGTGTGATGATGCAGTGATGATGCTGTGATGATACAGTGATGATGTAATGATGATGCTGTGATAATGCTGTGATGATGCAGTGATGATGCTGTAATGATGCTGTGATGATGCAGTGATTATGGTGTGATGATGCAGTGATGATGCAGTGATGATGCTGTGATGATGCTGTGATGATGGTGTGATGATGCAGTGATGATGCAGTGATGATGCAGTTATGATGGTGTGATGATGCAGTGATGATGCTGTGATGATGCAGTGATGATGCAATGATGATGGTGTGATGATGCAGTGATGATGCAGTGATGACACAGTGATGATGCAGTGATGATGCTGTGATGACACAGTGATGATGCAGTGATGATGCAGTGATGATGCTGTGATGATGCAGTGAGGATTCTGTGATGATGCTGTGATGACACAGTGATGATGCAGTGATGATGCAGTGATGATGGTGTGATGATGCAGTGATGATGCTGTGATGATGCAGTGATGATGCAGTGATGATGTTATGATGATGCTGTGATGATGCAGTGATGATGGTGTGATGATGGTGTGATGATGCAGTGATGATGCTCTGATGATGCTGTGATGATACTGTGATGATGCAGTGATGATGCTGTGATGATGCTGTGATGATGCAGTGATGATGCAGTGATGATGAAGTGATGATGCAGTGATGATGCTGTGATGATGCAGTGATGATGCAGTGATGATTCAGTGATGATGCTGTGATGATGCTGTTATGACACAGTGATGATGCTGTGATGATGCAGTGATGATGCTGTGATGATGCTGTGATGATGGTGTGATGATGCAGTGATGATGGTGTGATGATGCATTGATGATGCTGTGATGATGCAGTGATGATGCAGTGATGATGGTGTGATGATGCAGTGATGATGCTGTGATGATGCAGTGATGATGCAGTGATGATTCAGTGATGATGCTGTGATGATGCTTTGAAGACGTTCTGATGATGCTGTGATGCTGCAGTGATGATGCTGTGATGATGCTGTTATGATGCAGTGATGACGCTGTGATGATGCAGTGATGATGCTGTGATGATGCTGTGATGATGAAGTGATGATGCAGTGATGATGCTGTGATGATGCTTTGATGATGCAAGGATTATGCAGTGATGACACTGTGATGATGCTGTGACGATGCAGTGATGATGCAGTGATGATGCGGTGATGATGTAGTGATGATGCTGTGATGATACTGTGATGATGCAGTGATGATGCTGTGATGATGCTGTGATGATGCAATGATGATGGTGTGATGATGCAGTGATGATGCAGTGATGATGCTGTGATGATGCTGTGATGATGCAGTGATGATGGTGTGATGATGCAGTGATGATGCAGTGATGATGCTGTAATGATACTGTGATGATGCAGTGATGATGCTGTGATGACACTGTGATGATGCAGTGATGATGCTGTGATGATGCAGTGATGATGCAGTGATGATGAAGTGATGATGCAGTGATGATGCTGTTATGACACAGTGATGATGCCGTGATGATGGTGTGATGATGCAGTGAGTATGCAGTGATGATGCAGTGATGATGCTGTGACGCAGTGATGATGCTGTGATGATGCAGTGATGATGCAGTGATGATGCAGTGATGATGCTGTTATGACACTGTGATGATGCAGTGATGATGCAGTGATGATGCTGTTATGACACAGTGATGATGCAGTGATGATGGTGTGATGATGCAGTGAGTATGCAGTGAGTATGCAGTGATGATGCAGTGATGATGCTGTGACGATGCAGTGATGATGCTGTGATGATGCAGTGATGATGCAGTGATGATGCTGTGATGATGCAGTGATGATGCAGTGATGATGCAGTGAGGATGCTGTGATGATGCAGTGATGATGCTGTTATGACACTGTGATGATGCAGTGAGGATGCTGTGAAGACTTTCTGATGATGCTGTGATGCTGCAGTGATGATGCTGTGATGATGCTGTGATGATGGTGTGATGATGCAGTTATGATGGTGTGATGATGCAGTTATGATGGTGTGATGATGCAGTGATGATGCTGTGATGATGCAGTGATGATGCAGTGATGATGCTGTGATGACACAGTGATGATGCAGTGATGATGCTGTGATGACACAGTGATGATGCAGTGATGATGCAGTGATGATGCTGTGATGATGCAGTGATGATGAAGTGATGATGCTGTGATGACACAGTGATGACGCAGTGATGATGCAGTGATGATGGTGTGATGATGCTGTGATGATGCTGTGATGATGCTGTGATGATGCAGTGATGATGCAGTGATGATGTTATGATGATGCTGTGATGATGCAGTGATGATGAAGTGATGATGGTGTGATGACGCAGTGATGATGCTCTGATGATGCAGTGATGATGCTGTGATGATACTGTGATGATGCAGTGATGATGCTGTGATGATGCTGTGATGATGCAGTGATGATGAAGTGATGATGCAGTGATGATGCTGTTATGACACAGTGATGATACTGTGATGATGCAGTGATGATGCTGTGATGATGCTGTGATGATGGTGTGATGATGCAGTGATGATGGTGTTATGAAGCTGTGATGATGCTGTGATGATGCTGTGATGATGGTGTGATGATGCTGTGAAGACGTTCTGATGATGCTGTGATGCTGCAGTGATGATGCTGTGATGATGGTGTGATGATGCAGTGATGATGCAGTGATGATGGTGTGATGATGCAGTGATGATGCTGTGATGATGCAGTGATGATGCAGTGATGATGCTGTGATGATGCTGTGATGATGCTGTGACTATGCAGTGATGATGCTGTGATGATGCAGTGATGATGAAGTGATGATGCTGTGATGACACAGTGATGACGCAGTGATGATGCAGTGATGATGCTGTGATGATGCAGTGATGATGCTGTGATGAAACAGTAATGATGCAGTGATGATGCAGTGATGATGTTGTGATGATGCTGTGATGATGCATTGATTATGGTGTGATGATGGTGTGATGATGCAGTGATGATGCTGTGATGATACTGTGATGATGCAGTGATGATGCTGTGATAATGCTGTGATGATGCAGTGATGATGATGTGATGATGCAGTGATGATGCATTGATGATGCTGTGATGATGCAGTGATGATGCAGTGATGATGCAGTGATGATGGTGTGATGCTGCAGTGATGATGCAGTGATGATGCTGTGATGATGCAGTAATGATGCAGTGATGATGCAGTGATGATGTTATGATGATGCTGTGATGATGCAGTGATGATGGTGTGATAATGGTGTGATGATGCTGTGATGATACTGTGATGATGCAGCGATGATGCTGTGATGATGCTGTGATGATGCAGTGATGATGCTGTGATGATGCTGTGATGATGGTGTGATGATGCAGTTATGATGGTGTGATGATGCTGTGATGATGCTGTGATGATGCAGTGATGATGCAGTGATGATGGTGTGATGATGCAGTGAGGATTCTGTGATGATGCTGTGATGATGCAGTGATGATGCAGTGATGATGCTGTGATGATGCTGTTATGACAAAGTGATGATGCAGTGATGATGCGGTGATGATGCAGTGATGATGCTTTGCTGACGGTGTGATGATGCTGTGATGATGCAGTGATGATGCAGTGATGATGGTGTGATGATGCAGTGATGATGCAGTGATGATGCTGTGATGATGCATTGATGATTCAGTGATGATGCTGTGATGATGGAGTGATGCTGCAGTGATGATGCAGTGATGATGCAGTGATGATGCAGCGATGATGCTTTGATGACGCTGTGATGATGCTGTGATGATGAAGTGATGATGCAGTGATGATGTTGTTATGACACAGTGATGATACAGTGATGATGCTGTGATGATGCAGTGATGATGCAGTGATGATGCTGTGATGATGGTGTGATGCTGCAGTGATGATGCAGTGATGATGCTGTGATGATACAGTGATGATGCTGTGATGATGCTGTGATGATGCAGTGATGATGCTGTGATGATGCTGTGATGATGCAGTGAGGATGCTGTGATGATTTAGTGAAGATGCAGTGATGATGCTGTGATGATGCTGTGAAGACGTTCTGATGATGCTGTGATGCTGCTGTGATGCTGCTGTGATGATGCTGTGATGATGGTGTGATGATGCTGTGATGATACTGTTATGATGCAGTGATGATGCTGTGATGATGCTGTGATGATGCAGTGATGATGCAGTGATGATGGTGTGATGATGCAGTGAGGATGCTGTGATGATGGTGTGATGCTGCAGTGATGATGCAGTGATGATGCTGTGATGATGCAGTGATGATGCTGTGATGATGCAGTGATGATGAAGTGATGATGCAGTGATGATGCTGTGATGATGCTGTGATGATGCAGTGATGATGCTTTGATGACGCTGTGATGATGCAGTGATGATGGTGTGATGATGCAGTGAGGATGCTGTGATGATGCAGTGATGATGCTGTGATGCTGCAGTGATGATGCTGTGATGATGCTGTGATGATGGTGTGATGATGCTGTGATGATACTGTGATGATGCAGTGATGATGCTTTGATGATGCTGTGATGATGCAGTGATGATGCAGTGATGATGGTGTGATGATGCAGTGAGGATGCTGTGATGATGCAGTGATGATGCAGTGATGATGATGTGTTGATGTAGTGTTGACGCTGCGATGATGATGTTGTGATAATGCAGTGGTGATGGTGTGATGATGCTGTGATGATGCAGTGATGATGCTTTGATGACGCTGTGATGATGCTGTGATGATGCAGTGATGATGCAGTGATGATGGTGGGATGATGCAGTGAGGATGCTGTGATGATGTAGTGATGATGCAGTGATGATGCTGTGATGACACTGTGGTGATTTTGTGATGATTTTGTGATGATGCAGTGATGAAACTGTGATGATGCAATGATGATGCTTTGATGACCGTGTGTTGATGGTGTGATGATGCTTTGATGATGCAGTGATTATGCAGTGATGACACTGTGATGATGCTGTGATGACGCTGTGATGATGCAGTGATGATGCAGTGATGATGTAGTGATGATGCTGTGATGATGCTGTGATGATGCTGTGATGATGCAATGATGATTGTGTGATGATGCAGTGATGATGCAGTGATGATGCAGTGATGATGCTGTGATGATGCTGTGATTATGCAGTGATGATGCAGTGATGATGCAGTGATGATGCTGTAATGATACTGTGATGATGCAGTGATGATGCTGTGATGACACTGTGATGATGCAGTGATGATGCTGTGATGATGCAGTGATGATGCAGTGATGATGAAGTGATGATGCAGTGATGATGCTGTTATGACACAGTGATGATGCAGTGATGATGCAGTGATGATGCAGTGATGATGGTGTGATGATGCAGTGAGTATGCAGTGATGATGCAGTGATGATGCAGTGATGATGCTGTGACGATGCAGTGATGATGCTGTGATGATGCAGTGATGATGCAGTGATGATGCTGTGATGATGCAGTGATGATGCAGTGATGATGCAGTGAGGATGCTGTGATGATGCAGTGATGATGCTATTATGACACTGTGATGATGCAGTGATGATGCAGTGATGATGCTGTGAAGACGTTCTGATGATGCTGTGATGCTGCAGTGATGATGTAGTGATGATGCTGTGATGATGCTGTGATGATGCAGTGATGATGCTGTGATGATGCAGTGATGATGCAATGATGATGGTGTGATGATGCAGTGATGATGCAGTGATGACACAGTGATGATGCAGTGATGATGCTGTGATGACACAGTGATGATGCAGTGATGATGCAGTGATGATGCTGTGATGATGCAGTGATGATGAAGTGATGATGCTGTGATGACACAGTGATGACGCAGTGATGATGCAGTGATGATGCAGTGATGATGCTGTGATGATGCAGTGATGATGCTGTGATGATGCAGTGATGATGCAGTGATGATATTATGATGATGCTGTGATGATGCAGTGATGATGGTGTGATGATGGTGTGATGATGCAGTGATGATGTTGTTATGACACAGTGATGATGCAGTGATGATGCTGTGATGATGCAGTGATGATGCTGTGATGATGGTGTGATGCTGCAGTGATGATGCAGTGATGATGCTGTGATGATGCAGTGATGATGCTGTGATGATGCTGTGATGATGCTGTGATGATGCAATAATGATGCAGTGATGATGTTATGATGGTGCTGTGATGATGCAGTGATGATTGTGTGATGATGGTGTGATGATGCAGTGATGATGCTGTGATGATGCAGTGATGATGCTGTGATGATGCTGTGATGATGAAGTGATGATGCAGTGATGATGTTGTTATGACACAGTGATGATGCTGTGATGATGCTGTGATTATGCAGTGATGATGCAGTGATGATGCAGTGATGATGGTGTGATGCTGCAGTGATGATGCTGTGATGATGCAGTGATGATGCTGTGATGATGCAGTGATGATGCTGTGATGATGCTGTGATGATGAAGTGATGATGCAGTGATGATGCTGTGATGATGCTTTGATGATGCAAGGATTATGCAGTGATGACACTGTGATGATGCTGTGACGATGCAGTGATGATGCAGTGATGATGCGGTGATGATGTAGTGATGATGCTGTGATGATACTGTGATGATGCAGTGATGATGCTGTGATGATGCTGTGATGATGCAATGATGATGGTGTGATGATGCAGTGATGATGCTGTGATGATGCAGTGATGATGCAGTGATGATGAAGTGATGATGCAGTGATGATGCTGTTATGACACAGTGATGATGCAGTGATGATGCAGTGATGATGCAGTGATGATGGTGTGATGCTGCAGTGATGATGCTGTGATGATGCAGTGATGATGCAGTGATGATGGTGTGATGATGCAGTGAGTATGCAGTGATGATGCTGTGACGATGCAGTGATGATGCTGTGATGATGCAGTGATGATGCAGTGATGATGCTGTGATGATGCAGTGATGATGCTGTTATGACACTGTGATGATGCAGTGATGATGCAGTAATGATGCTGTGAAGACGTTCTGATGATGCTGTGATGCTGCAGTGATGATGCTGTGATGATGCTGTGATGATGCAGTGATGATGCAGTTATGATGGTGTGATGATGCAGTGATGATGCTGTGATGATGCAGTGATGATGCAATGATGATGGTGTGATGATGCAGTGATGATGCAGTGATGACACAGTGATGATGCAGTGATGATGCTGTGATGACACAGTGATGATGCAGTGATGATGCTGTGATGATGCAGTGATGATGAAGTGATGATGCTGTGATGACACAGTGATGATGCAGTGATGATGCAGTGATCATGCAGTGATGATGGTGTGATGATGCAGTGATGATGCTGTGATGATGCAGTGATGATGCAGTGATGATGTTATGATGATGCTGTGATGATGCAGTGATGATGCTGTGATGATGCAGTGATGATGCTGTGATGATGCTGTGATGATGCAGTGATGATGCAGTGATGATGAAGTGATGATGCAGTGATGATGCTGTTATGACACAGTGATGATGCTGTGATGATGCAGTGATGATGCTGTGATGATGCTGTGATGATGGTGTGATGATGCAGTGATGATGGTGTGATGATGCTGTGATGATGCTGTGATGATGGTGTGATGATGCTGTGATGATGCTGTGATGATACTGTGATGATGCAGTTATGATGCAGTGATGATGGTGTGATGCTGCAGTGATGATGCTGTGATGATGCAGTGATGATGCTGTGATGATGCTGTGATGATGAAGTGATGATGCAGTGATGATGTTGTTATGACACAGTGATGATGCAGTGATGATGCTGTGATGATGCAGTGATGATGCTGTGATGATGCTGTTATGACAAAGTGATGATGCAGTGATGATGCAGTGATGATGCAGTGATGATGCTTTGATGACGCTGTGATGATGCTGTGATGATGCAGTGAGGATGCAGTGATGATGCAGTGATGATGCAGTGATGATGCTGTTATGATGCAGTGATGATGGTGTGACGATGCAGTGAGGATGCTGTGATGATGCAGTGATGAGGCAGTGATGATGCTGTGAAGACGTTCTGATGATGCTGTGATGCTGCAGTGATGATGCAGTGATGATGCAGTGATGATGGTGTGATGATGCTTTGATGATGCAGTGATGATGCAGTGATGACACAGTGATGATGCACTGATGATGCTGTGATGACACAGTGATGATGCAGTGATGATGCTGTGATGATTCTGTGATGATGCAGTGATGATGAAGTGATGATGCTGTGATGACACAGTGATGACGCAGTGATGATGCAGTGATGATGCTGTGATGATGCAGTGATGATGCTGTGATGAAGCAGTAATGATGCAGTGATGATGCAGTGATGATGTTGTGATGATGCAGTGATTATGGTGTGATGATGGTGTGATGATGCAGTGATTATGGTGTGATGATGCAGTGATGATGCAGTGATGATGCTGTGATGATACAGTGATGATGTAATGATGATGCTGTGATAATGCTGTGATGATGCAGTGATGATGCTGTAATGATGCTGTGATGATGCAGTGATTATGGTGTGATGATGCAGTGATGATGCAGTGATGATGCTGTGATGATGCTGTGATGATGGTGCGATGATGCAGTGATGATGCAGTTATGATGGTGTGATGATGCAGTGATGATGCTGTGATGATGCAGTGATGATGCAATGATGATGGTGTGATGATGCAGTGATGATGCTGTGATGACACAGTGATGATGCAGTGATGATGCTGTGATGATGCTGTGATGATGGTGTGATGATGCAGTGATGATGCAATGATGATGGTGTGATGATGCAGTGATGATGCTGTGATGACACAGTGATGATGCAGTGAGGATTCTGTGATGATGCTGTGATGACACAGTGATGATGCAGTGATGATGCAGTGATGATGCAGTGATGATGGTGTGATGATGCAGTGATGATGCTGTGATGATGCAGTGATGATGCAGTGATGATGTTATGATGATGCTGTGATGATGCAGTGATGATGCTGTGATGATGCTGTGATGATGGTGTGATGATGCAGTGATGATGGTGTGATGATGCTGTGATGATGCTGTGATGATGGTGTGATGATGCTGTGATGATTCTGTGATGATACTGTGATGATGCAGTGATGATGCTGTGATGATGCAGTGATGCTGCAGTGATGATGCTGTGATGATGCAGTGATGATGCTGTGATGATGCTGTGATGATGAAGTGATGATGCAGTGATGATGTTGTTATGACACAGTGATGATGCAGTGATGATGCTGTGATGATGCAGTGATGATGCAGTGATGATGCTGTGATAATGCTGTTATGACAAAGTGATGATGCAGTGATGATGCAGTGATGATGCAGTGATGATGCTTTGATGACGCTGTGATGATGCTGTGATGATGCAGTGAGGATGCAGTGATGATGCAGTGATGATGCAGTGATGATGCTGTTATGATGCAGTGATGATGGTGTGACGATGCAGTGAGGATGCTGTGATGATGCAATGATGATGCTTTGATGACCGTGTGTTGATGGTGTGATGATGCTTTGATGATGCAGTGATTATGCAGTGATGACACTGTGATGATGCTGTGATGACGCTGTGATGATGCAGTGATGATGCAGTGATGATGTAGTGATGATGCTGTGATGATGCTGTGATGATGCTGTGATGATGCAATGATGATTGTGTGATGATGCAGTGATGATGCAGTGATGATGCTGTGATGATGCTGTGATTATGCAGTGATGATGCAGTGATGATGCAGTGATGATGCTGTAATGATACTGTGATGATGCAGTGATGATGCTGTGATGACACTGTGATGATGCAGTGATGATGCTGTGATGATGCAGTGATGATGCAGTGATGATGAAGTGATGATGCAGTGATGATGCTGTTATGACACAGTGATGATGCAGTGATGATGCAGTGATGATGCAGTGATGATGGTGTGATGATGCAGTGAGTATGCAGTGAGTATGCAGTGATGATGCAGTGATGATGCTGTGACGATGCTGTGATGATGCTGTGATGATGCAGTGATGATGCTGTGATGATGCAGTGATGATGCAATGATGATGGTGTGATGATGCAGTGATGATGCAGTGATGACACAGTGATGATGCAGTGATGATGCTGTGATGACACAGTGATGATGCAGTGATGATGCAGTGATGATGCTGTGATGATGCAGTGATGATGCAGTGATGATGTTATGATGATGCTGTGATGATGCAGTGATGATGGTGTGATGATGGTGTGATGATGCAGTGATGATGTTGTTATGACACAGTGATGATGCAGTGATGATGCTGTGATGATGCAGTGATGATGCAGTGATGATGCTGTGATGATGGTGTGATGCTGTAGTGATGATGCAGTGATGATACTGTGATGATGCAGTGATGATGCTGTGATGATGCTGTGATGATGCTGTGATGATGCAATAATGATGCAGTGATGATGTTATGATGGTGCTGTGATGATGCAGTGATGATTGTGTGATGATGGTGTGATGATGCAGTGATGATGCTGTGATGATGCAGTGATGATGCTGTGATGATGCTGTGATGATGAAGTGATGATGCAGTGATGATGTTGTTATGACACAGTGACGATGCTGTGATGATGCTGTGATGATGCAGTGATGATGCTGTGATGATGCTGTGATGAAGCTGTGATGATGCAGTGATGATGCAGTGATGATGTTATGATGATGCTGTGATGATGCAGTGATGATGGTGTGATGATGGTGTGATGACGCAGTGATGATGCTCTGATGATGCAGTGATGATGCTGTGATGATACTGTGATGATGCAGTGATGATGCTGTGATGATGCTGTGATGATGCAGTGATGATGCAGTGATGATGAAGTGATGATGTAGTGATGATGCTGTGATGATACTGTGATGATGCAGTGATGATGCTGTGATGATGCTGTGATGATGCAATGATGATGGTGTGATGATGCAGTGATGATGGTGTGATGATGCAGTGATGACGCAGTGATGATGCTGTAATGATACTGTGATGATGTAGTGATGATGCTGTGATGACACTGTGATGATGCAGTGATGATGCTGTGATGATGCAGTGATGATGCAGTGATGATGAAGTGATGATGCAGTGATGATGCTGTTATGACACAGTGATGATGCAGTGATGATGCAGTGATGATGCAGTGATGATGGTGTGATGATGCAGTGAGTATGCAGTGATGATGCTGTGACGATGCAGTGATGATGCTGTGATGATGCAGTGATGATGCAGTGATGATGCTGTGATGATGCTGTGATGATGCAGTGATGATGCAGTAATGATGCTGTGAAGACGTTCTGATGATGCTGTGATGCTGCAGTGATGATGCTGTGATGATGCTGTGATGATGCAGTGATGATGCAGTTATGATGGTGTGATGATGCAGTGATGATGCTGTGATGATGCAGTGATGATGCAATGATGATGGTGTGATGATGCAGTGATGATGCAGTGATGACACAGTGATGATGCAGTGATGATGCTGTGATGACACAGTGATGATGCAGTGATGATGCTGTGATGATGCAGTGATGATGAAGTGATGATGCTGTGATGACACAGTGATGATGCAGTGATGATGCAGTGATGATGCAGTGATGATGGTGTGATGATGCAGTGATGATGCTGTGATGATGCAGTGATGATGCAGTGATGATGTTATGATGATGCTGTGATGATGCAGTGATGATGCTGTGATGATGCAGTGATGATGCTGTGATGATGCTGTGATGATGCAGTGATGATGCAGTGATGATGAAGTGATGATGCAGTGATGATGCTGTTATGACACAGTGATGATGCTGTGATGATGCAGTGATGATGCTGTGATGATGCTGTGATGATGGTGTGATGATGCAGTGATGATGGTGTGATGATGCTGTGATGATGCTGTGATGATGGTGTGATGATGCTGTGATGATGCTGTGATGATACTGTGATGATGCAGTGATGATGCAGTGATGATGGTGTGATGCTGCAGTGATGATGCTGTGATGATGGTGTGATGATGCAGTGATGATGCTGTGATGATGAAGTGATGATGCAGTGATGATGTTGTTATGACACAGTGATGATGCAGTGATGATGCTGTGATGATGCAGTGATGATGCAGTGATGATGCTGTGATGATGCTGTTATGACAAAGTGATGATGCAGTGATGATGCAGTGATGATGCAGTGATGATGCTTTGATGACGCTGTGATGATGCTGTGATGATGCAGTGAGGATGCAGTGATGATGCAGTGATGATGCAGTGATGATGCTGTTATGATGCAGTGATGATGGTGTGACGATGCAGTGAGGATGCTGTGATGATGCAGTGATGAGGCAGTGATGATGCTGTGAAGACGTTCTGATGATGCTGTGATGCTGCAGTGATGATGCAGTGATGATGCTGTCATGATGGTGTGATGATGCAGTGTTGATGGTGTGATGATGCAGTGATGATGGTGTGATGATGCTTTGATGATGCAGTGATGATGCAGTGATGACACAGTGATGATGCACTGATGATGCTGTGATGACACAGTGATGATGCAGTGATGATGCTGTGATGATTCTGTGATGATGCAGTGATGATGAAGTGATGATGCTGTGATGACACAGTGATGACGCAGTGATGATGCAGTGATGATGCTGTGATGATGCAGTGATGATGCTGTGATGAAGCAGTAATGATGCAGTGATGATGCAGTGATGATGTTGTGATGATGTTGTGATGATGCAGTGATTATGGTGTGATGATGGTGTGATGATGCAGTGATTATGGTGTGATGATGCAGTGATGATGCAGTGATGATGCTGTGATGATACAGTGATGATGTAATGATGATGCTGTGATAATGCTGTGATGATGCAGTGATGATGCTGTAATGATGCTGTGATGATGCAGTGATTATGGTGTGATGATGCAGTGATGATGCAGTGATGATGCTGTGATGATGCTGTGATGATGGTGTGATGATGCAGTGATGATGCAGTTATGATGGTGTGATGATGCAGTGATGATGCTGTGATGATGCAGTGATGATGCAATGATGATGGTGTGATGATGCAGTGATGATGCTGTGATGACACAGTGATGATGCAGTGATGATGCTGTGATGATGCTGTGATGATGGTGCAGTGATGATGCAGTGATGATGCTGTGATGATGCAGTGAGGATTCTGTGATGATGCTGTGATGACACAGTGATGATGCAGTGATGATGCAGTGATGATGCAGTGATGATGGTGTGATGATGCAGTGATGATGCTGTGATGATGCAGTGATGATGCAGTGATGATGTTATGATGATGCTGTGATGATGCAGTGATGATGGTGTGATGATGGTGTGATGATGCAATGATGATGCTCTGATGATGCTGTGATGATGCTGTGATGATACTGTGATGATGCAGTGATGATGCTGTGATGATGCTGTGATGATGCAGTGATGATGCAGTGATGATGAAGTGATGATGCAGCGATGATGCTGTTATGACACAGTGATGATGCTGTGATGATGCAGTGATGATGCTGTGATGATGCTGTGATGATGGTGTGATGATGCAGTGATGATGGTGTGATGATGAAGTGATGATGCTGTGATGATGGTGTGATGATGCTGTGATGATGCTGTGATGATACTGTGATGATGCAGTGATGATGCAGTGATGATGGTGTGATGCTGCAGTGATGATGCTGTGATGATGCAGTGATGATGCTGTGATGATGCTGTGATGATGAAGTGATGATGCAGTGATGATGTTGTTATGACACAGCGATGATGCAGTGATGATGCTGTGATGATGCAGTGATGATGCAGTGATGATGCTGTGATGATGCTGTTATGACAAAGTGATGATGCAGTGATGATGCAGTGATGATGCAGTGATGATGCTTTGATGACGCTGTGATGATGCTGTGATGATGCAGTGAGGATGCAGTGATGATGCAGTGATGATGCAGTGATGATGCTGTGATGATGCAGTGATGATGGTGTGACGATGCAGTGAGGATGCTGTGATGATGCAGTGATGAGGCAGTGATGATGCTGTGAAGACGTTCTGATGATGCTGTGATGCTGCAGTGATGATGCAGTGATGATGCTGTGATGATGGTGTGATGATGCAGTGATGATGCAGTGATGATGGTGTGATGATGCTGTGATGATGCAGTGATGATGCTGTGATGAAGCAGTAATGATGCAGTGATGATGCAGTGATGATGTTGTGATGATGCTGTGATGATGCAGTGATTATGGTGTGATGATGGTGTGATGATGCAGTGATTATGGTGTGATGATGCAGTGATGATGCAGTGATGATGCTGTGATGATGCAGTGATGATACTGTGATGAAGCAGTAATGATGCAGTGATGATGCAGTGATGATGTTGTGATGATGCTGTGATGATGCAGTGATTATGGTGTGATGATGGTGTGATGATGCAGTGATTATGGTGTGATGATGCAGTGATGATGCAGTGATGATGCTGTGATGATACAGTGATGATGTAATAATGATGCTGTGATAATGCTGTGATGATGCAGTGATGATGCTGTAATGATGCTGTGATGATGCTGTGATGATGGTGTGATGATGCAGTGATGATGCAGTGATGATGCTGTGATGATACAGTGATGATGTAATGATGATGCTGTGATGATGCAGTGATGATGGTGTGATGCTGCAGTGATGATGCAGTGATGATGCTGTGATGCTGCAGTGATGATGCAGTTATGATGCAGTGATGATGCAGTGATGATGGTGTGATGCTGCAGTGATGATGCTGTGATGATGCAGTGATGATGCTGTGATGATGCTGTGATGATGCAGTGATGATGCAGTGATGATGAAGTGATGATGCAGTGATGATGCTGTTATGAAACAGTGATGATACTGTGATGATGCAGTGATGATGCTGTGATGATGGTGTGATGATGCAATGATGATGGTGTGATGATGCATTGATGATGCTGTGATGATGCAGTGATGATGCAGTGATGATGGTGTGATGATGCAGTGATGATGCTGTGATGATGCTGTGAAGACGTTCTGATGATGCTCTGATGCTGCTGTGATGATGCTGTGATGATGCTGTGATGATGCAGTGATGATGCTGTGATGCTGCAGTGATGATAGTGTGATGCTGCAGTGATGATGCTGTGATGATGCAGTGATGATGCTGTGATGATGCTGTGATGATGAAGTGATGATGCAGTGATGATGTTGTTATGACACAGTGATGATGCAGTCATGATGGTGTGATGCTGCAGTGATGATGCAGTGATGATGCTGTGATGATGGTGTGATGCTGCAGTGATGATGCTGTGATGATGCTGTGATGATGCAGTGATGATGCTGTGATGATGCTGTGATGATGAAGTGATGATGCAGTGATGATGCTGTGATGATGCTGTGATGATGCAGTGATGATGCTTTGATGACGCTGTGATGATGCAGATGATGCAGTGATGATGGTGTGATGCTGCAGTGATGATTCTGTGATGATGCAGTGATGATGCTGTGATGCTGCAGTGATGATGCTGTGATGATGCTGTGATGATGGTGTGATGATGCTGTGATGATACTGTGTTGATGCAGTGATGATGCTTTGATGATGCTGTGATGATGCAGTGATGATGCAGTGATGATGGTGTGATGATGCAGTGAGGATGCTGTGATGATGCAGTGATGATGCAGTGATGATGATGTGTTGATGTAGTGTTGACGCTGCGATGATGATGTTGTGATAATGCAGTGGTGATTGTGTGATGATGCTGTGATGATGCAGTGATGATGCTTTGATGACGCTGTGATGATGCTGTGATGATGCAGTGATGATGCAGTGATGATGGTGGGATGATGCAGTGAGGATGCTGTGATGATGTAGTGATGATGCAGTGATGATGCTGTGATGACACTGTGGTGATTTTGTGATGATTTTGTGATGACGCAGTGATGATACTGTGATGATGCAATGATGATGCTTTGATGACCGTGTGTTGATGGTGTGATGATGCTTTGATGATGCAGTGATTATGCAGTGATGACACTGTGATGATGCTGTGACGATGCAGTGATGATGCAGTGATGATGCGGTGATGATGTAGTGATGATGCTGTGATGATACTGTGATGATGCAGTGATGATGCAGTGATGATGGTGTGATGATGCAGTGAGTATGCAGTGAGTATGCAGTGATGATGCAGTGATGATGCTGTGATGACACAGTGATGATGCAGTGATGATGCAGTGATGATGCTGTGGTGATGCAGTGATGATGAAGTGATGATGCTGTGATGACACAGTGATGACGCAGTGATGATGTAGTTATGATGCAGTGATAATGCTGTGATGCTGCAGTGATGATGCTGTGATGATGCAGTGATGATGCAGTGATGATGTTATGATGATGCTGTGATGATGCAGTGATGATGGTGTGATGATGGTGTGATGACGCAGTGATGATGCTCTGAAGATGCAGTGATGATGCTGTGATGATACTGTGATGATGCAGTGATGATGCTGTGATGATGCTGTGATGATGCAGTGATGATGCAGTGATGATGAAGTGATGATGCAGTGATGATGCTGTTATGACAGTGATGATGCTGTGATGATGCAGTGATGATGCTGTGATGATGCTGTGATGATGCAGTGATGATGCAGTGATGATGAAGTGATGATGCAGTGATGATGCTGTTATGACACAGTGATGATGCTGTGATGATGCTGTGATGATGCTGTGATGATACTGCGATGATGCAGTGATGATGCAGTGATGATGGTGTGATGCTGCAGTGATGATGCTGCGATGATGCAGTGATGATGCTGTGATGATGCTGTGATGATGAAGTGATGATGCAGTGATGATGTTGTTATGACACAGTGATGATGCAGTGATGATGCTGTGATGATGCAGTGATGATGCAGTGATGATGCTGTGATGATGCTGTTATGAAAGAGTGATGATGCAGTGATGATGCAGTGATGATGCAGTGATGATGCTTTGATGACGCTGTGATGATGCTGTGATGATGCAGTGAGGATGCAGTGATGATGCAGTGATGATGAAGTGATGATGCTGTTATGATGCAGTGATGATGGTGTGACGATGCAGTGAGGATGCTGTGATGATGCAGTGATGAGGCAGTGATGATGCTGTGAAGACGTTCTGATGATGCTGTGATGCTGCAGTGATGATGCTGTGATGATGGTGTGATGATGCAGTGATGATGCAGTGATGATACTGTGATGATGCAGTGATGATGCTGTGATGATGCAGTGATGATGCAGTGATGATGCAGTGATGATGCTTTGATGATGCAGTGATGATGCAGTGATGACACAGTGATGATGCAGTGATGATGCTGTGATGACACAGTGATGACGCAGTGATGACGCTGTGATGATGCTGTGATGATGCTGTGATGATGAAGTGATGATGCTGTGATGGTGCAGTGATGATGCTGTGATGATGCAGTGATGATGCAATGATGATGGTGTGATGATGCAGTGATGATGCTGTGATGATGCAGTGATGATGCAATGATGATGGTGTGATGATGCAGTGATGATGCAGTGATGACGCAGTGATGATGCAGTGATGATACTGTGATGACGCAGTGATGATGCAGTGATGATGCATTGATGATGCTGTGATGATGCAGTGATGATGAAGTGATGATGCTGTGATGACACAGTGATGATGCAGTGATGATGCAGTGATGATGCAGTGATGATGCTGTGATGATGCAGTGATGATGCTGTGATGATGCAGTGATGATGCAGTGATGATGTTATGATGATGCTGTGATGATGCAGTGATGATGGTGTGATGATGCTGTGATGATACTGTGATGATGCAGTGATGATGCTGTGATGATGCTGTGATGATGCAATGATGATGGTGTGATGATGCAGTGATGATGCAGTGATGATGCTGTGATGATGCTGTGATGATGCAATGATGATGGTGTGATGATGCAGTGATGATGCAGTGATGATGCAGTGATGATGCTGTGATGATGCTGTGATGATGCAGTGATGATGCAGTGATGATGCAGTGATGATGCTGTAATGAAACTGTGATGATGCAGTGATGATGCTGTGATGACACTGTGATGATGCAGTGATGATGCTGTGATGATGCAGTGATGATGCAGTGATGATGCAGTGATGATGCTGTTATGACACAGTGATGATGCAGTGATGATGCAGTGATGATGGTGTGATGATGCAGTGATGATGCAGTGATGACACAGTGATGATGCAGTGATGATGCTGTGACGATGCAGTGATGATGCTGTGATGATGCAGTGATGATGCAGTGATGATGCTGTGATGATGCAGTGATGATGCAGTGATGATGCAGTGAGGATGCTGTGAAGACGTTCTGATGATGCTGTGATGCTGTAGTGATGATGCTGTGATGATGCTGTGATGATGGTGTGATGATGCAGTTATGATGGTGTGATGATGCAGTTATGATGTTGTGATGATGCAGTGATGATGCTGTGATGATGCAGTGATGATGCAATGATGATGCTGTGATGATGCAGTGATGATGCAGTGATGATGAAGTGATGATGCAGTGATGATGCTGTGATGACACAGTGATGATGCAGTGATGATGCAGTGATGATGCTGTGATGATGCAGTGATGATGAAGTGATGATGCTGTGATGACACAGTGATGACGCAGTGATGATGCAGTGATGATGGTGTGATGATGCTGTGATGATGCTGTGATGAAGCTGTGATGATGCAGTGATGATGCAGTGATGATGTTATGATGATGCTGTGATGATGCAGTGATGATGGTGTGATGATGGTGTGATGACGCAGTGATGATGCTCTGATGATGCAGTGATGATGCTGTGATGATACTGTGATGATGCAGTGATGATGCTGTGATGATGCAGTGATGATGCAGTGATGATGAAGTGATGATGCAGTGATGATGCTGTTATGACACAGTGATGATGCTGTGATGATGCAGTGATGATGCTGTGATGATGCTGTGATGATGGTGTGATGATGCAGTGATGATGGTGTGATGATGCTGTGATGATGCTGTGATGATGGTGTGATGATGCTGTGATGATTCTGTGATGATACTGTGATGATGCAGTGATGATGCAGTGATGATGGTGTGATGCTGCAGTGATGATGCTGTGATGATGCAGTGATGATGCTGTGATGATGCTGTGATGATGAAGTGATGATGCAGTGATGATGTTGTTATGACACAGTGATGATGCAGTGATGATGCTGTGATGATGCAGTGATGATGCAGTGATGATGCTGTGATAATGCTGTTATGACAAAGTGATGATGCAGTGATGATGCAGTGATGATGCAGTGATGATGCTTTGATGACGCTGTGATGATGCTGTGATGATGCAGTGAGGATGCAGTGATGATGCAGTGATGATGCAGTGATGATGCTGTTATGATGCAGTGATGATGGTGTGACGATGCAGTGAGGATGCTGTGATGATGCAATGATGATGCTTTGATGACCGTGTGTTGATGGTGTGATGATGCTTTGATGATGCAGTGATTATGCAGTGATGACACTGTGATGATGCTGTGATGACGCTGTGATGATGCAGTGATGATGCAGTGATGATGTAGTGATGATGCAGTGATGATGCTGTGATGATGCTGTGATGATGCAATGATGATTGTGTGATGATGCAGTGATGATGCAGTGATGATGCAGTGATGATGCTGTGATGATGCTGTGATTATGCAGTGATGATGCAGTGATGATGCAGTGATGATGCTGTAATGATACTGTGATGATGCAGTGATGATGCTGTGATGACACTGTGATGATGCAGTGATGATGCTGTGATGATGCAGTGATGATGCAGTGATGATGAAGTGATGATGCAGTGATGATGCTGTTATGACACAGTGATGATGCAGTGATGATGCAGTGATGATGCAGTGATGATGGTGTGATGATGCAGTGAGTATGCAGTGATGATGCAGTGATGATGCAGTGATGATGCTGTGACGATGCTGTGATGATGCTGTGATGATGCAGTGATGATGCTGTGATGATGCAGTGATGATGCAATGATGATGGTGTGATGATGCAGTGATGATGCAGTGATGACACAGTGATGATGCAGTGATGATGCTGTGATGACACAGTGATGATGCAGTGATGATGCAGTGATGATGCTGTGATGATGCAGTGATGATGAAGTGATGATGCTGTGATGATGCAGTGATGATGCTGTGATGATGCAGTGATGATGCAGTGATGATGTTATGATGATGCAGTGATGATGCAGTGATGATGGTGTGATGATGGTGTGATGATGCAGTGATGATGTTGTTATGACACAGTGATGATGCAGTGATGATGCTGTGATGATGCAGTGATGATGCAGTGATGATGCTGTGATGATGGTGTGATGCTGTAGTGATGATGCAGTGATGATACTGTGATGATGCAGTGATGATGCTGTGATGATGCTGTGATGATGCTGTGATGATGCAATAATGATGCAGTGATGATGTTATGATGGTGCTGTGATGATGCAGTGATGATTGTGTGATGATGGTGTGATGATGCAGTGATGATGCTGTGATGATGCAGTGATGATGCTGTGATGATGCTGTGATGATGAAGTGATGATGCAGTGATGATGTTGTTATGACACAGTGATGATGCTGTGATGATGCTGTGATGATGCAGTGATGATGCTGTGATGATGCTGTGATGAAGCTGTGATGATGCAGTGATGATGCAGTGATGATGTTATGATGATGCTGTGATGATGCAGTGATGATGGTGTGATGATGGTGTGATGACGCAGTGATGATGCTCTGATGATGCAGTGATGATGCTGTGATGATACTGTGATGATGCAGTGATGATGCTGTGATGATGCTGTGATGATGCAGTGATGATGCAGTGATGATGAAGTGATGATGTAGTGATGATGCTGTGATGATACTGTGATGATGCAGTGATGATGCTGTGATGATGCTGTGATGATGCAATGATGATGGTGTGATGATGCAGTGATGATGCAGTGATGATGCTGTGATGATGCTGTGATGATGCAGTGATGATGGTGTGATGATGCAGTGATGATGCAGTGATGATGCTGTAATGATACTGTGATGATGTAGTGATGATGCTGTGATGACACTGTGATGATGCAGTGATGATGCTGTGATGATGCAGTGATGATGCAGTGATGATGAAGTGATGATGCAGTGATGATGCTGTTATGACACAGTGATGATGCAGTGATGATGCAGTGATGATGCAGTGATGATGGTGTGACGATGCAGTGAGTATGCAGTGATGATGCTGTGACGATGCAGTGATGATGCTGTGATGATGCAGTGATGATGCAGTGATGATGCTGTGATGATGCTGTGATGATGCAGTGATGATGCAGTAATGATGCTGTGAAGACGTTCTGATGATGCTGTGATGCTGCAGTGATGATGCTGTGATGATGCTGTGATGATGCAGTGATGATGCAGTTATGATGGTGTGATGATGCAGTGATGATGCTGTGATGATGCAGTGATGATGCAATGATGATGGTGTGATGATGCAGTGATGATGCAGTGATGACACAGTGATGATGCAGTGATGATGCTGTGATGACACAGTGATGATGCAGTGATGATGCTGTGATGATGCAGTGATGATGAAGTGATGATGCTGTGATGACACAGTGATGATGCAGTGATGATGCAGTGATGATGGTGTGATGATGCAGTGATGATGCTGTGATGATGCAGTGATGATGCAGTGATGATGTTATGATGATGCTGTGATGATGCAGTGATGATGCTGTGATGATGCAGTGATGATGCTGTGATGATGCTGTGATGATGCAGTGATGATGCAGTGATGATGAAGTGATGATGCAGTGATGATGCTGTTATGACACAGTGATGATGCTGTGATGATGCAGTGATGATGCTGTGATGATGCTGTGATGATGGTGTGATGATGCTGTTATGACAAAGTGATGATGCAGTGATGATGCAGTGATGATGCAGTGATGATGCTTTGATGACGCTGTGATGATGCTGTGATGATGCAGTGAGGATGCAGTGATGATGCAGTGATGATGCAGTGATGATGCTGTTATGATGCAGTGATGATGGTGTGACGATGCAGTGAGGATGCTGTGATGATGCAGTGATGAGGCAGTGATGATGCTGTGAAGACGTTCTGATGATGCTGTGATGCTGCAGTGATGATGCAGTGATGATGCTGTCATGATGGTGTGATGATGCAGTGTTGATGGTGTGATGATGCAGTGATGATGGTGTGATGATGCTTTGATGATGCAGTGATGATGCAGTGATGACACAGTGATGATGCACTGATGATGCTGTGATGACACAGTGATGATGCAGTGATGATGCTGTGATGATTCTGTGATGATGCAGTGATGATGAAGTGATGATGCTGTGATGACACAGTGATGACGCAGTGATGATGCAGTGATGATGCTGTGATGATGCAGTGATGATGCTGTGATGAAGCAGTAATGATGCAGTGATGATGCAGTGATGATGTTGTGATGATGTTGTGATGATGCAGTGATTATGGTGTGATGATGGTGTGATGATGCAGTGATTATGGTGTGATGATGCAGTGATGATGCAGTGATGATGCTGTGATGATACAGTGATGATGTAATGATGATGCTGTGATAATGCTGTGATGATGCAGTGATGATGCTGTAATGATGCTGTGATGATGCAGTGATTATGGTGTGATGATGCAGTGATGATGCAGTGATGATGCTGTGATGATGCTGTGATGATGGTGTGATGATGCAGTGATGATGCAGTTATGATGGTGTGATGATGCAGTGATGATGCTGTGATGATGCAGTGATGATGCAATGATGATGCTGTGATGATGCTGTGATGATGGTGCAGTGATGATGCAGTGATGATGCTGTGATGACACAGTGATGATGCAGTGATGATGCTGTGATGATGCTGTGATGATGGTGCAGTGATGATGCAGTGATGATGCTGTGATGATGCAGTGAGGATTCTGTGATGATGCTGTGATGACACAGTGATGATGCAGTGATGATGCAGTGATGATGCAGTGATGATGGTGTGATGATGCAGTGATGATGCTGTGATGATGCAGTGATGATGCAGTGATGATGTTATGATGATGCTGTGATGATGCAGTGATGATGGTGTGATGATGGTGTGATGATGCAATGATGATGCTCTGATGATGCTGTGATGATGCTGTGATGATACTGTGATGATGCAGTGATGATGCTGTGATGATGCTGTGATGATGCAGTGATGATGCAGTGATGATGAAGTGATGATGCAGTGATGATGCTGTTATGACACAGTGATGATGCTGTGATGATGCAGTGATGATGCTGTGATGATGCTGTGATGATGGTGTGATGATGCAGTGATGATGGTGTGATGATGCTGTGATGATGCTGTGATGATGGTGTGATGATGCTGTGATGATGCTGTGATGATACTGTGATGATGCAGTGATGATGCAGTGATGATGGTGTGATGCTGCAGTGATGATGGTGTGATGATGCAGTGATGATGCTGTGATGATGCTGTGATGATGAAGTGATGATGCAGTGATGATGTTGTTATGACACAGTGATGATGCAGTGATGATGCTGTGATGATGCAGTGATGATGCAGTGATGATGCTTTGATGACGCTGTGATGATGCTGTGATGATGCAGTGAGGATGCAGTGATGATGCAGTGATGATGCAGTGATGATGCTGTTATGATGCAGTGATGATGGTGTGACGATGCAGTGAGGATGCTGTGATGATGCAGTGATGAGGCAGTGATGATGCTGTGAAGACGTTCTGATGATGCTGTGATGCTGCAGTGATGATGCAGTGATGATGCTGTGATGATGGTGTGATGATGCAGTGATGATGCAGTGATGATGGTGTGATGATGCTGTGATGATGCAGTGATGATGCTGTGATGAAGCAGTAATGATGCAGTGATGATGCAGTGATGATGTTGTGATGATGCTGTGATGATGCAGTGATTATGCTGTGATGATGGTGTGATGATGCAGTGATTATGGTGTGATGATGCAGTGATGATGCAGTGATGATGCTGTGATGATGCAGTGATGATACTGTGATGAAGCAGTAATGATGCAGTGATGATGCAGTGATGATGTTGTGATGATGCTGTGATGATGCAGTGATTATGGTGTGATGATGGTGTGATGATGCAGTGATTATGGTGTGATGATGCAGTGATGATGCAGTGATGATGCTGTGATGATACAGTGATGATGTAATGATGATGCTGTGATAATGCTGTGATGATGCAGTGATGATGCTGTAATGATGCTGTGATGATGCTGTGATGATGGTGTGATGATGCAGTGATGATGCAGTGATGATGCTGTGATGATACAGTGATGATGTAATGATGATGCTGTGATGATGCAGTGATGATGGTGTGATGCTGCAGTGATGATGCAGTGATGATGCTGTGATGCTGCAGTGATGATGCAGTTATGATGCAGTGATGATGCAGTGATGATGGTGTGATGCTGCAGTGATGATGCTGTGATGATGCAGTGATGATGCTGTGATGATGCTGTGATGATGCAGTGATGATGCAGTGATGATGAAGTGATGATGCAGTGATGATGCTGTTATGACACAGTGATGATACTGTGATGATGCAGTGATGATGCTGTGATGATGGTGTGATGATGCAATGATGATGGTGTGATGATGCATTGATGATGCTGTGATGATGCAGTGATGATGCAGTGATGATGGTGTGATGATGCAGTGATGATGCTGTGATGATGCTGTGAAGACGTTCTGATGATGCTCTGATGCTGCAGTGATGATGCTTTGATGATGCTGTGATGATGCAGTGATGATGCTGTGATGATGCAGTGATGATAGTGTGATGCTGCAGTGATGATGCTGTGATGATGCAGTGATGATGCTGTGATGATGCTGTGATGATGAAGTGATGATGAAGTGATGATGTTGTTATGACACAGTGATGATGCAGTCATGATGGTGTGATGCTGCAGTGATGATGCAGTGATGATGCTGTGATGATGGTGTGATGCTGCAGTGATGATGCTGTGATGATGCTGTGATGATGCAGTGATGATGCTGTGATGATGCTGTGATGATGAAGTGATGATGCAGTGATGATGCTGTGATGATGCTGTGATGATGCAGTGATGATGCTTTGATGACGCTGTGATGATGCAGATGATGCAGTGATGATGGTGTGATGCTGCAGTGATGATGCTGTGATGATGCAGTGATGATGCTGTGATGCTGCAGTGATGATGCTGTGATGATGCTGTGATGATGGTGTGATGATGCTGTGATGATACTGTGTTGATGCAGTGATGATGCTTTGATGATGCTGTGATGATGCAGTGATGATGCAGTGATGATGGTGTGATGATGCAGTGAGGATGCTGTGATGATGCAGTGATGATGCAGTGATGATGATGTGTTGATGTAGTGTTGACGCTGCGATGATGATGTTGTGATAATGCAGTGGTGATGGTGTGATGATGCTGTGATGATGCAGTGATGATGCTTTGATGACGCTGTGATGATGCTGTGATGATGCAGTGATGATGCAGTGATGATGGTGGGATGATGCAGTGAGGATGCTGTGATGATGTAGTGATGATGCAGTGATGATGCTGTGATGACACTGTGGTGATTTTGTGATGATTTTGTGATGATGCAGTGATGACACTGTGATGATGCTGTGACGATGCAGTGATGATGCAGTGATGATGCGGTGATGATGTAGTGATGATGCTGTGATGATACTGTGATGATGCAGTGATGATGCAGTGATGATGGTGTGATGATGCAGTGAGTATGCAGTGAGTATGCAGTGATGATGCAGTGATGATGCTGTGATGACACAGTGATGATGCAGTGATGATGCAGTGATGATGCTGTGGTGATGCAGTGATGATGAAGTGATGATGCTGTGATGACACAGTGATGACGCAGTGATGATGTAGTTATGATGCAGTGATAATGCTGTGATGCTGCTGTGATGATGCAGTGATGATGCAGTGATGATGTTATGATGATGCTGTGATGATGCAGTGATGATGGTGTGATGATGGTGTGATGACGCAGTGATGATGCTCTGAAGATGCAGTGATGATGCTGTGATGATACTGTGATGATGCAGTGATGATGCTGTGATGATGCTGTGATGATGCAGTGATGATGCAGTGATGATGAAGTGATGATGCAGTGATGATGCTGTTATGACAGTGATGATGCTGTGATGATGCAGTGATGATGCTGTGATGATGCTGTGATGATGCAGTGATGATGCAGTGATGATGAAGTGATGATGCAGTGATGATGCTGTTATGACACAGTGATGATGCTGTGATGATGCTGTGATGATGCTGTGATGATACTGTGATGATGCAGTGATGATGCAGTGATGATGGTGTGATGCTGCAGTGATGATGCTGTGATGATGCAGTGATGATGCTGTGATGATGCTGTGATGATGAAGTGATGATGCAGTGATGATGTTGTTATGACACAGTGATGATGCAGTGATGATGCTGTGATGATGCAGTGATGATGCAGTGATGATGCTGTGATGATGCTGTTATGAAAGAGTGATGATGCAGTGATGATGCAGTGATGATGCTTTGATGACGCTGTGATGATGCTGTGATGATGCAGTGAGGATGCAGTGATGATGCAGTGATGATGAA
This sequence comes from Somateria mollissima, assembly GCA_951411735.1. Classification (NCBI taxonomy): domain Eukaryota; kingdom Metazoa; phylum Chordata; class Aves; order Anseriformes; family Anatidae; genus Somateria; species Somateria mollissima. The sequence continues at coordinate 548,772 of CATOCB010000086.1, read as the reverse complement.
GTGATGATGCTGTTATGATGCAGTGATGATGGTGTGACGATGCAGTGAGGATGCTGTGATGATGCAGTGATGAGGCAGTGATGATGCTGTGAAGACGTTCTGATGATGCTGTGATGCTGCAGTGATGATGCTGTGATGATGGTGTGATGATGCAGTGATGATGCAGTGATGATACTGTGATGATGCAGTGATGATGCTGTGATGATGCAGTGATGATGCAGTGATGATGCAGTGATGATGCTTTGATGATGCAGTGATGATGCAGTGATGACACAGTGATGATGCAGTGATGATGCTGTGATGACACAGTGATGACGCAGTGATGACGCTGTGATGATGCTGTGATGATGCTGTGATGATGAAGTGATGATGCTGTGATGGTGCAGTGATGATGCTGTGATGATGCAGTGATGATGCAATGATGATGGTGTGATGATGCAGTGATGATGCTGTGATGATGCAGTGATGATGCAATGATGATGGTGTGATGATGCAGTGATGATGCAGTGATGACGCAGTGATGATGCAGTGATGATACTGTGATGACGCAGTGATGATGCAGTGATGATGCATTGATGATGCTGTGATGATGCAGTGATGATGAAGTGATGATGCTGTGATGACACAGTGATGATGCAGTGATGATGCAGTGATGATGCAGTGATGATGCTGTGATGATGCAGTGATGATGCTGTGATGATGCAGTGATGATGCAGTGATGATGTTATGATGATGCTGTGATGATGCAGTGATGATGGTGTGATGATGCTGTGATGATACTGTGATGATGCAGTGATGATGCTGTGATGATGCTGTGATGATGCAATGATGATGGTGTGATGATGCAGTGATGATGCAGTGATGATGCTGTGATGATGCTGTGATGATGCAATGATGATGGTGTGATGATGCAGTGATGATGCAGTGATGATGCAGTGATGATGCTGTGATGATGCTGTGATGATGCAGTGATGATGCAGTGATGATGCAGTGATGATGCTGTAATGAAACTGTGATGATGCAGTGATGATGCTGTGATGACACTGTGATGATGCAGTGATGATGCTGTGATGATGCAGTGATGATGCAGTGATGATGCAGTGATGATGCTGTTATGACACAGTGATGATGCAGTGATGATGCAGTGATGATGGTGTGATGATGCAGTGATGATGCAGTGATGACACAGTGATGATGCAGTGATGATGCTGTGACGATGCAGTGATGATGCTGTGATGATGCAGTGATGATGCAGTGATGATGCTGTGATGATGCAGTGATGATGCAGTGATGATGCAGTGAGGATGCTGTGATGATGCAGTGATGATGCTGTTATGACACTGTGATGATGCAGTGATGATGCAGTGAGGATGCTGTGAAGACGTTCTGATGATGCTGTGATGCTGTAGTGATGATGCTGTGATGATGCTGTGATGATGGTGTGATGATGCAGTTATGATGGTGTGATGATGCAGTTATGATGTTGTGATGATGCAGTGATGATGCTGTGATGATGCAGTGATGATGCAATGATGATGCTGTGATGATGCAGTGATGATGCAGTGATGATGAAGTGATGATGCAGTGATGATGCTGTGATGACACAGTGATGATGCAGTGATGATGCAGTGATGATGCTGTGATGATGCAGTGATGATGAAGTGATGATGCTGTGATGACACAGTGATGACGCAGTGATGATGCAGTGATGATGGTGTGATGATGCTGTGATGATGCTGTGATGAAGCTGTGATGATGCAGTGATGATGCAGTGATGATGTTATGATGATGCTGTGATGATGCAGTGATGATGGTGTGATGATGGTGTGATGACGCAGTGATGATGCTCTGATGATGCAGTGATGATGCTGTGATGATACTGTGATGATGCAGTGATGATGCTGTGATGATGCAGTGATGATGCAGTGATGATGAAGTGATGATGCAGTGATGATGCTGTTATGACACAGTGATGATGCTGTGATGATGCAGTGATGATGCAATGATGATGGTGTGATGATGCAGTGATGATGCAGTGATGATGGTGTTATGAAGCTGTGATGATGCTGTGATGATGCTGTGATGATGGTGTGATGATGCTGTGATGATGCTGTGATGATGCTGTGATGATGCAGTGATGATGCAGTGATGATGTTATGATGATGCTGTGATGATGTAGTGATGATGGTGTGATGATGGTGTGATGACGCAGTGATGATGCTCTGATGATGCAGTGATGATGCTGTGATGATACTGTGATGATGCAGTGATGATGCTGTGATGATGCTGTGATGATGCAGTGATGATGCTGTGATGATGAAGTGATGATGCAGTGATGATGCTGTTATGACACAGTGATGATGCTGTGATGCTGCAGTGATGATGCTGTGATGATGGTGTGATGATGCAGTGATGATGCAGTGATGATGGTGTGATGATGCAGTGATGATGCTGTGATGATGCAGTGATGATGCAGTGATGATGGTGTGATGATGCTTTGATGATGCAGTGATGATGCAGTGATGACACAGTGATGACGCAGTGATGATGCTGTGATGACACAGTGATGATGCAGTGATGATGCTGTGATGATGCTGTGATGATGCAGTGATGATGGTGTGATAATGGTGTGATGATGCTGTGATGATACTGTGATGATGCAGCGATGATGCTGTGATGATGCAGCGATGATGCTGTGATGATGCTGTGATGATGCTGTGATGATGGTGTGATGATGCAGTTATGATGGTGTGATGATGCTGTGATGATGCTGTGATGATGCAGTGATGATGCAGTGATGATGGTGTGATGATGCAGTGAGGATTCTGTGATGATGCTGTGATGATGCAGTGATGATGCAGTGATGATGCTGTGATGATGTTGTGACTATGCAGTGATGATGCTGTGATGATGCTGTTATGACAAAGTGATGATGCAGTGATGATGCGGTGATGATGCAGTGATGATGCTTTGCTGACGGTGTGATGATGCTGTGATGATGCAGTGATGATGCAGTGATGATGGTGTGATGATGCAGTGATGATGCAGTGATGATGCTGTGATGATGCATTGATGATTCAGTGATGATGCTGTGATGATGGAGTGATGCTGCAGTGATGATGCAGTGATGATGCAGTGATGATGCAGCGATGATTCTTTGATGACGCTGTGATGATGCTGTGATGATGAAGTGATGATGCAGTGATGATGTTGTTATGACACAGTGATGATACAGTGATGATGCTGTGATGATGCAGTGATGATGCAGTGATGATGCTGTGATGATGGTGTGATGCAGCAGTGATGATGCAGTGATGATGCTGTGATGATACAGTGATGATGCTGTGATGATGCTGTGATGATGAAGTGATGATGCAGTGATGATGCTGTGATGATGCAGTGATGATGCAGTGATGATGCTGTGATGATGTAGTGAAGATGCAGTGATGATGCTGTGATGATGCTGTGAAGACGTTCTGATGATGCTGTGATGCTGCTGTGATGCTGCTGTGATGATGCTGTGATGATGGTGTGATGATGCTGTGATGATACTGTTATGATGCAGTGATGATGCTGTGATGATGCTGTGATGATGCAGTGATGATGCAGTGATGATGGTGTGATGATGCAGTGAGGATGCTGTGATGATGGTGTGATGCTGCAGTGATGATGCAGTGATGATGCTGTGATGATGCAGTGATGATGCTGTGATGATGCTGTGATGATGAAGTGATGATGCAGTGATGATGTTGTGATGATGCTGTGATGATGCAGTGATGATGCTTTGATGACGCTGGGATGATGCAGTTATGATGCAGTGATGATGGTGTGATGATGCAGTGAGGATGCTGTGATGATGCAGTGATGATGCTGTGATGCTGCAGTGATGATGCTGTGATGATGCTGTGATGATGGTGTGATGATGCTGTGATGATACTGTGATGATGCAGTGATGATGCTTTGATGATGCTGTGATGATGCAGTGATGATGCAGTGATGATGGTGTGATGATGCAGTGAGGATGCTGTGATGATGCAGTGATGATGCAGTGATGATAATGTGTTGATGTAGTGTTGACGCTGCGATGATGATGTTGTGATAATGCAGTGGTGATGGTGTGATGATGCTGTGATGATGCAGTGATGATGCTTTGATGACGCTGTGATGATGCTGTGATGATGCAGTGATGATGCAGTGATGATGGTGGGATGATGCAGTGAGGATGCTGTGATGATGTAGTGATGATGCAGTGATGATGCTGTGATGACACTGTGGTGATTTTGTGATGATTTTGTTATGATGCAGTGATGATACTGTGATGATGCAATGATGATGCTTTGATGACCGTGTGTTGATGGTGTGATGATGCTTTGATGATGCAGTGATTATGCAGTGATGACACTGTGATGATGCTGTGACGATGCAGTGATGATGCAGTGATGATGCAGTGATGATGTAGTGATGATGCTGTGATGATGCTGTGATGATGCAGTGATGATGCAATGATGATTGTGTGATGATGCAGTGATGATGCAGTGATGATGCAGTGATGATGCTGTGATGATGCAGTGATGATGGTGTGATGATGCAGTGATGATGCAGTGATGATGCTGTTATGACACTGTGATGATGCAGTGATGATGCAGTGATGATACTGTGAAGACGTTCTGATGATGCTGTGATGCTGCAGTGATGATGTAGTGATGATGCTGTGATGATGCTGTGATGATGCAGTGATGATGCTGTGATGATGCAGTGATGATGTAATGATGATGGTGTGATGATGCAGTGATGATGCAATGATGATGGTGTGATGATGCAGTGATGATGCAGTGATGACACAGTGATGATGCAGTGATGATGCTGTGATGACACAGTGATGATGCAGTGATGATGCATTGATGATGCTGTGATGATTCTGTGATGATGGTGTGATGATGCTGTGATGATGCTGTGATGATACTGTGATGATGCAGTGATGATGCAGTGATGATGGTGTGATGCTGCAGTGATGATGCTGTGATGATGCAGTGATGATGCTGTGATGATGCTGTGATGATGAAGTGATGATGCAGTGATGATGTTGTTATGACACAGTGATGATGCAGTGATGATGCTGTGATGATGCAGTGATGATGCAGTGATGATGCTGTGATGATGCTGTTATGACAAAGTGATGATGCAGTGATGATGCAGTGATGATGCTTTGATGACGCTGTGATGATGCTGTGATGATGCAGTGAGGATGCAGTGATGATGCAGTGATGATGCAGTGATGATGCTGTTATGATGCAGTGATGATGGTGTGAGGATGCTGTGATGATGCAGTGATGAGGCAGTGATGATGCTGTGAAGACGTTCTGATGATGCTGTGATGCTGCAGTGATGATGCAGTGATGATGCTGTGATGCTGGTGTGATGATGCAGTGATGATGGTGTGATGATGCAGTGATGATGCTGTTATGACAAAGTGATGATGCAGTGATGATGGTGTGATGATGCTTTGATGATGCAGTGATGATGCAGTGATGACACAGTGATGATGCAGTGATGATGCTGTGATGACACAGTGATGATGCAGTGATGATGCTGTGATGATTCTGTGATGATGCAGTGATGATGAAGTGATGATGCTGTGATGACACAGTGATGACGCAGTGATGATGCAGTGATGATGCTGTGATGATGCAGTGATGATTGTGTGATGATGGTGTGATGATGCAGTGATGATGCAGTGATGATACTGTGATGATGCTGTGATGATGGTGTGATGATGCAGTGATGATGCTGTGATGATGCATTGATGATGCTGTGATGATGCAGTGATGATGCAGTGATGATGGTGTGATGATGCAGTGATGATGCTGTGATGATGCAGTGATGATGCAGTGATGATGCAGTGATGATGCTGTGATGATGCTGTGAAGACGTTCTGATGATGCTGTGATGCTGCAGTGATGATGCTGTGATGATGCTGTGATGCTGCAGTGATGATGCTGTGATGATGCAGTGATGATGCTGTGATGATGCTGTGATGATGAAGTGATGATGCAGTGATGATGTTGTTATGACACAGTGATGATGCTGTGATGATGCTGTGATGATGCAGTGATGATGCAGTGATGATGCAGTGATGATGCTGTGATGATGCAGTGATGATGCTGTGATGATGCTGTGATGATGAAGTGATGATGCAGTGATGATGCTGTGATGATGCTTTGATGATGCAAGGATTATGCAGTGATGACACTGTGATGATGCTGTGACGATGCAGTGATGATGCAGTGATGATGCGGTGATGATGTAGTGATGATGCTGTGATGATACTGTGATGATGCAGTGATGATGCTGTGATGATGCTGTGATGATGCAATGATGATGGTGTGATGATGCAGTGATGATGCAGTGATGATGCTGTGATGATGCTGTGATGATGCAGTGATGATGGTGTGATGATGCAGTGATGATGCTCTGATGATGCTGTAATGATACTGTGATGATGTAGTGATGATGCTGTGATGACACTGTGATGATGCAGTGATGATGCTGTGATGATGCAGTGATGATGAAGTGATGATGCAGTGATGATGCTGTTATGACACAGTGATGATGCAGTGATGATGCAGTGATGATGCAGTGATGATGCAGTGATGATGGTGTGATGATGCAGTGAGTATGCAGTGATGATGCTGTGACGATGCAGTGATGATGCTGTGATGATGCAGTGATGATGCAGTGATGATGCTGTGATGATGCAGTGATGATGCTGTTATGACACTGTGATGATGCAGTGATGATGCAGTAATGATGCTGTGAAGACTTTCTGATGATGCTGTGATGCTGCAGTGATGATGCTGTGATGATGCTGTGATGATGGTGTGATGATGCAGTGATGATGCAGTTATGATGGTGTGATGATGCAGTGATGATGCTGTGATGATGCAGTGATGATGCAATGATGATGGTGTGATGATGCAGTGATGATGCAGTGATGACACAGTGATGATGCAGTGATGATGCTGTGATGACACAGTGATGATGCAGTGATGATGCTGTGATGATGCAGTGATGATGAAGTGATGATGCTGTGATGACACAGTGATGATGCAGTGATGATGCAGTGATGATGCAGTGATGATGGTGTGATGATGCAGTGATGATGCTGTGATGATGCAGTGATGATGCAGTGATGATGTTATGATGATGCTGTGATGATGCAGTGATGATGGTGTGATGATGGTGTGATGATGCAGTGATGATGCTCTGATGATGCTGTGATGATGCTGTGATGATACTGTGATGATGCAGTGATGATGCTGTGATGATGCTGTGATGATGCAGTGATGATGCAGTGATGATGAAGTGATGATGCAGTGATGATGCTGTTATGACACAGTGATGATGCTGTGATGATGCAGTGATGATGCTGTGATGATGCTGTGATGATGGTGTGATGATGCAGTGATGATGGTGTGATGATGCTGTGATGATGCTGTGATGATGCTGTGATGATGCTGTGATGATGCTGTGATGATGCAGTGATGATGCTGTGATGATGCTGTGATGACACAGTGATGATGCAGTGATGATGTTGTTATGACACAGTGATGATGCAGTGATGATGCTGTGATGATGCAGTGATGATGCAGTGATGATGCTGTGATGATGCTGTTATGACAATGTGATGATGCAGTGATGATGCAGTGATGATGCAGTGATGATGCTTTGATGACGCTGTGATGATGCTGTGATGATGCAGTGAGGATGCAGTGATGATGCAGTGATGATGCAGTGATGATGCTGTTATGATGCAGTGATGATGGTGTGACGATGCAGTGAGGATGCTGTGATGATGCAGTGATGAGGCAGTGATGATGCTGTGAAGACGTTCTGATGATGCTGTGATGCTGCAGTGATGATGCAGTGATGATGCTGTGATGATGGGGTGATGATGCAGTGATGATGGTGTGATGATGGTGTGATGCTGCAGTGATGATGCAGTGATGATGCAGTTATGATGGTGTGATGATGCAGTGATGATGCTGTGATGATGCAGTGATGATGCAGTGATGATGCTGTGATGATGCAGTGATGATGCTGTTATGACACTGTGATGATGCAGTGATGATGCAGTAATGATGCTGTGAAGACTTTCTGATGATGCTGTGATGCTGCAGTGATGATGCTGTGATGATGCTGTGATGATGGTGTGATGATGCAGTGATGATGCAGTTATGATGGTGTGATGATGCAGTGATGATGCTGTGATGATGCAGTGATGATGCAATGATGATGGTGTGATGATGCAGTGATGATGCAGTGATGACACAGTGATGATGCAGTGATGATGCTGTGATGACACAGTGATGATGCAGTGATGATGCTGTGATGATGCAGTGATGATGAAGTGATGATGCTGTGATGACACAGTGATGATGCAGTGATGATGCAGTGATGATGCAGTGATGATGGTGTGATGATGCAGTGATGATGCTGTGATGATGCAGTGATGATGCAGTGATGATGTTATGATGATGCTGTGATGATGCAGTGATGATGGTGTGATGATGGTGTGATGATGCAGTGATGATGCTCTGATGATGCTGTGATGATGCTGTGATGATACTGTGATGATGCAGTGATGATGCTGTGATGATGCTGTGATGATGCAGTGATGATGCAGTGATGATGAAGTGATGATGCAGTGATGATGCTGTTATGACACAGTGATGATGCTGTGATGATGCAGTGATGATGCTGTGATGATGCTGTGATGATGGTGTGATGATGCAGTGATGATGGTGTGATGATGCTGTGATGATGCTGTGATGATGCTGTGATGATGCTGTGATGATGCTGTGATGATGCAGTGATGATGCTGTGATGATGCTGTGATGACACAGTGATGATGCAGTGATGATGTTGTTATGACACAGTGATGATGCAGTGATGATGCTGTGATGATGCAGTGATGATGCAGTGATGATGCTGTGATGATGCTGTTATGACAATGTGATGATGCAGTGATGATGCAGTGATGATGCAGTGATGATGCTTTGATGACGCTGTGATGATGCTGTGATGATGCAGTGAGGATGCAGTGATGATGCAGTGATGATGCAGTGATGATGCTGTTATGATGCAGTGATGATGGTGTGACGATGCAGTGAGGATGCTGTGATGATGCAGTGATGAGGCAGTGATGATGCTGTGAAGACGTTCTGATGATGCTGTGATGCTGCAGTGATGATGCAGTGATGATGCTGTGATGATGGGGTGATGATGCAGTGATGATGGTGTGATGATGGTGTGATGCTGCAGTGATGATGCAGTGATGATGCAGTTATGATGGTGTGATGATGCAGTGATGATGCTGTGATGATGCAGTGATGATGCAATGATGATGGTGTGATGATGCAGTGATGATGCTCTGATGATGGTGTGATGATGCTGTGAGGATACTGTGATGATGCAGTGATGATGCTGTGATGATGCAGTGATGATGCAGTGATGATGAAGTGATGATGCAGTGATGATGCTGTTATGACACAGTGATGATGCTGTGATGATGCAGTGATGATGCTGTGATGATGCTGTGATGATGGTGTGATGATGCAGTGATGATGGTGTGATGATGCTGTGATGATGCTGTGATGATTGTGTGATGATGCTGTGATGATGCTGTGATGATACTGTGTTGATGCAGTGATGATGCAGTGATGATGCTGTGATGATGCAGTGATGATGCTGTGATGATGAAGTGATGATGCAGTGATGATGTTTTTATGACACAGTGATGATGCAGTGATGATGCTGTGATGATGCAGTGATGATGCAGTGATGATGCTTTGATGATGCTGTTATGACAAAGTGATGATGCAGTGATGATGCAGTGATGATGCAGTGATGATGCTTTGATGACGCTGTGATGATGCTGTGATGATGCAGTGAGGATGCAGTGATGATGCAGTGATGATGCTGTGATGACACAGTGATGATGCAGTGATGATGCAGTGATGATGCAGTGATGATGGTGTGATGATGCAGTGATGATGCTGTGATGATGCAGTGATGATGCAGTGATGATGTTATGATGATGCTGTGATGATGCAGTGATGATGGTGTGATGATGGTGTGATGATGCAGTGATGATGCTCTGATGATGCTGTGATGATACTGTGATGATGCAGTGATGATGCTGTGATGATGCTGTGATGATGCAGTGATGATGCAGTGATGATGAAGTGATGATGCAGTGATGATGCTGTTATGACACAGTGATGATGCTGTGATGATGCAGTGATGATGCTGTGATGATGCTGTGATGATGGTGTGATGATGCAGTGATGATGGTGTGATGATGCTGTGATGATGCTGTGATGATGCTGTGATGATGCTGTGATGATGCTGTGATGATACTGTGATGATGCAGTGATGATGCAGTGATGATGCTGTGATGATGCAGTGATGATGCTGTGATGATGCAGTGATGATGCTGTGATGATGCTGTGATGACACAGTGATGATGCAGTGATGATGTTGTTATGACACAGTGATGATGCAGTGATGATGCTGTGATGATGCAGTGATGATGCAGTGATGATGCTGTTATGACAATGTGATGATGCAGTGATGATGCAGTGATGATGCAGTGATGATGCTTTGATGACGCTGTGATGATGCTGTGATGATGCAGTGAGGATGCAGTGATGATGCAGTGATGATGCAGTGATGATGCTGTTATGATGCAGTGATGATGGTGTGACGATGCAGTGAGGATGCTGTGATGATGCAGTGATGAGGCAGTGATGATGCTGTGAAGACGTTCTGATGATGCTGTGATGCTGCAGTGATGATGCAGTGATGATGCTGTGATGATGGTGTGATGATGCAGTGATGATGGTGTGATGATGGTGTGATGATGCAGTGATGATGCAGTGATGATGCAGTTATGATGGTGTGATGATGCAGTGATGATGCTGTGATGATGCAGTGATGATGCAATGATGATGGTGTGATGATGCAGTGATGATGCTCTGATGATGGTGTGATGATGCTGTGAGGATACTGTGATGATGCAGTGATGATGCTGTGATGATGCAGTGATGATGCAGTGATGATGAAGTGATGATGCAGTGATGATGCTGTTATGACACAGTGATGATGCTGTGATGATGCAGTGATGATGCTGTGATGATGCTGTGATGATGGTGTGATGATGCAGTGATGATGGTGTGATGATGCTGTGATGATGCTGTGATGATTGTGTGATGATGCTGTGATGATGCTGTGATGATACTGTGTTGATGCAGTGATGATGCAGTGATGATGCTGTGATGATGCAGTGATGATGCTGTGATGATGAAGTGATGATGCAGTGATGATGTTTTTATGACACAGTGATGATGCAGTGATGATGCTGTGATGATGCAGTGATGATGCAGTGATGATGCTTTGATGATGCTGTTATGACAAAGTGATGATGCAGTGATGATGCAGTGATGATGCAGTGATGATGCTTTGATGACGCTGTGATGATGCTGTGATGATGCAGTGAGGATGCAGTGATGATGCAGTGATGATGCAGTGATGATGCTGTTATGATGCAGTGATGATGGTGTGACGATGCAGTGAGGATGCTGTGATGATGCAGTGATGAGGCAGTGATGATGCTGTGAAGACGTTCTGATGATGCTGTGATGCTGCAGTGATGATGCAGTGATGATGCTGTGATGATGGTGTGATGATGCAGTGATGATGCAGTGATGATGGTGTGATGATGCAGTGATGATGCTGTGATGATGCAGTGATGATGCAGTGATGATGGTGTGATGATGCTTTGATGATGCAGTGATGATGCAGTGATGACACAGTGATGATGCAGTGATGATGCTGTGATGATGCAGTGATGATGCAATGATGATGGTGTGATGATACAGTGATGATGCTGTGATGATGCTGTGATGATGGTGCAGTGATGATGCAGTGATGATGCTGTGATGATGCAGTGAGGATTCTGTGATGATGCTGTGATGACACAGTGATGATGCAGTGATGATGCAGTGATGATGCAGTGATGATGGTGTGATGATGCAGTGATGATGCTGTGATGATGCAGTGATGATGCAGTGATGATGTTATGATGATGCTGTGATGATGCAGTGATGATGGTGTGATGATGGTGTGATGATGCAATGATGATGCTCTGATGATGCTGTGATGATGCTGTGATGATACTGTGATGATGCAGTGATGATGCTGTGATGATGCTGTGATGATGCAGTGATGATGCAGTGATGATGAAGTGATGATGCAGTGATGATGCTGTTATGACACAGTGATGATGCTGTGATGATGCAGTGATGATGCTGTGATGATGCTGTGATGATGGTGTGATGATGCAGTGATGATGGTGTGATGATGCTGTGATGATGCTGTGATGATGGTGTGATGATGCTGTGATGATGCTGTGATGATACTGTGATGATGCAGTGATGATGCAGTGATGATGGTGTGATGCTGCAGTGATGATGCTGTGATGATGCAGTGATGATGCTGTGATGATGCTGTGATGATGAAGTGATGATGCAGTGATGATGTTGTTATGACACAGTGATGATGCAGTGATGATGCTGTGATGATGCAGTGATGATGCAGTGATGATGCTGTGATGATGCTGTTATGACAAAGTGATGATGCAGTGATGATGCAGTGATGATGCAGTGATGATGCTTTGATGACGCTGTGATGATGCTGTGATGATGCAGTGAGGATGCAGTGATGATGCAGTGATGATGCAGTGATGATGCTGTTATGATGCAGTGATGATGGTGTGACGATGCAGTGAGGATGCTGTGATGATGCAGTGATGAGGCAGTGATGATGCTGTGAAGACGTTCTGATGATGCTGTGATGCTGCAGTGATGATGCAGTGATGATGCTGTGATGATGGTGTGATGATGCAGTGATGATGCAGTGATGATGGTGTGATGATGCTGTGATGATGCAGTGATGATGCTGTGATGAAGCAGTAATGATGCAGTGATGATGCAGTGATGATGTTGTGATGATGCTGTGATGATGCAGTGATTATGGTGTGATGATGGTGTGATGATGCAGTGATTATGGTGTGATGATGCAGTGATGATGCAGTGATGATGCTGTGATGATGCAGTGATGATACTGTGATGAAGCAGTAATGATGCAGTGATGATGCAGTGATGATGTTGTGATGATGCTGTGATGATGCAGTGATTATGGTGTGATGATGGTGTGATGATGCAGTGATTATGGTGTGATGATGCAGTGATGATGCAGTGATGATGCTGTGATGATACAGTGATGATGTAATGATGATGCTGTGATAATGCTGTGATGATGCAGTGATGATGCTGTAATGATGCTGTGATGATGCTGTGATGATGGTGTGATGATGCAGTGATGATGCAGTGATGATGCTGTGATGATACAGTGATGATGTAATGATGATGCTGTGATGATGCAGTGATGATGGTGTGATGCTGCAGTGATGATGCAGTGATGATGCTGTGATGCTGCAGTGATGATGCAGTTATGATGCAGTGATGATGCAGTGATGATGGTGTGATGCTGCAGTGATGATGCTGTGATGATGCAGTGATGATGCTGTGATGATGCTGTGATGATGCAGTGATGATGCAGTGATGATGAAGTGATGATGCAGTGATGATGCTGTTATGACACAGTGATGATACTGTGATGATGCAGTGATGATGCTGTGATGATGGTGTGATGATGCAATGATGATGGTGTGATGATGCATTGATGATGCTGTGATGATGCAGTGATGATGCAGTGATGATGGTGTGATGATGCAGTGATGATGCTGTGATGATGCTGTGAAGACGTTCTGATGATGCTCTGATGCTGCAGTGATGATGCTGTGATGATGCTGTGATGATGCAGTGATGATGCTGTGATGATGCAGTGATGATAGTGTGATGCTGCAGTGATGATGCTGTGATGATGCAGTGATGATGCTGTGATGATGCTGTGATGATGAAGTGATGATGCAGTGATGATGTTGTTATGACACAGTGATGATGCAGTCATGATGGTGTGATGCTGCAGTGATGATGCAGTGATGATGCTGTGATGATGGTGTTATGCTGCAGTGATGATGCTGTGATGATGCTGTGATGATGCAGTGATGATGCTGTGATGATGCTGTGATGATGAAGTGATGATGCAGTGATGATGCTGTGATGATGCTGTGATGATGCAGTGATGATGCTTTGATGACGCTGTGATGATGCAGATGATGCAGTGATGATGGTGTGATGCTGCAGTGATGATGCTGTGATGATGCAGTGATGATGCTGTGATGCTGCAGTGATGATGCTGTGATGATGCTGTGATGATGGTGTGATGATGCTGTGATGATACTGTGTTGATGCAGTGATGATGCTTTGATGATGCTGTGATGATGCAGTGATGATGCAGTGATGATGGTGTGATGATGCAGTGAGGATGCTGTGATGATGCAGTGATGATGCAGTGATGATGATGTGTTGATGTAGTGTTGACGCTGCGATGATGATGTTGTGATAATGCAGTGGTGATGGTGTGATGATGCTGTGATGATGCAGTGATGATGCTTTGATGACGCTGTGATGATGCTGTGATGATGCAGTGATGATGCAGTGATGATGGTGGGATGATGCAGTGAGGATGCTGTGATGATGTAGTGATGATGCAGTGATGATGCTGTGATGACACTGTGGTGATTTTGTGATGATTTTGTGATGATGCAGTGATGATACTGTGATGATGCAATGATGATGCTTTGATGACCGTGTGTTGATGGTGTGATGATGCTTTGATGATGCAGTGATTATGCAGTGATGACACTGTGATGATGCTGTGACGATGCAGTGATGATGCAGTGATGATGCGGTGATGATGTAGTGATGATGCTGTGATGATACTGTGATGATGCAGTGATGATGCAGTGATGATGCAGTGAGTATGCAGTGAGTATGCAGTGATGATGCAGTGATGATGCTGTGATGACACAGTGATGATGCAGTGATGATGCAGTGATGATGCTGTGGTGATGCAGTGATGATGAAGTGATGATGCTGTGATGACACAGTGATGACGCAGTGATGATGTAGTTATGATGCAGTGATAATGCTGTGATGCTGCAGTGATGATGCTGTGATGATGCAGTGATGATGCAGTGATGATGTTATGATGATGCTGTGATGATGCAGTGATGATGGTGTGATGATGGTGTGATGACGCAGTGATGATGCTCTGAAGATGCAGTGATGATGCTGTGATGATACTGTGATGATGCAGTGATGATGCTGTGATGATGCTGTGATGATGCAGTGATGATGCAGTGATGATGAAGTGATGATGCAGTGATGATGCTGTTATGACAGTGATGATGCTGTGATGATGCAGTGATGATGCTGTGATGATGCTGTGATGATGCAGTGATGATGCAGTGATGATGAAGTGATGATGCAGTGATGATGCTGTTATGACACAGTGATGATGCTGTGATGATGCTGTGATGATGCTGTGATGATACTGTGATGATGCAGTGATGATGCAGTGATGATGGTGTGATGCTGCAGTGATGATGCTGTGATGATGCAGTGATGATGCTGTGATGATGCTGTGATGATGAAGTGATGATGCAGTGATGATGTTGTTATGACACAGTGATGATGCAGTGATGATGCTGTGATGATGCAGTGATGATGCAGTGATGATGCTGTGATGATGCTGTTATGAAAGAGTGATGATGCAGTGATGATGCAGTGATGATGCAGTGATGATGCTTTGATGACGCTGTGATGATGCTGTGATGATGCAGTGAGGATGCAGTGATGATGCAGTGATGATGAAGTGATGATGCTGTTATGATGCAGTGATGATGGTGTGACGATGCAGTGAGGATGCTGTGATGATGCAGTGATGAGGCAGTGATGATGCTGTGAAGACGTTCTGATGATGCTGTGATGCTGCAGTGATGATGCTGTGATGATGGTGTGATGATGCAGTGATGATGCAGTGATGATACTGTGATGATGCAGTGATGATGCTGTGATGATGCAGTGATGATGCAGTGATGATGCAGTGATGATGCTTTGATGATGCAGTGATGATGCAGTGATGACACAGTGATGATGCAGTGATGATGCTGTGATGACACAGTGATGACGCAGTGATGACGCTGTGATGATGCTGTGATGATGCTGTGATGATGAAGTGATGATGCTGTGATGGTGCAGTGATGATGCTGTGATGATGCAGTGATGATGCAATGATGATGGTGTGATGATGCAGTGATGATGCTGTGATGATGCAGTGATGATGCAATGATGATGGTGTGATGATGCAGTGATGATGCAGTGATGACGCAGTGATGATGCAGTGATGATACTGTGATGACGCAGTGATGATGCAGTGATGATGCATTGATGATGCTGTGATGATGCAGTGATGATGAAGTGATGATGCTGTGATGACACAGTGATGATGCAGTGATGATGGTGTGATGATGCAGTGATGATGCTGTGATGATGCAGTGATGATGCTGTGATGATGCAGTGATGATGCAGTGATGATGTTATTATGATGCTGTGATGATGCAGTGATGATGGTGTGATGATGCTGTGATGATACTGTGATGATGCAGTGATGATGCTGTGATGATGCTGTGATGATGCAATGATGATGGTGTGATGATGCAGTGATGATGCAGTGATGATGCTGTGATGATGCTGTGATGATGCAATGATGATGGTGTGATGATGCAGTGATGATGCAGTGATGATGCAGTGATGATGCTGTGATGATGCTGTGATGATGCAGTGATGATGCAGTGATGATGCAGTGATGATGCTGTAATGAAACTGTGATGATGCAGTGATGATGCTGTGATGACACTGTGATGATGCAGTGATGATGCTGTGATGATGCAGTGATGATGCAGTGATGATGCAGTGATGATGCTGTTATGACACAGTGATGATGCAGTGATGATGCAGTGATGATGGTGTGATGATGCAGTGATGATGCAGTGATGACACAGTGATGATGCAGTGATGATGCTGTGACGATGCAGTGATGATGCTGTGATGATGCAGTGATGATGCAGTGATGATGCTGTGATGATGCAGTGATGATGCAGTGATGATGCAGTGAGGATGCTGTGATGATGCAGTGATGATGCTGTTATGACACTGTGATGATGCAGTGATGATGCAGTGAGGATGCTGTGAAGACGTTCTGATGATGCTGTGATGCTGTAGTGATGATGCTGTGATGATGCTGTGATGATGGTGTGATGATGCAGTTATGATGGTGTGATGATGCAGTTATGATGTTGTGATGATGCAGTGATGATGCTGTGATGATGCAGTGATGATGCAATGATGATGCTGTGATGATGCAGTGATGATGCAGTGATGATGAAGTGATGATGCAGTGATGATGCTGTGATGACACAGTGATGATGCAGTGATGATGCAGTGATGATGCTGTGATGATGCAGTGATGATGAAGTGATGATGCTGTGATGACACAGTGATGACGCAGTGATGATGCAGTGATGATGGTGTGATGATGCTGTGATGCTGCAGTGATGATGCTGTGATGATGCAGTGATGATGCAGTGATGATGTTATGATGATGCTGTGATGATGCAGTGATGATGGTGTGATGATGGTGTGATGACGCAGTGATGATGCTCTGATGATGCAGTGATGATGCTGTGATGATACTGTGATGATGCAGTGATGATGCTGTGATGATGCAGTGATGATGCAGTGATGATGAAGTGATGATGCAGTGATGATGCTGTTATGACACAGTGATGATGCTGTGATGATGCAGTGATGATGCAATGATGATGGTGTGATGATGCAGTGATGATGCAGTGATGATGGTGTTATGAAGCTGTGATGATGCTGTGATGATGCTGTGATGATGGTGTGATGATGCTGTGATGATGCTGTGATGATGGTGTGATGATGCTGTGATGATGCTGTGATGATGCTGTGATGATGCAGTGATGATGCAGTGATGATGTTATGATGATGCTGTGATGATGCAGTGATGATGGTGTGATGATGGTGTGATGACGCAGTGATGATGCTCTGATGATGCAGTGATGATGCTGTGATGATACTGTGATGATGCAGTGATGATGCTGTGATGATGCTGTGATGATGCAGTGATGATGCAGTGATGATGAAGTGATGATGCAGTGATGATGCTGTTATGACACAGTGATGATGCTGTGATGCTGCAGTGATGATGCTGTGATGATGGTGTGATGATGCAGTGATGATGCAGTGATGATGGTGTGATGATGCAGTGATGATGCTGTGATGATGCAGTGATGATGCAGTGATGATGGTGTGATGATGCTTTGATGATGCAGTGATGATGCAGTGATGACACAGTGATGACGCAGTGATGATGCTGTGATGACAGAGTGATGATGCAGTGATGATGCTGTGATGATGCTGTGATGATGCAGTGATGATGGTGTGATAATGGTGTGATGATGCTGTGATGATACTGTGATGATGCAGCGATGATGCTGTGATGATGCAGCGATGATGCTGTGATGATGCTGTGATGATGCTGTGATGATGGTGTGATGATGCAGTTATGATGGTGTGATGATGCTGTGATGATGCTGTGATGATGCAGTGATGATGCAGTGATGATGGTGTGATGATGCAGTGAGGATTCTGTGATGATGCTGTGATGATGCAGTGATGATGCAGTGATGATGCTGTGATGATGTTGTGACTATGCAGTGATGATGCTGTGATGATGCTGTTATGACAAAGTGATGATGCAGTGATGATGCGGTGATGATGCAGTGATGATGCTTTGCTGACGGTGTGATGATGCTGTGATGATGCAGTGATGATGCAGTGATGATGGTGTGATGATGCAGTGATGATGCAGTGATGATGCTGTGATGATGCATTGATGATTCAGTGATGATGCTGTGATGATGGAGTGATGCTGCAGTGATGATGCAGTGATGATGCAGCGATGATGCTTTGATGACGCTGTGATGATGCTGTGATGATGAAGTGATGATGCAGTGATGATGTTGTTATGACACAGTGATGATACAGTGATGATGCTGTGATGATGCAGTGATGATGCAGTGATGATGCTGTGATGATGGTGTGATGCAGCAGTGATGATGCAGTGATGATGCTGTGATGATACAGTGATGATGCTGTGATGATGCTGTGATGATGAAGTGATGATGCAGTGATGATGCTGTGATGATGCTGTGATGATGCAGTGATGATGCTGTGATGATGTAGTGAAGATGCAGTGATGATGCTGTGATGATGCTGTGAAGACGTTCTGATGATGCTGTGATGCTGCTGTGATGCTGCTGTGATGATGCTGTGATGATGGTGTGATGATGCTGTGATGATACTGTTATGATGCAGTGATGATGCTGTGATGATGTTGTGATGATGCAGTGATGATGCAGTGATGATGGTGTGATGATGCAGTGAGGATGCTGTGATGATGGTGTGATGCTGCAGTGATGATGCAGTGATGATGCTGTGATGATGCAGTGATGATGCTGTGATGATGCTGTGATGATGAAGTGATGATGCAGTGATGATGTTGTGATGATGCTGTGATGATGCAGTGATGATGCTTTGATGACGCTGGGATGATGCAGTTATGATGCAGTGATGATGGTGTGATGATGCAGTGAGGATGCTGTGATGATGCAGTGATGATGCTGTGATGCTGCAGTGATGATGCTGTGATGATGCTGTGATGATGGTGTGATGATGCTGTGATGATACTGTGATGATGCAGTGATGATGCTTTGATGATGCTGTGATGATGCAGTGATGATGCAGTGATGATGGTGTGATGATGCAGTGAGGATGCTGTGATGATGCAGTGATGATGCAGTGATGATGATGTGTTGATGTAGTGTTGACGCTGCGATGATGATGTTGTGATAATGCAGTGGTGATGGTGTGATGATGCTGTGATGATGCAGTGATGATGCTTTGATGACGCTGTGATGATGCTGTGATGATGCAGTGATGATGCAGTGATGATGGTGGGATGATGCAGTGAGGATGCTGTGATGATGTAGTGATGATGCAGTGATGATGCTGTGATGACACTGTGGTGATTTTGTGATGATTTTGTGATGATGCAGTGATGATACTGTGATGATGCAATGATGATGCTTTGATGACCGTGTGTTGATGGTGTGATGATGCTTTGATGATGCAGTGATTATGCAGTGATGACACTGTGATGATGCTGTGACGATGCAGTGATGATGCAGTGATGATGCAGTGATGATGTAGTGATGATGCTGTGATGATGCTGTGATGATGCTGTGATGATGCAATGATGATTGTGTGATGATGCAGTGATGATGCAGTGATGATGCAGTGATGATGCTGTGATGATGCTGTGATGATGCAGTGATGATGGTGTGATGATGCAGTGATGATGCAGTGATGATGCTGTTATGACACTGTGATGATGCAGTGATGATGCAGTGATGATACTGTGAAGACGTTCTGATGATGCTGTGATGCTGCAGTGATGATGTAGTGATGATGCTGTGATGATGCTGTGATGATGCAGTGATGATGCTGTGATGATGCAGTGATGATGTAATGATGATGGTGTGATGATGCAGTGATGATGCAATGATGATGGTGTGATGATGCAGTGATGATGCAGTGATGACACAGTGATGATGCAGTGATGATGCTGTGATGACACAGTGATGATGCAGTGATGATGCATTGATGATGCTGTGATGATTCTGTGATGATGGTGTGATGATGCTGTGATGATGCTGTGATGATACTGTGATGATGCAGTGATGATGCAGTGATGATGGTGTGATGCTGCAGTGATGATGCTGTGATGATGCAGTGATGATGCTGTGATGATGCTGTGATGATGAAGTGATGATGCAGTGATGATGTTGTTATGACACAGTGATGATGCAGTGATGATGCTGTGATGATGCAGTGATGATGCTGTGATGATGCTGTTATGACAAAGTGATGATGCAGTGATGATGCAGTGATGATGCTTTGATGACGCTGTGATGATGCTGTGATGATGCAGTGAGGATGCAGTGATGATGCAGTGATGATGCAGTGATGATGCTGTTATGATGCAGTGATGATGGTGTGACGATGCAGTGAGGATGCTGTGATGATGCAGTGATGAGGCAGTGATGATGCTGTGAAGACGTTCTGATGATGCTGTGATGCTGCAGTGATGATGCAGTGATGATGCTGTGATGATGGTGTGATGATGCAGTGATGATGGTGTGATGATGCAGTGATGATGCTGTTATGACAAAGTGATGATGCAGTGATGATGGTGTGATGATGCTTTGATGATGCAGTGATGATGCAGTGATGACACAGTGATGATGCAGTGATGATGCTGTGATGACACAGTGATGATGCAGTGATGATGCTGTGATGATTCTGTGATGATGCAGTGATGATGAAGTGATGATGCTGTGATGACACAGTGATGACGCAGTGATGATGCAGTGATGATGCTGTGATGATGCAGTGATGATGCTGTGATGAAGCAGTAATGATGCAGTGATGATGCAGTGATGATGTTGTGATGATGCTGTGATGATGCAGTGATGATGCAGTGATGATGCTGTGATGATACAGTGATGATGTAATGATGATGCTGTGATAATGCTGTGATGATGCAGTGATGATGCTGTAATGATGCTGTGATGATGCAGTGATTATGGTGTGATGATGCAGTGATGATGCAGTGATGATGCAGTTATGATGGTGTGATGATGCAGTGATGATGCTGTGATGATGCAGTGATGATGCAATGATGATGGTGTGATGATGCAGTGATGATGCAGTGATGATGCAGTGATGACACAGTGATGATGCAGTGATGATGCTGTGATGACACAGTGATGATGCAGTGATGATGCTGTGATGACACAGTGATGATGCAGTGATGATGCTGTGATGATGCAGTGAGGATTCTGTGATGATGCTGTGATGACACAGTGATGATGCAGTGATGATGCAGTGATGATGCAGTGATGATGGTGTGATGATGCAGTGATGATGCTGTGATGATGCAGTGATGATGTAGTGATGATGTTATGATGATGCTGTGATGATGCAGTGATGATGGTGTGATGATGCAATGATGATGCTCTGATGATGCTGTGATGATGCTGTGATGATACTGTGATGATGCAGTGATGATGCAGTGATGATGAAGTGATGATGCAGTGATGATGCTGTTATGACACAGTGATGATGCTGTGATGATGCAGTGATGATGCTGTGATGATGCTGTGATGATGGTGTGATGATGCAGTGATGATGGTGTGATGATGCTGTGATGATGCAGTGATGATGGTGTGATGATGCTGTGATGATGCTGTGATGATGGTGTGATGATGCTGTGATGATGCTGTGATGACACAGTGATGATGCAGTGATGATGCAGTGATGATGCAGTGATGATGCTGTGATGATGCAGTGATGATGCTGTGATGATGCAGTGATGATGTAGTGATGATGTTATGATGATGATGTGATGATGCAGTGATGATGGTGTGATGATGCAATGATGATGCTCTGATGATGCTGTGATGATGCTGTGATGATACTGTGATGATGCAGTGATGATGCAGTGATGATGAAGTGATGATGCAGTGATGATGCTGTTATGACACAGTGATGATGCTGTGATGATGCAGTGATGATGCTGTGATGATGCTGTGATGATGAAGTGATGATGCAGTGATGATGTTGTTATGACACAGTGATGATGCAGTGATGATGCTGTGATGATGCAGTGATGATGCAGTGATGATGCTGTGATGATGCTGTTTAGACAAAGTGATGATGCAATGATGATGCAGTGATGATGCAGTGATGATGCTTTGATGACGCTGTGATGATGCTGTGATGATGCAGTGAGGATGCAGTGATGATGCAGTGATGATGCAGTGATGATGCTGTTATGATGCAGTGATGATGGTGTGACGATGCAGTGAGGATGCTGTGATGATGCAGTGATGAGGCAGTGATGATGCTGTGAAGACGTTCTGATGATGCTGTGATGCTGCAGTGATGATGCAGTGATGATGCTGTGATGATGGTGTGATGATGCAGTGATGATGCAGTGATGATGGTGTGATGATGCAGTGATGATGCTGTGATGATGCAGTAATGATGCAGTGATGATGGTGTGATGATGCTTTGATGATGCAGTGATGATGCAGTGATGACACAGTGATGATGCAGTGATGATGCTGTGATGACACAGTGATGATGCAGTGATGATGCTGTGATGATTCTGTGATGATGCAGTGATGATGAAGTGATGATGCTGTGATGACACAGTGATGACGCAGTGATGATGCAGTGATGATGCAGTGATGATACTGTGATGATGCAGTGATGATGCTGTGATGATGCAGTGATGATGCAGTGATGATGTTATGATGATGCTGTGATGATGTAGTGATGATGGTGTGATGATGGTGTGATGATGCAGTGATGATGCTCTGATGATGCAGTGAGGATGCAGTGATGATGCAGTGATGATGCAGTGATGATGCTGTGATGACACAGTGATGACGCAGTGATGATGCAGTGATGATGCTGTGATGATGCTGTGATGATGCAGTGATGATTGTGTGATGATGGTGTGATGATGCAGTGATGATACTGTGATGATGCTGTGATGATGGTGTGATGATGCAGTGATGATGCTGTGATGATGCATTGATGATGCTGTGATGATGCAGTGATGATGCAGTGATGATGTTGTGATGATGCAGTGATGATGCTGTGATGATGCAGTGATGATGCAGTGATGATGCAGTGATGATGCTGTGATGATGCTGTGAAGACGTTCTGATGATGCTGTGATGCTGCAGTGATGATGCTGTGATGATGCTGTGATGCTGCAGTGATGATGCTGTGATGATGCAGTGATGATGCTGTGATGATGCTGTGATGATGAAGTGATGATGCAGTGATGATGTTGTTATGACACAGTGATGATGCTGTGATGATGCTGTGATGATGCAGTGATGATGCAGTGATGATGCAGTGATGATGCTGTGATGATGCAGTGATGATGCTGTGATGATGCTGTGATGATGAAGTGATGATGCAGTGATGATGCTGTGATGATGCTTTGATGATGCAAGGATTATGCAGTGATGACACTGTGATGATGCTGTGACGATGCAGTGATGATGCAGTGATGATGCGGTGATGATGTAGTGATGATGCTGTGATGATACTGTGATGATGCAGTGATGATGCTGTGATGATGCTGTGATGATGCAATGATGATGGTGTGATGATGCAGTGATGATGCAGTGATGATGCTGTGATGATGCTGTGATGATGCAGTGATGATGGTGTGATGATGCAGTGATGATGCTCTGATGATGCTGTAATGATACTGTGATGATGTAGTGATGATGCTGTGATGACACTGTGATGATGCAGTGATGATGCTGTGATGATGCAGTGATGATGAAGTGATGATGCAGTGATGATGCTGTTATGACACAGTGATGATGCAGTGATGATGCAGTGATGATGCAGTGATGATGCAGTGATGATGGTGTGATGATGCAGTGAGTATGCAGTGATGATGCTGTGACGATGCAGTGATGATGCTGTGATGATGCAGTGATGATGCAGTGATGATGCTGTGATGATGCAGTGATGATGCTGTTATGACACTGTGATGATGCAGTGATGATGCAGTAATGATGCTGTGAAGACTTTCTGATGATGCTGTGATGCTGCAGTGATGATGCTGTGATGATGCTGTGATGATGGTGTGATGATGCAGTGATGATGCAGTTATGATGGTGTGATGATGCAGTGATGATGCAGTGATGACACAGTGATGATGCAGTGGTGATGCTGTGATGACACAGTGATGATGCAGTGATGATGCTGTGATGATGCAGTGATGATGAAGTGATGATGCTGTGATGACACAGTGATGATGCAGTGATGATGCAGTGATGATGCAGTGATGATGGTGTGATGATGCAGTGATGATGCTGTGATGATGCAGTGATGATGCAGTGATGATGTTATGATGATGCTGTGATGATGCAGTGATGATGGTGTGATGATGGTGTGATGATGCAGTGATGATGCTCTGATGATGCTGTGATGATGCTGTGATGATACTGTGATGATGCAGTGATGATGCTGTGATGATGCTGTGATGATGCAGTGATGATGCAGTGATGATGAAGTGATGATGCAGTGATGATGCTGTTATGACACAGTGATGATGCTGTGATGATGCAGTGATGATGCTGTGATGATGCTGTGATGATGGTGTGATGATGCAGTGATGATGGTGTGATGATGCTGTGATGATGCTGTGATGATGCTGTGATGATGCTGTGATGATGCTGTGATGATACTGTGATGATGCAGTGATGATGCAGTGATGATGGTGTGATGCTGCAGTGATGATGCTGTGATGATGCAGTGATGATGCTGTGATGATGCTGTGATGACACAGTGATGATGCAGTGATGATGTTGTTATGACACAGTGATGATGCAGTGATGATGCTGTGATGATGCAGTGATGATGCAGTGATGATGCTGTGATGATGCTGTTATGACAATGTGATGATGCAGTGATGATGCAGTGATGATGCAGTGATGATGCTTTGATGACGCTGTGATGATGCTGTGATGATGCAGTGAGGATGCAGTGATGATGCAGTGATGATGCAGTGATGATGCTGTTATGATGCAGTGATGATGGTGTGACGATGCAGTGAGGATGCTGTGATGATGCAGTGATGAGGCAGTGATGATGCTGTGAAGACGTTCTGATGATGCTGTGATGCTGCAGTGATGATGCAGTGATGATGCTGTGATGATGGTGTGATGATGCAGTGATGATGGTGTGATGATGGTGTGATGATGCAGTGATGATGCAGTGATGATGCAGTTATGATGGTGTGATGATGCAGTGATGATGCTGTGATGATGCAGTGATGATGCAATGATGATGGTGTGATGATGCAGTGATGATGCTCTGATGATGGTGTGATGATGCTGTGAGGATACTGTGATGATGCAGTGATGATGCTGTGATGATGCAGTGATGATGCAGTGATGATGAAGTGATGATGCAGTGATGATGCTGTTATGACACAGTGATGATGCTGTGATGATGCAGTGATGATGCTGTGATGATGCTGTGATGATGGTGTGATGATGCAGTGATGATGGTGTGATGATGCAGTGATGATGCTGTGATGATTGTGTGATGATGCTGTGATGATGCTGTGATGATACTGTGTTGATGCAGTGATGATGCAGTGATGATGCTGTGATGATGCAGTGATGATGCTGTGATGATGAAGTGATGATGCAGTGATGATGTTTTTATGACACAGTGATGATGCAGTGATGATGCTGTGATGATGCAGTGATGATGCAGTGATGATGCTTTGATGATGCTGTTATGACAAAGTGATGATGCAGTGATGATGCAGTGATGATGCAGTGATGATGCTTTGATGACGCTGTGATGATGCTGTGATGATGCAGTGAGGATGCAGTGATGATGCAGTGATGATGCAGTGATGATGCTGTTATGATGCAGTGATGATGGTGTGACGATGCAGTGAGGATGCTGTGATGATGCAGTGATGAGGCAGTGATGATGCTGTGAAGACGTTCTGATGATGCTGTGATGCTGCAGTGATGATGCAGTGATGATGCTGTGATGATGGTGTGATGATGCAGTGATGATGCAGTGATGATGGTGTGATGATGCAGTGATGATGCTGTGATGATGCAGTGATGATGCAGTGATGATGGTGTGATGATGCTTTGATGATGCAGTGATGATGCAGTGATGACACAGTGATGATGCAGTGATGATGCTGTGATGACACAGTGATGATGCAGTGATGATGCTCTGATGATTCTGTGATGATGCAGTGATGATGAAGTGATGATGCTGTGATGACACAGTGATGACGCAGTGATGATGCAGTGATGATGCTGTGATGATGCAGTGATGATGCTGTGATGAAGCAGTAATGATGCAGTGATGATGCAGTGATGATGTTGTGATGATGCTGTGATGATGCAGTGATTATGGTGTGATGATGGTGTGATGATGCAGTGATTATGGTGTGATGATGCAGTGATGATGCTGTGATGATACAGTGATGATGTAATGATGATGCTGTGATAATGCTGTGATGATGGTGTGATGATGCTGTAATGATGCTGTGATGATGCAGTGATCATGGTGTGATGATGCAGTGATGATGCAGTGATGATGCTGTGATGATGCTGTGATGATGGTGTGATGATGCAGTGATGATGCAGTGATGATGCAGTTATGATGGTGTGATGATGCAGTGATGATGCTGTGATGATGCAGTGATGATGCAATGATGATGGTGTGATGATGCAGTGATGATGCTGTGATGACACAGTGATGATGCAGTGATGATGCTGTGATGACACAGTGATGATGCAGTGATGATGCAGTGATGATGCTGTGATGATGCAGTGAGGATTCTGTGATGATGCTGTGATGACACAGTGATGATGCAGTGATGATGCAGTGATGATGCAGTGATGATGGTGTGATGATGCAGTGATGATGCTGTGATGATGCAGTGATGATGCAGTGATGATGTTATGATGATGCTGTGTTGATGCAGTGATGATGGTGTGATGATGGTGTGATGATGCAGTGATGATGCTCTGATGATGCTGTGATGATACTGTGATGATGCAGTGATGATGCTGTGATGATGCTGTGATGATGCAGTGATGATGCAGTGATGATGAAGTGATGATGCAGTGATGATGCTGTGATGATGCAGTGATGATGCAGTGATGATTCAGTGATGATGCTGTGATGATGCTGTTATGACACAGTGATGATGCTGTGATGATGCAGTGATGATGCTGTGATGATGCTGTGATGATGGTGTGATGATGCAGTGATGATGGTGTGATGATGCATTGATGATGCTGTGATGATGCAGTGATGATGCTGTGATGATGCAGTGATGATGCTGTGATGATGCTGTGATGATGAAGTGATGATGCAGTGATGATGTTGTTATGAGACAGTGATGATGCTGTGATGATGCTGTGATGATGCAGTGATGATGCTGTGATGATGCAGTGATGATGCTGTGATGATGCAGTGATGATGCTGTGATGATGCTGTGATGATGAAGTGATGATGCAGTGATGATGCTGTGATGATGCTTTGATGATGCAAGGATTATGCAGTGATGACACTGTGATGATGCTGTGACGATGCAGTGATGATGCAGTGATGATGCGGTGATGATGTAGTGATGATGCTGTGATGATACTGTGATGATGCAGTGATGATGCTGTGATGATGCTGTGATGATGCAATGATGATGGTGTGATGATGCAGTGATGATGCAGTGATGATGCTGTGATGATGCTGTGATGATGCAGTGATGATGGTGTGATGATGCAGTGATGATGCAGTGATGATGCTGTAATGATACTGTGATGATGCAGTGATGATGCTGTGATGACACTGTGATGATGCAGTGATGATGCTGTGATGATGGTGTGATGATGCAGTGATGATGAAGTGATGATGCAGTGATGATGCTGTTATGACACAGTGATGATGCAGTGATGATGCAGTGATGATGCAGTGATGATGGTGTGATGATGCAGTGATGAGGCAGTGATGATGCAGTGATGATGCTGTGACGCAGTGATGATGCTGTGATGATGCAGTGATGATGCAGTGATGATGCAGTGATGATGCTGTTATGACACTGTGATGATGCAGTGATGATGCAGTGATGATGCTGTGAAGACGTTCTGATGATGCTGTGATGCTGCAGTGATGATGCTGTGATGATGCTGTGATGATGGTGTGATGATGCAGTGATGATGCAGTGATGATGCAGTTATGATGGTGTGATGATGCAGTGATGATGCTGTGATGATGCAGTGATGATGCAATGATGATGGTGTGATGATGCAGTGATGATGCAGTGATGACACAGTGATGATGCAGTGATGATGCTGTGATGACACAGTGATGATGCAGTGATGATGCTGTAATGATGCTGTGATGATGCAGTGATTATGGTGTGATGATGCAGTGATGATGCAGTGATGATGCTGTGATGATACAGTGATGATATAATGATGATGCAGTGATGATGGTGTGATGCTGCAGTGATGATGCAGTGATGATGAAGTCATGATGAAGTCATGATGAAGTCATGATGCAGTGATGCTCTTATGACACAGTGATGATGGTGTGATGATGCAGTGAGTATGCAGTGATGATGCAGTGATGATGCTGTGATGATGCTGTTATGACGCTGTGATTATGCTGTGATGATGCAGCGATGATGCAATGATGATGGTGTGATGATGCAGTGATGATGCAGTGATGATGCAGTGATGATGCAGTGATGATGCAGTGATGATGAAGTGATGATGGTGTGTCGATGCAGTGATGATGCAGTGATGATGCTGTGATGATACTGTGATGATGCAGTGATGATGCTGTGATGACACTGTGATGATGCAGTGATGATGCTGTGATGATGCAGTGATGATGCAGTGATGATGCAGTGATGATGCTGTTATGACACAGTGATGACGCAGTGATGACACAGTGATGATGCAGTGATGATGCAGTGATGATGCTGTGATGGTGCAGTGATGATGCTGTGATGATGCTGTGATGATGCAGTGATGATGCTGTGATGATGCTGTGATGATGAAGTGATGATGCAGTGATGATGCTGTGATGATGCAGTGATGATGCTGTTATGACACTGTGATGATGCAGTGATGATGCAGTGATGATGGTGTGATGATGCAGTGAGGATGCTGTGATGATGCAGTGATGATGCTGTGATGCTGCAGTGATGATGCTGTGATGATGCAGTGATGATGCTTTGATGACGCTGTGATGATGCAGTGATGATGCAGTGATGATGGTGTGATGATGCAGTGAGGATGCTGTGATGATGCAGTGATGATGCTGTGATGCTGCAGTGATGATGCTGTGATGATGCTGTGATGATGCAGTGATGATGCAGTGATGATGCTGTGATGATGCTGTGATGATGTAGTGATGATGGTGTGATGATGGTGTGATGATGCAGTGATGATGCTCTGATGATGCAGTGAGGATGCAGTGATGATGCAGTGATGATGCAGTGATGATGCTGTGATGACACAGTGATGACGCAGTGATGATGCAGTGATGATGCTGTGATGATGCTGTGATGATGCAGTGATGATTGTGTGATGATGGTGTGATGATGCAGTGATGATACTGTGATGATGCTGTGATGATGGTGTGATGATGCAGTGATGATGCTGTGATGATGCATTGATGATGCTGTGATGATGCAGTGATGATGCAGTGATGATGTTGTGATGATGCAGTGATGATGCTGTGATGATGCAGTGATGATGCAGTGATGATGCAGTGATGATGCTGTGATGATGCTGTGAAGACGTTCTGATGATGCTGTGATGCTGCAGTGATGATGCTGTGATGATGCTGTGATGCTGCAGTGATGATGCTGTGATGATGCAGTGATGATGCTGTGATGATGCTGTGATGATGAAGTGATGATGCAGTGATGATGTTGTTATGACACAGTGATGATGCTGTGATGATGCTGTGATGATGCAGTGATGATGCAGTGATGATGCAGTGATGATGCTGTGATGATGCAGTGATGATGCTGTGATGATGCTGTGATGATGAAGTGATGATGCAGTGATGATGCTGTGATGATGCTTTGATGATGCAAGGATTATGCAGTGATGACACTGTGATGATGCTGTGACGATGCAGTGATGATGCAGTGATGATGCGGTGATGATGTAGTGATGATGCTGTGATGATACTGTGATGATGCAGTGATGATGCTGTGATGATGCTGTGATGATGCAATGATGATGGTGTGATGATGCAGTGATGATGCAGTGATGATGCTGTGATGATGCTGTGATGATGCAGTGATGATGGTGTGATGATGCAGTGATGATGCTCTGATGATGCTGTAATGATACTGTGATGATGTAGTGATGATGCTGTGATGACACTGTGATGATGCAGTGATGATGCTGTGATGATGCAGTGATGATGAAGTGATGATGCAGTGATGATGCTGTTATGACACAGTGATGATGCAGTGATGATGCAGTGATGATGCAGTGATGATGCAGTGATGATGGTGTGATGATGCAGTGAGTATGCAGTGATGATGCTGTGACGATGCAGTGATGATGCTGTGATGATGCAGTGATGATGCAGTGATGATGCTGTGATGATGCAGTGATGATGCTGTTATGACACTGTGATGATGCAGTGATGATGCAGTAATGATGCTGTGAAGACTTTCTGATGATGCTGTGATGCTGCAGTGATGATGCTGTGATGATGCTGTGATGATGGTGTGATGATGCAGTGATGATGCAGTTATGATGGTGTGATGATGCAGTGATGATGCAGTGATGACACAGTGATGATGCAGTGGTGATGCTGTGATGACACAGTGATGATGCAGTGATGATGCTGTGATGATGCAGTGATGATGAAGTGATGATGCTGTGATGACACAGTGATGATGCAGTGATGATGCAGTGATGATGCAGTGATGATGGTGTGATGATGCAGTGATGATGCTGTGATGATGCAGTGATGATGCAGTGATGATGTTATGATGATGCTGTGATGATGCAGTGATGATGGTGTGATGATGGTGTGATGATGCAGTGATGATGCTCTGATGATGCTGTGATGATGCTGTGATGATACTGTGATGATGCAGTGATGATGCTGTGATGATGCTGTGATGATGCAGTGATGATGCAGTGATGATGAAGTGATGATGCAGTGATGATGCTGTTATGACACAGTGATGATGCTGTGATGATGCAGTGATGATGCTGTGATGATGCTGTGATGATGGTGTGATGATGCAGTGATGATGGTGTGATGATGCTGTGATGATGCTGTGATGATGCTGTGATGATGCTGTGATGATGCTGTGATGATACTGTGATGATGCAGTGATGATGCAGTGATGATGGTGTGATGCTGCAGTGATGATGCTGTGATGATGCAGTGATGATGCTGTGATGATGCTGTGATGACACAGTGATGATGCAGTGATGATGTTGTTATGACACAGTGATGATGCAGTGATGATGCTGTGATGATGCAGTGATGATGCAGTGATGATGCTGTGATGATGCTGTTATGACAATGTGATGATGCAGTGATGATGCAGTGATGATGCAGTGATGATGCTTTGATGACGCTGTGATGATGCTGTGATGATGCAGTGAGGATGCAGTGATGATGCAGTGATGATGCAGTGATGATGCTGTTATGATGCAGTGATGATGGTGTGACGATGCAGTGAGGATGCTGTGATGATGCAGTGATGAGGCAGTGATGATGCTGTGAAGACGTTCTGATGATGCTGTGATGCTGCAGTGATGATGCAGTGATGATGCTGTGATGATGGTGTGATGATGCAGTGATGATGGTGTGATGATGGTGTGATGATGCAGTGATGATGCAGTGATGATGCAGTTATGATGGTGTGATGATGCAGTGATGATGCTGTGATGATGCAGTGATGATGCAATGATGATGGTGTGATGATGCAGTGATGATGCTCTGATGATGGTGTGATGATGCTGTGAGGATACTGTGATGATGCAGTGATGATGCTGTGATGATGCAGTGATGATGCAGTGATGATGAAGTGATGATGCAGTGATGATGCTGTTATGACACAGTGATGATGCTGTGATGATGCAGTGATGATGCTGTGATGATGCTGTGATGATGGTGTGATGATGCAGTGATGATGGTGTGATGATGCAGTGATGATGCTGTGATGATTGTGTGATGATGCTGTGATGATGCTGTGATGATACTGTGTTGATGCAGTGATGATGCAGTGATGATGCTGTGATGATGCAGTGATGATGCTGTGATGATGAAGTGATGATGCAGTGATGATGTTTTTATGACACAGTGATGATGCAGTGATGATGCTGTGATGATGCAGTGATGATGCAGTGATGATGCTTTGATGATGCTGTTATGACAAAGTGATGATGCAGTGATGATGCAGTGATGATGCAGTGATGATGCTTTGATGACGCTGTGATGATGCTGTGATGATGCAGTGAGGATGCAGTGATGATGCAGTGATGATGCAGTGATGATGCTGTTATGATGCAGTGATGATGGTGTGACGATGCAGTGAGGATGCTGTGATGATGCAGTGATGAGGCAGTGATGATGCTGTGAAGACGTTCTGATGATGCTGTGATGCTGCAGTGATGATGCAGTGATGATGCTGTGATGATGGTGTGATGATGCAGTGATGATGCAGTGATGATGGTGTGATGATGCAGTGATGATGCTGTGATGATGCAGTGATGATGCAGTGATGATGGTGTGATGATGCTTTGATGATGCAGTGATGATGCAGTGATGACACAGTGATGATGCAGTGATGATGCTGTGATGACACAGTGATGATGCAGTGATGATGCTCTGATGATTCTGTGATGATGCAGTGATGATGAAGTGATGATGCTGTGATGACACAGTGATGACGCAGTGATGATGCAGTGATGATGCTGTGATGATGCAGTGATGATGCTGTGATGAAGCAGTAATGATGCAGTGATGATGCAGTGATGATGTTGTGATGATGCTGTGATGATGCAGTGATTATGGTGTGATGATGGTGTGATGATGCAGTGATTATGGTGTGATGATGCAGTGATGATGCTGTGATGATACAGTGATGATGTAATGATGATGCTGTGATAATGCTGTGATGATGGTGTGATGATGCTGTAATGATGCTGTGATGATGCAGTGATCATGGTGTGATGATGCAGTGATGATGCAGTGATGATGCTGTGATGATGCTGTGATGATGGTGTGATGATGCAGTGATGATGCAGTGATGATGCAGTTATGATGGTGTGATGATGCAGTGATGATGCTGTGATGATGCAGTGATGATGCAATGATGATGGTGTGATGATGCAGTGATGATGCTGTGATGACACAGTGATGATGCAGTGATGATGCTGTGATGACACAGTGATGATGCAGTGATGATGCAGTGATGATGCTGTGATGATGCAGTGAGGATTCTGTGATGATGCTGTGATGACACAGTGATGATGCAGTGATGATGCAGTGATGATGCAGTGATGATGGTGTGATGATGCAGTGATGATGCTGTGATGATGCAGTGATGATGCAGTGATGATGTTATGATGATGCTGTGTTGATGCAGTGATGATGGTGTGATGATGGTGTGATGATGCAGTGATGATGCTCTGATGATGCTGTGATGATACTGTGATGATGCAGTGATGATGCTGTGATGATGCTGTGATGATGCAGTGATGATGCAGTGATGATGAAGTGATGATGCAGTGATGATGCTGTGATGATGCAGTGATGATGCAGTGATGATTCAGTGATGATGCTGTGATGATGCTGTTATGACACAGTGATGATGCTGTGATGATGCAGTGATGATGCTGTGATGATGCTGTGATGATGGTGTGATGATGCAGTGATGATGGTGTGATGATGCATTGATGATGCTGTGATGATGCAGTGATGATGCTGTGATGATGCAGTGATGATGCTGTGATGATGCTGTGATGATGAAGTGATGATGCAGTGATGATGTTGTTATGAGACAGTGATGATGCTGTGATGATGCTGTGATGATGCAGTGATGATGCTGTGATGATGCAGTGATGATGCTGTGATGATGCAGTGATGATGCTGTGATGATGCTGTGATGATGAAGTGATGATGCAGTGATGATGCTGTGATGATGCTTTGATGATGCAAGGATTATGCAGTGATGACACTGTGATGATGCTGTGACGATGCAGTGATGATGCAGTGATGATGCGGTGATGATGTAGTGATGATGCTGTGATGATACTGTGATGATGCAGTGATGATGCTGTGATGATGCTGTGATGATGCAATGATGATGGTGTGATGATGCAGTGATGATGCAGTGATGATGCTGTGATGATGCTGTGATGATGCAGTGATGATGGTGTGATTATGCAGTGATGATGCAGTGATGATGCTGTAATGATACTGTGATGATGCAGTGATGATGCTGTGATGACACTGTGATGATGCAGTGATGATGCTGTGATGATGGTGTGATGATGCAGTGATGATGAAGTGATGATGCAGTGATGATGCTGTTATGACACAGTGATGATGCAGTGATGATGCAGTGATGATGCAGTGATGATGGTGTGATGATGCAGTGATGAGGCAGTGATGATGCAGTGATGATGCTGTGACGCAGTGATGATGCTGTGATGATGCAGTGATGATGCAGTGATGATGCAGTGATGATGCTGTTATGACACTGTGATGATGCAGTGATGATGCAGTGATGATGCTGTGAAGACGTTCTGATGATGCTGTGATGCTGCAGTGATGATGCTGTGATGATGCTGTGATGATGGTGTGATGATGCAGTGATGATGCAGTGATGATGCAGTTATGATGGTGTGATGATGCAGTGATGATGCTGTGATGATGCAGTGATGATGCAATGATGATGGTGTGATGATGCAGTGATGATGCAGTGATGACACAGTGATGATGCAGTGATGATGCTGTGATGACACAGTGATGATGCAGTGATGATGCTGTAATGATGCTGTGATGATGCAGTGATTATGGTGTGATGATGCAGTGATGATGCAGTGATGATGCTGTGATGATACAGTGATGATATAATGATGATGCAGTGATGATGGTGTGATGCTGCAGTGATGATGCAGTGATGATGAAGTCATGATGAAGTCATGATGAAGTCATGATGCAGTGATGCTCTTATGACACAGTGATGATGGTGTGATGATGCAGTGAGTATGCAGTGATGATGCAGTGATGATGCTGTGATGATGCTGTTATGACGCTGTGATTATGCTGTGATGATGCAGCGATGATGCAATGATGATGGTGTGATGATGCAGTGATGATGCAGTGATGATGCTGTGATGATGCAGTGATGATGCAGTGATGATGAAGTGATGATGGTGTGTCGATGCAGTGATGATGCAGTGATGATGCTGTGATGATACTGTGATGATGCAGTGATGATGCTGTGATGACACTGTGATGATGCAGTGATGATGCTGTGATGATGCAGTGATGATGCAGTGATGATGCAGTGATGATGCTGTTATGACACAGTGATGACGCAGTGATGACACAGTGATGATGCAGTGATGATGCAGTGATGATGCTGTGATGGTGCAGTGATGATGCTGTGATGATGCTGTGATGATGCAGTGATGATGCTGTGATGATGCTGTGATGATGAAGTGATGATGCAGTGATGATGCTGTGATGATGCAGTGATGATGCTGTTATGACACTGTGATGATGCAGTGATGATGCAGTGATGATGCAGTGATGATGAAGTGATGATGCAGTGAGGATGCTGTGATGATGCAGTGATGATGCTGTGATGCTGCAGTGATGATGCTGTGATGATGCAGTGATGATGCTTTGATGACGCTGTGATGATGCAGTGATGATGCAGTGATGATGGTGTGATGATGCAGTGAGGATGCTGTGATGATGCAGTGATGATGCTGTGATGCTGCAGTGATGATGCTGTGATGATGCTGTGATGATGGTGTGATGATGCTGTGATGATACTGTGATGATGCAGTGATGATGCTTTGATGATGCTGTGATGATGCAGTGATGATGCAGTGATGATGGTGTGATGATGCAGTGTGGATGCTGTGATGATGCAGTGATGATGCAGTGATGATGATGTGTTGATGTAGTGTTGACGCTGCGATGATGATGTTGTGATAATGCAGTGGTGATGGTGTGATGATGCTGTGATGATGCAGTGATGATGCTTTGATGACGCTGTGATGATGCTTTGATGATGCAGTGATGATGCAGTGATGATGGTGGGATGATGCAGTGAGGATTCTGTGATGATGTAGTGATGATGCAGTGATGATGCTGTGATGACACTGTGGTGATTTTGTGATGATTTTGTGATGATGCAGTGATGATACTGTGATGATGCAATGATGATGCTTTGATGACCGTGTGTTGATGGTGTGATGATGCTTTGATGATGCAGTGAGGATGCTGTGATGATGTAGTGATGATGCTGTGATGCTGCAGTGATGATGCAGTGATGATGTAGTGATGATGCTGTGATGATACTGTGATGATGCAGTGATGATGCTGTGATGATGCTGTGATGATGCAATGATGATGGTGTGATGATGCAGTGATGATGCAGTGATGATGCAGTGATGATGCTGTGATGATGCTGTGATGATGCAGTGATGATGCAGTGATGATGCAGTGATGATGCTGTAATGATACTGTGATGATGCAGTGATGATGCTGTGATGACACTGTGATGATGCAGTGATGATGCTGTGATGATGCAGTGATGATGCAGTGATGATGCTGTTATGACACAGTGATGATGCAGTGATGATGCAGTGATGATGCTGTGATGATGCAGTGATGATGCAATGATGATGCTGTGATGATGCAGTGATGATGCAGTGATGATGAAGTGATGATGCAGTGATGATGCTGTGATGACACAGTGATGATGCAGTGATGATGCAGTGATGATGCTGTGATGATGCAGTGATGATGAAGTGATGATGCAGTGATGATGGTGTGATGATGCAGTGATGATGCAGTGATGATGGTGTGATGATGCTGTGATGATGCTGTGATGAAGCTGTGATGATGCAGTGATGATGCAGTGATGATGTTATGATGATGCTGTGATGATGCAGTGATGATGGTGTGATGATGGTGTGATGACGCAGTGATGATGCTCTGATGATGCAGTGATGATGCTGTGATGATACTGTGATGATGCAGTGATGATGCTGTGATGATGCTGTGATGATGCAGTGATGATGCAGTGATGATGAAGTGATGATGCAGTGATGATGCTGTTATGACACAGTGATGATGCTGTGATGATGCAGTGATGATGCAATGATGATCGTGTGATGATGCAGTGATGATGCAGTGATGATGGTGTTATGAAGCTGTGATGATGCTGTGATGATGCTGTGATGATGGTGTGATGATGCTGTGATGATGCTGTGATGATGCTGTGATGATGCAGTGATGATGCAGTGATGATGTTATGATGATGCTGTGATGATGCAGTGATGATGGTGTGATGATGGTGTGATGACGCAGTGATGATGCTCTGATGATGCAGTGATGATGCTGTGATGATACTGTGATGATGCAGTGATGATGCTGTGATGATGCTGTGATGATGCAGTGATGATGCAGTGATGATGAAGTGATGATGCAGTGATGATGCTGTTATGACACAGTGATGATGCTGTGATGCTGCAGTGATGATGCTGTGATGATGGTGTGATGATGCAGTGATGATGCAGTGATGATGGTGTGATGATGCAGTGATGATGCTGTGATGATGCAGTGATGATGCAGTGATGATGGTGTGATGATGCTTTGATGATGCAGTGATGATGCAGTGATGACACAGTGATGACGCAGTGATGATGCTGTGATGACACAGTGATGATGCAGTGATGATGCTGTGATGATGCTGTGATGATGCAGTGATGATGGTGTGATAATGGTGTGATGATGCTGTGATGATACTGTGATGATGCAGCGATGATGCTGTGATGATGCTGTGATGATGTAGTGATGATGCTGTGATGATGCTGTGATGATGGTGTGATGATGCAGTTATGATGGTGTAATGATGTTGTGATGATGCTGTGATGATGCAGTGATGATGCAGTGATGATGGTGTGATGATGCAGTGAGGATTCTGTGATGATGCTGTGATGATGCAGTGATGATGCAGTGATGATGCTGTGATGATGCTGTGACTATGCAGTGATGATGCTGTGATGATGCTGTTATGACAAAGTGATGATGCAGTGATGATGCGGTGATGATGCAGTGATGATGCTTTGCTGACGGTGTGATGATGCTGTGATGATGCAGTGATGATGCAGTGATGATGGTGTGATGATGCAGTGATGATGCAGTGATGATGCTGTGATGATGCATTGATGATTCAGTGATGATGCTGTGATGATGGAGTGATGCTGCAGTGATGATGCAGTGATGATGCAGTGATGATGCAGCGATGATGCTTTGATGACGCTGTGATGATGCTGTGATGATGAAGTGATGATGCAGTGATGATGTTGTTATGACACAGTGATGATACAGTGATGATGCTGTGATGATGCAGTGATGATGCAGTGATGATGCTGTGATGATGGTGTGATGCAGCAGTGATGATGCAGTGATGATGCTGTGATGATACAGTGATGATGCTGTGATGATGCTGTGATGATGAAATGATGATGCAGTGATGATGCTGTGATGATGCTGTGATGATGCAGTGATGATGCTGTGATGATGTAGTGAAGATGCAGTGATGATGTTGTGATGATGCTGTGAAGACGTTCTGATGATGCTGTGATGTTGCTGTGATGCTGCTGTGATGATGCTGTGATGATGGTGTGATGATGCTGTGATGATACTGTTATGATGCAGTGATGATGCTGTGATGATGCTGTGATGATGCAGTGATGATGCAGTGATGATGGTGTGATGATGCAGTGAGGATGCTGTGATGATGGTGTGATGCTGCAGTGATGATGCAGTGATGATGCTGTGATGATGCAGTGATGATGCTGTGATGATGCTGTGATGATGAAGTGATGATGCAGTGATGATGTTGTGATGATGCTGTGATGATGCAGTGATGATGCTTTGATGACGCTGTGATGATGCAGTTATGATGCAGTGATGATGGTGTGATGATGCAGTGAGGATGCTGTGATGATGCAGTGATGATGCTGTGATGCTGCAGTGATGATGCTGTGATGATGCTGTGATGATGGTGTGATGATGCTGTGATGATACTGTGATGATGCAGTGATGATGCTTTGATGATGCTGTGATGATGCAGTGATGATGCAGTGATGATGGTGTGATGATGCAGTGAGGATGCTGTGATGATGCAGTGATGATGCAGTGATGATAATGTGTTGATGTAGTGTTGACGCTGCGATGATGATGTTGTGATAATGCAGTGGTGATGGTGTGATGATGCTGTGATGATGCAGTGATGATGCTTTGATGACGCTGTGATGATGCTGTGATGATGCAGTGATGATGCAGTGTTGATGGTGGGATGATGCAGTGAGGATGCTGTGATGATGTAGTGATGATGCAGTGATGATGCTGTGATGACACTGTGGTGATTTTGTGATGATTTTGTGATGATGCAGTGATGATACTGTGATGATGCAATGATGATGCTTTGATGACCGTGTGTTGATGGTGTGATGATGCTTTGATGATGCAGTGATTATGCAGTGATGACACTGTGATGATGCTGTGACGATGTAGTGATGATGCAGTGATGATGCAGTGATGATGTAGTGATGATGCTGTGATGATGCTGTGATGATGCTGTGATGATGCAATGATGATTGTGTGATGATGCAGTGATGATGCAGTGATGATGCAGTGATGATGCTGTGATGATGCTGTGATGATGCAGTGATGATGGTGTGATGATGCAGTGATGATGCAGTGATGATGCTGTTATGACACTGTGATGATGCAGTGATGATGCAGTGATGATACTGTGAAGACGTTCTGATGATGCTGTGATGCTGCAGTGATGATGTAGTGATGATGCTGTGATGATGCTGTGATGATGCAGTGATGATGCTGTGATGATGCAGTGATGATGCAATGATGATGGTGTGATGATGCAGTGATGATGCAATGATGATGGTGTGATGATGCAGTGATGATGCAGTGATGACACAGTGATGATGCAGTGATGATGCTGTGATGACACAGTGATGATGCAGTGATGATGCATTGATGATGCTGTGATGATGCTGTGATGATGGTGTGATGATGCTGTGATGATGCTGTGATGATACTGTGATGATGCAGTGATGATGCAGTGATGATGGTGTGATGCTGCAGTGATGATGCTGTGATGATGCAGTGATGATGCTGTGATGATGCTGTGATGATGAAGTGATGATGCAGTGATGATGTTGTTATGACACAGTGATGATGCAGTGATGATGCTGTGATGATGCAGTGATGATGCAGTGATGATGCTGTGATGATGCTGTTATGACAAAGTGATGATGCAGTGATGATGCAGTGATGATGCTTTGATGACGCTGTGATGATGCTGTGATGATGCAGTGAGGATGCAGTGATGATGCAGTGATGATGCTGTTATGATGCAGTGATGATGGTGTGACGATGCAGTGAGGATGCTGTGATGATGCAGTGATGAGGCAGTGATGATGCTGTGAAGACGTTCTGATGATGCTGTGATGCTGCAGTGATGATGCAGTGATGATGCTGTGATGATGGTGTGATGATGCAGTGATGATGGTGTGATGATGCAGTGATGATGCTGTGATGATGCAGTGATGATGCAGTGATGATGGTGTGATGATGCTTTGATGATGCAGTGATGATGCAGTGATGACACAGTGATGATGCAGTGATGATGCTGTGATGACACAGTGATGATGCAGTGATGATGCTGTGATGATTCTGTGATGATGCAGTGATGATGAAGTGATGATGCTGTGATGACACAGTGATGACGCAGTGATGATGCAGTGATGATGCTGTGATGATGCAGTGATGATGCTGTGATGAAGCAGTAATGATGCAGTGATGATGCAGTGATGATGTTGTGATGATGCTGTGATGATGCAGTGATTATGGTGTGATGATGGTGTGATGATGCAGTGATTATGG
Source organism: Somateria mollissima (assembly GCA_951411735.1). Classification (NCBI taxonomy): domain Eukaryota; kingdom Metazoa; phylum Chordata; class Aves; order Anseriformes; family Anatidae; genus Somateria; species Somateria mollissima. Next base: position 506,740 of record CATOCB010000086.1, on the reverse strand, counting down.
TGTGATGATGCAGTGATGATGCAGTGATGATGCTGTGATGATAGAGTGATGATGTAATGATGATGCTGTGATAATGCTGTGATGATGCAGTGATGATGCTGTAATGATGCTGTGATGATGCAGTGATTATGGTGTGATGATGCAGTGATGATGCAAGGATTATGCAGTGATGACACTGTGATGATGCTGTGACGATGCAGTGATGATGCAGTGATGATGCGGTGATGATGTAGTGATGATGCTGTGATGATACTGTGATGATGCAGTGATGATGCTGTGATGATGCTGTGATGATGCAATGATGATGGTGTGATGATGCAGTGATGATGCAGTGATGATGCTGTGATGATGCTGTGATGATGCAATGATGATGGTGTGATGATGCAGTGATGATGTAGTGATGATGCTGTGATGACACTGTGATGATGCAGTGATGATGCTGTGATGATGCAGTGATGATGCTGTGATGATGAAGTGATGATGCAGTGATGATGCTGTTATGACACAGTGATGATGCAGTGATGATGCAGTGATGATGCAGTGATGATGCAGTGATGATGGTGTGATGATGCAGTGAGTATGCAGTGATGATGCTGTGACGATGCAGTGATGATGCTGTGATGATGCAGTGATGATGCAGTGATGATGCTGTGATGATGCAGTGATGATGCTGTTATGACACTGTGATGATGCAGTGATGATGCAGTAATGATGCTGTGAAGACGTTCTGATGATGCTGTGATGCTGCAGTGATGATGCTGTGATGATGCTGTGATGATGGTGTGATGATGCAGTGATGATGCAGTTATGATGGTGTGATGATGCAGTGATGATGCTGTGATGATGCAGTGATGATGCAATGATGATGGTGTGATGATGCAGTGATGATGCAGTGATGACACAGTGATGATGCAGTGATGATGCTGTGATGACACAGTGATGATGCAGTGATGATGCTGTGATGATGCAGTGATGATGAAGTGATGATGCTGTGATGACACAGTGATGATGCAGTGATGATGCAGTGATGATGCAGTGATGATGGTGTGATGATGCAGTGATGATGCTGTGATGATGCAGTGATGATGCAGTGATGATGTTATGATGATGCTGTGATGATGCAGTGATGATGGTGTGATGATGGTGTGATGATGCAGTGATGATGCTCTGATGATGCTGTGATGATGCTGTGATGATACTGTGATGATGCAGTGATGATGCTGTGATGATGCTGTGATGATGCAGTGATGATGCAGTGATGATGAAGTGATGATGCAGTGATGATGCTGTTATGACACAGTGATGATGCTGTGATGATGCAGTGATGATGCTGTGATGATGCTGTGATGATGGTGTGATGATGCAGTGATGATGGTGTGATGATGCTGTGATGATGCTGTGATGATGCTGTGATGACACAGTGATGATGCAGTGATGATGCTGTGATGACACAGTGATGATGCAGTGATGATGCAGTGATGATGCTGTGATGATGCAGTGAGGATTCTGTGATGATGCTGTGATGACACAGTGATGATGCAGTGATGATGCAGTGATGATGCAGTGATGATGGTGTGATGATGCAGTGATGATGCTGTGATGATGCAGTGATGATGTAGTGATGATGTTATGATGATGCTGTGATGATGCAGTGATGATGGTGTGATGATGGTGTGATGATGCAATGATGATGCTCTGATGATGCTGTGATGATGCTGTGATGATGCTGTGATGATGCTGTGATGATGCAGTGATGATGCAGTGATGATGAAGTGATGATGCAGTGATGATGCTGTTATGACACAGTGATGATGCTGTGATGATGCAGTGATGATGCTGTGATGATGCTGTGATGATGGTGTGATGATGCAGTGATGATGGTGTGATGATGCAGTGATGATGCTGTGATGATGGTGTGATGATGCTGTGATGATGCTGTGACGATACTGTGATGATGCAGTGATGATGCAGTGATGATGGTGTGATGCTGCAGTGATGATGCTGTGATGATGCAGTGATGATGCTGTGATGATGAAGTGATGATGCAGTGATGATGTTGTTATGACACAGTGATGATGCAGTGATGATGCTGTGATGATGCAGTGATGATGCAGTGATGATGCTGTGATGATGCTGTTATGACAAAGTGATGATGCAGTGATGATGCAGTGATGATGCAGTGATGATGCTTTGATGACGCTGTGATGATGCTGTGATGATGCAGTGAGGATGCAGTGATGATGCAGTGATGATGCAGTGATGATGCTGTTATGATGCAGTGATGATGGTGTGACGATGCAGTGAGGATGCTGTGATGATGCAGTGATGAGGCAGTGATGATGCTGTGAAGACGTTCTGATGATGCTGTGATGCTGCAGTGATGCTGCAGTGATGATGCAGTGATGATGGTGTGATGATGCAGTGATGATGCAGTGATGATGGTGTGATGATGCAGTGATGATGCTGTGATGATGCAGTGATGATGCAGTGATGATGGTGTGATGATGCTTTGATGATGCAGTGATGACACAGTGATGATGCAGTGATGATGCTGTGATGACACAGTGATGATGCAGTGATGATGCTGTGATGATTCTGTGATGATGCAGTGATGATGAAGTGATGATGCTGTGATGACACAGTGATGACGCAGTGATGATGCAGTGATGATGCTGTGATGATGCAGTGATGATGCTGTGATGAAGCAGTAATGATGCAGTGATGATGCAGTGATGATGTTGTGATGATGCTGTGATGATGCAGTGATTATGGTGTGATGATGGTGTGATGATGCAGTGATTATGGTGTGATGATGCAGTGATGATGCAGTCATGATGCTGTGATGATACAGTGATGATGTAATGATGATGCTGTGATAATGCTGTGATGATGCAGTGATGATGCTGTAATGATTCTGTGATGATGCAGTGATGATGGTGTGATGATGCAGTGAGTATGCAGTGATGATGCAGTGATGATGCTGTGATGATACAGTGATGATGTAATGATGATGCTGTGATGATGCAGTGATGATGGTGTGATGCTGCAGTGATGATGCAGTGATGATGCTGTGATGCTGCAGTGATGATGCAGTGATGATGCAGTGATGATGCAGTGATGATGGTGTGATGCTGCAGTGATGATGCTGTGATGATGCAGTGATGATGCTGTGATGATGCTGTGATGATGCAGTGATGATGCAGTGATGATGAAGTGATGATGCAGTGATGATGCTGTTATGACACAGTGATGATACTGTGATGATGCAGTGATGATGTTGTGATGATGCTGTGATGATGGTGTGATGATGCAATGATGATGGTGTGATGATGCATTGATGATGCTGTGATGATGCAGTGATGATGCAGTGATGATGGTGTGATGATGCAGTGATGATGCAGTGATGATGCTGTGAAGACGTTCTGATGATGCTCTGATGCTGTAGTGATGATGCTGTGATGATGCTGTGATGATGCAGTGATGATGCTGTGATGATGCAGTGATGATAGTGTGATGCTGCAGTGATGATGCTGTGATGATGCAATGATGATGCTGTGATGATGCTGTGATGATGAAGTGATGATGTAGTGATGATGTTGTTATGACACAGTGATGATGCAGTCATGATGGTGTGATGTTGCAGTGATGATGCAGTGATGATGCTGTGATGATGGTGTGATGCTGCAGTGATGATGCAGTGATGATGCTGTGATGATGCAGTGATGATGCTGTGATGATGCTGTGATGATGAAGTGATGATGCAGTGATGATGCTGTGATGATGCTGTGATGATGCAGTGATGATGCAGTGATGATGCTGTAATGATGCTGTGATGATGCTGTGATGATGTAGTGATGATGCAGTGATGATGCTGTGATGACACTGTGGTGATTTTGTGATGATTTTGTGATGATGCAGTGATGATACTGTGATGATGCAATGATGATGCTTTGATGACCGTGTGTTGATGGTGTGATGATGCTTTGATGATGCAGTGATTATGCAGTGATGACACTGTGATGATGCTGTGACGATGCAGTGATGATGCAGTGATGATGCAGTGATGATGTAGTGATGATGCTGTGATGATGCTGTGATGATGCTGTGATGATGCAATGATGATTGTGTGATGATGCAGTGATGATGCAGTGATGATGCAGTGATGATGCTGTGATGATGCTGTGATGATGCAGTGATGATGGTGTGATGATGCAGTGATGATGCAGTGATGATGCTGTTATGACACTGTGATGATGCAGTGATGATGCAGTGATGATACTGTGAAGACGTTCTGATGATGCTGTGATGCTGCAGTGATGATGTAGTGATGATGCTGTGATGATGCTGTGATGATGCAGTGATGATGCTGTGATGATGCAGTGATGATGCAATGATGATTGTGTGATGATGCAGTGATGATGCAATGATGATGGTGTGATGATGCAGTGATGATGCAGTGATGACACAGTGATGATGCAGTGATGATGCTGTGATGACACAGTGATGATGCAGTGATGATGCTGTGATGATGCTGTGATGATGCTGTGATGATGGTGTGATGATGCTGTGATGATGCTGTGATGATACTGTGATGATGCAGTGATGATGCAGTGATGATGGTGTGATGCTGCAGTGATGATGCTGTGATGATGCAGTGATGATGCTGTGATGATGCTGTGATGATGAAGTGATGATGCAGTGATGATGTTGTTATGACACAGTGATGATGCAGTGATGATGCTGTGATGATGCAGTGATGATGCAGTGATGATGCTGTGATGATGCTGTTATGACAAAGTGATGATGCAGTGATGATGCAGTGATGATGCTTTGATGACGCTGTGATGATGCTGTGATGATGCAGTGAGGATGCAGTGATGATGCAGTGATGATGCTGTTATGATGCAGTGATGATGGTGTGACGATGCAGTGAGGATGCTGTGATGATGCAGTGATGAGGCAGTGATGATGCTGTGAAGACGTTCTGATGATGCTGTGATGCTGCAGTGATGATGCAGTGATGATGCTGTGATGATGGTGTGATGATGCAGTGATGATGGTGTGATGATGCAGTGATGATGCTGTGATGATGCAGTGATGATGCAGTGATGATGGTGTGATGATGCTTTGATGATGCAGTGATGATGCAGTGATGACACAGTGATGATGCAGTGATGATGCTGTGATGACACAGTGATGATGCAGTGATGATGCTGTGATGATTCTGTGATGATGCAGTGATGATGAAGTGATGATGCTGTGATGACACAGTGATGACGCAGTGATGATGCAGTGATGATGCTGTGATGATGCAGTGATGATGCAGTGATGAAGCAGTAATGATGCAGTGATGATGCAGTGATGATGTTGTGATGATGCTGTGATGATGCAGTGATTATGGTGTGATGATGGTGTGATGATGCAGTGATTATGGTGTGATGATGCAGTGATGATGCTGTGATGATGCAGTGATGATGCTGTGATGATACAGTGATGATGTAATGATGATGCTGTGATAATGCTGTGATGATGCAGTGATGATGCTGTAATGATGCTGTGATGATGCAGTGATTATGGTGTTATGATGCAGTGATGATGCAGTGATGATGCAGTTATGATGGTGTGATGATGCAGTGATGATGCTGTGATGATGCAGTGATGATGCAATGATGATGGTGTGATGATGCAGTGATGATGCAGTGATGACACAGTGATGATGCAGTGATGATGCAGTGATGATGCTGTGATGATGCAGTGAGGATTCTGTGATGATGCTGTGATGACACAGTGATGATGCAGTGATGATGCAGTGATGATGCAGTGATGATGGTGTGATGATGCAGTGATGATGCTGTGATGATGCAGTGATGATGTAGTGATGATGTTATGATGATGCTGTGATGATGCAGTGATGATGGTGTGATGATGCAATGATGATGCTCTGATGATGCTGTGATGATGCTGTGATGATACTGTGATGATGCAATGATGATGCAGTGATGATGAAGTGATGATGCAGTGATGATGCTGTTATGACACAGTGATGATGCTGTGATGATGCAGTGATGATGCTGTGATGATGCTGTGATGATGGTGTGATGATGCAGTGATGATGGTGTGATGATGCTGTGATGATGCTGTGATGATGGTGTGATGATGCTGTGATGATGCTGTGATGATACTGTGATGATGCAGTGATGATGCAGTGATGATGGTGTGATGCTGCAGTGATGATGCTGTGATGATGCAGTGATGATGCTGTGATGATGCTGTGATGATGAAGTGATGATGCAGTGATGATGTTGTTATGACACAGTGATGATGCAGTGATGATGCTGTGATGATGCAGTGATGATGCAGTGATGATGCTGTGATGATGCTGTTTAGACAAAGTGATGATGCAATGATGATGCAGTGATGATGCAGTGATGATGCTTTGATGACGCTGTGATGATGCTGTGATGATGCAGTGAGGATGCAGTGATGATGCAGTGATGATGCAGTGATGATGCTGTTATGATGCAGTGATGATGGTGTGACGATGCAGTGAGGATGCTGTGATGATGCAGTGATGAGGCAGTGATGATGCTGTGAAGACGTTCTGATGATGCTGTGATGCTGCAGTGATGATGCAGTGATGATGCTGTGATGATGGTGTGATGATGCAGTGATGATGCAGTGATGATGGTGTGATGATGCAGTGATGATGCTGTGATGATGCAGTGATGATGCAGTGAAGATGGTGTGATGATGCTTTGATGATGCAGTGATGATGCAGTGATGACACAGTGATGATGCAGTGATGATGCTGTGATGATTCTGTGATGATGCAGTGATGATGAAGTGATGATGCTGTGATGACACAGTGATGACGCAGTGATGATGCAGTGATGATGCAGTGATGATACTGTGATGATGCAGTGATGATGCTGTGATGATGCAGTGATGATGCAGTGATGATGTTATGATGATGCTGTGATGATGTAGTGATGATGGTGTGATGATGCAGTGATGATGCTCTGATGATGCAGTGATGATGCAGTGATGATGCTGTGATGATGAAGTGATGATGCTGTGATGACACAGTGATGACGCAGTGATGATGCAGTGTTAATGCAGTGATGATGCAGTGATGATGCTGTGATGATGCTGTGATGATGCAGTGATGATTGTGTGATGATGGTGTGATGATGCAGTGATGATGGTGTGATGATGGTGTGATGACGCAGTGATGATGCTCTGATGATGCAGTGATGATGCTGTTATGACACAGTGATGATGCTGTGATGATGCAGTGATGATGCTGTGATGATGCTGTGATGATGGTGTGATGATGCAGTGATGATGCTGTGATGATGCATTGATGATGCTGTGATGATGCAGTGATGATGCAGTGATGATGGTGTGATGATGCAGTGATGATGCTGTGATGATGCAGTGATGATGCAGTGATGATGCAGTGATGATGCTGTGATGATGCTGTGAAGACGTTCTGATGATGCTGTGATGCTGCAGTGATGATGCTGTGATGATGCTGTGATGATGCAGTGATGATGCTGTGATGATGCAGTGATGATGCTGTGATGATGAAGTGATGATGCAGTGATGATGTTGTTATGACACAGTGATGATGCTGTGATGATGCTGTGATGATGCAGTGATGATGCAGTGATGCAGTGATGATGGTGTGATGCTGCAGTGATGATGCAGTGATGATGCAGTGATGATGCTGTGATGATGCAGTGATGATGCTGTGATGATGCTGTGATGATGAAGTGATGATGCAGTGATGATGCTGTGATGATGCTTTGATGATGCAAGGATTATGCAGTGATGACACTGTGATGATGCTGTGACGATGCAGTGATGATGCAGTGATGATGCGGTGATGATGTAGTGATGATGCTGTGATGATACTGTGATGATGCAGTGATGATGCTGTGATGATGCTGTGATGATGCAATGATGATGGTGTGATGATGCAGTGATGATGCAGTGATGATGCTGTGATGATGCTGTGATGATGCAGTAATGATGGTGTGATGATGCAGTGATGATGCTGTAATGATACTGTGATGATGCAGTGATGATGCTGTTATGACACAGTGATGATGCAGTGATGATGCAGTGATGATGCAGTGATGATGCAGTGATGATGGTGTGATGATGCAGTGAGTATGCAGTGATGATGCTGTGACGATGCAGTGATGATGCTGTGATGATGCAGTGATGATGCAGTGATGATGCTGTGATGATGCAGTGATGATGCTGTTATGACACTGTGATGATGCAGTGATGATGCAGTAATGATGCTGTGAAGACGTTCTGATGATGCTGTGATGCTGCAGTGATGATGCTGTGATGATGCTGTGATGATGGTGTGATGATGCAGTGATGATGCAGTTATGATGGTGTGATGATGCAGTGATGATGCTGTGATGATGCAGTGATGATGCAATGATGATGGTGTGATGATGCAGTGATGATGCAGTGATGACACAGTGATGATGCAGTGATGATGCTGTGATGACACAGTGATGATGCAGTGATGATGCTGTGATGATGCAGTGATGATGAAGTGATGATGCTGTGATGACACAGTGATGATGCAGTGATGATGCAGTGATGATGCAGTGATGATGGTGTGATGATGCAGTGATGATGCTGTGATGATGCAGTGATGATGCAGTGATGATGTTATGATGATGCTGTGATGATGCAGTGATGATGGTGTGATGATGGTGTGATGATGCAGTGATGATGCTCTGATGATGCTGTGATGATGCTGTGATGATACTGTGATGATGCAGTGATGATGCTGTGATGATGCTGTGATGATGCAGTGATGATGCAGTGATGATGAAGTGATGATGCAGTGATGATGCTGTTATGACACAGTGATGATGCTGTGATGATGCTGTGATGATGGTGTGATGATGCAGTGATGATGGTGTGATGATGCTGTGATGATGCTGTGATGATGCTGTGATGACACAGTGATGATGCTGTGATGATGCAGTGATGATGCTGTGATGATGCAGTGAGGATTCTGTGATGATGCTGTGATGACACAGTGATGATGCAGTGATGATGCAGTGATGATGCAGTGATGATGGTGTGATGATGCAGTGATGATGCTGTGATGATGCAGTGATGATGTAGTGATGATGTTATGATGATGCTGTGATGATGCAGTGATGATGGTGTGATGATGGTGTGATGATGCAATGATGATGCTCTGATGATGCTGTGATGATGCTGTGATGATGCTGTGATGATGCTGTGATGATGCAGTGATGATGCAGTGATGATGAAGTGATGATGCAGTGATGATGCTGTTATGACACAGTGATGATGCTGTGATGATGCAGTGATGATGCTGTGATGATGCTGTGATGATGGTGTGATGATGCAGTGATGATGGTGTGATGATGCAGTGATGATGCTGTGATGATGGTGTGATGATGCTGTGATGATGCTGTGACGATACTGTGATGCTGCAGTGATGATGCTGTGATGATGCAGTGATGATGCTGTGATGATGAAGTGATGATGCAGTGATGATGTTGTTATGACACAGTGATGATGCAGTGATGATGCTGTGATGATGCAGTGATGATGCAGTGATGATGCTGTGATGATGCTGTTATGACAAAGTGATGATGCAGTGATGATGCAGTGATGATGCAGTGATGATGCTTTGATGACGCTGTGATGATGCTGTGATGATGCAGTGAGGATGCAGTGATGATGCAGTGATGATGCAGTGATGATGCTGTTATGATGCAGTGATGATGGTGTGACGATGCAGTGAGGATGCTGTGATGATGCAGTGATGAGGCAGTGATGATGCTGTGAAGACGTTCTGATGATGCTGTGATGCTGCAGTGATGATGCAGTGATGATGGTGTGATGATGCAGTGATGATGCAGTGATGATGGTGTGATGATGCAGTGATGATGCTGTGATGATGGTGTGATGATGCAGTGATGATGCAGTGATGATGGTGTGATGATGCAGTGATGATGCTGTGATGATGCAGTGATGATGCAGTGATGATGGTGTGATGATGCTTTGATGATGCAGTGATGATGCAGTGATGACACAGTGATGATGCAGTGATGATGCTGTGATGACACAGTGATGATGCAGTGATGATGCTGTGATGATTCTGTGATGATGCAGTGATGATGAAGTGATGATGCTGTGATGACACAGTGATGACGCAGTGATGATGCAGTGATGATGCTGTGATGATGCAGTGATGATGCTGTGATGAAGCAGTAATGATGCAGTGATGATGCAGTGATGATGTTGTGATGATGCTGTGATGATGCAGTGATTATGGTGTGATGATGGTGTGATGATGCAGTGATTATGGTGTGATGATGCAGTGATGATGCAGTCATGATGCTGTGATGATACAGTGATGATGTAATGATGATGCTGTGATAATGCTGTGATGATGCAGTGATGATGCTGTAATGATGCTGTGATGATGCTGTGATGATGGTGTGATGATGCAGTGATGATGCAGTGATGATGCTGTGATGATACAGTGATGATGTAATGATGATGCTGTGATGATGCAGTGATGATGGTGTGATGCTGCAGTGATGATGCAGTGATGATGCTGTGATGCTGCAGTGATGATGCAGTGATGATGCAGTGATGATGCAGTGATGATGGTGTGATGCTGCAGTGATGATGCTGTGATGATGCAGTGATGATGCTGTGATGATGCTGTGATGATGCAGTGATGATGCAGTGATGATGAAGTGATGATGCAGTGATGATGCTGTTATGACACAGTGATGATACTGTGATGATGCAGTGATGATGTTGTGATGATGCTGTGATGATGGTGTGATGATGCAATGATGATGGTGTGATGATGCATTGATGATGCTGTGATGATGCAGTGATGATGCAGTGATGATGGTGTGATGATGCAGTGATGATGCAGTGATGATGTTGTGAAGACGTTCTGATGATGCTCTGATGCTGTAGTGATGATGCTGTGATGATGCTGTGATGATGCAGTGATGATGCTGTGATGATGCAGTGATGATAGTGTGATGCTGCAGTGATGATGCTGTGATGATGCAATGATGATGCTGTGATGATGCTGTGATGATGAAGTGATGATGTAGTGATGATGTTGTTATGACACAGTGATGATGCAGTCATGATGGTGTGATGTTGCAGTGATGATGCAGTGATGATGCTGTGATGATGGTGTGATGCTGCAGTGATGATGCAGTGATGATGCTGTGATGATGCAGTGATGATGCAGTGATGATGCTGTGATGATGCTGTGATGATGCAGTGATGATGCAGTGATGATGCTGTAATGATGCTGTGATGATGCTGTGATGATGTAGTGATGATGCAGTGATGATGCTGTGATGACACTGTGGTGATTTTGTGATGATTTTGTGATGATGCAGTGATGATACTGTGATGATGCAATGATGATGCTTTGATGACCGTGTGTTGATGGTGTGATGATGCTTTGATGATGCAGTGATTATGCAGTGATGACACTGTGATGATGCTGTGACGATGCAGTGATGATGCAGTGATGATGAAGTGATGATGTAGTGATGATGCTGTGATGATGCTGTGATGATGCTGTGATGATGCAATGATGATTGTGTGATGATGCAGTGATGATGCAGTGATGATGCAGTGATGATGCTGTGATGATGCTGTGATGATGCAGTGATGATGGTGTGATGATGCAGTGATGATGCAGTGATGATGCTGTTATGACACTGTGATGATGCAGTGATGATGCAGTGATGATACTGTGAAGACGTTCTGATGATGCTGTGATGCTGCAGTGATGATGTAGTGATGATGCTGTGATGATGCTGTGATGATGCTGTGATGATGCAGTGATGATGCAATGATGATTGTGTGATGATGCAGTGATGATGCAATGATGATGGTGTGATGATGCAGTGATGATGCAGTGATGACACAGTGATGATGCAGTGATGATGCTGTGATGACACAGTGATGATGCAGTGATGATGCATTGATGATGCTGTGATGATGCTGTGATGATGGTGTGATGATGCTGTGATGATGCTGTGATGATACTGTGATGATGCAGTGATGATGCAGTGATGATGGTGTGATGCTGCAGTGATGATACTGTGATGATGCAGTGATGATGCTGTGATGATGCTGTGATGATGAAGTGATGATGCAGTGATGATGTTGTTATGACACAGTGATGATGCAGTGATGATGCTGTGATGATGCAGTGATGATGCAGTGATGATGCTGTGATGATGCTGTTATGACAAAGTGATGATGCAGTGATGATGCAGTGATGATGCTTTGATGACGCTGTGATGATGCTGTGATGATGCAGTGAGGATGCAGTGATGATGCAGTGATGATGCTGTTATGATGCAGTGATGATGGTGTGACGATGCAGTGAGGATGCTGTGATGATGCAGTGATGAGGCAGTGATGATGCTGTGAAGACGTTCTGATGATGCTGTGATGCTGCAGTGATGATGCAGTGATGATGCTGTGATGATGGTGTGATGATGCAGTGATGATGGTGTGATGATGCAGTGATGATGCTGTGATGATGCAGTGATGATGCAGTGATGATGGTGTGATGATGCTTTGATGATGCAGTGATGATGCAGTGATGACACAGTGATGATGCAGTGATGATGCTGTGATGACACAGTGATGATGCAGTGATGATGCTGTGATGATTCTGTGATGATGCAGTGATGATGAAGTGATGATGCTGTGATGACACAGTGATGACGCAGTGATGATGCAGTGATGATGCTGTGATGATGCAGTGATGATGCTGTGATGAAGCAGTAATGATGCAGTGATGATGCAGTGATGATGTTGTGATGATGCTGTGATGATGCAGTGATTATGGTGTGATGATGGTGTGATGATGCAGTGATTATGGTGTGATGATGCAGTGATGATGCTGTGATGATGCAGTGATGATGCTGTGATGATACAGTGATGATGTAATGATGATGCTGTGATAATGCTGTGATGATGCAGTGATGATGCTGTAATGATGCTGTGATGATGCAGTGATTATGGTGTTATGATGCAGTGATGATGCAGTGATGATGCAGTTATGATGGTGTGATGATGCAGTGATGATGCTGTGATGATGCAGTGATGATGCAATGATGATGGTGTGATGATGCAGTGATGATGCAGTGATGATGCAGTGATGACACAGTGATGATGCAGTGATGATGCAGTGATGATGCTGTGATGATGCAGTGAGGATTCTGTGATGATGCTGTGATGACACAGTGATGATGCAGTGATGATGCAGTGATGATGCAGTGATGATGGTGTGATGATGCAGTGATGATGCTGTGATGATGCAGTGATGATGTAGTGATGATGTTATGATGATGCTGTGATGATGCAGTGATGATGGTGTGATGATGCAATGATGATGCTCTGATGATGCTGTGATGATGCTGTGATGATACTGTGATGATGCAATGATGATGCAGTGATGATGAAGTGATGATGCAGTGATGATGCTGTTATGACACAGTGATGATGCTGTGATGATGCAGTGATGATGCTGTGATGATGCTGTGATGATGGTGTGATGATGCAGTGATGATGGTGTGATGATGCTGTGATGATGCTGTGATGATGGTGTGATGATGCTGTGATGATGCTGTGATGATACTGTGATGATGCAGTGATGATGCAGTGATGATGGTGTGATGCTGCAGTGATGATGCTGTGATGATGCAGTGATGATGCTGTGATGATGCTGTGATGATGAAGTGATGATGCAGTGATGATGTTGTTATGACACAGTGATGATGCAGTGATGATGCTGTGATGATGCAGTGATGATGCAGTGATGATGCTGTGATGATGCTGTTTAGACAAAGTGATGATGCAATGATGATGCAGTGATGATGCAGTGATGATGCTTTGATGACGCTGTGATGATGCTGTGATGATGCAGTGAGGATGCAGTGATGATGCAGTGATGATGCAGTGATGATGCTGTTATGATGCAGTGATGATGGTGTGACGATGCAGTGAGGATGCTGTGATGATGCAGTGATGAGGCAGTGATGATGCTGTGAAGACGTTCTGATGATGCTGTGATGCTGCAGTGATGATGCAGTGATGATGCTGTGATGATGGTGTGATGATGCAGTGATGATGCAGTGATGATGGTGTGATGATGCAGTGATGATGCTGTGATGATGCAGTGATGATGCAGTGAAGATGGTGTGATGATGCTTTGATGATGCAGTGATGATGCAGTGATGACACAGTGATGATGCAGTGATGATGCTGTGATGATTCTGTGATGATGCAGTGATGATGAAGTGATGATGCTGTGATGACACAGTGATGACGCAGTGATGATGCAGTGATGATGCAGTGATGATACTGTGATGATGCAGTGATGATGCTGTGATGATGCAGTGATGATGCAGTGATGATGTTATGATGATGCTGTGATGATGTAGTGATGATGGTGTGATGATGGTGTGATGATGCAGTGATGATGCTCTGATGATGCAGTGATGATGCAGTGATGATGCTGTGATGATGAAGTGATGATGCTGTGATGACACAGTGATGACGCAGTGATGATGCAGTGTTAATGCAGTGATGATGCAGTGATGATGCTGTGATGATGCTGTGATGATGCAGTGATGATTGTGTGATGATGGTGTGATGATGCAGTGATGATGGTGTGATGATGGTGTGATGACGCAGTGATGATGCTCTGATGATGCAGTGATGATGCTGTTATGACACAGTGATGATGCTGTGATGATGCAGTGATGATGCTGTGATGATGCTGTGATGATGGTGTGATGATGCAGTGATGATGCTGTGATGATGCATTGATGATGCTGTGATGATGCATTGATGATGCTGTGATGATGCAGTGATGATGCAGTGATGATGGTGTGATGATGCAGTGATGATGCTGTGATGATGCAGTGATGATGCAGTGATGATGCAGTGATGATGCTGTGATGATGCTGTGAAGACGTTCTGATGATGCTGTGATGCTGCAGTGATGATGCTGTGATGATGCTGTGATGATGCAGTGATGATGCTGTGATGATGCAGTGAGGATGCTGTGATGCTGCAGTGATGATGCTGTGATGATGCAGTGATGATGCTGTGATGATGAAGTGATGATGCAGTGATGATGTTGTTATGACACAGTGATGATGCTGTGATGATGCTGTGATGATGCAGTGATGATGCAGTGATGCAGTGATGATGGTGTGATGCTGCAGTGATGATGCAGTGATGATGCAGTGATGATGCTGTGATGATGCAGTGATGATGCTGTGATGATGCTGTGATGATGAAGTGATGATGCAGTGATGATGCTGTGATGATGCTTTGATGATGCAAGGATTATGCAGTGATGACACTGTGATGATGCTGTGACGATGCAGTGATGATGCAGTGATGATGCGGTGATGATGTAGTGATGATGCTGTGATGATACTGTGATGATGCAGTGATGATGCTGTGATGATGCTGTGATGATGCAGTGATGATGCTGTGATGATGCAGTGATGATGCAGTGATGATGCTGTGATGATGCTGTGATGATGCAGTGATGATGGTGTGATGATGCAGTGATGATGCAGTGATGATGCTGTAATGATACTGTGATGATGTAGTGATGATGCTGTGATGACACTGTGATGATGCAGTGATGATGCTGTGATGATGCAGTGATGATGCTGTGATGATGAAGTGATGATGCAGTGATGATGCTGTTATGACACAGTGATGATGCAGTGATGATGCAGTGATGATGCAGTGATGATGCAGTGATGATGGTGTGATGATGCAGTGAGTATGCAGTGATGATGCTGTGACGATGCAGTGATGATGCTGTGATGATGCAGTGATGATGCAGTGATGATGCTGTGATGATGCAGTGATGATGCTGTTATGACACTGTGATGATGCAGTGATGATGCAGTAATGATGCTGTGAAGACGTTCTGATGATGCTGTGATGATGCTGTGATGATGCAGTGATGATGTTATGATGATGCTGTGATGATGAAGTGATGATGGTGTGATGATGGTGTGATGATGCAGTGATGATGCTCTGATGATGCTGTGATGATGCTGTGATGATACTGTGATGATGCAGTGATGATGCTGTGATGATGCTGTGATGATGCAGTGATGATGCAGTGATGATGAAGTGATGATGCAGTGATGATGCTGTTATGACACAGTGATGATGCTGTGATGATGCAGTGATGATGCTGTGATGATGCTGTGATGATGGTGTGATGATGCAGTGATGATGGTGTGATGATGCTGTGATGATGCTGTGATGATGCTGTGATGACACAGTGATGATGCAGTGATGATGCTGTGATGACACAGTGATGATGCAGTGATGAGGCAGTGATGATGCTGTGAAGACGTTCTGATGATGCTGTGATGCTGCAGTGATGATGCAGTGATGATGCTGTGATGATGGTGTGATGATGCAGTGATGATGCAGTGATGATGGTGTGATGATGCAGTGATGATGCTGTGATGATGCAGTGATGATGCAGTGATGATGGTGTGATGATGCTTTGATGATGCAGTGATGATGCAGTGATGACACAGTGATGATGCAGTGATGATGCTGTGATGACACAGTGATGATGCAGTGATGATGCTCTGATGATTCTGTGATGATGCAGTGATGATGAAGTGATGATGCTGTGATGACACAGTGATGACGCAGTGATGATGCAGTGATGATGCTGTGATGATGCAGTGATGATGCTGTGATGAAGCAGTAATGATGCAGTGATGATGCAGTGATGATGTTGTGATGATGCTGTGATGATGCAGTGATTATGGTGTGATGATGGTGTGATGATGCAGTGATTATGGTGTGATGATGCAGTGATGATGCTGTGATGATACAGTGATGATGTAATGATGATGCTGTGATAATGCTGTGATGATGGTGTGATGATGCTGTAATGATGCTGTGATGATGCAGTGATCATGGTGTGATGATGCAGTGATGATGCAGTGATGATGCTGTGATGATGCTGTGATGATGGTGTGATGATGCAGTGATAATGCAGTGATGATGCAGTTATGATGTTGTGATGATGCAGTGATGATGCTGTGATGATGCAGTGATGATGCAATGATGATGGTGTGATGATGCAGTGATGATGCAGTGATGACACAGTGATGATGCAGTGATGATGCTGTGATGACACAGTGATGATGCAGTGATGATGCAGTGATGATGCTGTGATGATGCAGTGAGGATTCTGTGATGATGCTGTGATGACACAGTGATGATGCAGTGATGATGCAGTGATGATGCAGTGATGATGGTGTGATGATGCAGTGATGATGCTGTGATGATGCTGTGATGATGCAGTGATGATGCAGTGATGATGAAGTGATGATGCAGTGATGATGCTGTGATGATGCAGTGATGATGCAGTGATGATTCAGTGATGATGCTGTGATGATGCTGTTATGACACAGTGATGATGCTGTGATGATGCAGTGATGATGCTGTGATGATGCTGTGATGATGGTGTGATGATGCAGTGATGATGGTGTGATGATGCATTGATGATGCTGTGATGATGCAGTGATGATGCTGTGATGATGCAGTGATGATGCTGTGATGATGCTGTGATGATGAAGTGATGATGCAGTGATGATGTTGTTATGAGACAGTGATGATGCTGTGATGATGCTGTGATGATGCAGTGATGATGCAGTGATGATGCAGTGATGATGGTGTGATGCTGCAGTGATGATGCTGTGATGATGCAGTGATGATGCTGTGATGATGCAGTGATGATGCTGTGATGATGCTGTGATGATGAAGTGATGATGCAGTGATGATGCTGTGATGATGCTTTGATGATGCAAGGATTATGCAGTGATGACACTGTGATGATGCTGTGACGATGCAGTGATGATGCAGTGATGATGCGGTGATGATGTAGTGATGATGCTGTGATGATACTGTGATGATGCAGTGATGATGCTGTGATGATGCTGTGATGATGCAATGATGATGGTGTGATGATGCAGTGATGATGCAGTGATGATGCTGTGATGATGCTGTGATGATGCAGTGATGATGGTGTGATGATGCAGTGATGATGCAGTGATGATGCTGTAATGATACTGTGATGATGCAGTGATGATGCTGTGATGACACTGTGATGATGCAGTGATGATGCTGTGATGATGCAGTGATGATGCAGTGATGATGAAGTGATGATGCAGTGATGATGCTGTTATGACACAGTGATGATGCAGTGATGATGCAGTGATGATGCAGTGATGATAGTGTGATGATGCAGTGATGAGGCAGTGATGATGCAGTGATGATGCTGTGACGCAGTGATGATGCTGTGATGATGCAGTGATGATGCAGTGATGATGCTGTTATGACACTGTGATGATGCAGTGATGATGCAGTGATGATGCTGTGAAGACGTTCTGATGATGCTGTGATGATGCTGTGATGATGGTGTGATGATGCAGTGATGATGCAGTGATGATGCAGTTATGATGGTGTGATGATGCAGTGATGATGCTGTGATGATGCAGTGATGATGCAATGATGATGGTGTGATGATGCAGTGATGATGCAGTGATGACACAGTGATGATGCAGTGATGATGCTGTGATGACACAGTGATGATGCAGTGATGATGCTGTAATGATGCTGTGATGATGCAGTGATTATGGTGTGATGATGTAGTGATGATGCTGTGATGATGCTGTGATGATACAGTGATGATATAATGATGATGCAGTGATGATGGTGTGATGCTGCAGTGATGATGCAGTGATGATGAAGTCATGATGAAGTCATGATGAAGTCATGATGCAGTGATGCTCTTATGACACAGTGATGATGGTGTGATGATGCAGTGAGTATGCAGTGATGATGCAGTGATGATGCTGTGATGATGCTGTTATGACGCTGTGATTATGCTGTGATGATGCAGCGATGATGCAATGATGATGGTGTGATGATGCAGTGATGATGCAGTGATGATGCTGTGATGATGCAGTGATGATGCAGTGATGATGAAGTGATGATGGTGTGTCGATGCAGTGATGATGCAGTGATGATGCTGTGATGATACTGTGATGATGCAGTGATGATGCTGTGATGACACTGTGATGATGCAGTGATGATGCTGTGATGATGCAGTGATGATGCAGTGATGATGCAGTGATGATGCTGTTATGACACAGTGATGACGCAGTGATGACACAGTGATGATGCAGTGATGATGCAGTGATGATGCAGTGATGATGCTGTGATGGTGCAGTGATGATGCTGTGATGATGCAGTGATGATGCTGTGATGATGCTGTGATGATGAAGTGATGATGCAGTGATGATGCTGTGATGATGCAGTGATGATGCTGTTATGACACTGTGATGATGCAGTGATGATGCAGTGATGATGCAGAGATGATGGTGTGATGATGTAGTGTTGACGCTGCGATGATGATGTTGTGATAATGCAGTGGTGATGGTGTGATGATGCTGTGATGATGCAGTGATGATGCTTTGATGACGCTGTGATGATGCAGTGATGATGCAGTGATGATGCAGTGATGATGGTGGGATGATGCAGTGAGGATGCTGTGATGATGTAGTGATGATGCAGTGATGATGCTGTGATGACACTGTGGTGATTTTGTGATGATTTTGTGATGATGCAGTGATGATACTGTGATGATGCAATGATGATGCTTTGATGACCGTGTGTTGATGGTGTGATGATGCTTTGATGATGCAGTGAGGATGCTGTGATGATGTAGTGATGATGCTGTGATGCTGCAGTGATGATGCAGTGATGATGTAGTGATGATGCTGTGATGATACTGTGATGATGCAGTGATGATGCTGTGATGATGCTGTGATGATGCAATGATGATGGTGTGATGATGCAGTGATGATGCAGTGATGATGCAGTGATGATGCTGTGATGATGCTGTGATGATGCAGTGATGATGCAGTGATGATGCAGTGATGATGCTGTAATGATACTGTGATGATGCAGTGATGATGCTGTGATGACACTGTGATGATGCAGTGATGATGCTGTGATGATGCAGTGATGATGCAGTGATGATGCAGTGATGATGCTGTTATGACACAGTGATGATGCAGTGATGATGCAGTGATGATGCTGTGATGATGCAGTGATGATGCAATGATGCTGCTGTGATGATGCAGTGATGATGCAGTGATGATGAAGTGATGATGCAGTGATGATGCTGTGATGACACAGTGATGATGCAGTGATGATGCTGTGATGATGCAGTGATGATGAAGTGATGATGCTGTGATGACACAGTGATGACGCAGTGATGATGCAGTGATGATGGTGTGATGATGCTGTGATGATGCTGTGATGAAGCTGTGATGATGCAGTGATGATGCAGTGATGATGTTATGATGATGCTGTGATGATGCAGTGATGATGGTGTGATGATGGTGTGATGACGCAGTGATGATGCTCTGATGATGCAGTGATGATGCTGTGATGATACTGTGATGATGCAGTGATGATGCTGTGATGATGCTGTGATGATGCAGTGATGATGCAGTGATGATGAAGTGATGATGCAGTGATGATGCTGTTATGACACAGTGATGATGCTGTGATGATGCAGTGATGATGCAATGATGATCGTGTGATGATGCAGTGATGATGCAGTGATGATGGTGTTATGAAGCTGTGATGATGCTGTGATGATGCTGTGATGATGGTGTGATGATGCTGTGATGATGCTGTGATGATGCTGTGATGATGCAGTGATGATGCAGTGATGATGTTATGATGATGCTGTGATGATGCAGTGATGATGGTGTGATGATGGTGTGATGACGCAGTGATGATGCTCTGATGATGCAGTGATGATGCTGTGATGATACTGTGATGATGCAGTGATGATGCTGTGATGATGCTGTGATGATGCAGTGATGATGCAGTGATGATGAAGTGATGATGCAGTGATGATGCTGTTATGACACAGTGATGATGCTGTGATGCTGCAGTGATGATGCTGTGATGATGGTGTGATGATGCAGTGATGATGCAGTGATGATGGTGTGATGATGCAGTGATGATGCTGTGATGATGCAGTGATGATGCAGTGATGATGGTGTGATGATGCTTTGATGATGCAGTGATGATGCAGTGATGACACAGTGATGACGCAGTGATGATGCTGTGATGACACAGTGATGATGCAGTGATGATGCTGTGATGATGCTGTGATGATGCAGTGATGATGGTGTGATAATGGTGTGATGATGCTGTGATGATACTGTGATGATGCAGCGATGATGCTGTGATGATGCTGTGATGATGTAGTGATGA
This sequence comes from Somateria mollissima, assembly GCA_951411735.1. Taxonomy (NCBI): domain Eukaryota; kingdom Metazoa; phylum Chordata; class Aves; order Anseriformes; family Anatidae; genus Somateria; species Somateria mollissima. Next base: position 485,302 of record CATOCB010000086.1, on the reverse strand, counting down.
TGCTGTGATGATGCTGTGATGATGGTGTGATGATGCAGTTATGATGGTGTAATGATGCTGTGATGATGCTGTGATGATGCAGTGATGATGCAGTGATGATGGTGTGATGATGCAGTGAGGATTCTGTGATGATGCTGTGATGATGCAGTGATGATGCAGTGATGATGCTGTGATGATGCTGTGACTATGCAGTGATGATGCTGTGATGATGCTGTTATGACAAAGTGATGATGCAGTGATGATGCGGTGATGATGCAGTGATGATGCTTTGCTGACGGTGTGATGATGCTGTGATGATGCAGTGATGATGCAGTGATGATGGTGTGATGATGCAGTGATGATGCAGTGATGATGCTGTGATGATGCATTGATGATTCAGTGATGATGCTGTGATGATGGAGTGATGCTGCAGTGATGATGCAGTGATGATGCAGTGATGATGCAGCGATGATGCTTTGATGACGCTGTGATGATGCTGTGATGATGAAGTGATGATGCAGTGATGATGTTGTTATGACACAGTGATGATACAGTGATGATGCTGTGATGATGCAGTGATGATGCATTGATGATGCTGTGATGATGGTGTGATGCAGCAGTGATGATGCAGTGATGATGCTGTGATGATACAGTGATGATGCTGTGATGATGCTGTGATGATGAAGTGATGATGCAGTGATGATGCTGTGATGATGCAGTGATGATGCTGTGATGATGTAGTGAAGATGCAGTGATGATGTTGTGATGATGCTGTGAAGACGTTCTGATGATGCTGTGATGTTGCTGTGATGCTGCTGTGATGATGCTGTGATGATGGTGTGATGATGCTGTGATGATACTGTTATGATGCAGTGATGATGCTGTGATGATGCTGTGATGATGCAGTGATGATGCAGTGATGATGGTGTGATGATGCAGTGAGGATGCTGTGATGATGGTGTGATGCTGCAGTGATGATGCAGTGATGATGCTGTGATGATGCAGTGATGATGCTGTGATGATGCTGTGATGATGAAGTGATGATGCAGTGATGATGTTGTGATGATGCTGTGATGATGCAGTGATGATGCTTTGATGACGCTGTGATGATGCAGTTATGATGCAGTGATGATGCTGTGATGCTGCAGTGATGATGCTGTGATGCTGCAGTGATGATGGTGTGATGATGCTGTGATGATACTGTGATGATGCAGTGATGATGCTTTGATGATGCTGTGATGATGCAGTGATGATGCAGTGATGATGGTGTGATGATGCAGTGAGGATGCTGTGATGATGCAGTGATGATGCAGTGATGATAATGTGTTGATGTAGTGTTGACGCTGCGATGATGATGTTGTGATAATGCAGTGATGATGGTGTGATGATGCTGTGATGATACTGTGATGATGCAGTGATGATGCTTTGATGATGCTGTGATGATGCAGTTATGATGCAGTGATGATGGTGTGATGATGCTGTGATGATACTGTGATGATGCAGTGATGATGCTTTGATGATGCTGTGATGATGCTGTGATGAAGCAGTAATGATGCAGTGATGATGCAGTGATGATGTTGTGATGATGCTGTGATGATGCAGTGATTATGGTGTGATGATGGTGTGATGATGCAGTGATTATGGTGTGATGATGCAGTGATGATGCTGTGATGTTGCTGTGATGCTGCTGTGATGATGCTGTGATGATGGTGTGATGATGCTGTGATGATACTGTTATGATGCAGTGATGATGCTGTGATGATGCTGTGATGATGCAGTGATGATGCAGTGATGATGGTGTGATGATGCAGTGAGGATGCTGTGATGATGGTGTGATGCTGCAGTGATGATGCAGTGATGATGCTGTGATGATGCAGTGATGATGCTGTGATGATGCAGTGATGATGCAGTGATGATGCAGTGATGATGCTGTGATGATGCTGTGATGATGCAGTGATGATGGTGTGATGATGCAGTGATGATGCAGTGATGATGCTGTTATGACACTGTGATGATGCAGTGATGATGCAGTGATGATACTGTGAAGACGTTCTGATGATGCTGTGATGCTGCAATGATGATGTAGTGATGATGCTGTGATGATGCTGTGATGATGCAGTGATGATGCTGTGATGATGCAGTGATGATGCAATGATGATTGTGTGATGATGCAGTGATGATGCAATGATGATGGTGTGATGATGCAGTGATGATGCAGTGATGACACAGTGATGATGCAGTGATGATGCTGTGATGACACAGTGATGATGCAGTGATGATGCATTGATGATGCTGTGATGATGCTGTGATGATGGTGTGATGATGCTGTGATGATGCTGTGATGATACTGTGATGATGCAGTGATGATGCAGTGATGATGGTGTGATGCTGCAGTGATGATGCTGTGATGATGCAGTGATGATGCTGTGATGATGCTGTGATGATGAAGTGATGATGCAGTGATGATGTTGTTATGACACAGTGATGATGCAGTGATGATGCTGTGATGATGCAGTGATGATGCAGTGATGATGCTGTGATGACACAGTGATGACGCAGTGATGATGCAGTGATGATGCTGTGATGATGCAGTGATGATGCTGTGATGAAGCAGTAATGATGCAGTGATGATGCAGTGATGATGTTGTGATGATGCTGTGATGATGCAGTGATTATGGTGTGATGATGGTGTGATGATGCAGTGATTATGGTGTGATGATGCAGTGATGATGCTGTGATGATGCAGTGATGATGCTGTGATGATACAGTGATGATGTAATGATGATGCTGTGATAATGCTGTGATGATGCAGTGATGATGCTGTAATGATGCTGTGATGATGCAGTGATTATGGTGTTATGATGCAGTGATGATGCAGTGATGATGCAGTTATGATGGTGTGATGATGCAGTGATGATGCTGTGATGATGCAGTGATGATGCAGTGATGATGCTGTGATGATGCAGTGATGATGCAGTGATGATGCAGTGATGACACAGTGATGATGCAGTGATGATGCAGTGATGATGCTGTGATGATGCAGTGAGGATTCTGTGATGATGCTGTGATGACACAGTGATGATGCAGTGATGATGCAGTGATGATGCAGTGATGATGGTGTGATGATGCAGTGATGATGCTGTGATGATGCAGTGATGATGTAGTGATGATGTTATGATGATGCTGTGATGATGCAGTGATGATGGTGTGATGATGCAATGATGATGCTCTGATGATGCTGTGATGATGCTGTGATGATACTGTGATGATGCAATGATGATGCAGTGATGATGAAGTGATGATGCAGTGATGATGCTGTTATGACACAGTGATGATGCTGTGATGATGCAGTGATGATGCTGTGATGATGGTGTGATGATGCAGTGATGATGGTGTGATGATGCTGTGATGATGCTGTGATGATGGTGTGATGATGCTGTGATGATGCTGTGATGATACTGTGATGATGCAGTGATGATGCAGTGATGATGGTGTGATGCTGCAGTGATGATGCTGTGATGATGCAGTGATGATGCTGTGATGATGCTGTGATGATGAAGTGATGATGCAGTGATGATGTTGTTATGACACAGTGATGATGCAGTGATGATGCTGTGATGATGCAGTGATGATGCAGTGATGATGCTGTGATGATGCTGTTTAGACAAAGTGATGATGCAATGATGATGCAGTGATGATGCAGTGATGATGCTTTGATGACGCTGTGATGATGCTGTGATGATGCAGTGAGGATGCAGTGATGATGCAGTGATGATGCAGTGATGATGCTGTTATGATGCAGTGATGATGGTGTGACGATGCAGTGAGGATGCTGTGATGATGCAGTGATGAGGCAGTGATGATGCTGTGAAGACGTTCTGATGATGCTGTGATGCTGCAGTGATGATGCAGTGATGATGCTGTGATGATGGTGTGATGATGCAGTGATGATGCAGTGATGATGGTGTGATGATGCAGTGATGATGCTGTGATGATGCAGTGATGATGCAGTGAAGATGGTGTGATGATGATTTGATGATGCAGTGATGATGCAGTGATGACACAGTGATGATGCAGTGATGATGCTGTGATGATTCTGTGATGATGCAGTGATGATGAAGTGATGATGCTGTGATGACACAGTGATGACGCAGTGATGATGCAGTGATGATGCAGTGATGATACTGTGATGATGCAGTGATGATGCTGTGATGATGCAGTGATGATGCAGTGATGATGTTATGATGATGCTGTGATGATGTAGTGATGATGGTGTGATGATGGTGTGATGATGCAGTGATGATGCTCTGATGATGCAGTGGTGATGCTGTGATGATGAAGTGATGATGCTGTGATGACACAGTGATGACGCAGTGATGATGCAGTGTTAATGCAGTGATGATGCAGTGATGATGCTGTGATGATGCTGTGATGATGCAGTGATGATTGTGTGATGATGGTGTGATGATGCAGTGATGATGGTGTGATGATGGTGTGATGACGCAGTGATGATGCTCTGATGATGCAGTGATGATGCTGTTATGACACAGTGATGATGCTGTGATGATGCAGTGATGATGCTGTGATGATGCTGTGATGATGGTGTGATGATGCAGTGATGATGCTGTGATGATGCATTGATGATGCTGTGATGATGCAGTGATGATGCAGTGATGATGGTGTGATGATGCAGTGATGATGCTGTGATGATGCAGTGATGATGCAGTGATGATGCAGTGATGATGCTGTGATGATGCTGTGAAGACGTTCTGATGATGCTGTGATGCTGCAGTGATGATGCTGTGATGATGCTGTGATGATGCAGTGATGATGCTGTGATGATGCAGTGAGGATGCTGTGATGCTGCAGTGATGATGCTGTGATGATGCAGTGATGATGCTGTGATGATGAAGTGATGATGCAGTGATGATGTTGTTATGACACAGTGATGATGCTGTGATGATGCTGTGATGATGCAGTGATGATGCAGTGATGCAGTGATGATGGTGTGATGCTGCAGTGATGATGCAGTGATGATGCAGTGATGATGCTGTGATGATGCAGTGATGATGCTGTGATGATGCTGTGATGATGAAGTGATGATGCAGTGATGATGCTGTGATGATGCTTTGATGATGCAAGGATTATGCAGTGATGACACTGTGATGATGCTGTGACGATGCAGTGATGATGCAGTGATGATGCGGTGATGATGTAGTGATGATGCTGTGATGATACTGTGATGATGCAGTGATGATGCTGTGATGATGCTGTGATGATGCAATGATGATGGTGTGATGATGCAGTGATGATGCAGTGATGATGCTGTGATGATGCTGTGATGATGCAGTGATGATGGTGTGATGATGCAGTGATATTGCTGTAATGATACTGTGATGATGTAGTGATGATGCTGTGATGACACTGTGATGATGCAGTGATGATGCTGTGATGATGCAGTGATGATGCTGTGATGATGAAGTGATGATGCAGTGATGATGCTGTTATGACACAGTGATGATGCAGTGATGATGCAGTGATGATGCAGTGATGATGCAGTGATGATGGTGTGATGATGCAGTGAGTATGCAGTGATGATGCTGTGACGATGCAGTGATGATGCTGTGATGATGCAGTGATGATGCAGTGATGATGCTGTGATGATGCAGTGATGATGCTGTTATGACACTGTGATGATGCAGTGATGATGCAGTAATGATGCTGTGAAGACGTTCTGATGATGCTGTGATGCTGCAGTGATGATGCTGTGATGATGCTGTGATGATGGTGTGATGATGCAGTGATGATGCAGTTATGATGGTGTGATGATGCAGTGATGATGCTGTGATGATGCAGTGATGATGCAATGATGATGGTGTGATGATGCAGTGATGATGCAGTGATGACACAGTGATGATGCAGTGATGATGCTGTGATGACACAGTGATGATGCAGTGATGATGCTGTGATGATGCAGTGATGATGAAGTGATGATGCTGTGATGACACAGTGATGATGCAGTGATGATGCAGTGATGATGCAGTGATGATGGTGTGATGATGCAGTGATGATGCTGTGATGATGCAGTGATGATGCAGTGATGATGTTATGATGATGCTGTGATGATGCAGTGATGATGGTGTGATGATGGTGTGATGATGCAGTGATGATGCTCTGATGATGCTGTGATGATGCTGTGATGATACTGTGATGATGCTGTGATGATGCTGTGATGATGCAGTGATGATGCAGTGATGATGAAGTGATGATGCAGTGATGATGCTGTTATGACACAGTGATGATGCTGTGATGATGCAGTGATGATGCTGTGATGATGCTGTGATGATGGTGTGATGATGCAGTGATGATGGTGTGATGATGCTGTGATGATGCTGTGATGATGCTGTGATGACACAGTGATGATGCAGTGATGATGCAGTGATGATGCTGTGATGATGCAGTGAGGATTCTGTGATGATGCTGTGATGACACAGTGATGATGCAGTGATGATGCAGTGATGATGCAGTGATGATGGTGTGATGATGCAGTGATGATGCTGTGATGATGCAGTGATGATGTAGTGATGATGTTATGATGATGCTGTGATGATGCAGTGATGATGGTGTGATGATGGTGTGATGATGCAATGATGATGCTCTGATGATGCTGTGATGATGCTGTGATGATGCTGTGATGATGCTGTGATGATGCAGTGATGATGCAGTGATGATGAAGTGATGATGCAGTGATGATGCTGTTATGACACAGTGATGATGCTGTGATGATGCAGTGATGATGCTGTGATGATGCTGTGATGATGGTGTGATGATGCAGTGATGATGGTGTGATGATGCAGTGATGATGCTGTGATGATGGTGTGATGATGCTGTGATGATGCTGTGACGATACTGTGATGATGCAGTGATGATGCAGTGATGATGGTGTGATGCTGCAGTGATGATGCTGTGATGATGCAGTGATGATGCTGTGATGATGAAGTGATGATGCAGTGATGATGTTGTTATGACACAGTGATGATGCAGTGATGATGCTGTGATGATGCAGTGATGATGCAGTGATGATGCTGTGATGATGCTGTTATGACAAAGTGATGATGCAGTGATGATGCAGTGATGATGCAGTGATGATGCTTTGATGACGCTGTGATGATGCTGTGATGATGCAGTGAGGATGCAGTGATGATGCAGTGATGATGCAGTGATGATGCTGTTATGATGCAGTGATGATGGTGTGACGATGCAGTGAGGATGCTGTGATGATGCAGTGATGAGGCAGTGATGATGCTGTGAAGACGTTTTGATGATGCTGTGATGCTGCAGTGATGCTGCAGTGATGATGCAGTGATGATGGTGTGATGATGCAGTGATGATGCAGTGATGATGGTGTGATGATGCAGTGATGATGCTGTGATGATGCAGTGATGATGCAGTGATGATGGTGTGATGATGCTTTGATGATGCAGTGATGATGCAGTGATGACACAGTGATGATTCAGTGATGATGCTGTGATGACACAGTGATGATGCAGTGATGATGCTGTGATGATTCTGTGATGATGCAGTGATGATGAAGTGATGATGCTGTGATGACACAGTGATGACGCAGTGATGATGCAGTGATGATGCTGTGATGATGCAGTAATGATGCTGTGATGAAGCAGTAATGATGCAGTGATGATGCAGTGATGATGTTGTGATGATGCTGTGATGATGCAGTGATTATGGTGTGATGATGGTGTGATGATGCAGTGATTATGGTGTGATGATGCAGTGATGATGCAGTCATGATGCTGTGATGATACAGTGATGATGTAATGATGATGCTGTGATAATGCTGTGATGATGCAGTGATGATGCTGTAATGATGCTGTGATGATGCTGTGATGATGGTGTGATGATGCAGTGATGATGCAGTGATGATGCTGTGATGATACAGTGATGATGTAATGATGATGCTGTGATGATGCAGTGATGATGGTGTGATGCTGCAGTGATGATGCAGTGATGATGCTGTGATGCTGCAGTGATGATGCAGTGATGATGCAGTGATGATGCAGTGATGATGGTGTGATGCTGCAGTGATGATGCTGTGATGATGCAGTGATGATGCTGTGATGATGCTGTGATGATGCAGTGATGATGCAGTGATGATGAAGTGATGATGCAGTGATGATGCTGTTATGACACAGTGATGATACTGTGATGATGCAGTGATGATGTTGTGATGATGCTGTGATGATGGTGTGATGATGCAATGATGATGGTGTGATGATGCATTGATGATGCTGTGATGATGCAGTGATGATGCAGTGATGATGGTGTGATGATGCAGTGATGATGCAGTGATGATGCTGTGAAGACGTTCTGATGATGCTCTGATGCTGTAGTGATGATGCTGTGATGATGCTGTGATGATGCAGTGATGATGCTGTGATGATGCAGTGATGATAGTGTGATGCTGCAGTGATGATGCTGTGATGATGCAATGATGATGCTGTGATGATGCTGTGATGATGAAGTGATGATGTAGTGATGATGTTGTTATGACACAGTGATGATGCAGTCATGATGGTGTGATGCTGCAGTGATTATGCAGTGATGATGCTGTGATGATGGTGTGATGCTGCAGTGATGATGCAGTGATGATGCTGTGATGATGCAGTGATGATGCTGTGATGATGCTGTGATGATGAAGTGATGATGCAGTGATGATGCTGTGATGATGCTGTGATGATGCAGTGATGATGCAGTGATGATGCTGTAATGATGCTGTGATGATGCTGTGATGATGTAGTGATGATGCAGTGATGATGCTGTGATGACACTGTGGTGATTTTGTGATGATTTTGTGATGATGCAGTGATGATACTGTGATGATGCAATGATGATGCTTTGATGACCGTGTGTTGATGGTGTGATGATGCTTTGATGATGCAGTGATTATGCAGTGATGACACTGTGATGATGCTGTGACGATGCAGTGATGATGCAGTGATGATGCAGTGATGATGTAGTGATGATGCTGTGATGATGCTGTGATGATGCTGTGATGATGCAATGATGATTGTGTGATGATGCAGTGATGATGCAGTGATGATGCAGTGATGATGCTGTGATGATGCTGTGATGATGCAGTGATGATGGTGTGATGATGCAGTGATGATGCAGTGATGATGCTGTTATGACACTGTGATGATGCAGTGATGATGCAGTGATGATACTGTGAAGACGTTCTGATGATGCTGTGATGCTGCAGTGATGATGTAGTGATGATGCTGTGATGATGCTGTGATGATGCAGTGATGATGCTGTGATGATGCAGTGATGATGCAATGATGATTGTGTGATGATGCAGTGATGATGCAATGATGATGGTGTGATGATGCAGTGATGATGCAGTGATGACACAGTGATGATGCAGTGATGATGCTGTGATGACACAGTGATGATGCAGTGATGATGCTGTGATGATGCTGTGATGATGCTGTGATGATGGTGTGATGATGCTGTGATGATGCTGTGATGATACTGTGATGATGCAGTGATGATGCAGTGATGATGGTGTGATGCTGCAGTGATGATGCTGTGATGATGCAGTGATGATGCTGTGATGATGCTGTGATGATGAAGTGATGATGCAGTGATGATGTTGTTATGACACAGTGATGATGCAGTGATGATGCTGTGATGATGCAGTGATGATGCAGTGATGATGCTGTGATGATGCTGTTATGACAAAGTGATGATGCAGTGATGATGCAGTGATGATGCTTTGATGACGCTGTGATGATGCTGTGATGATGCAGTGAGGATGCAGTGATGATGCAGTGATGATGCTGTTATGATGCAGTGATGATGGTGTGACGATGCAGTGAGGATGCTGTGATGATGCAGTGATGAGGCAGTGATGATGCTGTGAAGACGTTCTGATGATGCTGTGATGCTGCAGTGATGATGCAGTGATGATGCTGTGATGATGGTGTGATGATGCAGTGATGATGGTGTGATGATGCAGTGATGATGCTGTGATGATGCAGTGATGATGCAGTGATGATGGTGTGATGATGCTTTGATGATGCAGTGATGATGCAGTGATGACACAGTGATGATGCAGTGATGATGCTGTGATGACACAGTGATGATGCAGTGATGATGCTGTGATGATTCTGTGATGATGCAGTGATGATGAAGTGATGATGCTGTGATGACACAGTGATGACGCAGTGATGATGCAGTGATGATGCTGTGATGATGCAGTGATGATGCTGTGATGAAGCAGTAATGATGCAGTGATGATGCAGTGATGATGTTGTGATGATGCTGTGATGATGCAGTGATTATGGTGTGATGATGGTGTGATGATGCAGTGATTATGGTGTGATGATGCAGTGATGATGCTGTGATGATGCAGTGATGATGCTGTGATGATACAGTGATGATGTAATGATGATGCTGTGATAATGCTGTGATGATGCAGTGATGATGCTGTAATGATGCTGTGATGATGCAGTGATTATGGTGTTATGATGCAGTGATGATGCAGTGATGATGCAGTTATGATGGTGTGATGATGCAGTGATGATGCTGTGATGATGCAGTGATGATGCAATGATGATGGTGTGATGATGCAGTGATGATGCAGTGATGATGCAGTGATGACACAGTGATGATGCAGTGATGATGCAGTGATGATGCTGTGATGATGCAGTGAGGATTCTGTGATGATGCTGTGATGACACAGTGATGATGCAGTGATGATGCAGTGATGATGCAGTGATGATGGTGTGATGATGCAGTGATGATGCTGTGATGATGCAGTGATGATGTAGTGATGATGTTATGATGATGCTGTGATGATGCAGTGATGATGGTGTGATGATGCAATGATGATGCTCTGATGATGCTGTGATGATGCTGTGATGATACTGTGATGATGCAATGATGATGCAGTGATGATGAAGTGATGATGCAGTGATGATGCTGTTATGACACAGTGATGATGCTGTGATGATGCACTGATGATGCTGTGATGATGCTGTGATGATGGTGTGATGATGCAGTGATGATGGTGTGATGATGCTGTGATGATGCTGTGATGATGGTGTGATGATGCTGTGATGATGCTGTGATGATACTGTGATGATGCAGTGATGATGCAGTGATGATGGTGTGATGCTGCAGTGATGATGCTGTGATGATGCAGTGATGATGCTGTGATGATGCTGTGATGATGAAGTGATGATGCAGTGATGATGTTGTTATGACACAGTGATGATGCAGTGATGATGCTGTGATGATGCTGTGATGATGCAGTGATGATGCTGTGATGATGCTGTTTAGACAAAGTGATGATGCAATGATGATGCAGTGATGATGCAGTGATGATGCTTTGATGACGCTGTGATGATGCTGTGATGATGCAGTGAGGATGCAGTGAGGATGCAGTGATGATGCAGTGATGATGCTGTTATGATGCAGTGATGATGGTGTGACGATGCAGTGAGGATGCTGTGATGATGCAGTGATGAGGCAGTGATGATGCTGTGAAGACGTTCTGATGATGCTGTGATGCTGCAGTGATGATGCAGTGATGATGCTGTGATGATGGTGTGATGATGCAGTGATGATGCAGTGATGATGGTGTGATGATGCAGTGATGATGCTGTGATGATGCAGTGATGATGCAGTGAAGATGGTGTGATGATGCTTTGATGATGCAGTGATGATGCAGTGATGACACAGTGATGATGCAGTGATGATGCTGTGATGATTCTGTGATGATGCAGTGATGATGAAGTGATGATGCTGTGATGACACAGTGATGACGCAGTGATGATGCAGTGATGATGCAGTGATGATACTGTGATGATGCAGTGATGATGCTGTGATGATGCAGTGATGATGCAGTGATGATGTTATGATGATGCTGTGATGATGTAGTGATGATGGTGTGATGATGGTGTGATGATGCAGTGATGATGCTCTGATGACACAGTGATGATGCAGTGATGATGCTGTGATGATGAAGTGATGATGCTGTGATGACACAGTGATGACGCAGTGATGATGCAGTGTTAATGCAGTGATGATGCAGTGATGATGCTGTGATGATGCTGTGATGATGCAGTGATGATTGTGTGATGATGGTGTGATGATGCAGTGATGATGGTGTGATGATGGTGTGATGACGCAGTGATGATGCTCTGATGATGCTGTGATGATGCAGTGATGATGCTGTGATGATGCATTGATGATGCTGTGATGATGCAGTGATGATGCAGTGATGATGGTGTGATGATGCAGTGATGATGCTGTGATGATGCTGTGATGATGCAGTGATGATGCTGTGATGATGCATTGATGATGCTGTGATGATGCAGTGATGATGCAGTGATGATGGTGTGATGATGCAGTGATGATGCTGTGATGATGCAGTGATGATGCAGTGATGATGCAGTGATGATGCTGTGATGATGCTGTGAAGACGTTCTGATGATGCTGTGATGCTGCAGTGATGATGCTGTGATGATGCTGTGATGATGCAGTGATGATGCTGTGATGATGCAGTGAGGATGCTGTGATGCTGCAGTGATGATGCTGTGATGATGCAGTGATGATGCTGTGATGATGAAGTGATGATGCAGTGATGATGTTGTTATGACACAGTGATGATGCTGTGATGATGCTGTGATGATGCAGTGATGATGCAGTGATGCAGTGATGATGGTGTGATGATGGTGTGATGCTGCAGTGATGATGCAGTGATGATGCTGTGATGATGCAGTGATGATGCTGTGATGATGCTGTGATGATGAAGTGATGATGCAGTGATGATGCTGTGATGATGCTTTGATGATGCAAGTATTATGCAGTGATGACACTGTGATGATGCTGTGACGATGCAGTGATGATGCAGTGATGATGCGGTGATGATGTAGTGATGATGCTGTGATGATACTGTGATGATGCAGTGATGATGCTGTGATGATGCTGTGATGATGCAATGATGATGGTGTGATGATGCAGTGATGATGCAGTGATGATGCTGTGATGATGCTGTGATGATGCAGTGATGATGGTGTGATGATGCAGTGATGATGCAGTGATGATGCTGTAATGATACTGTGATGATGTAGTGATGATGCTGTGATGACACTGTGATGATGCAGTGATGATGCTGTGATGATGCAGTGATGATGCTGTGATGATGAAGTGATGATGCAGTGATGATGCTGTTATGACACAGTGATGATGCAGTGATGATGCAGTGATGATGCAGTGATGATGGTGTGATGATGCAGTGAGTATGCAGTGATGATGCTGTGACGATGCAGTGATGATGCTGTGATGATGCAGTGATGATGCAGTGATGATGCTGTGATGATGCAGTGATGATGCTGTTATGACACTGTGATGATGCAGTGATGATGCAGTAATGATGCTGTGAAGACGTTCTGATGATGCTGTGATGCTGCAGTGATGATGCTGTGATGATGCTGTGATGATGGTGTGATGATGCAGTGATGATGCAGTTATGATGGTGTGATGATGCAGTGATGATGCTGTGATGATGCAGTGATGATGCAATGATGATGGTGTGATGATGCAGTGATGATGCAGTGATGACACAGTGATGATGCAGTGATGATGCTGTGATGACACAGTGATGATGCAGTGATGATGCTGTGATGATGCAGTGATGATGAAGTGATGATGCTGTGATGACACAGTGATGATGCAGTGATGATGCAGTGATGATGCAGTGATGATGGTGTGATGATGCAGTGATGATGCTGTGATGATGCAGTGATGATGCAGTGATGATGTTATGATGATGCTGTGATGATGCAGTGATGATGCTGTTATGATGCAGTGATGATGGTGTGACGATGCAGTGAGGATGCTGTGATGATGCAGTGATGAGGCAGTGATGATGCTGTGAAGACGTTCTGATGATGCTGTGATGCTGCAGTGATGATGCAGTGATGATGCTGTGATGATGGTGTGATGATGCAGTGATGATGGTGTGATGATGCAGTGATGATGCTGTGATGATGCAGTGATGATGCAGTGATGATGGTGTGATGATGCTTTGATGATGCAGTGATGATGCAGTGATGACACAGTGATGATGCAGTGATGATGCTGTGATGACACAGTGATGATGCAGTGATGATGCTGTGATGATTCTGTGATGATGCAGTGATGATGAAGTGATGATGCTGTGATGACACAGTGATGACGCAGTGATGATGCAGTGATGATGCTGTGATGATGCAGTGATGATGCTGTGATGAAGCAGTAATGATGCAGTGATGATGCAGTGATGATGTTGTGATGATGCTGTGATGATGCAGTGATTATGGTGTGATGATGGTGTGATGATGCAGTGATTATGGTGTGATGATGCAGTGATGATGCTGTGATGATGCAGTGATGATGCTGTGATGATACAGTGATGATGTAATGATGATGCTGTGATAATGCTGTGATGATGCAGTGATGATGCTGTAATGATGCTGTGATGATGCAGTGATTATGGTGTTATGATGCAGTGATGATGCAGTGATGATGCAGTTATGATGGTGTGATGATGCAGTGATGATGCTGTGATGATGCAGTGATGATGCAGTGATGATGCTGTGATGATGCAGTGATGATGCAGTGATGATGCAGTGATGACACAGTGATGATGCAGTGATGATGCAGTGATGATGCTGTGATGATGCAGTGAGGATTCTGTGATGATGCTGTGATGACACAGTGATGATGCAGTGATGATGCAGTGATGATGCAGTGATGATGGTGTGATGATGCAGTGATGATGCTGTGATGATGCAGTGATGATGTAGTGATGATGTTATGATGATGCTGTGATGATGCAGTGATGATGGTGTGATGATGCAATGATGATGCTCTGATGATGCTGTGATGATGCTGTGATGATACTGTGATGATGCAATGATGATGCAGTGATGATGAAGTGATGATGCAGTGATGATGCTGTTATGACACAGTGATGATGCTGTGATGATGCAGTGATGATGCTGTGATGATGGTGTGATGATGCAGTGATGATGGTGTGATGATGCTGTGATGATGCTGTGATGATGGTGTGATGATGCTGTGATGATGCTGTGATGATACTGTGATGATGCAGTGATGATGCAGTGATGATGGTGTGATGCTGCAGTGATGATGCTGTGATGATGCAGTGATGATGCTGTGATGATGCTGTGATGATGAAGTGATGATGCAGTGATGATGTTGTTATGACACAGTGATGATGCAGTGATGATGCTGTGATGATGCAGTGATGATGCAGTGATGATGCTGTGATGATGCTGTTTAGACAAAGTGATGATGCAATGATGATGCAGTGATGATGCAGTGATGATGCTTTGATGACGCTGTGATGATGCTGTGATGATGCAGTGAGGATGCAGTGATGATGCAGTGATGATGCAGTGATGATGCTGTTATGATGCAGTGATGATGGTGTGACGATGCAGTGAGGATGCTGTGATGATGCAGTGATGAGGCAGTGATGATGCTGTGAAGACGTTCTGATGATGCTGTGATGCTGCAGTGATGATGCAGTGATGATGCTGTGATGATGGTGTGATGATGCAGTGATGATGCAGTGATGATGGTGTGATGATGCAGTGATGATGCTGTGATGATGCAGTGATGATGCAGTGAAGATGGTGTGATGATGATTTGATGATGCAGTGATGATGCAGTGATGACACAGTGATGATGCAGTGATGATGCTGTGATGATTCTGTGATGATGCAGTGATGATGAAGTGATGATGCTGTGATGACACAGTGATGACGCAGTGATGATGCAGTGATGATGCAGTGATGATACTGTGATGATGCAGTGATGATGCTGTGATGATGCAGTGATGATGCAGTGATGATGTTATGATGATGCTGTGATGATGTAGTGATGATGGTGTGATGATGGTGTGATGATGCAGTGATGATGCTCTGATGATGCAGTGGTGATGCTGTGATGATGAAGTGATGATGCTGTGATGACACAGTGATGACGCAGTGATGATGCAGTGTTAATGCAGTGATGATGCAGTGATGATGCTGTGATGATGCTGTGATGATGCAGTGATGATTGTGTGATGATGGTGTGATGATGCAGTGATGATGGTGTGATGATGGTGTGATGACGCAGTGATGATGCTCTGATGATGCAGTGATGATGCTGTTATGACACAGTGATGATGCTGTGATGATGCAGTGATGATGCTGTGATGATGCTGTGATGATGGTGTGATGATGCAGTGATGATGCTGTGATGATGCATTGATGATGCTGTGATGATGCAGTGATGATGCAGTGATGATGGTGTGATGATGCAGTGATGATGCTGTGATGATGCAGTGATGATGCAGTGATGATGCAGTGATGATGCTGTGATGATGCTGTGAAGACGTTCTGATGATGCTGTGATGCTGCAGTGATGATGCTGTGATGATGCTGTGATGATGCAGTGATGATGCTGTGATGATGCAGTGAGGATGCTGTGATGCTGCAGTGATGATGCTGTGATGATGCAGTGATGATGGTGTGATGATGCAGTGAGTATGCAGTGAGTATGCAGTGATGATGCTGTGACGATGCAGTGATGATGCTGTGATGATGCAGTGATGATGCAGTGATGATGCTGTGATGATGCAGTGATGATGCTGTTATGACACTGTGATGATGCAGTGATGATGCAGTAATGATGCTGTGAAGACGTTCTGATGATGCTGTGATGCTGCAGTGATGATGCTGTGATGATGCTGTGATGATGGTGTGATGATGCAGTGATGATGCAGTTATGATGGTGTGATGATGCAGTGATGATGCTGTGATGATGCAGTGATGATGCAATGATGATGGTGTGATGATGCAGTGATGATGCAGTGATGACACAGTGATGATGCAGTGATGATGCTGTGATGACACAGTGATGATGCAGTGATGATGCTGTGATGATGCAGTGATGATGAAGTGATGATGCTGTGATGACACAGTGATGATGCAGTGATGATGCAGTGATGATGCAGTGATGATGGTGTGATGATGCAGTGATGATGCTGTGATGATGCAGTGATGATGCAGTGATGATGTTATGATGATGCTGTGATGATGCAGTGATGATGGTGTGATGATGGTGTGATGATGCAGTGATGATGCTCTGATGATGCTGTGATGATGCTGTGATGATACTGTGATGATGCAGTGATGATGCTGTGATGATGCTGTGATGATGCAGTGATGATGCAGTGATGATGAAGTGATGATGCAGTGATGATGCTGTTATGACACAGTGATGATGCTGTGATGATGCAGTGATGATGCTGTGATGATGCTGTGATGATGGTGTGATGATGCAGTGATGATGGTGTGATGATGCTGTGATGATGCTGTGATGATGCTGTGATGACACAGTGATGATGCAGTGATGATGCAGTGATGATGCTGTGATGATGCAGTGAGGATTCTGTGATGATGCTGTGATGACACAGTGATGATGCAGTGATGATGCAGTGATGATGCAGTGATGATGGTGTGATGATGCAGTGATGATGCTGTGATGATGCAGTGATGATGTAGTGATGATGTTATGATGATGCTGTGATGATGCAGTGATGATGGTGTGATGATGGTGTGATGATGCAATGATGATGCTCTGATGATGCTGTGATGATGCTGTGATGATGCTGTGATGATGCTGTGATGATGCAGTGATGATGCAGTGATGATGAAGTGATGATGCAGTGATGATGCTGTTATGACACAGTGATGATGCTGTGATGATGCAGTGATGATGCTGTGATGATGCTGTGATGATGGTGTGATGATGCAGTGATGATGGTGTGATGATGCAGTGATGATGCTGTGATGATGGTGTGATGATGCTGTGATGATGCTGTGACGATACTGTGATGATGCAGTGATGATGCAGTGATGATGGTGTGATGCTGCAGTGATGATGCTGTGATGATGCAGTGATGATGCTGTGATGATGAAGTGATGATGCAGTGATGATGTTGTTATGACACAGTGATGATGCAGTGATGATGCTGTGATGATGCAGTGATGATGCAGTGATGATGCTGTGATGATGCTGTTATGACAAAGTGATGATGCAGTGATGATGCAGTGATGATGCAGTGATGATGCTTTGATGACGCTGTGATGATGCTGTGATGATGCAGTGAGGATGCAGTGATGATGCAGTGATGATGCAGTGATGATGCTGTTATGATGCAGTGATGATGGTGTGACGATGCAGTGAGGATGCTGTGATGATGCAGTGATGAGGCAGTGATGATGCTGTGAAGACGTTTTGATGATGCTGTGATGCTGCAGTGATGCTGCAGTGATGATGCAGTGATGATGGTGTGATGATGCAGTGATGATGCAGTGATGATGGTGTGATGATGCAGTGATGATGCTGTGATGATGCAGTGATGATGCAGTGATGATGGTGTGATGATGCTTTGATGATGCAGTGATGATGCAGTGATGACACAGTGATGATTCAGTGATGATGCTGTGATGACACAGTGATGATGCAGTGATGATGCTGTGATGATTCTGTGATGATGCAGTGATGATGAAGTGATGATGCTGTGATGACACAGTGATGACGCAGTGATGATGCAGTGATGATGCTGTGATGATGCAGTGATGATGCTGTGATGAAGCAGTAATGATGCAGTGATGATGCAGTGATGATGTTGTGATGATGCTGTGATGATGCAGTGATTATGGTGTGATGATGGTGTGATGATGCAGTGATTATGGTGTGATGATGCAGTGATGATGCAGTCATGATGCTGTGATGATACAGTGATGATGTAATGATGATGCTGTGATAATGCTGTGATGATGCAGTGATGATGCTGTAATGATTCTGTGATGATGCAGTGATGATGGTGTGATGATGCAGTGAGTATGCAGTGATGATGCAGTGATGATGCTGTGATGATACAGTGATGATGTAATGATGATGCTGTGATGATGCAGTGATGATGGTGTGATGCTGCAGTGATGATGCAGTGATGATGCTGTGATGCTGCAGTGATGATGCAGTGATGATGCAGTGATGATGCAGTGATGATGGTGTGATGCTGCAGTGATGATGCTGTGATGATGCAGTGATGATGCTGTGATGATGCTGTGATGATGCAGTGATGATGCAGTGATGATGAAGTGATGATGCAGTGATGATGCTGTTATGACACAGTGATGATACTGTGATGATGCAGTGATGATGTTGTGATGATGCTGTGATGATGGTGTGATGATGCAATGATGATGGTGTGATGATGCATTGATGATGCTGTGATGATGCAGTGATGATGCAGTGATGATGGTGTGATGATGCAGTGATGATGCAGTGATGATGCTGTGAAGACGTTCTGATGATGCTCTGATGCTGTAGTGATGATGCTGTGATGATGCTGTGATGATGCAGTGATGATGCTGTGATGATGCAGTGATGATAGTGTGATGCTGCAGTGATGATGCTGTGATGATGCAATGATGATGCTGTGATGATGCTGTGATGATGAAGTGATGATGTAGTGATGATGTTGTTATGACACAGTGATGATGCAGTCATGATGGTGTGATGCTGCAGTGATGATGCAGTGATGATGCTGTGATGATGGTGTGATGCTGCAGTGATGATGCAGTGATGATGCTGTGATGATGCTGTGATGATGCTGTGATGATGAAGTGATGATGCAGTGATGATGCTGTGATGATGCTGTGATGATGCAGTGATGATGCAGTGATGATGCTGTAATGATGCTGTGATGATGCTGTGATGATGTAGTGATGATGCAGTGATGATGCTGTGATGACACTGTGGTGATTTTGTGATGATTTTGTGATGATGCAGTGATGATACTGTGATGATGCAATGATGATGCTTTGATGACCGTGTGTTGATGGTGTGATGATGCTTTGATGATGCAGTGATTATGCAGTGATGACACTGTGATGATGCTGTGACGATGCAGTGATGATGCAGTGATGATGCAGTGATGATGTATTGATGATGCTGTGATGATGCTGTGATGATGCTGTGATGATGCAATGATGATTGTGTGATGATGCAGTGATGATGCAGTGATGATGCAGTGATGATGCTGTGATGATGCTGTGATGATGCAGTGATGATGGTGTGATGATGCAGTGATGATGCAGTGATGATGCTGTTATGACACTGTGATGATGCAGTGATGATGCAGTGATGATACTGTGAAGACGTTCTGATGATGCTGTGATGCTGCAGTGATGATGTAGTGATGATGCTGTGATGATGCTGTGATGATGCAGTGATGATGCTGTGATGATGCAGTGATGATGCAATGATGATTGTGTGATGATGCAGTGATGATGCAATGATGATGGTGTGATGATGCAGTGATGATGCAGTGATGACACAGTGATGATGCAGTGATGATGCTGTGATGACACAGTGATGATGCAGTGATGATGCTGTGATGATGCTGTGATGATGCTGTGATGATGGTGTGATGATGCTGTGATGATGCTGTGATGATACTGTGATGATGCAGTGATGATGCAGTGATGATGGTGTGATGCTGCAGTGATGATGCTGTGATGATGCAGTGATGATGCTGTGATGATGCTGTGATGATGAAGTGATGATGCAGTGATGATGTTGTTATGACACAGTGATGATGCAGTGATGATGCTGTGATGATGCAGTGATGATGCAGTGATGATGCTGTGATGATGCTGTTATGACAAAGTGATGATGCAGTGATGATGCAGTGATGATGCTTTGATGACGCTGTGATGATGCTGTGATGATGCAGTGAGGATGCAGTGATGATGCAGTGATGATGCTGTTATGATGCAGTGATGATGGTGTGACGATGCAGTGAGGATGCTGTGATGATGCAGTGATGAGGCAGTGATGATGCTGTGAAGACGTTCTGATGATGCTGTGATGCTGCAGTGATGATGCAGTGATGATGCTGTGATGATGGTGTGATGATGCAGTGATGATGGTGTGATGATGCAGTGATGATGCTGTGATGATGCAGTGATGATGCAGTGATGATGGTGTGATGATGCTTTGATGATGCAGTGATGATGCAGTGATGACACAGTGATGATGCAGTGATGATGCTGTGATGACACAGTGATGATGCAGTGATGATGCTGTGATGATTCTGTGATGATGCAGTGATGATGAAGTGATGATGCTGTGATGACACAGTGATGACGCAGTGATGATGCAGTGATGATGCTGTGATGATGCAGTGATGATGCAGTGATGAAGCAGTAATGATGCAGTGATGATGCAGTGATGATGTTGTGATGATGCTGTGATGATGCAGTGATTATGGTGTGATGATGGTGTGATGATGCAGTGATTATGGTGTGATGATGCAGTGATGATGCTGTGATGATGCAGTGATGATGCTGTGATGATACAGTGATGATGTAATGATGATGCTGTGATAATGCTGTGATGATGCAGTGATGATGCTGTAATGATGCTGTGATGATGCAGTGATTATGGTGTTATGATGCAGTGATGATGCAGTGATGATGCAGTTATGATGGTGTGATGATGCAGTGATGATGCTGTGATGATGCAGTGATGATGCAATGATGATGGTGTGATGATGCAGTGATGATGCAGTGATGATGCAGTGATGACACAGTGATGATGCAGTGATGATGCAGTGATGATGCTGTGATGATGCAGTGAGGATTCTGTGATGATGCTGTGATGACACAGTGATGATGCAGTGATGATGCAGTGATGATGCAGTGATGATGGTGTGATGATGCAGTGATGATGCTGTGATGATGCAGTGATGATGTAGTGATGATGTTATGATGATGCTGTGATGATGCAGTGATGATGGTGTGATGATGCAATGATGATGCTCTGATGATGCTGTGATGATGCTGTGATGATACTGTGATGATGCAATGATGATGCAGTGATGATGAAGTGATGATGCAGTGATGATGCTGTTATGACACAGTGATGATGCTGTGATGATGCAGTGATGATGCTGTGATGATGCTGTGATGATGGTGTGATGATGCAGTGATGATGGTGTGATGATGCTGTGATGATGCTGTGATGATGGTGTGATGATGCTGTGATGATGCTGTGATGATACTGTGATGATGCAGTGATGATGCAGTGATGATGGTGTGATGCTGCAGTGATGATGCTGTGATGATGCAGTGATGATGCTGTGATGATGCTGTGATGATGAAGTGATGATGCAGTGATGATGTTGTTATGACACAGTGATGATGCAGTGATGATGCTGTGATGATGCAGAGATGATGCAGTGATGATGCTGTGATGATGCTGTTTAGACAAAGTGATGATGCAATGATGATGCAGTGATGATGCAGTGATGATGCTTTGATGACGCTGTGATGATGCTGTGATGATGCAGTGAGGATGCAGTGATGATGCAGTGATGATGCAGTGATGATGAAGTGATGATGCAGTGATGATGCTGTTATGACACAGTGATGATACTGTGATGATGCAGTGATGATGTTGTGATGATGCTGTGATGATGGTGTGATGATGCAATGATGATGGTGTGATGATGCATTGATGATGCTGTGATGATGCAGTGATGATGCAGTGATGATGGTGTGATGATGCAGTGATGATGCAGTGATGATGCTGTGAAGACGTTCTGATGATGCTCTGATGCTGTAGTGATGATGCTGTGATGATGCTGTGATGATGCAGTGATGATGCTGTGATGATGCAGTGATGATAGTGTGATGCTGCAGTGATGATGCTGTGATGATGCAATGATGATGCTGTGATGATGCTGTGATGATGAAGTGATGATGTAGTGATGATGTTGTTATGACACAGTGATGATGCAGTCATGATGGTGTGATGCTGCAGTGATTATGCAGTGATGATGCTGTGATGATGGTGTGATGCTGCAGTGATGATGCAGTGATGATGCTGTGATGATGCAGTGATGATGCTGTGATGATGCTGTGATGATGAAGTGATGATGCAGTGATGATGCTGTGATGATGCTGTGATGATGCAGTGATGATGCAGTGATGATGCTGTAATGATGCTGTGATGATGCTGTGATGATGTAGTGATGATGCAGTGATGATGCTGTGATGACACTGTGGTGATTTTGTGATGATTTTGTGATGATGCAGTGATGATACTGTGATGATGCAATGATGATGCTTTGATGACCGTGTGTTGATGGTGTGATGATGCTTTGATGATGCAGTGATTATGCAGTGATGACACTGTGATGATGCTGTGACGATGCAGTGATGATGCAGTGATGATGCAGTGATGATGTAGTGATGATGCTGTGATGATGCTGTGATGATGCTGTGATGATGCAATGATGATTGTGTGATGATG
This sequence comes from Somateria mollissima, assembly GCA_951411735.1. Lineage (NCBI taxonomy): Eukaryota > Metazoa > Chordata > Aves > Anseriformes > Anatidae > Somateria > Somateria mollissima. The sequence continues at coordinate 461,851 of CATOCB010000086.1, read as the reverse complement.
CAGTGATGATGCAGTGATGATGCAGTGATGATGCTGTGATGATGCTGTGATGATGCAGTGATGATGGTGTGATGATGCAGTGATGATGCAGTGATGATGCTGTTATGACACTGTGATGATGCAGTGATGATGCAGTGATGATACTGTGAAGACGTTCTGATGATGCTGTGATGCTGCAGTGATGATGTAGTGATGATGCTGTGATGATGCTGTGATGATGCAGTGATGATGCTGTGATGATGCAGTGATGATGCAATGATGATTGTGTGATGATGCAGTGATGATGCAATGATGATGGTGTGATGATGCAGTGATGATGCAGTGATGACACAGTGATGATGCAGTGATGATGCTGTGATGACACAGTGATGATGCAGTGATGATGCTGTGATGATGCTGTGATGATGCTGTGATGATGGTGTGATGATGCTGTGATGATGCTGTGATGATACTGTGATGATGCAGTGATGATGCAGTGATGATGGTGTGATGCTGCAGTGATGATGCTGTGATGATGCAGTGATGATGCTGTGATGATGCTGTGATGATGAAGTGATGATGCAGTGATGATGTTGTTATGACACAGTGATGATGCAGTGATGATGCTGTGATGATGCAGTGATGATGCAGTGATGATGCTGTGATGATGCTGTTATGACAAAGTGATGATGCAGTGATGATGCAGTGATGATGCTTTGATGACGCTGTGATGATGCTGTGATGATGCAGTGAGGATGCAGTGATGATGCAGTGATGATGCTGTTATGATGCAGTGATGATGGTGTGACGATGCAGTGAGGATGCTGTGATGATGCAGTGATGAGGCAGTGATGATGCTGTGAAGACGTTCTGATGATGCTGTGATGCTGCAGTGATGATGCAGTGATGATGCTGTGATGATGGTGTGATGATGCAGTGATGATGGTGTGATGATGCAGTGATGATGCTGTGATGATGCAGTGATGATGCAGTGATGATGGTGTGATGATGCAGTGATGATGCTGTGATGATGCAGTGATGATGTAGTGATGATGTTATGATGATGCTGTGATGATGCAGTGATGATGGTGTGATGATGCAATGATGATGCTCTGATGATGCTGTGATGATGCTGTGATGATACTGTGATGATGCAATGATGATGCAGTGATGATGAAGTGATGATGCAGTGATGATGCTGTTATGACACAGTGATGATGCTGTGATGATGCACTGATGATGCTGTGATGATGCTGTGATGATGGTGTGATGATGCAGTGATGATGGTGTGATGATGCTGTGATGATGCTGTGATGATGGTGTGATGATGCTGTGATGATGCTGTGATGATACTGTGATGATGCAGTGATGATGCAGTGATGATGGTGTGATGCTGCAGTGATGATGCTGTGATGATGCAGTGATGATGCTGTGATGATGCTGTGATGATGAAGTGATGATGCAGTGATGATGTTGTTATGACACAGTGATGATGCAGTGATGATGCTGTGATGATGCTGTGATGATGCAGTGATGATGCTGTGATGATGCTGTTTAGACAAAGTGATGATGCAATGATGATGCAGTGATGATGCAGTGATGATGCTTTGATGACGCTGTGATGATGCTGTGATGATGCAGTGAGGATGCAGTGAGGATGCAGTGATGATGCAGTGATGATGCTGTTATGATGCAGTGATGATGGTGTGACGATGCAGTGAGGATGCTGTGATGATGCAGTGATGAGGCAGTGATGATGCTGTGAAGACGTTCTGATGATGCTGTGATGCTGCAGTGATGATGCAGTGATGATGCTGTGATGATGGTGTGATGATGCAGTGATGATGCAGTGATGATGGTGTGATGATGCAGTGATGATGCTGTGATGATGCAGTGATGATGCAGTGAAGATGGTGTGATGATGCTTTGATGATGCAGTGATGATGCAGTGATGACACAGTGATGATGCAGTGATGATGCTGTGATGATTCTGTGATGATGCAGTGATGATGAAGTGATGATGCTGTGATGACACAGTGATGACGCAGTGATGATGCAGTGATGATGCAGTGATGATACTGTGATGATGCAGTGATGATGCTGTGATGATGCAGTGATGATGCAGTGATGATGTTATGATGATGCTGTGATGATGTAGTGATGATGGTGTGATGATGGTGTGATGATGCAGTGATGATGCTCTGATGACACAGTGATGATGCAGTGATGATGCTGTGATGATGAAGTGATGATGCTGTGATGACACAGTGATGACGCAGTGATGATGCAGTGTTAATGCAGTGATGATGCAGTGATGATGCTGTGATGATGCTGTGATGATGCAGTGATGATTGTGTGATGATGGTGTGATGATGCAGTGATGATGGTGTGATGATGGTGTGATGACGCAGTGATGATGCTCTGATGATGCTGTGATGATGCAGTGATGATGCTGTGATGATGCATTGATGATGCTGTGATGATGCAGTGATGATGCAGTGATGATGGTGTGATGATGCAGTGATGATGCTGTGATGATGCTGTGATGATGCAGTGATGATGCTGTGATGATGCATTGATGATGCTGTGATGATGCAGTGATGATGCAGTGATGATGGTGTGATGATGCAGTGATGATGCTGTGATGATGCAGTGATGATGCAGTGATGATGCAGTGATGATGCTGTGATGATGCTGTGAAGACGTTCTGATGATGCTGTGATGCTGCAGTGATGATGCTGTGATGATGCTGTGATGATGCAGTGATGATGCTGTGATGATGCAGTGAGGATGCTGTGATGCTGCAGTGATGATGCTGTGATGATGCAGTGATGATGCTGTGATGATGAAGTGATGATGCAGTGATGATGTTGTTATGACACAGTGATGATGCTGTGATGATGCTGTGATGATGCAGTGATGATGCAGTGATGCAGTGATGATGGTGTGATGATGGTGTGATGCTGCAGTGATGATGCAGTGATGATGCTGTGATGATGCAGTGATGATGCTGTGATGATGCTGTGATGATGAAGTGATGATGCAGTGATGATGCTGTGATGATGCTTTGATGATGCAAGTATTATGCAGTGATGACACTGTGATGATGCTGTGACGATGCAGTGATGATGCAGTGATGATGCGGTGATGATGTAGTGATGATGCTGTGATGATACTGTGATGATGCAGTGATGATGCTGTGATGATGCTGTGATGATGCAATGATGATGGTGTGATGATGCAGTGATGATGCAGTGATGATGCTGTGATGATGCTGTGATGATGCAGTGATGATGGTGTGATGATGCAGTGATGATGCAGTGATGATGCTGTAATGATACTGTGATGATGTAGTGATGATGCTGTGATGACACTGTGATGATGCAGTGATGATGCTGTGATGATGCAGTGATGATGCTGTGATGATGAAGTGATGATGCAGTGATGATGCTGTTATGACACAGTGATGATGCAGTGATGATGCAGTGATGATGCAGTGATGATGGTGTGATGATGCAGTGAGTATGCAGTGATGATGCTGTGACGATGCAGTGATGATGCTGTGATGATGCAGTGATGATGCAGTGATGATGCTGTTATGACACTGTGATGATGCAGTGATGATGCAGTAATGATGCTGTGAAGACGTTCTGATGATGCTGTGATGCTGCAGTGATGATGCTGTGATGATGCTGTGATGATGGTGTGATGATGCAGTGATGATGCAGTTATGATGGTGTGATGATGCAGTGATGATGCTGTGATGATGCAGTGATGATGCAATGATGATGGTGTGATGATGCAGTGATGATGCAGTGATGACACAGTGATGATGCAGTGATGATGCTGTGATGACACAGTGATGATGCAGTGATGATGCTGTGATGATGCAGTGATGATGAAGTGATGATGCTGTGATGACACAGTGATGATGCAGTGATGATGCAGTGATGATGCAGTGATGATGGTGTGATGATGCAGTGATGATGCTGTGATGATGCAGTGATGATGCAGTGATGATGTTATGATGATGCTGTGATGATGCAGTGATGATGCTGTTATGATGCAGTGATGATGGTGTGACGATGCAGTGAGGATGCTGTGATGATGCAGTGATGAGGCAGTGATGATGCTGTGAAGACGTTCTGATGATGCTGTGATGCTGCAGTGATGATGCAGTGATGATGCTGTGATGATGGTGTGATGATGCAGTGATGATGGTGTGATGATGCAGTGATGATGCTGTGATGATGCAGTGATGATGCAGTGATGATGGTGTGATGATGCTTTGATGATGCAGTGATGATGCAGTGATGACACAGTGATGATGCAGTGATGATGCTGTGATGACACAGTGATGATGCAGTGATGATGCTGTGATGATTCTGTGATGATGCAGTGATGATGAAGTGATGATGCTGTGATGACACAGTGATGACGCAGTGATGATGCAGTGATGATGCTGTGATGATGCAGTGATGATGCTGTGATGAAGCAGTAATGATGCAGTGATGATGCAGTGATGATGTTGTGATGATGCTGTGATGATGCAGTGATTATGGTGTGATGATGGTGTGATGATGCAGTGATTATGGTGTGATGATGCAGTGATGATGCTGTGATGATGCAGTGATGATGCTGTGATGATACAGTGATGATGTAATGATGATGCTGTGATAATGCTGTGATGATGCAGTGATGATGCTGTAATGATGCTGTGATGATGCAGTGATTATGGTGTTATGATGCAGTGATGATGCAGTGATGATGCAGTTATGATGGTGTGATGATGCAGTGATGATGCTGTGATGATGCAGTGATGATGCAGTGATGATGCTGTGATGATGCAGTGATGATGCAGTGATGATGCAGTGATGACACAGTGATGATGCAGTGATGATGCAGTGATGATGCTGTGATGATGCAGTGAGGATTCTGTGATGATGCTGTGATGACACAGTGATGATGCAGTGATGATGCAGTGATGATGCAGTGATGATGGTGTGATGATGCAGTGATGATGCTGTGATGATGCAGTGATGATGTAGTGATGATGTTATGATGATGCTGTGATGATGCAGTGATGATGGTGTGATGATGCAATGATGATGCTCTGATGATGCTGTGATGATGCTGTGATGATACTGTGATGATGCAATGATGATGCAGTGATGATGAAGTGATGATGCAGTGATGATGCTGTTATGACACAGTGATGATGCTGTGATGATGCAGTGATGATGCTGTGATGATGGTGTGATGATGCAGTGATGATGGTGTGATGATGCTGTGATGATGCTGTGATGATGGTGTGATGATGCTGTGATGATGCTGTGATGATACTGTGATGATGCAGTGATGATGCAGTGATGATGGTGTGATGCTGCAGTGATGATGCTGTGATGATGCAGTGATGATGCTGTGATGATGCTGTGATGATGAAGTGATGATGCAGTGATGATGTTGTTATGACACAGTGATGATGCAGTGATGATGCTGTGATGATGCAGTGATGATGCAGTGATGATGCTGTGATGATGCTGTTTAGACAAAGTGATGATGCAATGATGATGCAGTGATGATGCAGTGATGATGCTTTGATGACGCTGTGATGATGCTGTGATGATGCAGTGAGGATGCAGTGATGATGCAGTGATGATGCAGTGATGATGCTGTTATGATGCAGTGATGATGGTGTGACGATGCAGTGAGGATGCTGTGATGATGCAGTGATGAGGCAGTGATGATGCTGTGAAGACGTTCTGATGATGCTGTGATGCTGCAGTGATGATGCAGTGATGATGCTGTGATGATGGTGTGATGATGCAGTGATGATGCAGTGATGATGGTGTGATGATGCAGTGATGATGCTGTGATGATGCAGTGATGATGCAGTGAAGATGGTGTGATGATGATTTGATGATGCAGTGATGATGCAGTGATGACACAGTGATGATGCAGTGATGATGCTGTGATGATTCTGTGATGATGCAGTGATGATGAAGTGATGATGCTGTGATGACACAGTGATGACGCAGTGATGATGCAGTGATGATGCAGTGATGATACTGTGATGATGCAGTGATGATGCTGTGATGATGCAGTGATGATGCAGTGATGATGTTATGATGATGCTGTGATGATGTAGTGATGATGGTGTGATGATGGTGTGATGATGCAGTGATGATGCTCTGATGATGCAGTGGTGATGCTGTGATGATGAAGTGATGATGCTGTGATGACACAGTGATGACGCAGTGATGATGCAGTGTTAATGCAGTGATGATGCAGTGATGATGCTGTGATGATGCTGTGATGATGCAGTGATGATTGTGTGATGATGGTGTGATGATGCAGTGATGATGGTGTGATGATGGTGTGATGACGCAGTGATGATGCTCTGATGATGCAGTGATGATGCTGTTATGACACAGTGATGATGCTGTGATGATGCAGTGATGATGCTGTGATGATGCTGTGATGATGGTGTGATGATGCAGTGATGATGCTGTGATGATGCATTGATGATGCTGTGATGATGCAGTGATGATGCAGTGATGATGGTGTGATGATGCAGTGATGATGCTGTGATGATGCAGTGATGATGCAGTGATGATGCAGTGATGATGCTGTGATGATGCTGTGAAGACGTTCTGATGATGCTGTGATGCTGCAGTGATGATGCTGTGATGATGCTGTGATGATGCAGTGATGATGCTGTGATGATGCAGTGAGGATGCTGTGATGCTGCAGTGATGATGCTGTGATGATGCAGTGATGATGCTGTGATGATGAAGTGATGATGCAGTGATGATGTTGTTATGACACAGTGATGATGCTGTGATGATGCTGTGATGATGCAGTGATGATGCAGTGATGCAGTGATGATGGTGTGATGCTGCAGTGATGATGCAGTGATGATGCAGTGATGATGCTGTGATGATGCAGTGATGATGCTGTGATGATGCTGTGATGATGAAGTGATGATGCAGTGATGATGCTGTGATGATGCTTTGATGATGCAAGGATTATGCAGTGATGACACTGTGATGATGCTGTGACGATGCAGTGATGATGCAGTGATGATGCGGTGATGATGTAGTGATGATGCTGTGATGATACTGTGATGATGCAGTGATGATGCTGTGATGATGCTGTGATGATGCAATGATGATGGTGTGATGATGCAGTGATGATGCAGTGATGATGCTGTGATGATGCTGTGATGATGCAGTGATGATGGTGTGATGATGCAGTGATGATGCTGTAATGATACTGTGATGATGTAGTGATGATGCTGTGATGACACTGTGATGATGCAGTGATGATGCTGTGATGATGCAGTGATGATGCTGTGATGATGAAGTGATGATGCAGTGATGATGCTGTTATGACACAGTGATGATGCAGTGATGATGCAGTGATGATGCAGTGATGATGCAGTGATGATGGTGTGATGATGCAGTGAGTATGCAGTGATGATGCTGTGACGATGCAGTGATGATGCTGTGATGATGCAGTGATGATGCAGTGATGATGCTGTGATGATGCAGTGATGATGCTGTTATGACACTGTGATGATGCAGTGATGATGCAGTAATGATGCTGTGAAGACGTTCTGATGATGCTGTGATGCTGCAGTGATGATGCTGTGATGATGCTGTGATGATGGTGTGATGATGCAGTGATGATGCAGTTATGATGGTGTGATGATGCAGTGATGATGCTGTGATGATGCAGTGATGATGCAATGATGATGGTGTGATGATGCAGTGATGATGCAGTGATGACACAGTGATGATGCAGTGATGATGCTGTGATGACACAGTGATGATGCAGTGATGATGCTGTGATGATGCAGTGATGATGAAGTGATGATGCTGTGATGACACAGTGATGATGCAGTGATGATGCAGTGATGATGCAGTGATGATGGTGTGATGATGCAGTGATGATGCTGTGATGATGCAGTGATGATGCAGTGATGATGTTATGATGATGCTGTGATGATGCAGTGATGATGGTGTGATGATGGTGTGATGATGCAGTGATGATGCTCTGATGATGCTGTGATGATGCTGTGATGATACTGTGATGATGCAGTGATGATGCTGTGATGATGCTGTGATGATGCAGTGATGATGCAGTGATGATGAAGTGATGATGCAGTGATGATGCTGTTATGACACAGTGATGATGCTGTGATGATGCAGTGATGATGCTGTGATGATGCTGTGATGATGGTGTGATGATGCAGTGATGATGGTGTGATGATGCTGTGATGATGCTGTGATGATGCTGTGATGACACAGTGATGATGCAGTGATGATGCAGTGATGATGCTGTGATGATGCAGTGAGGATTCTGTGATGATGCTGTGATGACACAGTGATGATGCAGTGATGATGCAGTGATGATGCAGTGATGATGGTGTGATGATGCAGTGATGATGCTGTGATGATGCAGTGATGATGTAGTGATGATGTTATGATGATGCTGTGATGATGCAGTGATGATGGTGTGATGATGGTGTGATGATGCAATGATGATGCTCTGATGATGCTGTGATGATGCTGTGATGATGCTGTGATGATGCTGTGATGATGCAGTGATGATGCAGTGATGATGAAGTGATGATGCAGTGATGATGCTGTTATGACACAGTGATGATGCTGTGATGATGCAGTGATGATGCTGTGATGATGCTGTGATGATGGTGTGATGATGCAGTGATGATGGTGTGATGATGCAGTGATGATGCTGTGATGATGGTGTGATGATGCTGTGATGATGCTGTGACGATACTGTGATGATGCAGTGATGATGCAGTGATGATGGTGTGATGCTGCAGTGATGATGCTGTGATGATGCAGTGATGATGCTGTGATGATGAAGTGATGATGCAGTGATGATGTTGTTATGACACAGTGATGATGCAGTGATGATGCTGTGATGATGCAGTGATGATGCAGTGATGATGCTGTGATGATGCTGTTATGACAAAGTGATGATGCAGTGATGATGCAGTGATGATGCAGTGATGATGCTTTGATGACGCTGTGATGATGCTGTGATGATGCAGTGAGGATGCAGTGATGATGCAGTGATGATGCAGTGATGATGCTGTTATGATGCAGTGATGATGGTGTGACGATGCAGTGAGGATGCTGTGATGATGCAGTGATGAGGCAGTGATGATGCTGTGAAGACGTTTTGATGATGCTGTGATGCTGCAGTGATGCTGCAGTGATGATGCAGTGATGATGGTGTGATGATGCAGTGATGATGCAGTGATGATGGTGTGATGATGCAGTGATGATGCTGTGATGATGCAGTGATGATGCAGTGATGATGGTGTGATGATGCTTTGATGATGCAGTGATGATGCAGTGATGACACAGTGATGATTCAGTGATGATGCTGTGATGACACAGTGATGATGCAGTGATGATGCTGTGATGATTCTGTGATGATGCAGTGATGATGAAGTGATGATGCTGTGATGACACAGTGATGACGCAGTGATGATGCAGTGATGATGCTGTGATGATGCAGTGATGATGCTGTGATGAAGCAGTAATGATGCAGTGATGATGCAGTGATGATGTTGTGATGATGCTGTGATGATGCAGTGATTATGGTGTGATGATGGTGTGATGATGCAGTGATTATGGTGTGATGATGCAGTGATGATGCAGTCATGATGCTGTGATGATACAGTGATGATGTAATGATGATGCTGTGATAATGCTGTGATGATGCAGTGATGATGCTGTAATGATTCTGTGATGATGCAGTGATGATGGTGTGATGATGCAGTGAGTATGCAGTGATGATGCAGTGATGATGCTGTGATGATACAGTGATGATGTAATGATGATGCTGTGATGATGCAGTGATGATGGTGTGATGCTGCAGTGATGATGCAGTGATGATGCTGTGATGCTGCAGTGATGATGCAGTGATGATGCAGTGATGATGCAGTGATGATGGTGTGATGCTGCAGTGATGATGCTGTGATGATGCAGTGATGATGCTGTGATGATGCTGTGATGATGCAGTGATGATGCAGTGATGATGAAGTGATGATGCAGTGATGATGCTGTTATGACACAGTGATGATACTGTGATGATGCAGTGATGATGTTGTGATGATGCTGTGATGATGGTGTGATGATGCAATGATGATGGTGTGATGATGCATTGATGATGCTGTGATGATGCAGTGATGATGCAGTGATGATGGTGTGATGATGCAGTGATGATGCAGTGATGATGCTGTGAAGACGTTCTGATGATGCTCTGATGCTGTAGTGATGATGCTGTGATGATGCTGTGATGATGCAGTGATGATGCTGTGATGATGCAGTGATGATAGTGTGATGCTGCAGTGATGATGCTGTGATGATGCAATGATGATGCTGTGATGATGCTGTGATGATGAAGTGATGATGTAGTGATGATGTTGTTATGACACAGTGATGATGCAGTCATGATGGTGTGATGCTGCAGTGATGATGCAGTGATGATGCTGTGATGATGGTGTGATGCTGCAGTGATGATGCAGTGATGATGCTGTGATGATGCAGTGATGATGCTGTGATGATGCTGTGATGATGAAGTGATGATGCAGTGATGATGCTGTGATGATGCTGTGATGATGCAGTGATGATGCAGTGATGATGCTGTAATGATGCTGTGATGATGCTGTGATGATGTAGTGATGATGCAGTGATGATGCTGTGATGACACTGTGGTGATTTTGTGATGATTTTGTGATGATGCAGTGATGATACTGTGATGATGCAATGATGATGCTTTGATGACCGTGTGTTGATGGTGTGATGATGCTTTGATGATGCAGTGATTATGCAGTGATGACACTGTGATGATGCTGTGACGATGCAGTGATGATGCAGTGATGATGCAGTGATGATGTAGTGATGATGCTGTGATGATGCTGTGATGATGCTGTGATGATGCAATGATGATTGTGTGATGATGCAGTGATGATGCAGTGATGATGCAGTGATGATGCTGTGATGATGCTGTGATGATGCAGTGATGATGGTGTGATGATGCAGTGATGATGCAGTGATGATGCTGTTATGACACTGTGATGATGCAGTGATGATGCAGTGATGATACTGTGAAGACGTTCTGATGATGCTGTGATGCTGCAGTGATGATGTAGTGATGATGCTGTGATGATGCTGTGATGATGCAGTGATGATGCTGTGATGATGCAGTGATGATGCAATGATGATTGTGTGATGATGCAGTGATGATGCAATGATGATGGTGTGATGATGCAGTGATGATGCAGTGATGACACAGTGATGATGCAGTGATGATGCTGTGATGACACAGTGATGATGCAGTGATGATGCTGTGATGATGCTGTGATGATGCTGTGATGATGGTGTGATGATGCTGTGATGATGCTGTGATGATACTGTGATGATGCAGTGATGATGCAGTGATGATGGTGTGATGCTGCAGTGATGATGCTGTGATGATGCAGTGATGATGCTGTGATGATGCTGTGATGATGAAGTGATGATGCAGTGATGATGTTGTTATGACACAGTGATGATGCAGTGATGATGCTGTGATGATGCAGTGATGATGCAGTGATGATGCTGTGATGATGCTGTTATGACAAAGTGATGATGCAGTGATGATGCAGTGATGATGCTTTGATGACGCTGTGATGATGCTGTGATGATGCAGTGAGGATGCAGTGATGATGCAGTGATGATGCTGTTATGATGCAGTGATGATGGTGTGACGATGCAGTGAGGATGCTGTGATGATGCAGTGATGAGGCAGTGATGATGCTGTGAAGACGTTCTGATGATGCTGTGATGCTGCAGTGATGATGCAGTGATGATGCTGTGATGATGGTGTGATGATGCAGTGATGATGGTGTGATGATGCAGTGATGATGCTGTGATGATGCAGTGATGATGCAGTGATGATGGTGTGATGATGCTTTGATGATGCAGTGATGATGCAGTGATGACACAGTGATGATGCAGTGATGATGCTGTGATGACACAGTGATGATGCAGTGATGATGCTGTGATGATTCTGTGATGATGCAGTGATGATGAAGTGATGATGCTGTGATGACACAGTGATGACGCAGTGATGATGCAGTGATGATGCTGTGATGATGCAGTGATGATGCAGTGATGAAGCAGTAATGATGCAGTGATGATGCAGTGATGATGTTGTGATGATGCTGTGATGATGCAGTGATTATGGTGTGATGATGGTGTGATGATGCAGTGATTATGGTGTGATGATGCAGTGATGATGCTGTGATGATGCAGTGATGATGCTGTAATGATGCTGTGATGATGCAGTGATTATGGTGTTATGATGCAGTGATGATGCAGTGATGATGCAGTTATGATGGTGTGATGATGCAGTGATGATGCTGTGATGATGCAGTGATGATGCAATGATGATGGTGTGATGATGCAGTGATGATGCAGTGATGATGCAGTGATGACACAGTGATGATGCAGTGATGATGCAGTGATGATGCTGTGATGATGCAGTGAGGATTCTGTGATGATGCTGTGATGACACAGTGATGATGCAGTGATGATGCAGTGATGATGCAGTGATGATGGTGTGATGATGCAGTGATGATGCTGTGATGATGCAGTGATGATGTAGTGATGATGTTATGATGATGCTGTGATGATGCAGTGATGATGGTGTGATGATGCAATGATGATGCTCTGATGATGCTGTGATGATGCTGTGATGATACTGTGATGATGCAATGATGATGCAGTGATGATGAAGTGATGATGCAGTGATGATGCTGTTATGACACAGTGATGATGCTGTGATGATGCAGTGATGATGCTGTGATGATGCTGTGATGATGGTGTGATGATGCAGTGATGATGGTGTGATGATGCTGTGATGATGCTGTGATGATGGTGTGATGATGCTGTGATGATGCTGTGATGATACTGTGATGATGCAGTGATGATGCAGTGATGATGGTGTGATGCTGCAGTGATGATGCTGTGATGATGCAGTGATGATGCTGTGATGATGCTGTGATGATGAAGTGATGATGCAGTGATGATGTTGTTATGACACAGTGATGATGCAGTGATGATGCTGTGATGATGCAGTGATGATGCAGTGATGATGCTGTGATGATGCTGTTTAGACAAAGTGATGATGCAATGATGATGCAGTGATGATGCAGTGATGATGCTTTGATGACGCTGTGATGATGCTGTGATGATGCAGTGAGGATGCAGTGATGATGCAGTGATGATGCAGTGATGATGCTGTTATGATGCAGTGATGATGGTGTGACGATGCAGTGAGGATGCTGTGATGATGCAGTGATGAGGCAGTGATGATGCTGTGAAGACGTTCTGATGATGCTGTGATGCTGCAGTGATGATGCAGTGATGATGCTGTGATGATGGTGTGATGATGCAGTGATGATGCAGTGATGATGGTGTGATGATGCAGTGATGATGCTGTGATGATGCAGTGATGATGCAGTGAAGATGGTGTGATGATGCTTTGATGATGCAGTGATGATGCAGTGATGACACAGTGATGATGCAGTGATGATGCTGTGATGATTCTGTGATGATGCAGTGATGATGAAGTGATGATGCTGTGATGACACAGTGATGACGCAGTGATGATGCAGTGATGATGCAGTGATGATACTGTGATGATGCAGTGATGATGCTGTGATGATGCAGTGATGATGCAGTGATGATGTTATGATGATGCTGTGATGATGTAGTGATGATGGTGTGATGATGCAGTGATGATGCTCTGATGATGCAGTGATGATGCAGTGATGATGCTGTGATGATGAAGTGATGATGCTGTGATGACACAGTGATGACGCAGTGATGATGCAGTGTTAATGCAGTGATGATGCAGTGATGATGCTGTGATGATGCTGTGATGATGCAGTGATGATTGTGTGATGATGGTGTGATGATGCAGTGATGATGGTGTGATGATGGTGTGATGACGCAGTGATGATGCTCTGATGATGCAGTGATGATGCTGTTATGACACAGTGATGATGCTGTGATGATGCAGTGATGATGCTGTGATGATGCTGTGATGATGGTGTGATGATGCAGTGATGATGCTGTGATGATGCATTGATGATGCTGTGATGATGCAGTGATGATGCAGTGATGATGGTGTGATGATGCAGTGATGATGCTGTGATGATGCAGTGATGATGCAGTGATGATGCAGTGATGATGCTGTGATGATGCTGTGAAGACGTTCTGATGATGCTGTGATGCTGCAGTGATGATGCTGTGATGATGCTGTGATGATGCAGTGATGATGCTGTGATGATGCAGTGATGATGCTGTGATGATGAAGTGATGATGCAGTGATGATGTTGTTATGACACAGTGATGATGCTGTGATGATGCTGTGATGATGCAGTGATGATGCAGTGATGCAGTGATGATGGTGTGATGCTGCAGTGATGATGCAGTGATGATGCAGTGATGATGCTGTGATGATGCAGTGATGATGCTGTGATGATGCTGTGATGATGAAGTGATGATGCAGTGATGATGCTGTGATGATGCTTTGATGATGCAAGGATTATGCAGTGATGACACTGTGATGATGCTGTGACGATGCAGTGATGATGCAGTGATGATGCGGTGATGATGTAGTGATGATGCTGTGATGATACTGTGATGATGCAGTGATGATGCTGTGATGATGCTGTGATGATGCAATGATGATGGTGTGATGATGCAGTGATGATGCAGTGATGATGCTGTGATGATGCTGTGATGATGCAGTGATGATGGTGTGATGATGCAGTGATGATGCTGTAATGATACTGTGATGATGTAGTGATGATGCTGTGATGACACTGTGATGATGCAGTGATGATGCTGTGATGATGCAGTGATGATGCTGTGATGATGAAGTGATGATGCAGTGATGATGCTGTTATGACACAGTGATGATGCAGTGATGATGCAGTGATGATGCAGTGATGATGCAGTGATGATGGTGTGATGATGCAGTGAGTATGCAGTGATGATGCTGTGACGATGCAGTGATGATGCTGTGATGATGCAGTGATGATGCAGTGATGATGCTGTGATGATGCAGTGATGATGCTGTTATGACACTGTGATGATGCAGTGATGATGCAGTAATGATGCTGTGAAGACGTTCTGATGATGCTGTGATGCTGCAGTGATGATGCTGTGATGATGCTGTGATGATGGTGTGATGATGCAGTGATGATGCAGTTATGATGGTGTGATGATGCAGTGATGATGCTGTGATGATGCAGTGATGATGCAATGATGATGGTGTGATGATGCAGTGATGATGCAGTGATGACACAGTGATGATGCAGTGATGATGCTGTGATGACACAGTGATGATGCAGTGATGATGCTGTGATGATGCAGTGATGATGAAGTGATGATGCTGTGATGACACAGTGATGATGCAGTGATGATGCAGTGATGATGCAGTGATGATGGTGTGATGATGCAGTGATGATGCTGTGATGATGCAGTGATGATGCAGTGATGATGTTATGATGATGCTGTGATGATGCAGTGATGATGGTGTGATGATGGTGTGATGATGCAGTGATGATGCTCTGATGATGCTGTGATGATGCTGTGATGATACTGTGATGATGCAGTGATGATGCTGTGATGATGCTGTGATGATGCAGTGATGATGCAGTGATGATGAAGTGATGATGCAGTGATGATGCTGTTATGACACAGTGATGATGCTGTGATGATGCTGTGATGATGGTGTGATGATGCAGTGATGATGGTGTGATGATGCTGTGATGATGCTGTGATGATGCTGTGATGACACAGTGATGATGCAGTGATGATGCAGTGATGATGCTGTGATGATGCAGTGAGGATTCTGTGATGATGCTGTGATGACACAGTGATGATGCAGTGATGATGCAGTGATGATGCAGTGATGATGGTGTGATGATGCAGTGATGATGCTGTGATGATGCAGTGATGATGTAGTGATGATGTTATGATGATGCTGTGATGATGCAGTGATGATGGTGTGATGATGGTGTGATGATGCAATGATGATGCTCTGATGATGCTGTGATGATGCTGTGATGATGCTGTGATGATGCTGTGATGATGCAGTGATGATGCAGTGATGATGAAGTGATGATGCAGTGATGATGCTGTTATGACACAGTGATGATGCTGTGATGATGCAGTGATGATGCTGTGATGATGCTGTGATGATGGTGTGATGATGCAGTGATGATGGTGTGATGATGCAGTGATGATGCTGTGATGATGGTGTGATGATGCTGTGATGATGCTGTGACGATACTGTGATGCTGCAGTGATGATGCTGTGATGATGCAGTGATGATGCTGTGATGATGAAGTGATGATGCAGTGATGATGTTGTTATGACACAGTGATGATGCAGTGATGATGCTGTGATGATGCAGTGATGATGCAGTGATGATGCTGTGATGATGCTGTTATGACAAAGTGATGATGCAGTGATGATGCAGTGATGATGCAGTGATGATGCTTTGATGACGCTGTGATGATGCTGTGATGATGCAGTGAGGATGCAGTGATGATGCAGTGATGATGCAGTGATGATGCTGTTATGATGCAGTGATGATGGTGTGACGATGCAGTGAGGATGCTGTGATGATGCAGTGATGAGGCAGTGATGATGCTGTGAAGACGTTCTGATGATGCTGTGATGCTGCAGTGATGATGCAGTGATGATGGTGTGATGATGCAGTGATGATGCAGTGATGATGGTGTGATGATGCAGTGATGATGCTGTGATGATGGTGTGATGATGCAGTGATGATGCAGTGATGATGGTGTGATGATGCAGTGATGATGCTGTGATGATGCAGTGATGATGCAGTGATGATGGTGTGATGATGCTTTGATGATGCAGTGATGATGCAGTGATGACACAGTGATGATGCAGTGATGATGCTGTGATGACACAGTGATGATGCAGTGATGATGCTGTGATGATTCTGTGATGATGCAGTGATGATGAAGTGATGATGCTGTGATGACACAGTGATGACGCAGTGATGATGCAGTGATGATGCTGTGATGATGCAGTGATGATGCTGTGATGAAGCAGTAATGATGCAGTGATGATGCAGTGATGATGTTGTGATGATGCTGTGATGATGCAGTGATTATGGTGTGATGATGGTGTGATGATGCAGTGATTATGGTGTGATGATGCAGTGATGATGCAGTCATGATGCTGTGATGATACAGTGATGATGTAATGATGATGCTGTGATAATGCTGTGATGATGCAGTGATGATGCTGTAATGATGCTGTGATGATGCTGTGATGATGGTGTGATGATGCAGTGATGATGCAGTGATGATGCTGTGATGATACAGTGATGATGTAATGATGATGCTGTGATGATGCAGTGATGATGGTGTGATGCTGCAGTGATGATGCAGTGATGATGCTGTGATGCTGCAGTGATGATGCAGTGATGATGCAGTGATGATGCAGTGATGATGGTGTGATGCTGCAGTGATGATGCTGTGATGATGCAGTGATGATGCTGTGATGATGCTGTGATGATGCAGTGATGATGCAGTGATGATGAAGTGATGATGCAGTGATGATGCTGTTATGACACAGTGATGATACTGTGATGATGCAGTGATGATGTTGTGATGATGCTGTGATGATGGTGTGATGATGCAATGATGATGGTGTGATGATGCATTGATGATGCTGTGATGATGCAGTGATGATGCAGTGATGATGGTGTGATGATGCAGTGATGATGCAGTGATGATGCTGTGAAGACGTTCTGATGATGCTCTGATGCTGTAGTGATGATGCTGTGATGATGCTGTGATGATGCAGTGATGATGCTGTGATGATGCAGTGATGATAGTGTGATGCTGCAGTGATGATGCTGTGATGATGCAATGATGATGCTGTGATGATGCTGTGATGATGAAGTGATGATGTAGTGATGATGTTGTTATGACACAGTGATGATGCAGTCATGATGGTGTGATGTTGCAGTGATGATGCAGTGATGATGCTGTGATGATGGTGTGATGCTGCAGTGATGATGCAGTGATGATGCTGTGATGATGCAGTGATGATGCAGTGATGATGCTGTGATGATGCTGTGATGATGCAGTGATGATGCAGTGATGATGCTGTAATGATGCTGTGATGATGCTGTGATGATGTAGTGATGATGCAGTGATGATGCTGTGATGACACTGTGGTGATTTTGTGATGATTTTGTGATGATGCAGTGATGATACTGTGATGATGCAATGATGATGCTTTGATGACCGTATGTTGATGGTGTGATGATGCTTTGATGATGCAGTGATTATGCAGTGATGACACTGTGATGATGCTGTGACGATGCAGTGATGATGCAGTGATGATGAAGTGATGATGTAGTGATGATGCTGTGATGATGCTGTGATGATGCTGTGATGATGCAATGATGATTGTGTGATGATGCAGTGATGATGCAGTGATGATGCAGTGATGATGCTGTGATGATGCTGTGATGATGCAGTGATGATGGTGTGATGATGCAGTGATGATGCAGTGATGATGCTGTTATGACACTGTGATGATGCAGTGATGATGCAGTGATGATACTGTGAAGACGTTCTGATGATGCTGTGATGCTGCAGTGATGATGTAGTGATGATGCTGTGATGATGCTGTGATGATGCTGTGATGATGCAGTGATGATGCAATGATGATTGTGTGATGATGCAGTGATGATGCAGTGATGATGGTGTGATGATGCAGTGATGATGCAGTGATGACACAGTGATGATGCAGTGATGATGCTGTGATGACACAGTGATGATGCAGTGATGATGCATTGATGATGCTGTGATGATGCTGTGATGATGGTGTGATGATGCTGTGATGATGCTGTGATGATACTGTGATGATGCAGTGATGATGCAGTGATGATGGTGTGATGCTGCAGTGATGATACTGTGATGATGCAGTGATGATGCTGTGATGATGCTGTGATGATGAAGTGATGATGCAGTGATGATGTTGTTATGACACAGTGATGATGCAGTGATGATGCTGTGATGATGCAGTGATGATGCAGTGATGATGCTGTGATGATGCTGTTATGACAAAGTGATGATGCAGTGATGATGCAGTGATGATGCTTTGATGACGCTGTGATGATGCTGTGATGATGCAGTGAGGATGCAGTGATGATGCAGTGATGATGCTGTTATGATGCAGTGATGATGGTGTGACGATGCAGTGAGGATGCTGTGATGATGCAGTGATGAGGCAGTGATGATGCTGTGAAGACGTTCTGATGATGCTGTGATGCTGCAGTGATGATGCAGTGATGATGCTGTGATGATGGTGTGATGATGCAGTGATGATGGTGTGATGATGCAGTGATGATGCTGTGATGATGCAGTGATGATGCAGTGATGATGGTGTGATGATGCTTTGATGATGCAGTGATGATGCAGTGATGACACAGTGATGATGCAGTGATGATGCTGTGATGACACAGTGATGATGCAGTGATGATGCTGTGATGATTCTGTGATGATGCAGTGATGATGAAGTGATGATGCTGTGATGACACAGTGATGACGCAGTGATGATGCAGTGATGATGCTGTGATGATGCAGTGATGATGCTGTGATGAAGCAGTAATGATGCAGTGATGATGCAGTGATGATGTTGTGATGATGCTGTGATGATGCAGTGATTATGGTGTGATGATGGTGTGATGATGCAGTGATTATGGTGTGATGATGCAGTGATGATGCTGTGATGATGCAGTGATGATGCTGTGATGATACAGTGATGATGTAATGATGATGCTGTGATAATGCTGTGATGATGCAGTGATGATGCTGTAATGATGCTGTGATGATGCAGTGATTATGGTGTTATGATGCAGTGATGATGCAGTGATGATGCAGTTATGATGGTGTGATGATGCAGTGATGATGCTGTGATGATGCAGTGATGATGCAATGATGATGGTGTGATGATGCAGTGATGATGCAGTGATGATGCAGTGATGACACAGTGATGATGCAGTGATGATGCAGTGATGATGCTGTGATGATGCAGTGAGGATTCTGTGATGATGCTGTGATGACACAGTGATGATGCAGTGATGATGCAGTGATGATGCAGTGATGATGGTGTGATGATGCAGTGATGATGCTGTGATGATGCAGTGATGATGTAGTGATGATGTTATGATGATGCTGTGATGATGCAGTGATGATGGTGTGATGATGCAATGATGATGCTCTGATGATGCTGTGATGATGCTGTGATGATACTGTGATGATGCAATGATGATGCAGTGATGATGAAGTGATGATGCAGTGATGATGCTGTTATGACACAGTGATGATGCTGTGATGATGCAGTGATGATGCTGTGATGATGCTGTGATGATGGTGTGATGATGCAGTGATGATGGTGTGATGATGCTGTGATGATGCTGTGATGATGGTGTGATGATGCTGTGATGATGCTGTGATGATACTGTGATGATGCAGTGATGATGCAGTGATGATGGTGTGATGCTGCAGTGATGATGCTGTGATGATGCAGTGATGATGCTGTGATGATGCTGTGATGATGAAGTGATGATGCAGTGATGATGTTGTTATGACACAGTGATGATGCAGTGATGATGCTGTGATGATGCAGTGATGATGCAGTGATGATGCTGTGATGATGCTGTTTAGACAAAGTGATGATGCAATGATGATGCAGTGATGATGCAGTGATGATGCTTTGATGACGCTGTGATGATGCTGTGATGATGCAGTGAGGATGCAGTGATGATGCAGTGATGATGCAGTGATGATGCTGTTATGATGCAGTGATGATGGTGTGACGATGCAGTGAGGATGCTGTGATGATGCAGTGATGAGGCAGTGATGATGCTGTGAAGACGTTCTGATGATGCTGTGATGCTGCAGTGATGATGCAGTGATGATGCTGTGATGATGGTGTGATGATGCAGTGATGATGCAGTGATGATGGTGTGATGATGCAGTGATGATGCTGTGATGATGCAGTGATGATGCAGTGAAGATGGTGTGATGATGCTTTGATGATGCAGTGATGATGCAGTGATGACACAGTGATGATGCAGTGATGATGCTGTGATGATTCTGTGATGATGCAGTGATGATGAAGTGATGATGCTGTGATGACACAGTGATGACGCAGTGATGATGCAGTGATGATGCAGTGATGATACTGTGATGATGCAGTGATGATGCTGTGATGATGCAGTGATGATGCAGTGATGATGTTATGATGATGCTGTGATGATGTAGTGATGATGGTGTGATGATGGTGTGATGATGCAGTGATGATGCTCTGATGATGCAGTGATGATGCAGTGATGATGCTGTGATGATGAAGTGATGATGCTGTGATGACACAGTGATGACGCAGTGATGATGCAGTGTTAATGCAGTGATGATGCAGTGATGATGCTGTGATGATGCTGTGATGATGCAGTGATGATTGTGTGATGATGGTGTGATGATGCAGTGATGATGGTGTGATGATGGTGTGATGACGCAGTGATGATGCTCTGATGATGCAGTGATGATGCTGTTATGACACAGTGATGATGCTGTGATGATGCAGTGATGATGCTGTGATGATGCTGTGATGATGGTGTGATGATGCAGTGATGATGCTGTGATGATGCATTGATGATGCTGTGATGATGCATTGATGATGCTGTGATGATGCAGTGATGATGCAGTGATGATGGTGTGATGATGCAGTGATGATGCTGTGATGATGCAGTGATGATGCAGTGATGATGCAGTGATGATGCTGTGATGATGCTGTGAAGACGTTCTGATGATGCTGTGATGCTGCAGTGATGATGCTGTGATGATGCTGTGATGATGCAGTGATGATGCTGTGATGATGCAGTGAGGATGCTGTGATGCTGCAGTGATGATGCTGTGATGATGCAGTGATGATGCTGTGATGATGAAGTGATGATGCAGTGATGATGTTGTTATGACACAGTGATGATGCTGTGATGATGCTGTGATGATGCAGTGATGATGCAGTGATGCAGTGATGATGGTGTGATGCTGCAGTGATGATGCAGTGATGATGCAGTGATGATGCTGTGATGATGCAGTGATGATGCTGTGATGATGCTGTGATGATGAAGTGATGATGCAGTGATGATGCTGTGATGATGCTTTGATGATGCAAGGATTATGCAGTGATGACACTGTGATGATGCTGTGACGATGCAGTGATGATGCAGTGATGATGCGGTGATGATGTAGTGATGATGCTGTGATGATACTGTGATGATGCAGTGATGATGCTGTGATGATGCTGTGATGATGCAATGATGATGGTGTGATGATGCAGTGATGATGCAGTGATGATGCTGTGATGATGCTGTGATGATGCAGTGATGATGGTGTGATGATGCAGTGATGATGCAGTGATGATGCTGTAATGATACTGTGATGATGTAGTGATGATGCTGTGATGACACTGTGATGATGCAGTGATGATGCTGTGATGATGCAGTGATGATGCTGTGATGATGAAGTGATGATGCAGTGATGATGCTGTTATGACACAGTGATGATGCAGTGATGATGCAGTGATGATGCAGTGATGATGCAGTGATGATGGTGTGATGATGCAGTGAGTATGCAGTGATGATGCTGTGACGATGCAGTGATGATGCTGTGATGATGCAGTGATGATGCAGTGATGATGCTGTGATGATGCAGTGATGATGCTGTTATGACACTGTGATGATGCAGTGATGATGCAGTAATGATGCTGTGAAGACGTTCTGATGATGCTGTGATGATGCTGTGATGATGCAGTGATGATGTTATGATGATGCTGTGATGATGAAGTGATGATGGTGTGATGATGGTGTGATGATGCAGTGATGATGCTCTGATGATGCTGTGATGATGCTGTGATGATACTGTGATGATGCAGTGATGATGCTGTGATGATGTTGTGATGATGCAGTGATGATGCAGTGATGATGAAGTGATGATGCAGTGATGATGCTGTTATGACACAGTGATGATGCTGTGATGATGCAGTGATGATGCTGTGATGATGCTGTGATGATGGTGTGATGATGCAGTGATGATGGTGTGATGATGCTGTGATGATGCTGTGATGATGCTGTGATGACACAGTGATGATGCAGTGATGATGCTGTGATGACACAGTGATGATGCAGTGATGAGGCAGTGATGATGCTGTGAAGACGTTCTGATGATGCTGTGATGCTGCAGTGATGATGCAGTGATGATGCTGTGATGATGGTGTGATGATGCAGTGATGATGCAGTGATGATGGTGTGATGATGCAGTGATGATGCTGTGATGATGCAGTGATGATGCAGTGATGATGGTGTGATGATGCTTTGATGATGCAGTGATGATGCAGTGATGACACAGTGATGATGCAGTGATGATGCTGTGATGACACAGTGATGATGCAGTGATGATGCTCTGATGATTCTGTGATGATGCAGTGATGATGAAGTGATGATGCTGTGATGACACAGTGATGACGCAGTGATGATGCAGTGATGATGCTGTGATGATGCAGTGATGATGCTGTGATGAAGCAGTAATGATGCAGTGATGATGCAGTGATGATGTTGTGATGATGCTGTGATGATGCAGTGATTATGGTGTGATGATGGTGTGATGATGCAGTGATTATGGTGTGATGATGCAGTGATGATGCTGTGATGATACAGTGATGATGTAATGATGATGCTGTGATAATGCTGTGATGATGGTGTGATGATGCTGTAATGATGCTGTGATGATGCAGTGATCATGGTGTGATGATGCAGTGATGATGCAGTGATGATGCTGTGATGATGCTGTGATGATGGTGTGATGATGCAGTGATAATGCAGTGATGATGCAGTTATGATGTTGTGATGATGCAGTGATGATGCTGTGATGATGCAGTGATGATGCAATGATGATGGTGTGATGATGCAGTGATGATGCAGTGATGACACAGTGATGATGCAGTGATGATGCTGTGATGACACAGTGATGATGCAGTGATGATGCAGTGATGATGCTGTGATGATGCAGTGAGGATTCTGTGATGATGCTGTGATGACACAGTGATGATGCAGTGATGATGCAGTGATGATGCAGTGATGATGGTGTGATGATGCAGTGATGATGCTGTGATGATGCTGTGATGATGCAGTGATGATGCAGTGATGATGAAGTGATGATGCAGTGATGATGCTGTGATGATGCAGTGATGATGCAGTGATGATTCAGTGATGATGCTGTGATGATGCTGTTATGACACAGTGATGATGCTGTGATGATGCAGTGATGATGCTGTGATGATGCTGTGATGATGGTGTGATGATGCAGTGATGATGGTGTGATGATGCATTGATGATGCTGTGATGATGCTGTGATGATGAAGTGATGATGCAGTGATGATGTTGTTATGAGACAGTGATGATGCTGTGATGATGCTGTGATGATGCAGTGATGATGCAGTGATGATGCAGTGATGATGGTGTGATGCTGCAGTGATGATGCTGTGATGATGCAGTGATGATGCTGTGATGATGCAGTGATGATGCTGTGATGATGCTGTGATGATGAAGTGATGATGCAGTGATGATGCTGTGATGATGCTTTGATGATGCAAGGATTATGCAGTGATGACACTGTGATGATGCTGTGACGATGCAGTGATGATGCAGTGATGATGCGGTGATGATGTAGTGATGATGCTGTGATGATACTGTGATGATGCAGTGATGATGCTGTGATGATGCTGTGATGATGCAATGATGATGGTGTGATGATGCAGTGATGATGCAGTGATGATGCTGTGATGATGCTGTGATGATGCAGTGATGATGGTGTGATGATGCAGTGATGATGCAGTGATGATGCTGTAATGATACTGTGATGATGCAGTGATGATGCTGTGATGACACTGTGATGATGCAGTGATGATGCTGTGATGATGCAGTGATGATGCAGTGATGATGAAGTGATGATGCAGTGATGATGCTGTTATGACACAGTGATGATGCAGTGATGATGCAGTGATGATGCAGTGATGATAGTGTGATGATGCAGTGATGAGGCAGTGATGATGCAGTGATGATGCTGTGACGCAGTGATGATGCTGTGATGATGCAGTGATGATGCAGTGATGATGCTGTTATGACACTGTGATGATGCAGTGATGATGCAGTGATGATGCTGTGAAGACGTTCTGATGATGCTGTGATGATGCTGTGATGATGGTGTGATGATGCAGTGATGATGCAGTGATGATGCAGTTATGATGGTGTGATGATGCAGTGATGATGCTGTGATGATGCAGTGATGATGCAATGATGATGGTGTGATGATGCAGTGATGATGCAGTGATGACACAGTGATGATGCAGTGATGATGCTGTGATGACACAGTGATGATGCAGTGATGATGCTGTAATGATGCTGTGATGATGCAGTGATTATGGTGTGATGATGCAGTGATGATGCTGTGATGATGCTGTGATGATACAGTGATGATATAATGATGATGCAGTGATGATGGTGTGATGCTGCAGTGATGATGCAGTGATGATGAAGTCATGATGAAGTCATGATGAAGTCATGATGCAGTGATGCTCTTATGACACAGTGATGATGGTGTGATGATGCAGTGAGTATGCAGTGATGATGCAGTGATGATGCTGTGATGATGCTGTTATGACGCTGTGATTATGCTGTGATGATGCAGCGATGATGCAATGATGATGGTGTGATGATGCAGTGATGATGCAGTGATGATGCTGTGATGATGCAGTGATGATGCAGTGATGATGAAGTGATGATGGTGTGTCGATGCAGTGATGATGCAGTGATGATGCTGTGATGATACTGTGATGATGCAGTGATGATGCTGTGATGACACTGTGATGATGCAGTGATGATGCTGTGATGATGCAGTGATGATGCAGTGATGATGCAGTGATGATGCTGTTATGACACAGTGATGACGCAGTGATGACACAGTGATGATGCAGTGATGATGCAGTGATGATGCAGTGATGATGCTGTGATGGTGCAGTGATGATGCTGTGATGATGCAGTGATGATGCTGTGATGATGCTGTGATGATGAAGTGATGATGCAGTGATGATGCTGTGATGATGCAGTGATGATGCTGTTATGACACTGTGATGATGCAGTGATGATGCAGTGATGATGCAGTGATGATGGTGTGATGATGTAGTGTTGACGCTGCGATGATGATGTTGTGATAATGCAGTGGTGATGGTGTGATGATGCTGTGATGATGCAGTGATGATGCTTTGATGACGCTGTGATGATGCAGTGATGATGCAGTGATGATGCAGTGATGATGGTGGGATGATGCAGTGAGGATGCTGTGATGATGTAGTGATGATGCAGTGATGATGCTGTGATGACACTGTGGTGATTTTGTGATGATTTTGTGATGATGCAGTGATGATACTGTGATGATGCAATGATGATGCTTTGATGACCGTGTGTTGATGGTGTGATGATGCTTTGATGATGCAGTGAGGATGCTGTGATGATGTAGTGATGATGCTGTGATGCTGCAGTGATGATGCAGTGATGATGTAGTGATGATGCTGTGATGATACTGTGATGATGCAGTGATGATGCTGTGATGATGCTGTGATGATGCAATGATGATGGTGTGATGATGCAGTGATGATGCAGTGATGATGCAGTGATGATGCTGTGATGATGCTGTGATGATGCAGTGATGATGCAGTGATGATGCAGTGATGATGCTGTAATGATACTGTGATGATGCAGTGATGATGCTGTGATGACACTGTGATGATGCAGTGATGATGCTGTGATGATGCAGTGATGATGCAGTGATGATGCAGTGATGATGCTGTTATGACACAGTGATGATGCAGTGATGATGCTGTGATGATGCAGTGATGATGCAATGATGCTGCTGTGATGATGCAGTGATGATGCAGTGATGATGAAGTGATGATGCAGTGATGATGCTGTGATGACACAGTGATGATGCAGTGATGATGCTGTGATGATGCAGTGATGATGAAGTGATGATGCTGTGATGACACAGTGATGACGCAGTGATGATGCAGTGATGATGGTGTGATGAT
The DNA here is from genome assembly GCA_951411735.1 of Somateria mollissima. NCBI lineage: Eukaryota > Metazoa > Chordata > Aves > Anseriformes > Anatidae > Somateria > Somateria mollissima. Next base: position 434,576 of record CATOCB010000086.1, on the reverse strand, counting down.
GCTGTGATGATGCTGTGATGAAGCTGTGATGATGCAGTGATGATGCAGTGATGATGTTATGATGATGCTGTGATGATGCAGTGATGATGGTGTGATGATGGTGTGATGACGCAGTGATGATGCTCTGATGATGCAGTGATGATGCTGTGATGATACTGTGATGATGCAGTGATGATGCTGTGATGATGCTGTGATGATGCAGTGATGATGCAGTGATGATGAAGTGATGATGCAGTGATGATGCTGTTATGACACAGTGATGATGCTGTGATGATGCAGTGATGATGCAATGATGATCGTGTGATGATGCAGTGATGATGCAGTGATGATGGTGTTATGAAGCTGTGATGATGCTGTGATGATGCTGTGATGATGGTGTGATGATGCTGTGATGATGCTGTGATGATGCTGTGATGATGCAGTGATGATGCAGTGATGATGTTATGATGATGCTGTGATGATGCAGTGATGATGGTGTGATGATGGTGTGATGACGCAGTGATGATGCTCTGATGATGCAGTGATGATGCTGTGATGATACTGTGATGATGCAGTGATGATGCTGTGATGATGCTGTGATGATGCAGTGATGATGCAGTGATGATGAAGTGATGATGCAGTGATGATGCTGTTATGACACAGTGATGATGCTGTGATGCTGCAGTGATGATGCTGTGATGATGGTGTGATGATGCAGTGATGATGCAGTGATGATGGTGTGATGATGCAGTGATGATGCTGTGATGATGCAGTGATGATGCAGTGATGATGGTGTGATGATGCTTTGATGATGCAGTGATGATGCAGTGATGACACAGTGATGACGCAGTGATGATGCTGTGATGACACAGTGATGATGCAGTGATGATGCTGTGATGATGCTGTGATGATGCAGTGATGATGGTGTGATAATGGTGTGATGATGCTGTGATGATACTGTTATGATGCAGTGATGATGCTGTGATGATGCTGTGATGATGCAGTGATGATGCAGTGATGATGGTGTGATGATGCAGTGAGGATGCTGTGATGATGGTGTGATGCTGCAGTGATGATGCAGTGATGATGCTGTGATGATGCAGTGATGATGCTGTGATGATGCAGTGATGATGCAGTGATGATGCAGTGATGATGCTGTGATGATGCTGTGATGATGCAGTGATGATGCTGTGATGATGCTGTGACTATGCAGTGATGATGCTGTGATGATGCTGTTATGACAAAGTGATGATGCAGTGATGATGCGGTGATGATGCAGTGATGATGCTTTGCTGACGGTGTGATGATGCTGTGATGATGCAGTGATGATGCAGTGATGATGGTGTGATGATGCAGTGATGATGCAGTGATGATGCTGTGATGATGCATTGATGATTCAGTGATGATGCTGTGATGATGGAGTGATGCTGCAGTGATGATGCAGTGATGATGCAGTGATGATGCAGCGATGATGCTTTGATGACGCTGTGATGATGCTGTGATGATGAAGTGATGATGCAGTGATGATGTTGTTATGACACAGTGATGATACAGTGATGATGCTGTGATGATGCAGTGATGATGCATTGATGATGCTGTGATGATGGTGTGATGCAGCAGTGATGATGCAGTGATGATGCTGTGATGATACAGTGATGATGCTGTGATGATGCTGTGATGATGAAGTGATGATGCAGTGATGATGCTGTGATGATGCAGTGATGATGCTGTGATGATGTAGTGAAGATGCAGTGATGATGTTGTGATGATGCTGTGAAGACGTTCTGATGATGCTGTGATGTTGCTGTGATGCTGCTGTGATGATGCTGTGATGATGGTGTGATGATGCTGTGATGATACTGTTATGATGCAGTGATGATGCTGTGATGATGCTGTGATGATGCAGTGATGATGCAGTGATGATGGTGTGATGATGCAGTGAGGATGCTGTGATGATGGTGTGATGCTGCAGTGATGATGCAGTGATGATGCTGTGATGATGCAGTGATGATGCTGTGATGATGCTGTGATGATGAAGTGATGATGCAGTGATGATGTTGTGATGATGCTGTGATGATGCAGTGATGATGCTTTGATGACGCTGTGATGATGCAGTTATGATGCAGTGATGATGCTGTGATGCTGCAGTGATGATGCTGTGATGCTGCAGTGATGATGGTGTGATGATGCTGTGATGATACTGTGATGATGCAGTGATGATGCTTTGATGATGCTGTGATGATGCAGTGATGATGCAGTGATGATGGTGTGATGATGCAGTGAGGATGCTGTGATGATGCAGTGATGATGCAGTGATGATAATGTGTTGATGTAGTGTTGACGCTGCGATGATGATGTTGTGATAATGCAGTGATGATGGTGTGATGATGCTGTGATGATACTGTGATGATGCAGTGATGATGCTTTGATGATGCTGTGATGATGCAGTTATGATGCAGTGATGATGGTGTGATGATGCTGTGATGATACTGTGATGATGCAGTGATGATGCTTTGATGATGCTGTGATGATGCTGTGATGAAGCAGTAATGATGCAGTGATGATGCAGTGATGATGTTGTGATGATGCTGTGATGATGCAGTGATTATGGTGTGATGATGGTGTGATGATGCAGTGATTATGGTGTGATGATGCAGTGATGATGCTGTGATGTTGCTGTGATGCTGCTGTGATGATGCTGTGATGATGGTGTGATGATGCTGTGATGATACTGTTATGATGCAGTGATGATGCTGTGATGATGCTGTGATGATGCAGTGATGATGCAGTGATGATGGTGTGATGATGCAGTGAGGATGCTGTGATGATGGTGTGATGCTGCAGTGATGATGCAGTGATGATGCTGTGATGATGCAGTGATGATGCTGTGATGATGCAGTGATGATGCAGTGATGATGCAGTGATGATGCTGTGATGATGCTGTGATGATGCAGTGATGATGGTGTGATGATGCAGTGATGATGCAGTGATGATGCTGTTATGACACTGTGATGATGCAGTGATGATGCAGTGATGATACTGTGAAGACGTTCTGATGATGCTGTGATGCTGCAATGATGATGTAGTGATGATGCTGTGATGATGCTGTGATGATGCAGTGATGATGCTGTGATGATGCAGTGATGATGCAATGATGATTGTGTGATGATGCAGTGATGATGCAATGATGATGGTGTGATGATGCAGTGATGATGCAGTGATGACACAGTGATGATGCAGTGATGATGCTGTGATGACACAGTGATGATGCAGTGATGATGCATTGATGATGCTGTGATGATGCTGTGATGATGGTGTGATGATGCTGTGATGATGCTGTGATGATACTGTGATGATGCAGTGATGATGCAGTGATGATGGTGTGATGCTGCAGTGATGATGCTGTGATGATGCAGTGATGATGCTGTGATGATGCTGTGATGATGAAGTGATGATGCAGTGATGATGTTGTTATGACACAGTGATGATGCAGTGATGATGCTGTGATGATGCAGTGATGATGCAGTGATGATGCTGTGATGACACAGTGATGACGCAGTGATGATGCAGTGATGATGCTGTGATGATGCAGTGATGATGCTGTGATGAAGCAGTAATGATGCAGTGATGATGCAGTGATGATGTTGTGATGATGCTGTGATGATGCAGTGATTATGGTGTGATGATGGTGTGATGATGCAGTGATTATGGTGTGATGATGCAGTGATGATGCTGTGATGATGCAGTGATGATGCTGTGATGATACAGTGATGATGTAATGATGATGCTGTGATAATGCTGTGATGATGCAGTGATGATGCTGTAATGATGCTGTGATGATGCAGTGATTATGGTGTTATGATGCAGTGATGATGCAGTGATGATGCAGTTATGATGGTGTGATGATGCAGTGATGATGCTGTGATGATGCAGTGATGATGCAGTGATGATGCTGTGATGATGCAGTGATGATGCAGTGATGATGCAGTGATGACACAGTGATGATGCAGTGATGATGCAGTGATGATGCTGTGATGATGCAGTGAGGATTCTGTGATGATGCTGTGATGACACAGTGATGATGCAGTGATGATGCAGTGATGATGCAGTGATGATGGTGTGATGATGCAGTGATGATGCTGTGATGATGCAGTGATGATGTAGTGATGATGTTATGATGATGCTGTGATGATGCAGTGATGATGGTGTGATGATGCAATGATGATGCTCTGATGATGCTGTGATGATGCTGTGATGATACTGTGATGATGCAATGATGATGCAGTGATGATGAAGTGATGATGCAGTGATGATGCTGTTATGACACAGTGATGATGCTGTGATGATGCAGTGATGATGCTGTGATGATGGTGTGATGATGCAGTGATGATGGTGTGATGATGCTGTGATGATGCTGTGATGATGGTGTGATGATGCTGTGATGATGCTGTGATGATACTGTGATGATGCAGTGATGATGCAGTGATGATGGTGTGATGCTGCAGTGATGATGCTGTGATGATGCAGTGATGATGCTGTGATGATGCTGTGATGATGAAGTGATGATGCAGTGATGATGTTGTTATGACACAGTGATGATGCAGTGATGATGCTGTGATGATGCAGTGATGATGCAGTGATGATGCTGTGATGATGCTGTTTAGACAAAGTGATGATGCAATGATGATGCAGTGATGATGCAGTGATGATGCTTTGATGACGCTGTGATGATGCTGTGATGATGCAGTGAGGATGCAGTGATGATGCAGTGATGATGCAGTGATGATGCTGTTATGATGCAGTGATGATGGTGTGACGATGCAGTGAGGATGCTGTGATGATGCAGTGATGAGGCAGTGATGATGCTGTGAAGACGTTCTGATGATGCTGTGATGCTGCAGTGATGATGCAGTGATGATGCTGTGATGATGGTGTGATGATGCAGTGATGATGCAGTGATGATGGTGTGATGATGCAGTGATGATGCTGTGATGATGCAGTGATGATGCAGTGAAGATGGTGTGATGATGATTTGATGATGCAGTGATGATGCAGTGATGACACAGTGATGATGCAGTGATGATGCTGTGATGATTCTGTGATGATGCAGTGATGATGAAGTGATGATGCTGTGATGACACAGTGATGACGCAGTGATGATGCAGTGATGATGCAGTGATGATACTGTGATGATGCAGTGATGATGCTGTGATGATGCAGTGATGATGCAGTGATGATGTTATGATGATGCTGTGATGATGTAGTGATGATGGTGTGATGATGGTGTGATGATGCAGTGATGATGCTCTGATGATGCAGTGGTGATGCTGTGATGATGAAGTGATGATGCTGTGATGACACAGTGATGACGCAGTGATGATGCAGTGTTAATGCAGTGATGATGCAGTGATGATGCTGTGATGATGCTGTGATGATGCAGTGATGATTGTGTGATGATGGTGTGATGATGCAGTGATGATGGTGTGATGATGGTGTGATGACGCAGTGATGATGCTCTGATGATGCAGTGATGATGCTGTTATGACACAGTGATGATGCTGTGATGATGCAGTGATGATGCTGTGATGATGCTGTGATGATGGTGTGATGATGCAGTGATGATGCTGTGATGATGCATTGATGATGCTGTGATGATGCAGTGATGATGCAGTGATGATGGTGTGATGATGCAGTGATGATGCTGTGATGATGCAGTGATGATGCAGTGATGATGCAGTGATGATGCTGTGATGATGCTGTGAAGACGTTCTGATGATGCTGTGATGCTGCAGTGATGATGCTGTGATGATGCTGTGATGATGCAGTGATGATGCTGTGATGATGCAGTGAGGATGCTGTGATGCTGCAGTGATGATGCTGTGATGATGCAGTGATGATGCTGTGATGATGAAGTGATGATGCAGTGATGATGTTGTTATGACACAGTGATGATGCTGTGATGATGCTGTGATGATGCAGTGATGATGCAGTGATGCAGTGATGATGGTGTGATGCTGCAGTGATGATGCAGTGATGATGCAGTGATGATGCTGTGATGATGCAGTGATGATGCTGTGATGATGCTGTGATGATGAAGTGATGATGCAGTGATGATGCTGTGATGATGCTTTGATGATGCAAGGATTATGCAGTGATGACACTGTGATGATGCTGTGACGATGCAGTGATGATGCAGTGATGATGCGGTGATGATGTAGTGATGATGCTGTGATGATACTGTGATGATGCAGTGGTGATGGTGTGATGATGCTGTGATGATGCAATGATGATGGTGTGATGATGCAGTGATGATGCAGTGATGATGCTGTGATGATGCTGTGATGATGCAGTGATGATGGTGTGATGATGCAGTGATGATGCTGTAATGATACTGTGATGATGTAGTGATGATGCTGTGATGACACTGTGATGATGCAGTGATGATGCTGTGATGATGCAGTGATGATGCTGTGATGATGAAGTGATGATGCAGTGATGATGCTGTTATGACACAGTGATGATGCAGTGATGATGCAGTGATGATGCAGTGATGATGCAGTGATGATGGTGTGATGATGCAGTGAGTATGCAGTGATGATGCTGTGACGATGCAGTGATGATGCTGTGATGATGCAGTGATGATGCAGTGATGATGCTGTGATGATGCAGTGATGATGCTGTTATGACACTGTGATGATGCAGTGATGATGCAGTAATGATGCTGTGAAGACGTTCTGATGATGCTGTGATGCTGCAGTGATGATGCTGTGATGATGCTGTGATGATGGTGTGATGATGCAGTGATGATGCAGTTATGATGGTGTGATGATGCAGTGATGATGCTGTGATGATGCAGTGATGATGCAATGATGATGGTGTGATGATGCAGTGATGATGCAGTGATGACACAGTGATGATGCAGTGATGATGCTGTGATGACACAGTGATGATGCAGTGATGATGCTGTGATGATGCAGTGATGATGAAGTGATGATGCTGTGATGACACAGTGATGATGCAGTGATGATGCAGTGATGATGCAGTGATGATGGTGTGATGATGCAGTGATGATGCTGTGATGATGCAGTGATGATGCAGTGATGATGTTATGATGATGCTGTGATGATGCAGTGATGATGGTGTGATGATGGTGTGATGATGCAGTGATGATGCTCTGATGATGCTGTGATGATGCTGTGATGATACTGTGATGATGCTGTGATGATGCTGTGATGATGCAGTGATGATGCAGTGATGATGAAGTGATGATGCAGTGATGATGCTGTTATGACACAGTGATGATGCTGTGATGATGCAGTGATGATGCTGTGATGATGCTGTGATGATGGTGTGATGATGCAGTGATGATGGTGTGATGATGCTGTGATGATGCTGTGATGATGCTGTGATGACACAGTGATGATGCAGTGATGATGCAGTGATGATGCTGTGATGATGCAGTGAGGATTCTGTGATGATGCTGTGATGACACAGTGATGATGCAGTGATGATGCAGTGATGATGCAGTGATGATGGTGTGATGATGCAGTGATGATGCTGTGATGATGCAGTGATGATGTAGTGATGATGTTATGATGATGCTGTGATGATGCAGTGATGATGGTGTGATGATGGTGTGATGATGCAATGATGATGCTCTGATGATGCTGTGATGATGCTGTGATGATGCTGTGATGATGCTGTGATGATGCAGTGATGATGCAGTGATGATGAAGTGATGATGCAGTGATGATGCTGTTATGACACAGTGATGATGCTGTGATGATGCAGTGATGATGCTGTGATGATGCTGTGATGATGGTGTGATGATGCAGTGATGATGGTGTGATGATGCAGTGATGATGCTGTGATGATGGTGTGATGATGCTGTGATGATGCTGTGACGATACTGTGATGATGCAGTGATGATGCAGTGATGATGGTGTGATGCTGCAGTGATGATGCTGTGATGATGCAGTGATGATGCTGTGATGATGAAGTGATGATGCAGTGATGATGTTGTTATGACACAGTGATGATGCAGTGATGATGCTGTGATGATGCAGTGATGATGCAGTGATGATGCTGTGATGATGCTGTTATGACAAAGTGATGATGCAGTGATGATGCAGTGATGATGCAGTGATGATGCTTTGATGACGCTGTGATGATGCTGTGATGATGCAGTGAGGATGCAGTGATGATGCAGTGATGATGCAGTGATGATGCTGTTATGATGCAGTGATGATGGTGTGACGATGCAGTGAGGATGCTGTGATGATGCAGTGATGAGGCAGTGATGATGCTGTGAAGACGTTTTGATGATGCTGTGATGCTGCAGTGATGCTGCAGTGATGATGCAGTGATGATGGTGTGATGATGCAGTGATGATGCAGTGATGATGGTGTGATGATGCAGTGATGATGCTGTGATGATGCAGTGATGATGCAGTGATGATGGTGTGATGATGCTTTGATGATGCAGTGATGATGCAGTGATGACACAGTGATGATTCAGTGATGATGCTGTGATGACACAGTGATGATGCAGTGATGATGCTGTGATGATTCTGTGATGATGCAGTGATGATGAAGTGATGATGCTGTGATGACACAGTGATGACGCAGTGATGATGCAGTGATGATGCTGTGATGATGCAGTGATGATGCTGTGATGAAGCAGTAATGATGCAGTGATGATGCAGTGATGATGTTGTGATGATGCTGTGATGATGCAGTGATTATGGTGTGATGATGGTGTGATGATGGTGTGATGATGCAGTGATGATGCTGTGATGATGCATTGATGATGCTGTGATGATGCAGTGATGATGCAGTGATGATGGTGTGATGATGCAGTGATGATGCTGTTATGACACAGTGATGATGCTGTGATGATGCAGTGATGATGCTGTGATGATGCTGTGATGATGGTGTGATGATGCAGTGATGATGCTGTGATGATGCATTGATGATGCTGTGATGATGCAGTGATGATGCAGTGATGATGGTGTGATGATGCAGTGATGATGCTGTGATGATGCAGTGATGATGCAGTGATGATGCAGTGATGATGCTGTGATGATGCTGTGAAGACGTTCTGATGATGCTGTGATGCTGCAGTGATGATGCTGTGATGATGCTGTGATGATGCAGTGATGATGCTGTGATGATGCAGTGAGGATGCTGTGATGCTGCAGTGATGATGCTGTGATGATGCAGTGATGATGCTGTGATGATGAAGTGATGATGCAGTGATGATGTTGTTATGACACAGTGATGATGCTGTGATGATGCTGTGATGATGCAGTGATGATGCAGTGATGCAGTGATGATGGTGTGATGCTGCAGTGATGATGCAGTGATGATGCAGTGATGATGCTGTGATGATGCAGTGATGATGCTGTGATGATGCTGTGATGATGAAGTGATGATGCAGTGATGATGCTGTGATGATGCTTTGATGATGCAAGGATTATGCAGTGATGACACTGTGATGATGCTGTGACGATGCAGTGATGATGCAGTGATGATGCGGTGATGATGTAGTGATGATGCTGTGATGATACTGTGATGATGCAGTGATGATGCTGTGATGATGCTGTGATGATGCAATGATGATGGTGTGATGATGCAGTGATGATGCAGTGATGATGCTGTGATGATGCTGTGATGATGCAGTGATGATGGTGTGATGATGCAGTGATGATGCTGTAATGATACTGTGATGATGTAGTGATGATGCTGTGATGACACTGTGATGATGCAGTGATGATGCTGTGATGATGCAGTGATGATGCTGTGATGATGAAGTGATGATGCAGTGATGATGCTGTTATGACACAGTGATGATGCAGTGATGATGCAGTGATGATGCAGTGATGATGCAGTGATGATGGTGTGATGATGCAGTGAGTATGCAGTGATGATGCTGTGACGATGCAGTGATGATGCTGTGATGATGCAGTGATGATGCAGTGATGATGCTGTGATGATGCAGTGATGATGCTGTTATGACACTGTGATGATGCAGTGATGATGCAGTAATGATGCTGTGAAGACGTTCTGATGATGCTGTGATGCTGCAGTGATGATGCTGTGATGATGCTGTGATGATGGTGTGATGATGCAGTGATGATGCAGTTATGATGGTGTGATGATGCAGTGATGATGCTGTGATGATGCAGTGATGATGCAATGATGATGGTGTGATGATGCAGTGATGATGCAGTGATGACACAGTGATGATGCAGTGATGATGCTGTGATGACACAGTGATGATGCAGTGATGATGCTGTGATGATGCAGTGATGATGAAGTGATGATGCTGTGATGACACAGTGATGATGCAGTGATGATGCAGTGATGATGCAGTGATGATGGTGTGATGATGCAGTGATGATGCTGTGATGATGCAGTGATGATGCAGTGATGATGTTATGATGATGCTGTGATGATGCAGTGATGATGGTGTGATGATGGTGTGATGATGCAGTGATGATGCTCTGATGATGCTGTGATGATGCTGTGATGATACTGTGATGATGCTGTGATGATGCTGTGATGATGCAGTGATGATGCAGTGATGATGAAGTGATGATGCAGTGATGATGCTGTTATGACACAGTGATGATGCTGTGATGATGCAGTGATGATGCTGTGATGATGCTGTGATGATGGTGTGATGATGCAGTGATGATGGTGTGATGATGCTGTGATGATGCTGTGATGATGCTGTGATGACACAGTGATGATGCAGTGATGATGCAGTGATGATGCTGTGATGATGCAGTGAGGATTCTGTGATGATGCTGTGATGACACAGTGATGATGCAGTGATGATGCAGTGATGATGCAGTGATGATGGTGTGATGATGCAGTGATGATGCTGTGATGATGCAGTGATGATGTAGTGATGATGTTATGATGATGCTGTGATGATGCAGTGATGATGGTGTGATGATGGTGTGATGATGCAATGATGATGCTCTGATGATGCTGTGATGATGCTGTGATGATGCTGTGATGATGCTGTGATGATGCAGTGATGATGCAGTGATGATGAAGTGATGATGCAGTGATGATGCTGTTATGACACAGTGATGATGCTGTGATGATGCAGTGATGATGCTGTGATGATGCTGTGATGATGGTGTGATGATGCAGTGATGATGGTGTGATGATGCAGTGATGATGCTGTGATGATGGTGTGATGATGCTGTGATGATGCTGTGACGATACTGTGATGATGCAGTGATGATGCAGTGATGATGGTGTGATGCTGCAGTGATGATGCTGTGATGATGCAGTGATGATGCTGTGATGATGAAGTGATGATGCAGTGATGATGTTGTTATGACACAGTGATGATGCAGTGATGATGCTGTGATGATGCAGTGATGATGCAGTGATGATGCTGTGATGATGCTGTTATGACAAAGTGATGATGCAGTGATGATGCAGTGATGATGCAGTGATGATGCTTTGATGACGCTGTGATGATGCTGTGATGATGCAGTGAGGATGCAGTGATGATGCAGTGATGATGCAGTGATGATGCTGTTATGATGCAGTGATGATGGTGTGACGATGCAGTGAGGATGCTGTGATGATGCAGTGATGAGGCAGTGATGATGCTGTGAAGACGTTTTGATGATGCTGTGATGCTGCAGTGATGCTGCAGTGATGATGCAGTGATGATGGTGTGATGATGCAGTGATGATGCAGTGATGATGGTGTGATGATGCAGTGATGATGCTGTGATGATGCAGTGATGATGCAGTGATGATGGTGTGATGATGCTTTGATGATGCAGTGATGATGCAGTGATGACACAGTGATGATTCAGTGATGATGCTGTGATGACACAGTGATGATGCAGTGATGATGCTGTGATGATTCTGTGATGATGCAGTGATGATGAAGTGATGATGCTGTGATGACACAGTGATGACGCAGTGATGATGCAGTGATGATGCTGTGATGATGCAGTGATGATGCTGTGATGAAGCAGTAATGATGCAGTGATGATGCAGTGATGATGTTGTGATGATGCTGTGATGATGCAGTGATTATGGTGTGATGATGGTGTGATGATGCAGTGATTATGGTGTGATGATGCAGTGATGATGCAGTCATGATGCTGTGATGATACAGTGATGATGTAATGATGATGCTGTGATAATGCTGTGATGATGCAGTGATGATGCTGTAATGATGCTGTGATGATGCTGTGATGATGGTGTGATGATGCAGTGATGATGCAGTGATGATGCTGTGATGATACAGTGATGATGTAATGATGATGCTGTGATGATGCAGTGATGATGGTGTGATGCTGCAGTGATGATGCAGTGATGATGCTGTGATGCTGCAGTGATGATGCAGTGATGATGCAGTGATGATGCAGTGATGATGGTGTGATGCTGCAGTGATGATGCTGTGATGATGCAGTGATGATGCTGTGATGATGCTGTGATGATGCAGTGATGATGCAGTGATGATGAAGTGATGATGCAGTGATGATGCTGTTATGACACAGTGATGATACTGTGATGATGCAGTGATGATGTTGTGATGATGCTGTGATGATGGTGTGATGATGCAATGATGATGGTGTGATGATGCATTGATGATGCTGTGATGATGCAGTGATGATGCAGTGATGATGGTGTGATGATGCAGTGATGATGCAGTGATGATGCTGTGAAGACGTTCTGATGATGCTCTGATGCTGTAGTGATGATGCTGTGATGATGCTGTGATGATGCAGTGATGATGCTGTGATGATGCAGTGATGATAGTGTGATGCTGCAGTGATGATGCTGTGATGATGCAATGATGATGCTGTGATGATGCTGTGATGATGAAGTGATGATGTAGTGATGATGTTGTTATGACACAGTGATGATGCAGTCATGATGGTGTGATGCTGCAGTGATTATGCAGTGATGATGCTGTGATGATGGTGTGATGCTGCAGTGATGATGCAGTGATGATGCTGTGATGATGCAGTGATGATGCTGTGATGATGAAGTGATGATGCAGTGATGATGCTGTGATGATGCTGTGATGATGCAGTGATGATGCAGTGATGATGCTGTAATGATGCTGTGATGATGCTGTGATGATGTAGTGATGATGCAGTGATGATGCTGTGATGACACTGTGGTGATTTTGTGATGATTTTGTGATGATGCAGTGATGATACTGTGATGATGCAATGATGATGCTTTGATGACCGTGTGTTGATGGTGTGATGATGCTTTGATGATGCAGTGATTATGCAGTGATGACACTGTGATGATGCTGTGACGATGCAGTGATGATGCAGTGATGATGCAGTGATGATGTAGTGATGATGCTGTGATGATGCTGTGATGATGCTGTGATGATGCAATGATGATTGTGTGATGATGCAGTGATGATGCAGTGATGATGCAGTGATGATGCTGTGATGATGCTGTGATGATGCAGTGATGATGGTGTGATGATGCAGTGATGATGCAGTGATGATGCTGTTATGACACTGTGATGATGCAGTGATGATGCAGTGATGATACTGTGAAGACGTTCTGATGATGCTGTGATGCTGCAGTGATGATGTAGTGATGATGCTGTGATGATGCTGTGATGATGCAGTGATGATGCTGTGATGATGCAGTGATGATGCAATGATGATTGTGTGATGATGCAGTGATGATGCAATGATGATGGTGTGATGATGCAGTGATGATGCAGTGATGACACAGTGATGATGCAGTGATGATGCTGTGATGACACAGTGATGATGCAGTGATGATGCTGTGATGATGCTGTGATGATGCTGTGATGATGGTGTGATGATGCTGTGATGATGCTGTGATGATACTGTGATGATGCAGTGATGATGCAGTGATGATGGTGTGATGCTGCAGTGATGATGCTGTGATGATGCAGTGATGATGCTGTGATGATGCTGTGATGATGAAGTGATGATGCAGTGATGATGTTGTTATGACACAGTGATGATGCAGTGATGATGCTGTGATGATGCAGTGATGATGCAGTGATGATGCTGTGATGATGCTGTTATGACAAAGTGATGATGCAGTGATGATGCAGTGATGATGCTTTGATGACGCTGTGATGATGCTGTGATGATGCAGTGAGGATGCAGTGATGATGCAGTGATGATGCTGTTATGATGCAGTGATGATGGTGTGACGATGCAGTGAGGATGCTGTGATGATGCAGTGATGAGGCAGTGATGATGCTGTGAAGACGTTCTGATGATGCTGTGATGCTGCAGTGATGATGCAGTGATGATGCTGTGATGATGGTGTGATGATGCAGTGATGATGGTGTGATGATGCAGTGATGATGCTGTGATGATGCAGTGATGATGCAGTGATGATGGTGTGATGATGCTTTGATGATGCAGTGATGATGCAGTGATGACACAGTGATGATGCAGTGATGATGCTGTGATGACACAGTGATGATGCAGTGATGATGCTGTGATGATTCTGTGATGATGCAGTGATGATGAAGTGATGATGCTGTGATGACACAGTGATGACGCAGTGATGATGCAGTGATGATGCTGTGATGATGCAGTGATGATGCTGTGATGAAGCAGTAATGATGCAGTGATGATGCAGTGATGATGTTGTGATGATGCTGTGATGATGCAGTGATTATGGTGTGATGATGGTGTGATGATGCAGTGATTATGGTGTGATGATGCAGTGATGATGCTGTGATGATGCAGTGATGATGCTGTGATGATACAGTGATGATGTAATGATGATGCTGTGATAATGCTGTGATGATGCAGTGATGATGCTGTAATGATGCTGTGATGATGCAGTGATTATGGTGTTATGATGCAGTGATGATGCAGTGATGATGCAGTTATGATGGTGTGATGATGCAGTGATGATGCTGTGATGATGCAGTGATGATGCAATGATGATGGTGTGATGATGCAGTGATGATGCAGTGATGATGCAGTGATGACACAGTGATGATGCAGTGATGATGCAGTGATGATGCTGTGATGATGCAGTGAGGATTCTGTGATGATGCTGTGATGACACAGTGATGATGCAGTGATGATGCAGTGATGATGCAGTGATGATGGTGTGATGATGCAGTGATGATGCTGTGATGATGCAGTGATGATGTAGTGATGATGTTATGATGATGCTGTGATGATGCAGTGATGATGGTGTGATGATGCAATGATGATGCTCTGATGATGCTGTGATGATGCTGTGATGATACTGTGATGATGCAATGATGATGCAGTGATGATGAAGTGATGATGCAGTGATGATGCTGTTATGACACAGTGATGATGCTGTGATGATGCACTGATGATGCTGTGATGATGCTGTGATGATGGTGTGATGATGCAGTGATGATGGTGTGATGATGCTGTGATGATGCTGTGATGATGGTGTGATGATGCTGTGATGATGCTGTGATGATACTGTGATGATGCAGTGATGATGCAGTGATGATGGTGTGATGCTGCAGTGATGATGCTGTGATGATGCAGTGATGATGCTGTGATGATGCTGTGATGATGAAGTGATGATGCAGTGATGATGTTGTTATGACACAGTGATGATGCAGTGATGATGCTGTGATGATGCTGTGATGATGCAGTGATGATGCTGTGATGATGCTGTTTAGACAAAGTGATGATGCAATGATGATGCAGTGATGATGCAGTGATGATGCTTTGATGACGCTGTGATGATGCTGTGATGATGCAGTGAGGATGCAGTGAGGATGCAGTGATGATGCAGTGATGATGCTGTTATGATGCAGTGATGATGGTGTGACGATGCAGTGAGGATGCTGTGATGATGCAGTGATGAGGCAGTGATGATGCTGTGAAGACGTTCTGATGATGCTGTGATGCTGCAGTGATGATGCAGTGATGATGCTGTGATGATGGTGTGATGATGCAGTGATGATGCAGTGATGATGGTGTGATGATGCAGTGATGATGCTGTGATGATGCAGTGATGATGCAGTGAAGATGGTGTGATGATGCTTTGATGATGCAGTGATGATGCAGTGATGACACAGTGATGATGCAGTGATGATGCTGTGATGATTCTGTGATGATGCAGTGATGATGAAGTGATGATGCTGTGATGACACAGTGATGACGCAGTGATGATGCAGTGATGATGCAGTGATGATACTGTGATGATGCAGTGATGATGCTGTGATGATGCAGTGATGATGCAGTGATGATGTTATGATGATGCTGTGATGATGTAGTGATGATGGTGTGATGATGGTGTGATGATGCAGTGATGATGCTCTGATGATGCAGTGATGATGCAGTGATGATGCTGTGATGATGAAGTGATGATGCTGTGATGACACAGTGATGACGCAGTGATGATGCAGTGTTAATGCAGTGATGATGCAGTGATGATGCTGTGATGATGCTGTGATGATGCAGTGATGATTGTGTGATGATGGTGTGATGATGCAGTGATGATGGTGTGATGATGGTGTGATGACGCAGTGATGATGCTCTGATGATGCTGTGATGATGCAGTGATGATGCTGTGATGATGCATTGATGATGCTGTGATGATGCAGTGATGATGCAGTGATGATGGTGTGATGATGCAGTGATGATGCTGTGATGATGCTGTGATGATGCAGTGATGATGCTGTGATGATGCATTGATGATGCTGTGATGATGCAGTGATGATGCAGTGATGATGGTGTGATGATGCAGTGATGATGCTGTGATGATGCAGTGATGATGCAGTGATGATGCAGTGATGATGCTGTGATGATGCTGTGAAGACGTTCTGATGATGCTGTGATGCTGCAGTGATGATGCTGTGATGATGCTGTGATGATGCAGTGATGATGCTGTGATGATGCAGTGAGGATGCTGTGATGCTGCAGTGATGATGCTGTGATGATGCAGTGATGATGCTGTGATGATGAAGTGATGATGCAGTGATGATGTTGTTATGACACAGTGATGATGCTGTGATGATGCTGTGATGATGCAGTGATGATGCAGTGATGCAGTGATGATGGTGTGATGCTGCAGTGATGATGCAGTGATGATGCAGTGATGATGCTGTGATGATGCAGTGATGATGCTGTGATGATGCTGTGATGATGAAGTGATGATGCAGTGATGATGCTGTGATGATGCTTTGATGATGCAAGTATTATGCAGTGATGACACTGTGATGATGCTGTGACGATGCAGTGATGATGCAGTGATGATGCGGTGATGATGTAGTGATGATGCTGTGATGATACTGTGATGATGCAGTGATGATGCTGTGATGATGCTGTGATGATGCAATGATGATGGTGTGATGATGCAGTGATGATGCAGTGATGATGCTGTGATGATGCTGTGATGATGCAGTGATGATGGTGTGATGATGCAGTGATGATGCAGTGATGATGCTGTAATGATACTGTGATGATGTAGTGATGATGCTGTGATGACACTGTGATGATGCAGTGATGATGCTGTGATGATGCAGTGATGATGCTGTGATGATGAAGTGATGATGCAGTGATGATGCTGTTATGACACAGTGATGATGCAGTGATGATGCAGTGATGATGCAGTGATGATGGTGTGATGATGCAGTGAGTATGCAGTGATGATGCTGTGACGATGCAGTGATGATGCTGTGATGATGCAGTGATGATGCAGTGATGATGCTGTGATGATGCAGTGATGATGCTGTTATGACACTGTGATGATGCAGTGATGATGCAGTAATGATGCTGTGAAGACGTTCTGATGATGCTGTGATGCTGCAGTGATGATGCTGTGATGATGCTGTGATGATGGTGTGATGATGCAGTGATGATGCAGTTATGATGGTGTGATGATGCAGTGATGATGCTGTGATGATGCAGTGATGATGCAATGATGATGGTGTGATGATGCAGTGATGATGCAGTGATGACACAGTGATGATGCAGTGATGATGCTGTGATGACACAGTGATGATGCAGTGATGATGCTGTGATGATGCAGTGATGATGAAGTGATGATGCTGTGATGACACAGTGATGATGCAGTGATGATGCAGTGATGATGCAGTGATGATGGTGTGATGATGCAGTGATGATGCTGTGATGATGCAGTGATGATGCAGTGATGATGTTATGATGATGCTGTGATGATGCAGTGATGATGCTGTTATGATGCAGTGATGATGGTGTGACGATGCAGTGAGGATGCTGTGATGATGCAGTGATGAGGCAGTGATGATGCTGTGAAGACGTTCTGATGATGCTGTGATGCTGCAGTGATGATGCAGTGATGATGCTGTGATGATGGTGTGATGATGCAGTGATGATGGTGTGATGATGCAGTGATGATGCTGTGATGATGCAGTGATGATGCAGTGATGATGGTGTGATGATGCTTTGATGATGCAGTGATGATGCAGTGATGACACAGTGATGATGCAGTGATGATGCTGTGATGACACAGTGATGATGCAGTGATGATGCTGTGATGATTCTGTGATGATGCAGTGATGATGAAGTGATGATGCTGTGATGACACAGTGATGACGCAGTGATGATGCAGTGATGATGCTGTGATGATGCAGTGATGATGCTGTGATGAAGCAGTAATGATGCAGTGATGATGCAGTGATGATGTTGTGATGATGCTGTGATGATGCAGTGATTATGGTGTGATGATGGTGTGATGATGCAGTGATTATGGTGTGATGATGCAGTGATGATGCTGTGATGATGCAGTGATGATGCTGTGATGATACAGTGATGATGTAATGATGATGCTGTGATAATGCTGTGATGATGCAGTGATGATGCTGTAATGATGCTGTGATGATGCAGTGATTATGGTGTTATGATGCAGTGATGATGCAGTGATGATGCAGTTATGATGGTGTGATGATGCAGTGATGATGCTGTGATGATGCAGTGATGATGCAGTGATGATGCTGTGATGATGCAGTGATGATGCAGTGATGATGCAGTGATGACACAGTGATGATGCAGTGATGATGCAGTGATGATGCTGTGATGATGCAGTGAGGATTCTGTGATGATGCTGTGATGACACAGTGATGATGCAGTGATGATGCAGTGATGATGCAGTGATGATGGTGTGATGATGCAGTGATGATGCTGTGATGATGCAGTGATGATGTAGTGATGATGTTATGATGATGCTGTGATGATGCAGTGATGATGGTGTGATGATGCAATGATGATGCTCTGATGATGCTGTGATGATGCTGTGATGATACTGTGATGATGCAATGATGATGCAGTGATGATGAAGTGATGATGCAGTGATGATGCTGTTATGACACAGTGATGATGCTGTGATGATGCAGTGATGATGCTGTGATGATGGTGTGATGATGCAGTGATGATGGTGTGATGATGCTGTGATGATGCTGTGATGATGGTGTGATGATGCTGTGATGATGCTGTGATGATACTGTGATGATGCAGTGATGATGCAGTGATGATGGTGTGATGCTGCAGTGATGATGCTGTGATGATGCAGTGATGATGCTGTGATGATGCTGTGATGATGAAGTGATGATGCAGTGATGATGTTGTTATGACACAGTGATGATGCAGTGATGATGCTGTGATGATGCAGTGATGATGCAGTGATGATGCTGTGATGATGCTGTTTAGACAAAGTGATGATGCAATGATGATGCAGTGATGATGCAGTGATGATGCTTTGATGACGCTGTGATGATGCTGTGATGATGCAGTGAGGATGCAGTGATGATGCAGTGATGATGCAGTGATGATGCTGTTATGATGCAGTGATGATGGTGTGACGATGCAGTGAGGATGCTGTGATGATGCAGTGATGAGGCAGTGATGATGCTGTGAAGACGTTCTGATGATGCTGTGATGCTGCAGTGATGATGCAGTGATGATGCTGTGATGATGGTGTGATGATGCAGTGATGATGCAGTGATGATGCAGTGATGATGCTGTGATGATGCTGTGATGATGCAGTGATGATGCAGTGAAGATGGTGTGATGATGATTTGATGATGCAGTGATGATGCAGTGATGACACAGTGATGATGCAGTGATGATGCTGTGATGATTCTGTGATGATGCAGTGATGATGAAGTGATGATGCTGTGATGACACAGTGATGACGCAGTGATGATGCAGTGATGATGCAGTGATGATACTGTGATGATGCAGTGATGATGCTGTGATGATGCAGTGATGATGCAGTGATGATGTTATGATGATGCTGTGATGATGTAGTGATGATGGTGTGATGATGGTGTGATGATGCAGTGATGATGCTCTGATGATGCAGTGGTGATGCTGTGATGATGAAGTGATGATGCTGTGATGACACAGTGATGACGCAGTGATGATGCAGTGTTAATGCAGTGATGATGCAGTGATGATGCTGTGATGATGCTGTGATGATGCAGTGATGATTGTGTGATGATGGTGTGATGATGCAGTGATGATGGTGTGATGATGGTGTGATGACGCAGTGATGATGCTCTGATGATGCAGTGATGATGCTGTTATGACACAGTGATGATGCTGTGATGATGCAGTGATGATGCTGTGATGATGCTGTGATGATGGTGTGATGATGCAGTGATGATGCTGTGATGATGCATTGATGATGCTGTGATGATGCAGTGATGATGCAGTGATGATGGTGTGATGATGCAGTGATGATGCTGTGATGATGCAGTGATGATGCAGTGATGATGCAGTGATGATGCTGTGATGATGCTGTGAAGACGTTCTGATGATGCTGTGATGCTGCAGTGATGATGCTGTGATGATGCTGTGATGATGCAGTGATGATGCTGTGATGATGCAGTGAGGATGCTGTGATGCTGCAGTGATGATGCTGTGATGATGCAGTGATGATGCTGTGATGATGAAGTGATGATGCAGTGATGATGTTGTTATGACACAGTGATGATGCTGTGATGATGCTGTGATGATGCAGTGATGATGCAGTGATGCAGTGATGATGGTGTGATGCTGCAGTGATGATGCAGTGATGATGCAGTGATGATGCTGTGATGATGCAGTGATGATGCTGTGATGATGCTGTGATGATGAAGTGATGATGCAGTGATGATGCTGTGATGATGCTTTGATGATGCAAGGATTATGCAGTGATGACACTGTGATGATGCTGTGACGATGCAGTGATGATGCAGTGATGATGCGGTGATGATGTAGTGATGATGCTGTGATGATACTGTGATGATGCAGTGATGATGCTGTGATGATGCTGTGATGATGCAATGATGATGGTGTGATGATGCTGTGATGATGCTGTGATGATGCAGTGATGATGCAGTGATGATGAAGTGATGATGCAGTGATGATGCTGTTATGACACAGTGATGATGCTGTGATGATGCAGTGATGATGCTGTGATGATGCTGTGATGATGGTGTGATGATGCAGTGATGATGGTGTGATGATGCTGTGATGATGCTGTGATGATGCTGTGATGACACAGTGATGATGCAGTGATGATGCAGTGATGATGCTGTGATGATGCAGTGAGGATTCTGTGATGATGCTGTGATGACACAGTGATGATGCAGTGATGATGCAGTGATGATGCAGTGATGATGGTGTGATGATGCAGTGATGATGCTGTGATGATGCAGTGATGATGTAGTGATGATGTTATGATGATGCTGTGATGATGCAATGATGATGGTGTGATGATGGTGTGATGATGCAATGATGATGCTCTGATGATGCTGTGATGATGCTGTGATGATGCTGTGATGATGCTGTGATGATGCAGTGATGATGCAGTGATGATGAAGTGATGATGCAGTGATGATGCTGTTATGACACAGTGATGATGCTGTGATGATGCAGTGATGATGCTGTGATGATGCTGTGATGATGGTGTGATGATGCAGTGATGATGGTGTGATGATGCAGTGATGATGCTGTGATGATGGTGTGATGATGCTGTGATGATGCTGTGACGATACTGTGATGATGCAGTGATGATGCAGTGATGATGGTGTGATGCTGCAGTGATGATGCTGTGATGATGCAGTGATGATGCTGTGATGATGAAGTGATGATGCAGTGATGATGTTGTTATGACACAGTGATGATGCAGTGATGATGCTGTGTTGATGCAGTGATGATGCAGTGATGATGCTGTGATGATGCTGTTATGACAAAGTGATGATGCAGTGATGATGCAGTGATGATGCAGTGATGATGCTTTGATGACGCTGTGATGATGCTGTGATGATGCAGTGAGGATGCAGTGATGATGCAGTGATGATGCAGTGATGATGCTGTTATGATGCAGTGATGATGGTGTGACGATGCAGTGAGGATGCTGTGATGATGCAGTGATGAGGCAGTGATGATGCTGTGAAGACGTTTTGATGATGCTGTGATGCTGCAGTTATGCTGCAGTGATGATGCAGTGATGATGGTGTGATGATGCAGTGATGATGCAGTGATGATGGTGTGATGATGCAGTGATGATGCTGTGATGATGCAGTGATGATGCAGTGATGATGGTGTGATGATGCTTTGATGATGCAGTGATGATGCAGTGATGACACAGTGATGATTCAGTGATGATGCTGTGATGACACAGTGATGATGCAGTGATGATGCTGTGATGATTCTGTGATGATGCAGTGATGATGAAGTGATGATGCTGTGATGACACAGTGATGACGCAGTGATGATGCAGTGATGATGCTGTGATGATGCAGTGATGATGCTGTGATGAAGCAGTAATGATGCAGTGATGATGCAGTGATGATGTTGTGATGATGCTGTGATGATGCAGTGATTATGGTGTGATGATGGTGTGATGATGCAGTGATTATGGTGTGATGATGCAGTGATGATGCAGTCATGATGCTGTGATGATACAGTGATGATGTAATGATGATGCTGTGATAATGCTGTGATGATGCAGTGATGATGCTGTAATGATGCTGTGATGATGCTGTGATGATGGTGTGATGATGCAGTGATGATGCAGTGATGATGGTGTGATGATACAGTGATGATGTAATGATGATGCTGTGATGATGCAGTGATGATGGTGTGATGCTGCAGTGATGATGCAGTGATGATGCTGTGATGCTGCAGTGATGATGCAGTGATGATGCAGTGATGATGCAGTGATGATGGTGTGATGCTGCAGTGATGATGCTGTGATGATGCAGTGATGATGCTGTGATGATGCTGTGATGATGCAGTGATGATGCAGTGATGATGAAGTGATGATGCAGTGATGATGCTGTTATGACACAGTGATGATACTGTGATGATGCAGTGATGATGTTGTGATGATGCTGTGATGATGGTGTGATGATGCAATGATGATGGTGTGATGATGCATTGATGATGCTGTGATGATGCAGTGATGATGCAGTGATGATGGTGTGATGATGCAGTGATGATGCAGTGATGATGCTGTGAAGACGTTCTGATGATGCTCTGATGCTGTAGTGATGATGCTGTGATGATGCTGTGATGATGCAGTGATGATGCTGTGATGATGCAGTGATGATAGTGTGATGCTGCAGTGATGATGCTGTGATGATGCAATGATGATGCTGTGATGATGCTGTGATGATGAAGTGATGATGTAGTGATGATGTTGTTATGACACAGTGATGATGCAGTCATGATGGTGTGATGCTGCAGTGATGATGCAGTGATGATGCTGTGATGATGGTGTGATGCTGCAGTGATGATGCAGTGATGATGCTGTGATGATGCAGTGATGATGCTGTGATGATGCTGTGATGATGAAGTGATGATGCAGTGATGATGCTGTGATGATGCTGTGATGATGCAGTGATGATGCAGTGATGATGCTGTAATGATGCTGTGATGATGCTGTGATGATGTAGTGATGATGCAGTGATGATGCTGTGATGACACTGTGGTGATTTTGTGATGATTTTGTGATGATGCAGTGATGATACTGTGATGATGCAATGATGATGCTTTGATGACCGTGTGTTGATGGTGTGATGATGCTTTGATGATGCAGTGATTATGCAGTGATGACACTGTGATGATGCTGTGACGATGCAGTGATGATGCAGTGATGATGCAGTGATGATGTAGTGATGATGCTGTGATGATGCTGTGATGATGCTGTGATGATGCAATGATGATTGTGTGATGATGCAGTGATGATGCAGTGATGATGCAGTGATGATGCTGTGATGATGCTGTGATGATGCAGTGATGATGGTGTGATGATGCAGTGATGATGCAGTGATGATGCTGTTATGACACTGTGATGATGCAGTGATGATGCAGTGATGATACTGTGAAGACGTTCTGATGATGCTGTGATGCTGCAGTGATGATGTAGTGATGATGCTGTGATGATGCTGTGATGATGCAGTGATGATGCTGTGATGATGCAGTGATGATGCAATGATGATTGTGTGATGATGCAGTGATGATGCAATGATGATGGTGTGATGATGCAGTGATGATGCAGTGATGACACAGTGATGATGCAGTGATGATGCTGTGATGACACAGTGATGATGCAGTGATGATGCTGTGATGATGCTGTGATGATGCTGTGATGATGGTGTGATGATGCTGTGATGATGCTGTGATGATACTGTGATGATGCAGTGATGATGCAGTGATGATGGTGTGATGCTGCAGTGATGATGCTGTGATGATGCAGTGATGATGCTGTGATGATGCTGTGATGATGAAGTGATGATGCAGTGATGATGTTGTTATGACACAGTGATGATGCAGTGATGATGCTGTGATGATGCAGTGATGATGCAGTGATGATGCTGTGATGATGCTGTTATGACAAAGTGATGATGCAGTGATGAGGCAGTGATGATGCTGTGAAGACGTTCTGATGATGCTGTGATGCTGCAGTGATGATGCAGTGATGATGCTGTGATGATGGTGTGATGATGCAGTGATGATGGTGTGATGATGCAGTGATGATGCTGTGATGATGCAGTGATGATGCAGTGATGATGGTGTGATGATGCTTTGATGATGCAGTGATGATGCAGTGATGACACAGTGATGATGCAGTGATGATGCTGTGATGACACAGTGATGATGCAGTGATGATGCTGTGATGATTCTGTGATGATGCAGTGATGATGAAGTGATGATGCTGTGATGACACAGTGATGACGCAGTGATGATGCAGTGATGATGCTGTGATGATGCAGTGATGATGCTGTGATGAAGCAGTAATGATGCAGTGATGATGCAGTGATGATGTTGTGATGATGCTGTGATGATGCAGTGATTATGGTGTGATGATGGTGTGATGATGCAGTGATTATGGTGTGATGATGCAGTGATGATGCTGTGATGATGCAGTGATGATGCTGTGATGATACAGTGATGATGTAATGATGATGCTGTGATAATGCTGTGATGATGCAGTGATGATGCTGTAATGATGCTGTGATGATGCAGTGATGATGCTGTTATGATGCAGTGATGATGCAGTGATGATGCAGTTATGATGGTGTGATGATGCAGTGATGATGCTGTGATGATGCAGTGATGATGCAATGATGATGGTGTGATGATGCAGTGATGATGCAGTGATGATGCAGTGATGACACAGTGATGATGCAGTGATGATGCAGTGATGATGCTGTGATGATGCAGTGAGGATTCTGTGATGATGCTGTGATGACACAGTGATGATGCAGTGATGATGCAGTGATGATGCAGTGATGATGGTGTGATGATGCAGTGATGATGCTGTGATGATGCAGTGATGATGTAGTGATGATGTTATGATGATGCTGTGATGATGCAGTGATGATGGTGTGATGATGCAATGATGATGCTCTGATGATGCTGTGATGATGCTGTGATGATACTGTGATGATGCAATGATGATGCAGTGATGATGAAGTGATGATGCAGTGATGATGCTGTTATGACACAGTGATGATGCTGTGATGATGCACTGATGATGCTGTGATGATGCTGTGATGATGGTGTGATGATGCAGTGATGATGGTGTGATGATGCTGTGATGATGCTGTGATGATGGTGTGATGATGCTGTGATGATGCTGTGATGATACTGTGATGATGCAGTGATGATGCAGTGATGATGGTGTGATGCTGCAGTGATGATGCTGTGATGATGCAGTGATGATGCTGTGATGATGCTGTGATGATGAAGTGATGATGCAGTGATGATGTTGTTATGACACAGTGATGATGCAGTGATGATGCTGTGATGATGCTGTGATGATGCAGTGATGATGCTGTGATGATGCTGTTTAGACAAAGTGATGATGCAATGATGATGCAGTGATGATGCAGTGATGATGCTTTGATGACGCTGTGATGATGCTGTGATGATGCAGTGAGGATGCAGTGAGGATGCAGTGATGATGCAGTGATGATGCTGTTATGATGCAGTGATGATGGTGTGACGATGCAGTGAGGATGCTGTGATGATGCAGTGATGAGGCAGTGATGATGCTGTGAAGACGTTCTGATGATGCTGTGATGCTGCAGTGATGATGCAGTGATGATGCTGTGATGATGGTGTGATGATGCAGTGATGATGCAGTGATGATGGTGTGATGATGCAGTGATGATGCTGTGATGATGCAGTGATGATGCAGTGAAGATGGTGTGATGATGCTTTGATGATGCAGTGATGATGCAGTGATGACACAGTGATGATGCAGTGATGATGCTGTGATGATTCTGTGATGATGCAGTGATGATGAAGTGATGATGCTGTGATGACACAGTGATGACGCAGTGATGATGCAGTGATGATGCAGTGATGATACTGTGATGATGCAGTGATGATGCTGTGATGATGCAGTGATGATGCAGTGATGATGTTATGATGATGCTGTGATGATGTAGTGATGATGGTGTGATGATGGTGTGATGATGCAGTGATGATGCTCTGATGATGCAGTGATGATGCAGTGATGATGCTGTGATGATGAAGTGATGATGCTGTGATGACACAGTGATGACGCAGTGATGATGCAGTGTTAATGCAGTGATGATGCAGTGATGATGCTGTGATGATGCTGTGATGATGCAGTGATGATTGTGTGATGATGGTGTGATGATGCAGTGATGATGGTGTGATGATGGTGTGATGACGCAGTGATGATGCTCTGATGATGCTGTGATGATGCAGTGATGATGCTGTGATGATGCATTGATGATGCTGTGATGATGCTGTGATGATGCATTGATGATGCTGTGATGATGCAGTGATGATGCAGTGATGATGGTGTGATGATGCAGTGATGATGCTGTGATGATGCAGTGATGATGCAGTGATGATGCAGTGATGATGCTGTGATGATGCTGTGAAGACGTTCTGATGATGCTGTGATGCTGCAGTGATGATGCTGTGATGATGCTGTGATGATGCAGTGATGATGCTGTGATGATGCAGTGAGGATGCTGTGATGCTGCAGTGATGATGCTGTGATGATGCAGTGATGATGCTGTGATGATGAAGTGATGATGCAGTGATGATGCTGTTATGACACAGTGATGATGCAGTGATGATGCAGTGATGATGCAGTGATGATGGTGTGATGATGCAGTGAGTATGCAGTGATGATGCTGTGACGATGCAGTGATGATGCTGTGATGATGCAGTGATGATGCAGTGATGATGCTGTGATGATGCAGTGATGATGCTGTTATGACACTGTGATGATGCAGTGATGATGCAGTAATGATGCTGTGAAGACGTTCTGATGATGCTGTGATGCTGCAGTGATGATGCTGTGATGATGCTGTGATGATGGTGTGATGATGCAGTGATGATGCAGTGATGATGGTGTGATGATGCAGTGATGATGCAGTGATGACACAGTGATGATGCAGTGATGATGCTGTGATGACACAGTGATGATGCAGTGATGATGCTGTGATGATGCAGTGATGATGAAGTGATGATGCTGTGATGACACAGTGATGATGCAGTGATGATGCAGTGATGATGCAGTGATGATGGTGTGATGATGCAGTGATGATGCTGTGATGATGCAGTGATGATGCAGTGATGATGTTATGATGATGCTGTGATGATGCAGTGATGATGCTGTTATGATGCAGTGATGATGGTGTGACGATGCAGTGAGGATGCTGTGATGATGCAGTGATGAGGCAGTGATGATGCTGTGAAGACGTTCTGATGATGCTGTGATGCTGCAGTGATGATGCAGTGATGATGCTGTGATGATGGTGTGATGATGCAGTGATGATGGTGTGATGATGCAGTGATGATGCTGTGATGATGCAGTGATGATGCAGTGATGATGGTGTGATGATGCTTTGATGATGCAGTGATGATGCAGTGATGACACAGTGATGATGCAGTGATGATGCTGTGATGACACAGTGATGATGCAGTGATGATGCTGTGATGATTCTGTGATGATGCAGTGATGATGAAGTGATGATGCTGTGATGACACAGTGATGACGCAGTGATGATGCAGTGATGATGCTGTGATGATGCAGTGATGATGCTGTGATGAAGCAGTAATGATGCAGTGATGATGCAGTGATGATGTTGTGATGATGCTGTGATGATGCAGTGATTATGGTGTGATGATGGTGTGATGATGCAGTGATTATGGTGTGATGATGCAGTGATGATGCTGTGATGATGCAGTGATGATGCTGTGATGATACAGTGATGATGTAATGATGATGCTGTGATAATGCTGTGATGATGCAGTGATGATGCTGTAATGATGCTGTGATGATGCAGTGATTATGGTGTTATGATGCAGTGATGATGCAGTGATGATGCAGTTATGATGGTGTGATGATGCAGTGATGATGCTGTGATGATGCAGTGATGATGCAGTGATGATGCTGTGATGATGCAGTGATGATGCAGTGATGATGCAGTGATGACACAGTGATGATGCAGTGATGATGCAGTGATGATGCTGTGATGATGCAGTGAGGATTCTGTGATGATGCTGTGATGACACAGTGATGATGCAGTGATGATGCAGTGATGATGCAGTGATGATGGTGTGATGATGCAGTGATGATGCTGTGATGATGCAGTGATGATGTAGTGATGATGTTATGATGATGCTGTGATGATGCAGTGATGATGGTGTGATGATGCAATGATGATGCTCTGATGATGCTGTGATGATGCTGTGATGATACTGTGATGATGCAATGATGATGCAGTGATGATGAAGTGATGATGCAGTGATGATGCTGTTATGACACAGTGATGATGCTGTGATGATGCAGTGATGATGCTGTGATGATGGTGTGATGATGCAGTGATGATGGTGTGATGATGCTGTGATGATGCTGTGATGATGGTGTGATGATGCTGTGATGATGCTGTGATGATACTGTGATGATGCAGTGATGATGCAGTGATGATGGTGTGATGCTGCAGTGATGATGCTGTGATGATGCAGTGATGATGCTGTGATGATGCTGTGATGATGAAGTGATGATGCAGTGATGATGTTGTTATGACACAGTGATGATGCAGTGATGATGCTGTGATGATGCAGTGATGATGCAGTGATGATGCTGTGATGATGCTGTTTAGACAAAGTGATGATGCAATGATGATGCAGTGATGATGCAGTGATGATGCTTTGATGACGCTGTGATGATGCTGTGATGATGCAGTGAGGATGCAGTGATGATGCAGTGATGATGCAGTGATGATGCTGTTATGATGCAGTGATGATGGTGTGACGATGCAGTGAGGATG
The DNA here is from genome assembly GCA_951411735.1 of Somateria mollissima. NCBI lineage: Eukaryota > Metazoa > Chordata > Aves > Anseriformes > Anatidae > Somateria > Somateria mollissima. The sequence continues at coordinate 404,796 of CATOCB010000086.1, read as the reverse complement.
CTGTGATGATGCAGTGATGAGGCAGTGATGATGCTGTGAAGACGTTCTGATGATGCTGTGATGCTGCAGTGATGATGCAGTGATGATGCTGTGATGATGGTGTGATGATGCAGTGATGATGCAGTGATGATGGTGTGATGATGCAGTGATGATGCTGTGATGATGCAGTGATGATGCAGTGAAGATGGTGTGATGATGCTTTGATGATGCAGTGATGATGCAGTGATGACACAGTGATGATGCAGTGATGATGCTGTGATGATTCTGTGATGATGCAGTGATGATGAAGTGATGATGCTGTGATGACACAGTGATGACGCAGTGATGATGCAGTGATGATGCAGTGATGATACTGTGATGATGCAGTGATGATGCTGTGATGATGCAGTGATGATGCAGTGATGATGTTATGATGATGCTGTGATGATGTAGTGATGATGGTGTGATGATGGTGTGATGATGCAGTGATGATGCTCTGATGATGCAGTGATGATGCAGTGATGATGCTGTGATGATGAAGTGATGATGCTGTGATGACACAGTGATGACGCAGTGATGATGCAGTGTTAATGCAGTGATGATGCAGTGATGATGCTGTGATGATGCTGTGATGATGCAGTGATGATTGTGTGATGATGGTGTGATGATGCAGTCATGATGGTGTGATGATGGTGTGATGACGCAGTGATGATGCTCTGATGATGCAGTGATGATGCTGTTATGACACAGTGATGATGCTGTGATGATGCAGTGATGATGCTGTGATGATGCTGTGATGATGGTGTGATGATGCAGTGATGATGCTGTGATGATGCATTGATGATGCTGTGATGATGCAGTGATGATGCAGTGATGATGGTGTGATGATGCAGTGATGATGCTGTGATGATGCAGTGATGATGCAGTGATGATGCAGTGATGATGCTGTGATGATGCTGTGAAGACGTTCTGATGATGCTGTGATGCTGCAGTGATGATGCTGTGATGCTGCAGTGATGATGCTGTGATGATGCAGTGAGGATGCTGTGATGCTGCAGTGATGATGCTGTGATGATGCAGTGATGATGCTGTGATGATGAAGTGATGATGCAGTGATGATGTTGTTATGACACAGTGATGATGCTGTGATGATGCTGTGATGATGCAGTGATGATGCAGTGATGCAGTGATGATGGTGTGATGCTGCAGTGATGATGCAGTGATGATGCAGTGATGATGCTGTGATGATGCAGTGATGATGGTGTGATGATGCAGTGATGATGCAGTGATGATGCTGTTATGACACTGTGATGATGCAGTGATGATGCAGTGATGATACTGTGAAGACGTTCTGATGATGCTGTGATGCTGCAGTGATGATGTAGTGATGATGCTGTGATGATGCTGTGATGATGCAGTGATGATGCTGTGATGATGCAGTGATGATGCAATGATGATTGTGTGATGATGCAGTGATGATGCAATGATGATGGTGTGATGATGCAGTGATGATGCAGTGATGACACAGTGATGATGCAGTGATGATGCTGTGATGACACAGTGATGATGCAGTGATGATGCTGTGATGATGCTGTGATGATGCTGTGATGATGGTGTGATGATGCTGTGATGATGCTGTGATGATACTGTGATGATGCAGTGATGATGCAGTGATGATGGTGTGATGCTGCAGTGATGATGCTGTGATGATGCAGTGATGATGCTGTGATGATGCTGTGATGATGAAGTGATGATGCAGTGATGATGTTGTTATGACACAGTGATGATGCAGTGATGATGCTGTGATGATGCAGTGATGATGCAGTGATGATGCTGTGATGATGCTGTTATGACAAAGTGATGATGCAGTGATGATGCAGTGATGATGCTTTGATGACGCTGTGATGATGCTGTGATGATGCAGTGAGGATGCAGTGATGATGCAGTGATGATGCTGTTATGATGCAGTGATGATGGTGTGACGATGCAGTGAGGATGCTGTGATGATGCAGTGATGAGGCAGTGATGATGCTGTGAAGACGTTCTGATGATGCTGTGATGCTGCAGTGATGATGCAGTGATGATGCTGTGATGATGGTGTGATGATGCAGTGATGATGGTGTGATGATGCAGTGATGATGCTGTGATGATGCAGTGATGATGCAGTGATGATGGTGTGATGATGCTTTGATGATGCAGTGATGATGCAGTGATGACACAGTGATGATGCAGTGATGATGCTGTGATGACACAGTGATGATGCAGTGATGATGCTGTGATGATTCTGTGATGATGCAGTGATGATGAAGTGATGATGCTGTGATGACACAGTGATGACGCAGTGATGATGCAGTGATGATGCTGTGATGATGCAGTGATGATGCTGTGATGAAGCAGTAATGATGCAGTGATGATGCAGTGATGATGTTGTGATGATGCTGTGATGATGCAGTGATTATGGTGTGATGATGGTGTGATGATGCAGTGATTATGGTGTGATGATGCAGTGATGATGCTGTGATGATGCAGTGATGATGCTGTGATGATACAGTGATGATGTAATGATGATGCTGTGATAATGCTGTGATGATGCAGTGATGATGCTGTAATGATGCTGTGATGATGCAGTGATTATGGTGTTATGATGCAGTGATGATGCAGTGATGATGCAGTTATGATGGTGTGATGATGCAGTGATGATGCTGTGATGATGCAGTGATGATGCAATGATGATGGTGTGATGATGCAGTGATGATGCAGTGATGATGCAGTGATGACACAGTGATGATGCAGTGATGATGCAGTGATGATGCTGTGATGATGCAGTGAGGATTCTGTGATGATGCTGTGATGACACAGTGATGATGCAGTGATGATGCAGTGATGATGCAGTGATGATGGTGTGATGATGCAGTGATGATGCTGTGATGATGCAGTGATGATGTAGTGATGATGTTATGATGATGCTGTGATGATGCAGTGATGATGGTGTGATGATGCAATGATGATGCTCTGATGATGCTGTGATGATGCTGTGATGATACTGTGATGATGCAATGATGATGCAGTGATGATGAAGTGATGATGCAGTGATGATGCTGTTATGACACAGTGATGATGCTGTGATGATGCAGTGATGATGCTGTGATGATGCTGTGATGATGGTGTGATGATGCAGTGATGATGGTGTGATGATGCTGTGATGATGCTGTGATGATGGTGTGATGATGCTGTGATGATGCTGTGATGATACTGTGATGATGCAGTGATGATGCAGTGATGATGGTGTGATGCTGCAGTGATGATGCTGTGATGATGCAGTGATGATGCTGTGATGATGCTGTGATGATGAAGTGATGATGCAGTGATGATGTTGTTATGACACAGTGATGATGCAGTGATGATGCTGTGATGATGCAGTGATGATGCAGTGATGATGCTGTGATGATGCTGTTTAGACAAAGTGATGATGCAATGATGATGCAGTGATGATGCAGTGATGATGCTTTGATGACGCTGTGATGATGCTGTGATGATGCAGTGAGGATGCAGTGATGATGCAGTGATGATGCAGTGATGATGCTGTTATGATGCAGTGATGATGGTGTGACGATGCAGTGAGGATGCTGTGATGATGCAGTGATGAGGCAGTGATGATGCTGTGAAGACGTTCTGATGATGCTGTGATGCTGCAGTGATGATGCAGTGATGATGCTGTGATGATGGTGTGATGATGCAGTGATGATGCAGTGATGATGGTGTGATGATGCAGTGATGATGCTGTGATGATGCAGTGATGATGCAGTGAAGATGGTGTGATGATGCTTTGATGATGCAGTGATGATGCAGTGATGACACAGTGATGATGCAGTGATGATGCTGTGATGATTCTGTGATGATGCAGTGATGATGAAGTGATGATGCTGTGATGACACAGTGATGACGCAGTGATGATGCAGTGATGATGCAGTGATGATACTGTGATGATGCAGTGATGATGCTGTGATGATGCAGTGATGATGCAGTGATGATGTTATGATGATGCTGTGATGATGTAGTGATGATGGTGTGATGATGCAGTGATGATGCTCTGATGATGCAGTGATGATGCAGTGATGATGCTGTGATGATGAAGTGATGATGCTGTGATGACACAGTGATGACGCAGTGATGATGCAGTGTTAATGCAGTGATGATGCAGTGATGATGCTGTGATGATGCTGTGATGATGCAGTGATGATTGTGTGATGATGGTGTGATGATGCAGTGATGATGGTGTGATGATGGTGTGATGACGCAGTGATGATGCTCTGATGATGCAGTGATGATGCTGTTATGACACAGTGATGATGCTGTGATGATGCAGTGATGATGCTGTGATGATGCTGTGATGATGGTGTGATGATGCAGTGATGATGCTGTGATGATGCATTGATGATGCTGTGATGATGCAGTGATGATGCAGTGATGATGGTGTGATGATGCAGTGATGATGCTGTGATGATGCAGTGATGATGCAGTGATGATGCAGTGATGATGCTGTGATGATGCTGTGAAGACGTTCTGATGATGCTGTGATGCTGCAGTGATGATGCTGTGATGATGCTGTGATGATGCAGTGATGATGCTGTGATGATGCAGTGAGGATGCTGTGATGCTGCAGTGATGATGCTGTGATGATGCAGTGATGATGCTGTGATGATGAAGTGATGATGCAGTGATGATGTTGTTATGACACAGTGATGATGCTGTGATGATGCTGTGATGATGCAGTGATGATGCAGTGATGCAGTGATGATGGTGTGATGCTGCAGTGATGATGCAGTGATGATGCAGTGATGATGCTGTGATGATGCAGTGATGATGCTGTGATGATGCTGTGATGATGAAGTGATGATGCAGTGATGATGCTGTGATGATGCTTTGATGATGCAAGGATTATGCAGTGATGACACTGTGATGATGCTGTGACGATGCAGTGATGATGCGGTGATGATGTAGTGATGATGCTGTGATGATACTGTGATGATGCAGTGATGATGCTGTGATGATGCTGTGATGATGCAATGATGATGGTGTGATGATGCAGTGATGATGCAGTGATGATGCTGTGATGATGCTGTGATGATGCAGTGATGATGGTGTGATGATGCAGTGATGATGCTGTAATGATACTGTGATGATGTAGTGATGATGCTGTGATGACACTGTGATGATGCAGTGATGATGCTGTGATGATGCAGTGATGATGCTGTGATGATGAAGTGATGATGCAGTGATGATGCTGTTATGACACAGTGATGATGCAGTGATGATGCAGTGATGATGCAGTGATGATGCAGTGATGATGGTGTGATGATGCAGTGAGTATGCAGTGATGATGCTGTGACGATGCAGTGATGATGCTGTGATGATGCAGTGATGATGCAGTGATGATGCTGTGATGATGCAGTGATGATGCTGTTATGACACTGTGATGATGCAGTGATGATGCAGTAATGATGCTGTGAAGACGTTCTGATGATGCTGTGATGCTGCAGTGATGATGCTGTGATGATGCTGTGATGATGGTGTGATGATGCAGTGATGATGCAGTTATGATGGTGTGATGATGCAGTGATGATGCTGTGATGATGCAGTGATGATGCAATGATGATGGTGTGATGATGCAGTGATGATGCAGTGATGACACAGTGATGATGCAGTGATGATGCTGTGATGACACAGTGATGATGCAGTGATGATGCTGTGATGATGCAGTGATGATGAAGTGATGATGCTGTGATGACACAGTGATGATGCAGTGATGATGCAGTGATGATGCAGTGATGATGGTGTGATGATGCAGTGATGATGCTGTGATGATGCAGTGATGATGCAGTGATGATGTTATGATGATGCTGTGATGATGCAGTGATGATGGTGTGATGATGGTGTGATGATGCAGTGATGATGCTCTGATGATGCTGTGATGATGCTGTGATGATACTGTGATGATGCAGTGATGATGCTGTGATGATGCTGTGATGATGCAGTGATGATGAAGTGATGATGCAGTGATGATGCTGTTATGACACAGTGATGATGCTGTGATGATGCTGTGATGATGGTGTGATGATGCAGTGATGATGGTGTGATGATGCTGTGATGATGCTGTGATGATGCTGTGATGACACAGTGATGATGCAGTGATGATGCAGTGATGATGCTGTGATGATGCAGTGAGGATTCTGTGATGATGCTGTGATGACACAGTGATGATGCAGTGATGATGCAGTGATGATGCAGTGATGATGGTGTGATGATGCAGTGATGATGCTGTGATGATGCAGTGATGATGTAGTGATGATGTTATGATGATGCTGTGATGATGCAGTGATGATGGTGTGATGATGGTGTGATGATGCAATGATGATGCTCTGATGATGCTGTGATGATGCTGTGATGATGCTGTGATGATGCTGTGATGATGCAGTGATGATGCAGTGATGATGAAGTGATGATGCAGTGATGATGCTGTTATGACACAGTGATGATGCTGTGATGATGCAGTGATGATGCTGTGATGATGCTGTGATGATGGTGTGATGATGCAGTGATGATGGTGTGATGATGCAGTGATGATGCTGTGATGATGGTGTGATGATGCTGTGATGATGCTGTGACGATACTGTGATGCTGCAGTGATGATGCTGTGATGATGCAGTGATGATGCTGTGATGATGAAGTGATGATGCAGTGATGATGTTGTTATGACACAGTGATGATGCAGTGATGATGCTGTGATGATGCAGTGATGATGCAGTGATGATGCTTTGATGACGCTGTGATGATGCTGTGATGATGCTTTGATGACGCTGTGATGACGCTGTGATGATGCTGTGATGATGCAGTGAGGATGCAGTGATGATGCAGTGATGATGCAGTGATGATGCTGTTATGATGCAGTGATGATGGTGTGACGATGCAGTGAGGATGCTGTGATGATGCAGTGATGAGGCAGTGATGATGCTGTGAAGACGTTCTGATGATGCTGTGATGCTGCAGTGATGATGCAGTGATGATGGTGTGATGATGCAGTGATGATGCAGTGATGATGGTGTGATGATGCAGTGATGATGCTGTGATGATGGTGTGATGATGCAGTGATGATGCAGTGATGATGGTGTGATGATGCAGTGAGGATGCTGTGATGATGCAGTGATGATGCAGTGATGATGGTGTGATGATGCTTTGATGATGCAGTGATGATGCAGTGATGACACAGTGATGATGCAGTGATGATGCTGTGATGACACAGTGATGATGCAGTGATGATGCTGTGATGATTCTGTGATGATGCAGTGATGATGAAGTGATGATGCTGTGATGACACAGTGATGACGCAGTGATGATGCAGTGATGATGCTGTGATGATGCAGTGATGATGCTGTGATGAAGCAGTAATGATGCAGTGATGATGCAGTGATGATGTTGTGATGATGCTGTGATGATGCAGTGATTATGGTGTGATGATGGTGTGATGATGCAGTGATTATGGTGTGATGATGCAGTGATGATGCAGTCATGATGCTGTGATGATACAGTGATGATGTAATGATGATGCTGTGATAATGCTGTGATGATGCAGTGATGATGCTGTAATGATGCTGTGATGATGCTGTGATGATGGTGTGATGATGCAGTGATGATGCAGTGATGATGCTGTGATGATACAGTGATGATGCAATGATGATGCTGTGATGATGCAGTGATGATGGTGTGATGCTGCAGTGATGATGCAGTGATGATGCTGTGATGCTGCAGTGATGATGCAGTGATGATGCAGTGATGATGCAGTGATGATGGTGTGATGCTGCAGTGATGATGCTGTGATGATGCAGTGATGATGCTGTGATGATGCTGTGATGATGCAGTGATGATGCAGTGATGATGAAGTGATGATGCAGTGATGATGCTGTTATGACACAGTGATGATACTGTGATGATGCAGTGATGATGTTGTGATGATGCTGTGATGATGGTGTGATGATGCAATGATGATGGTGTGATGATGCATTGATGATGCTGTGATGATGCAGTGATGATGCAGTGATGATGGTGTGATGATGCAGTGATGATGCAGTGATGATGCTGTGAAGACGTTCTGATGATGCTCTGATGCTGTAGTGATGATGCTGTGATGATGCTGTGATGATGCAGTGATGATGCTGTGATGATGCAGTGATGATAGTGTGATGCTGCAGTGATGATGCTGTGATGATGCAATGATGATGCTGTGATGATGCTGTGATGATGAAGTGATGATGTAGTGATGATGTTGTTATGACACAGTGATGATGCAGTCATGATGGTGTGATGCTGCAGTGATGATGCAGTGATGATGCTGTGATGATGGTGTGATGCTGCAGTGATGATGCAGTGATGATGCTGTGATGATGCAGTGATGATGCTGTGATGATGCTGTGATGATGAAGTGATGATGCAGTGATGATGCTGTGATGATGCTGTGATGATGCAGTGATGATGCAGTGATGATGCTGTAATGATGCTGTGATGATGCTGTGATGATGTAGTGATGATGCAGTGATGATGCTGTGATGACACTGTGGTGATTTTGTGATGATTTTGTGATGATGCAGTGATGATACTGTGATGATGCAATGATGATGCTTTGATGACCGTGTGTTGATGGTGTGATGATGCTTTGATGATGCAGTGATTATGCAGTGATGACACTGTGATGATGCTGTGACGATGCAGTGATGATGCAGTGATGATGCAGTGATGATGTAGTGATGATGCTGTGATGATGCTGTGATGATGCTGTGATGATGCAATGATGATTGTGTGATGATGCAGTGATGATGCAGTGATGATGCAGTGATGATGCTGTGATGATGCTGTGATGATGCAGTGATGATGGTGTGATGATGCAGTGATGATGCAGTGATGATGCTGTTATGACACTGTGATGATGCAGTGATGATGCAGTGATGATACTGTGAAGACGTTCTGATGATGCTGTGATGCTGCAGTGATGATGTAGTGATGATGCTGTGATGATGCTGTGATGATGCTGTGATGATGCAGTGATGATGCAATGATGATTGTGTGATGATGCAGTGATGATGCAATGATGATGGTGTGATGATGCAGTGATGATGCAGTGATGACACAGTGATGATGCAGTGATGATGCTGTGATGACACAGTGATGATGCAGTGATGATGCATTGATGATGCTGTGATGATGCTGTGATGATGGTGTGATGATGCTGTGATGATGCTGTGATGATACTGTGATGATGCAGTGATGATGCAGTGATGATGGTGTGATGCTGCAGTGATGATACTGTGATGATGCAGTGATGATGCTGTGATGATGCTGTGATGATGAAGTGATGATGCAGTGATGATGTTGTTATGACACAGTGATGATGCAGTGATGATGCTGTGATGATGCAGTGATGATGCAGTGATGATGCTGTGATGATGCTGTTATGACAAAGTGATGATGCAGTGATGATGCAGTGATGATGCTTTGATGACGCTGTGATGATGCTGTGATGATGCAGTGAGGATGCAGTGATGATGCAGTGATGATGCTGTTATGATGCAGTGATGATGGTGTGACGATGCAGTGAGGATGCTGTGATGATGCAGTGATGAGGCAGTGATGATGCTGTGAAGACGTTCTGATGATGCTGTGATGATGGTGTGATGATGCAGTGATGATGGTGTGATGATGCAGTGATGATGCTGTGATGATGCAGTGATGATGCAGTGATGATGGTGTGATGATGCTTTGATGATGCAGTGATGATGCAGTGATGACACAGTGATGATGCAGTGATGATGCTGTGATGACACAGTGATGATGCAGTGATGATGCTGTGATGATTCTGTGATGATGCAGTGATGATGAAGTGATGATGCTGTGATGACACAGTGATGACGCAGTGATGATGCAGTGATGATGCTGTGATGATGCAGTGATGATGCTGTGATGAAGCAGTAATGATGCAGTGATGATGCAGTGATGATGTTGTGATGATGCTGTGATGATGCAGTGATTATGGTGTGATGATGGTGTGATGATGCAGTGATTATGGTGTGATGATGCAGTGATGATGCTGTGATGATGCAGTGATGATGCTGTGATGATACAGTGATGATGTAATGATGATGCTGTGATAATGCTGTGATGATGCAGTGATGATGCTGTAATGATGCTGTGATGATGCAGTGATTATGGTGTTATGATGCAGTGATGATGCAGTGATGATGCAGTTATGATGGTGTGATGATGCAGTGATGATGCTGTGATGATGCAGTGATGATGCAATGATGATGGTGTGATGATGCAGTGATGATGCAGTGATGATGCAGTGATGACACAGTGATGATGCAGTGATGATGCAGTGATGATGCTGTGATGATGCAGTGAGGATTCTGTGATGATGCTGTGATGACACAGTGATGATGCAGTGATGATGCAGTGATGATGCAGTGATGATGGTGTGATGATGCAGTGATGATGCTGTGATGATGCAGTGATGATGTAGTGATGATGTTATGATGATGCTGTGATGATGCAGTGATGATGGTGTGATGATGCAATGATGATGCTCTGATGATGCTGTGATGATGCTGTGATGATACTGTGATGATGCAATGATGATGCAGTGATGATGAAGTGATGATGCAGTGATGATGCTGTTATGACACAGTGATGATGCTGTGATGATGCAGTGATGATGCTGTGATGATGCTGTGATGATGGTGTGATGATGCAGTGATGATGGTGTGATGATGCTGTGATGATGCTGTGATGATGGTGTGATGATGCTGTGATGATGCTGTGATGATACTGTGATGATGCAGTGATGATGCAGTGATGATGGTGTGATGCTGCAGTGATGATGCTGTGATGATGCAGTGATGATGCTGTGATGATGCTGTGATGATGAAGTGATGATGCAGTGATGATGTTGTTATGACACAGTGATGATGCAGTGATGATGCTGTGATGATGCAGTGATGATGCAGTGATGATGCTGTGATGATGCTGTTTAGACAAAGTGATGATGCAATGATGATGCAGTGATGATGCAGTGATGATGCTTTGATGACGCTGTGATGATGCTGTGATGATGCAGTGAGGATGCAGTGATGATGCAGTGATGATGCAGTGATGATGCTGTTATGATGCAGTGATGATGGTGTGACGATGCAGTGAGGATGCTGTGATGATGCAGTGATGAGGCAGTGATGATGCTGTGAAGACGTTCTGATGATGCTGTGATGCTGCAGTGATGATGCAGTGATGATGCTGTGATGATGGTGTGATGATGCAGTGATGATGCAGTGATGATGGTGTGATGATGCAGTGATGATGCTGTGATGATGCAGTGATGATGCAGTGAAGATGGTGTGATGATGCTTTGATGATGCAGTGATGATGCAGTGATGACACAGTGATGATGCAGTGATGATGCTGTGATGATTCTGTGATGATGCAGTGATGATGAAGTGATGATGCTGTGATGACACAGTGATGACGCAGTGATGATGCAGTGATGATGCAGTGATGATACTGTGATGATGCAGTGATGATGCTGTGATGATGCAGTGATGATGCAGTGATGATGTTATGATGATGCTGTGATGATGTAGTGATGATGGTGTGATGATGGTGTGATGATGCAGTGATGATGCTCTGATGATGCAGTGATGATGCAGTGATGATGCTGTGATGATGAAGTGATGATGCTGTGATGACACAGTGATGACGCAGTGATGATGCAGTGTTAATGCAGTGATGATGCAGTGATGATGCTGTGATGATGCTGTGATGATGCAGTGATGATTGTGTGATGATGGTGTGATGATGCAGTGATGATGGTGTGATGATGGTGTGATGACGCAGTGATGATGCTCTGATGATGCAGTGATGATGCTGTTATGACACAGTGATGATGCTGTGATGATGCAGTGATGATGCTGTGATGATGCTGTGATGATGGTGTGATGATGCAGTGATGATGCTGTGATGATGCATAGATGATGCTGTGATGATGCAGTGATGATGCAGTGATGATGGTGTGATGATGCAGTGATGATGCTGTGATGATGCAGTGATGATGCAGTGATGATGCAGTGATGATGCTGTGATGATGCTGTGAAGACGTTCTGATGATGCTGTGATGCTGCAGTGATGATGCTGTGATGATGCTGTGATGATGCAGTGATGATGCTGTGATGATGCAGTGAGGATGCTGTGATGCTGCAGTGATGATGCTGTGATGATGCAGTGATGATGCTGTGATGATGAAGTGATGATGCAGTGATGATGTTGTTATGACACAGTGATGATGCTGTGATGATGCTGTGATGATGCAGTGATGATGCAGTGATGCAGTGATGATGGTGTGATGCTGCAGTGATGATGCAGTGATGATGCAGTGATGATGCTGTGATGATGCAGTGATGATGCTGTGATGATGCTGTGATGATGAAGTGATGATGCAGTGATGATGCTGTGATGATGCTTTGATGATGCAAGGATTATGCAGTGATGACACTGTGATGATGCTGTGACGATGCAGTGATGATGCAGTGATGATGCGGTGATGATGTAGTGATGATGCTGTGATGATACTGTGATGATGCAGTGATGATGCTGTGATGATGCTGTGATGATGCAATTATGATGGTGTGATGATGCAGTGATGATGCAGTGATGATGCTGTGATGATGCTGTGATGATGCAGTGATGATGGTGTGATGATGCAGTGATGATGCAGTGATGATGCTGTAATGATACTGTGATGATGTAGTGATGATGCTGTGATGACACTGTGATGATGCAGTGATGATGCTGTGATGATGCAGTGATGATGCTGTGATGATGAAGTGATGATGCAGTGATGATGCTGTTATGACACAGTGATGATGCAGTGATGATGCAGTGATGATGCAGTGATGATGCAGTGATGATGGTGTGATGATGCAGTGAGTATGCAGTGATGATGCTGTGACGATGCAGTGATGATGCTGTGATGATGCAGTGATGATGCAGTGATGATGCTGTGATGATGCAGTGATGATGCTGTTATGACACTGTGATGATGCAGTGATGATGCAGTAATGATGCTGTGAAGACGTTCTGATGATGCTGTGATGCTGCAGTGATGATGCTGTGATGATGCTGTGATGATGGTGTGATGATGCAGTGATGATGCAGTTATGATGGTGTGATGATGCAGTGATGATGCTGTGATGATGCAGTGATGATGCAATGATGATGGTGTGATGATGCAGTGATGATGCAGTGATGACACAGTGATGATGCAGTGATGATGCTGTGATGACACAGTGATGATGCAGTGATGATGCTGTGATGATGCTGTGATGATGAAGTGATGATGCTGTGATGACACAGTGATGATGCAGTGATGATGCAGTGATGATGCAGTGATGATGGTGTGATGATGCAGTGATGATGCTGTGATGATGCAGTGATGATGCAGTGATGATGTTATGATGATGCTGTGATGATGAAGTGATGATGGTGTGATGATGGTGTGATGATGCAGTGATGATGCTCTGATGATGCTCTGATGATGCTGTGATGATACTGTGATGATGCAGTGATGATGCTGTGATGATGCTGTGATGATGCAGTGATGATGCAGTGATGATGAAGTGATGATGCAGTGATGATGCTGTTATGACACAGTGATGATGCTGTGATGATGCAGTGATGATGCTGTGATGATGCTGTGATGATGGTGTGATGATGCAGTGATGATGGTGTGATGATGCTGTGATGATGCTGTGATGATGCTGTGATGACACAGTGATGATGCAGTGATGATGCTGTGATGACACAGTGATGATGCAGTGATGAGGCAGTGATGATGCTGTGAAGACGTTCTGATGATGCTGTGATGCTGCAGTGATGATGCAGTGATGATGCTGTGATGATGGTGTGATGATGCAGTGATGATGCAGTGATGATGGTGTGATGATGCAGTGATGATGCTGTGATGATGCAGTGATGATGCAGTGATGATGGTGTGATGATGCTTTGATGATGCAGTGATGATGCAGTGATGACACAGTGATGATGCAGTGATGATGCTGTGATGACACAGTGATGATGCAGTGATGATGCTCTGATGATTCTGTGATGATGCAGTGATGATGAAGTGATGATGCTGTGATGACACAGTGATGACGCAGTGATGATGCATTGATGATGCTGTGATGATGCAGTGATGATGCTGTGATGAAGCAGTAATGATGCAGTGATGATGCAGTGATGATGTTGTGATGATGCTGTGATGATGCAGTGATTATGGTGTGATGATGGTGTGATGATGCAGTGATTATGGTGTGATGATGCAGTGATGATGCTGTGATGATACAGTGATGATGTAATGATGATGCTGTGATAATGCTGTGATGATGGTGTGATGATGCTGTAATGATGCTGTGATGATGCAGTGATCATGGTGTGATGATGCAGTGATGATGCAGTGATGATGCTGTGATGATGCTGTGATGATGGTGTGATGATGCAGTGATAATGCAGTGATGATGCAGTTATGATGGTGTGATGATGCAGTGATGATGCTGTGATGATGCAGTGATGATGCAATGATGATGGTGTGATGATGCAGTGATGATGCAGTGATGACACAGTGATGATGCAGTGATGATGCTGTGATGACACAGTGATGATGCAGTGATGATGCAGTGATGATGCTGTGATGATGCAGTGAGGATTCTGTGATGATGCTGTGATGACACAGTGATGATGCAGTGATGATGCAGTGATGATGCAGTGATGATGGTGTGATGATGCAGTGATGATGCTGTGATGATGCTGTGATGATGCAGTGATGATGCAGTGATGATGAAGTGATGATGCAGTGATGATGCTGTGATGATGCAGTGATGATGCAGTGATGATTCAGTGATGATGCTGTGATGATGCTGTTATGACACAGTGATGATGCTGTGATGATGCAGTGATGATGCTGTGATGATGCTGTGATGATGGTGTGATGATGCAGTGATGATGGTGTGATGATGCATTGATGATGCTGTGATGATGCAGTGATGATGCTGTGATGATGCAGTGATGATGCTGTGATGATGCTGTGATGATGAAGTGATGATGCAGTGATGATGTTGTTATGAGACAGTGATGATGCTGTGATGATGCTGTGATGATGCAGTGATGATGCAGTGATGATGCAGTGATGATGGTGTGATGCTGCAGTGATGATGCTGTGATGATGCAGTGATGATGCTGTGATGATGCAGTGATGATGCTGTGATGATGCTGTGATGATGAAGTGATGATGCAGTGATGATGCTGTGATGATGCTTTGATGATGCAAGGATTATGCAGTGATGACACTGTGATGATGCTGTGACGATGCAGTGATGATGCAGTGATGATGCGGTGATGATGTAGTGATGATGCTGTGATGATACTGTGATGATGCAGTGATGATGCTGTGATGATGCTGTGATGATGCAATGATGATGGTGTGATGATGCAGTGATGATGCAGTGATGATGCTGTGATGATGCTGTGATGATGCAGTGATGATGGTGTGATGATGCAGTGATGATGCAGTGATGATGCTGTAATGATACTGTGATGATGCAGTGATGATGCTGTGATGACACTGTGATGATGCAGTGATGATGCTGTGATGATGCAGTGATGATGCAGTGATGATGAAGTGATGATGCAGTGATGATGCTGTTATGACACAGTGATGATGCAGTGATGATGCAGTGATGATGCAGTGATGATAGTGTGATGATGCAGTGATGAGGCAGTGATGATGCAGTGATGATGCTGTGACGCAGTGATGATGCTGTGATGATGCAGTGATGATGCAGTGATGATGCAGTGATGATGCTGTTATGACACTGTGATGATGCAGTGATGATGCAGTGATGATGCTGTGAAGACGTTCTGATGATGCTGTGATGATGCTGTGATGATGGTGTGATGATGCAGTGATGATGCAGTGATGATGCAGTTATGATGGTGTGATGATGCAGTGATGATGCTGTGATGATGCAGTGATGATGCAATGATGATGGTGTGATGATGCAGTGATGATGCAGTGATGACACAGTGATGATGCAGTGATGATGCTGTGATGACACAGTGATGATGCAGTGATGATGCTGTAATGATGCTGTGATGATGCAGTGATTATGGTGTGATGATGCAGTGATGATGCAGTGATGATGCTGTGATGATACAGTGATGATATAATGATGATGCAGTGATGATGGTGTGATGCTGCAGTGATGATGCAGTGATGATGAAGTCATGATGAAGTCATGATGAAGTCATGATGCAGTGATGCTCTTATGACACAGTGATGATGGTGTGATGATGCAGTGAGTATGCAGTGATGATGCAGTGATGATGCTGTGATGATGCTGTTATGACGCTGTGATTATGCTGTGATGATGCAGCGATGATGCAATGATGATGGTGTGATGATGCAGTGATGATGCAGTGATGATGCTGTGATGATGCAGTGATGATGCAGTGATGATGAAGTGATGATGGTGTGTCGATGCAGTGATGATGCAGTGATGATGCTGTGATGATACTGTGATGATGCAGTGATGATGCTGTGATGACACTGTGATGATGCAGTGATGATGCTGTGATGATGCAGTGATGATGCAGTGATGATGCAGTGATGATGCTGTTATGACACAGTGATGACGCAGTGATGACACAGTGATGATGCAGTGATGATGCAGTGATGATGCAGTGATGATGCTGTGATGGTGCAGTGATGATGCTGTGATGATGCAGTGATGATGCTGTGATGATGCTGTGATGATGAAGTGATGATGCAGTGATGATGCTGTGATGATGCAGTGATGATGCTGTTATGACACTGTGATGATGCAGTGATGATGCAGTGATGATGGTGTGATGATGTAGTGTTGACGCTGCGATGATGATGTTGTGATAATGCAGTGGTGATGGTGTGATGATGCTGTGATGATGCAGTGATGATGCTTTGATGACGCTGTGATGATGCAGTGATGATGCAGTGATGATGCAGTGATGATGGTGGGATGATGCAGTGAGGATGCTGTGATGATGTAGTGATGATGCAGTGATGATGCTGTGATGACACTGTGGTGATTTTGTGATGATTTTGTGATGATGCAGTGATGATACTGTGATGATGCAATGATGATGCTTTGATGACCGTGTGTTGATGGTGTGATGATGCTTTGATGATGCAGTGAGGATGCTGTGATGATGTAGTGATGATGCTGTGATGCTGCAGTGATGATGCAGTGATGATGTAGTGATGATGCTGTGATGATACTGTGATGATGCAGTGATGATGCTGTGATGATGCTGTGATGATGCAATGATGATGGTGTGATGATGCAGTGATGATGCAGTGATGATGCAGTGATGATGCTGTGATGATGCTGTGATGATGCAGTGATGATGCAGTGATGATGCAGTGATGATGCTGTAATGATACTGTGATGATGCAGTGATGATGCTGTGATGACACTGTGATGATGCAGTGATGATGCTGTGATGATGCAGTGATGATGCAGTGATGATGCAGTGATGATGCTGTTATGACACAGTGATGATGCAGTGATGATGCAGTGATGATGCTGTGATGATGCAGTGATGATGCAATGATGCTGCTGTGATGATGCAGTGATGATGAAGTGATGATGCAGTGATGATGCTGTGATGACACAGTGATGATGCAGTGATGATGCTGTGATGATGCAGTGATGATGAAGTGATGATGCTGTGATGACACAGTGATGACGCAGTGATGATGCAGTGATGATGGTGTGATGATGCTGTGATGATGCTGTGATGAAGCTGTGATGATGCAGTGATGATGCAGTGATGATGTTATGATGATGCTGTGATGATGCAGTGATGATGGTGTGATGATGGTGTGATGACGCAGTGATGATGCTCTGATGATGCAGTGATGATGCTGTGATGATACTGTGATGATGCAGTGATGATGCTGTGATGATGCTGTGATGATGCAGTGATGATGCAGTGATGATGAAGTGATGATGCAGTGATGATGCTGTTATGACACAGTGATGATGCTGTGATGATGCAGTGATGATGCAATGATGATCGTGTGATGATGCAGTGATGATGCAGTGATGATGGTGTTATGAAGCTGTGATGATGCTGTGATGATGCTGTGATGATGGTGTGATGATGCTGTGATGATGCTGTGATGATGCTGTGATGATGCAGTGATGATGCAGTGATGATGTTATGATGATGCTGTGATGATGCAGTGATGATGGTGTGATGATGGTGTGATGACGCAGTGATGATGCTCTGATGATGCAGTGATGATGCTGTGATGATACTGTGATGATGCAGTGATGATGCTGTGATGATGCTGTGATGATGCAGTGATGATGCAGTGATGATGAAGTGATGATGCAGTGATGATGCTGTTATGACACAGTGATGATGCTGTGATGCTGCAGTGATGATGCTGTGATGATGGTGTGATGATGCAGTGATGATGCAGTGATGATGGTGTGATGATGCAGTGATGATGCTGTGATGATGCAGTGATGATGCAGTGATGATGGTGTGATGATGCTTTGATGATGCAGTGATGATGCAGTGATGACACAGTGATGACGCAGTGATGATGCTGTGATGACACAGTGATGATGCAGTGATGATGCTGTGATGATGCTGTGATGATGCAGTGATGATGGTGTGATAATGGTGTGATGATGCTGTGATGATACTGTGATGATGCAGCGATGATGCTGTGATGATGCTGTGATGATGTAGTGATGATGCTGTGATGATGCTGTGATGATGGTGTGATGATGCAGTTATGATGGTGTAATGATGCTGTGATGATGCTGTGATGATGCAGTGATGATGCAGTGATGATGGTGTGATGATGCAGTGAGGATTCTGTGATGATGCTGTGATGATGCAGTGATGATGCAGTGATGATGCTGTGATGATGCTGTGACTATGCAGTGATGATGCTGTGATGATGCTGTTATGACAAAGTGATGATGCAGTGATGATGCGGTGATGATGCAGTGATGATGCTTTGCTGACGGTGTGATGATGCTGTGATGATGCAGTGATGATGCAGTGATGATGGTGTGATGATGCAGTGATGATGCAGTGATGATGCTGTGATGATGCATTGATGATTCAGTGATGATGCTGTGATGATGGAGTGATGCTGCAGTGATGATGCAGTGATGATGCAGTGATGATGCAGCGATGATGCTTTGATGACGCTGTGATGATGCTGTGATGATGAAGTGATGATGCAGTGATGATGTTGTTATGACACAGTGATGATACAGTGATGATGCTGTGATGATGCAGTGATGATGCATTGATGATGCTGTGATGATGGTGTGATGCAGCAGTGATGATGCTGTGATGATGCAGTGATGATGCTGTGATGATGCTGTGATGATGAAGTGATGATGCAGTGATGATGTTGTTATGACACAGTGATGATGCAGTGATGATGCTGTGATGATGCAGTGATGATGCAGTGATGATGCTGTGATGATGCTGTTATGACAAAGTGATGATGCAGTGATGATGCAGTGATGATGCTTTGATGACGCTGTGATGATGCTGTGATGATGCAGTGAGGATGCAGTGATGATGCAGTGATGATGCTGTTATGATGCAGTGATGATGGTGTGACGATGCAGTGAGGATGCTGTGATGATGCAGTGATGAGGCAGTGATGATGCTGTGAAGACGTTCTGATGATGCTGTGATGCTGCAGTGATGATGCAGTGATGATGCTGTGATGATGGTGTGATGATGCAGTGATGATGGTGTGATGATGCAGTGATGATGCTGTGATGATGCAGTGATGATGCAGTGATGATGGTGTGATGATGCTTTGATGATGCAGTGATGATGCAGTGATGACACAGTGATGATGCAGTGAT
The DNA here is from genome assembly GCA_951411735.1 of Somateria mollissima. Classification (NCBI taxonomy): domain Eukaryota; kingdom Metazoa; phylum Chordata; class Aves; order Anseriformes; family Anatidae; genus Somateria; species Somateria mollissima. Next base: position 384,781 of record CATOCB010000086.1, on the reverse strand, counting down.
GATGCTGTGATGACACAGTGATGATGCAGTGATGATGCTGTGATGATTCTGTGATGATGCAGTGATGATGAAGTGATGATGCTGTGATGACACAGTGATGACGCAGTGATGATGCAGTGATGATGCTGTGATGATGCAGTGATGATGCTGTGATGAAGCAGTAATGATGCAGTGATGATGCAGTGATGATGTTGTGATGATGCTGTGATGATGCAGTGATTATGGTGTGATGATGGTGTGATGATGCAGTGATTATGGTGTGATGATGCAGTGATGATGCAGTGATGATGCTGTGATGATAGAGTGATGATGTAATGATGATGGTGTGATAATGCTGTGATGATGCAGTGATGATGCTGTAATGATGCTGTGATGATGCAGTGATTATGGTGTGATGATGCAGTGATGATGCAAGGATTATGCAGTGATGACACTGTGATGATGCTGTGACGATGCAGTGATGATGCAGTGATGATGCGGTGATGATGTAGTGATGATGCTGTGATGATACTGTGATGATGCAGTGATGATGCTGTGATGATGCTGTGATGATGCAATGATGATGGTGTGATGATGCAGTGATGATGCAGTGATGATGCTGTGATGATGCTGTGATGATGCAGTGATGATGGTGTGATGATGCAGTGATGATGCAGTGATGATGCTGTAATGATACTGTGATGATGTAGTGATGATGCTGTGATGACACTGTGATGATGCAGTGATGATGCTGTGATGATGCAGTGATGATGCTGTGATGATGAAGTGATGATGCAGTGATGATGCTGTTATGACACAGTGATGATGCAGTGATGATGCAGTGATGATGCAGTGATGATGCAGTGATGATGGTGTGATGATGCAGTGAGTATGCAGTGATGATGCTGTGACGATGCAGTGATGATGCTGTGATGATGCAGTGATGATGCAGTGATGATGCTGTGATGATGCAGTGATGATGCTGTTATGACACTGTGATGATGCAGTGATGATGCAGTAATGATGCTGTGAAGACGTTCTGATGATGCTGTGATGCTGCAGTGATGATGCTGTGATGATGCTGTGATGATGGTGTGATGATGCAGTGATGATGCAGTTATGATGGTGTGATGATGCAGTGATGATGCTGTGATGATGCAGTGATGATGCAATGATGATGGTGTGATGATGCAGTGATGATGCAGTGATGACACAGTGATGATGCAGTGATGATGCTGTGATGACACAGTGATGATGCAGTGATGATGCTGTGATGATGCAGTGATGATGAAGTGATGATGCTGTGATGACACAGTGATGATGCAGTGATGATGCAGTGATGATGCAGTGATGATGGTGTGATGATGCAGTGATGATGCTGTGATGATGCAGTGATGATGCAGTGATGATGTTATGATGATGCTGTGATGATGCAGTGATGATGGTGTGATGATGGTGTGATGATGCAGTGATGATGCTCTGATGATGCTGTGATGATGCTGTGATGATACTGTGATGATGCAGTGATGATGCTGTGATGATGCTGTGATGATGCAGTGATGATGCAGTGATGATGAAGTGATGATGCAGTGATTATGCTGTTATGACACAGTGATGATGCTGTGATGATGCAGTGATGATGCTGTGATGATGCTGTGATGATGGTGTGATGATGCAGTGATGATGGTGTGATGATGCTGTGATGATGCTGTGATGATGCTGTGATGACACAGTGATGATGCAGTGATGATGCTGTGATGACACAGTGATGATGCAGTGATGATGCAGTGATGATGCTGTGATGATGCAGTGAGGATTCTGTGATGATGCTGTGATGACACAGTGATGATGCAGTGATGATGCAGTGATGATGCAGTGATGATGGTGTGATGATGCAGTGATGATGCTGTGATGATGCAGTGATGATGTAGTGATGATGTTATGATGATGCTGTGATGATGCAGTGATGATGGTGTGATGATGGTGTGATGATGCAATGATGATGCTCTGATGATGCTGTGATGATGCTGTGATGATGCTGTGATGATGCTGTGATGATGCAGTGATGATGCAGTGATGATGAAGTGATGATGCAGTGATGATGCTGTTATGACACAGTGATGATGCTGTGATGATGCAGTGATGATGCTGTGATGATGCTGTGATGATGGTGTGATGATGCAGTGATGATGGTGTGATGATGCAGTGATGATGCTGTGATGATGGTGTGATGATGCTGTGATGATGCTGTGACGATACTGTGATGATGCAGTGATGATGCAGTGATGATGGTGTGATGCTGCAGTGATGATGCTGTGATGATGCAGTGATGATGCTGTGATGATGAAGTGATGATGCAGTGATGATGTTGTTATGACACAGTGATGATGCAGTGATGATGCTGTGATGATGCAGTGATGATGCAGTGATGATGCTGTGATGATGCTGTTATGACAAAGTGATGATGCAGTGATGATGCAGTGATGATGCAGTGATGATGCTTTGATGACGCTGTGATGATGCTGTGATGATGCAGTGAGGATGCAGTGATGATGCAGTGATGATGCAGTTATGATGCTGTTATGATGCAGTGATGATGGTGTGACGATGCAGTGAGGATGCTGTGATGATGCAGTGATGAGGTAGTGATGATGCTGTGAAGACGTTCTGATGATGCTGTGATGCTGCAGTGATGCTGCAGTGATGATGCAGTGATGATGGTGTGATGATGCAGTGATGATGCAGTGATGATGGTGTGATGATGCAGTGATGATGCTGTGATGATGCAGTGATGATGCAGTGATGATGGTGTGATGATGCTTTGATGATGCAGTGATGATGCAGTGATGACACAGTGATGATGCAGTGATGATGCTGTGATGACACAGTGATGATGCAGTGATGATGCTGTGATGATTCTGTGATGATGCAGTGATGATGAAGTGATGATGCTGTGATGACACAGTGATGACGCAGTGATGATGCAGTGATGATGCTGTGATGATGCAGTGATGATGCTGTGATGAAGCAGTAATGATGCAGTGATGATGCAGTGATGATGTTGTGATGATGCTGTGATGATGCAGTGATTATGGTGTGATGATGGTGTGATGATGCAGTGATTATGGTGTGATGATGCAGTGATGATGCAGTCATGATGCTGTGATGATACAGTGATGATGTAATGATGATGCTGTGATAATGCTGTGATGATGCAGTGATGATGCTGTAATGATGCTGTGATGATGCTGTGATGATGGTGTGATGATGCAGTGATGATGCAGTGATGATGCTGTGATGATACAGTGATGATGTAATGATGATGCTGTGATGATGCAGTGATGATGGTGTGATGCTGCAGTGATGATGCAGTGATGATGCTGTGATGCTGCAGTGATGATGCAGTGATGATGCAGTGATGATGCAGTGATGATGGTGTGATGCTGCAGTGATGATGCTGTGATGATGCAGTGATGATGCTGTGATGATGCTGTGATGATGCAGTGATGATGCAGTGATGATGAAGTGATGATGCAGTGATGATGCTGTTATGACACAGTGATGATACTGTGATGATGCAGTGATGATGTTGTGATGATGCTGTGATGATGGTGTGATGATGCAATGATGATGGTGTGATGATGCATTGATGATGCTGTGATGATGCAGTGATGATGCAGTGATGATGGTGTGATGATGCAGTGATGATGCAGTGATGATGCTGTGAAGACGTTCTGATGATGCTCTGATGCTGTAGTGATGATGCTGTGATGATGCTGTGATGATGCAGTGATGATGCTGTGATGATGCAGTGATGATAGTGTGATGCTGCAGTGATGATGCTGTGATGATGCAATGATGATGCTGTGATGATGCTGTGATGATGAAGTGATGATGTAGTGATGATGTTGTTATGACACAGTGATGATGCAGTCATGATGGTGTGATGCTGCAGTGATGATGCAGTGATGATGCTGTGATGATGCAGTGATGATGCTGTGATGATGCTGTGATGATGAAGTGATGATGCAGTGATGATGCTGTGATGATGCTGTGATGATGCAGTGATGATGCAGTGATGATGCTGTAATGATGCTGTGATGATGCTGTGATGATGTAGTGATGATGCAGTGATGATGCTGTGATGACACTGTGGTGATTTTGTGATGATTTTGTGATGATGCAGTGATGATACTGTGATGATGCAATGATGATGCTTTGATGACCGTGTGTTGATGGTGTGATGATGCTTTGATGATGCAGTGATTATGCAGTGATGACACTGTGATGATGCTGTGACGATGCAGTGATGATGCAGTGATGATGCAGTGATGATGTAGTGATGATGCTGTGATGATGCTGTGATGATGCTGTGATGATGCAATGATGATTGTGTGATGATGCAGTGATGATGCAGTGATGATGCAGTGATGATGCTGTGATGATGCTGTGATGATGCAGTGATGATGGTGTGATGATGCAGTGATGATGCAGTGATGATGCTGTTATGACACTGTGATGATGCAGTGATGATGCAGTGATGATACTGTGAAGAGGTTCTGATGATGCTGTGATGCTGCAATGATGATGTAGTGATGATGCTGTGATGATGCTGTGATGATGCAGTGATGATGCTGTGATGATGCAGTGATGATGCAATGATGATTGTGTGATGATGCAGTGATGATGCAATGATGATGGTGTGATGATGCAGTGATGATGCAGTGATGACACAGTGATGATGCAGTGATGATGCTGTGATGACACAGTGATGATGCAGTGATGATGCATTGATGATGCTGTGATGATGCTGTGATGATGGTGTGATGATGCTGTGATGATGCTGTGATGATACTGTGATGATGCAGTGATGATGCAGTGATGATGGTGTGATGCTGCAGTGATGATGCTGTGATGATGCAGTGATGATGCTGTGATGATGCTGTGATGATGAAGTGATGATGCAGTGATGATGTTGTTATGACACAGTGATGATGCAGTGATGATGCTGTGATGATGCAGTGATGATGCAGTGATGATGCTGTGATGACACAGTGATGACGCAGTGATGATGCAGTGATGATGCTGTGATGATGCAGTGATGATGCTGTGATGAAGCAGTAATGATGCAGTGATGATGCAGTGATGATGTTGTGATGATGCTGTGATGATGCAGTGATTATGGTGTGATGATGGTGTGATGATGCAGTGATTATGGTGTGATGATGCAGTGATGATGCTGTGATGATGCAGTGATGATGCTGTGATGATACAGTGATGATGTAATGATGATGCTGTGATAATGCTGTGATGATGCAGTGATGATGCTGTAATGATGCTGTGATGATGCAGTGATTATGGTGTTATGATGCAGTGATGATGCAGTGATGATGCAGTTATGATGGTGTGATGATGCAGTGATGATGCTGTGATGATGCAGTGATGATGCAGTGATGATGCTGTGATGATGCAGTGATGATGCAGTGATGATGCAGTGATGACACAGTGATGATGCAGTGATGATGCAGTGATGATGCTGTGATGATGCAGTGAGGATTCTGTGATGATGCTGTGATGACACAGTGATGATGCAGTGATGATGCAGTGATGATGCAGTGATGATGGTGTGATGATGCAGTGATGATGCTGTGATGATGCAGTGATGATGTAGTGATGATGTTATGATGATGCTGTGATGATGCAGTGATGATGGTGTGATGATGCAATGATGATGCTCTGATGATGCTGTGATGATGCTGTGATGATACTGTGATGATGCAATGATGATGCAGTGATGATGAAGTGATGATGCAGTGATGATGCTGTTATGACACAGTGATGATGCTGTGATGATGCAGTGATGATGCTGTGATGATGCTGTGATGATGGTGTGATGATGGTGTGATGATGGTGTGATGATGCTGTGATGATGCTGTGATGATGGTGTGATGATGCTGTGATGATGCTGTGATGATACTGTGATGATGCAGTGATGATGCAGTGATGATGGTGTGATGCTGCAGTGATGATGCTGTGATGATGCAGTGATGATGCTGTGATGATGCTGTGATGATGAAGTGATGATGCAGTGATGATGTTGTTATGACACAGTGATGATGCAGTGATGATGCTGTGATGATGCAGTGATGATGCAGTGATGATGCTGTGATGATGCTGTTTAGACAAAGTGATGATGCAATGATGATGCAGTGATGATGCAGTGATGATGCTTTGATGACGCTGTGATGATGCTGTGATGATGCAGTGAGGATGCAGTGATGATGCAGTGATGATGCAGTGATGATGCTGTTATGATGCAGTGATGATGGTGTGACGATGCAGTGAGGATGCTGTGATGATGCAGTGATGAGGCAGTGATGATGCTGTGAAGACGTTCTGATGATGCTGTGATGCTGCAGTGATGATGCAGTGATGATGCTGTGATGATGGTGTGATGATGCAGTGATGATGCAGTGATGATGGTGTGATGATGCAGTGATGATGCTGTGATGATGCAGTGATGATGCAGTGAAGATGGTGTGATGATGATTTGATGATGCAGTGATGATGCAGTGATGACACAGTGATGATGCAGTGATGATGCTGTGATGATTCTGTGATGATGCAGTGATGATGAAGTGATGATGCTGTGATGACACAGTGATGACGCAGTGATGATGCAGTGATGATGCAGTGATGATACTGTGATGATGCAGTGATGATGCTGTGATGATGCAGTGATGATGCAGTGATGATGTTATGATGATGCTGTGATGATGTAGTGATGATGGTGTGATGATGGTGTGATGATGCAGTGATGATGCTCTGATGATGCAGTGGTGATGCAGTGATGATGCTGTGATGATGAAGTGATGATGCTGTGATGACACAGTGATGACGCAGTGATGATGCAGTGTTAATGCAGTGATGATGCAGTGATGATGCTGTGATGATGCTGTGATGATGCAGTGATGATTGTGTGATGATGGTGTGATGATGCAGTGATGATGGTGTGATGATGGTGTGATGACGCAGTGATGATGCTCTGATGATGCAGTGATGATGCTGTTATGACACAGTGATGATGCTGTGATGATGCAGTGATGATGCTGTGATGATGCTGTGATGATGGTGTGATGATGCAGTGATGATGCTGTGATGATGCATTGATGATGCTGTGATGATGCAGTGATGATGCAGTGATGATGGTGTGATGATGCAGTGATGATGCTGTGATGATGCAGTGATGATGCAGTGATGATGCAGTGATGATGCTGTGATGATGCTGTGAAGACGTTCTGATGATGCTGTGATGCTGCAGTGATGATGCTGTGATGATGCTGTGATGATGCAGTGATGATGCTGTGATGATGCAGTGAGGATGCTGTGATGCTGCAGTGATGATGCTGTGATGATGCAGTGATGATGCTGTGATGATGAAGTGATGATGCAGTGATGATGTTGTTATGACACAGTGATGATGCTGTGATGATGCTGTGATGATGCAGTGATGATGCAGTGATGCAGTGATGATGGTGTGATGCTGCAGTGATGATGCAGTGATGATGCAGTGATGATGCTGTGATGATGCAGTGATGATGCTGTGATGATGCTGTGATGATGAAGTGATGATGCAGTGATGATGCTGTGATGATGCTTTGATGATGCAAGGATTATGCAGTGATGACACTGTGATGATGCTGTGACGATGCAGTGATGATGCAGTGATGATGCGGTGATGATGTAGTGATGATGCTGTGATGATACTGTGATGATGCAGTGATGATGCTGTGATGATGCTGTGATGATGCAATGATGATGGTGTGATGATGCAGTGATGATGCAGTGATGATGCTGTGATGATGCTGTGATGATGCAGTGATGATGGTGTGATGATGCAGTGATGATGCTGTAATGATACTGTGATGATGTAGTGATGATGCTGTGATGACACTGTGATGATGCAGTGATGATGCTGTGATGATGCAGTGATGATGCTGTGATGATGAAGTGATGATGCAGTGATGATGCTGTTATGACACAGTGATGATGCAGTGATGATGCAGTGATGATGCAGTGATGATGGTGTGATGATGCAGTGAGTATGCAGTGATGATGCTGTGATGATGCAGTGATGATGCTGTGATGATGCAGTGATGATGCAGTGATGATGCTGTGATGATGCAGTGATGATGCTGTTATGACACTGTGATGATGCAGTGATGATGCAGTAATGATGCTGTGAAGACGTTCTGATGATGCTGTGATGCTGCAGTGATGATGCTGTGATGATGCTGTGATGATTGTGTGATGATGCAGTGATGATGCAGTTATGATGGTGTGATGATGCAGTGATGATGCTGTGATGATGCAGTGATGATGCAATGATGATGGTGTGATGATGCAGTGATGATGCAGTGATGACACAGTGATGATGCAGTGATGATGCTGTGATGACACAGTGATGATGCAGTGATGATGCTGTGATGATGCAGTGATGATGAAGTGATGATGCTGTGATGACACAGTGATGATGCAGTGATGATGCAGTGATGATGCAGTGATGATGGTGTGATGATGCAGTGATGATGCTGTGATGATGCAGTGATGATGCAGTGATGATGTTATGATGATGCTGTGATGATGCAGTGATGATGGTGTGATGATGGTGTGATGATGCAGTGATGATGCTCTGATGATGCTGTGATGATGCTGTGATGATACTGTGATGATGCAGTGATGATGCTGTGATGATGCTGTGATGATGCAGTGATGATGCAGTGATGATGAAGTGATGATGCAGTGATGATGCTGTTATGACACAGTGATGATGCTGTGATGATGCAGTGATGATGCTGTGATGATGCTGTGATGATGGTGTGATGATGCAGTGATGATGGTGTGATGATGCTGTGATGATGCTGTGATGATGCTGTGATGACACAGTGATGATGCAGTGATGATGCAGTGATGATGCTGTGATGATGCAGTGAGGATTCTGTGATGATGCTGTGATGACACAGTGATGATGCAGTGATGATGCAGTGATGATGCAGTGATGATGGTGTGATGATGCAGTGATGATGCTGTGATGATGCAGTGATGATGTAGTGATGATGTTATGATGATGCTGTGATGATGCAGTGATGATGGTGTGATGATGGTGTGATGATGCAATGATGATGCTCTGATGATGCTGTGATGATGCTGTGATGATGCTGTGATGATGCTGTGATGATGCAGTGATGATGCAGTGATGATGAAGTGATGATGCAGTGATGATGCTGTTATGACACAGTGATGATGCTGTGATGATGCAGTGATGATGCTGTGATGATGCTGTGATGATGGTGTGATGATGCAGTGATGATGGTGTGATGATGCAGTGATGATGCTGTGATGATGGTGTGATGATGCTGTGATGATGCTGTGACGATACTGTGATGATGCAGTGATGATGCAGTGATGATGGTGTGATGCTGCAGTGATGATGCTGTGATGATGCAGTGATGATGCTGTGATGATGAAGTGATGATGCAGTGATGATGTTGTTATGACACAGTGATGATGCAGTGATGATGCTGTGATGATGCAGTGATGATGCAGTGATGATGCTGTGATGATGCTGTTATGACAAAGTGATGATGCAGTGATGATGCAGTGATGATGCAGTGATGATGCTTTGATGACGCTGTGATGATGCTGTGATGATGCAGTGAGGATGCAGTGATGATGCAGTGATGATGCAGTGATGATGCTGTTATGATGCAGTGATGATGGTGTGACGATGCAGTGAGGATGCTGTGATGATGCAGTGATGAGGCAGTGATGATGCTGTGAAGACGTTTTGATGATGCTGTGATGCTGCAGTGATGCTGCAGTGATGATGCAGTGATGATGGTGTGATGATGCAGTGATGATGCAGTGATGATGGTGTGATGATGCAGTGATGATGCTGTGATGATGCAGTGATGATGCAGTGATGATGGTGTGATGATGCTTTGATGATGCAGTGATGATGCAGTGATGACACAGTGATGATTCAGTGATGATGCTGTGATGACACAGTGATGATGCAGTGATGATGCTGTGATGATTCTGTGATGATGCAGTGATGATGAAGTGATGATGCTGTGATGACACAGTGATGACGCAGTGATGATGCAGTGATGATGCTGTGATGATGCAGTGATGATGCTGTGATGAAGCAGTAATGATGCAGTGATGATGCAGTGATGATGTTGTGATGATGCTGTGATGATGCAGTGATTATGGTGTGATGATGGTGTGATGATGCAGTGATTATGGTGTGATGATGCAGTGATGATGCAGTCATGATGCTGTGATGATACAGTGATGATGTAATGATGATGCTGTGATAATGCTGTGATGATGCAGTGATGATGCTGTAATGATGCTGTGATGATGCTGTGATGATGGTGTGATGATGCAGTGATGATGCAGTGATGATGCTGTGATGATACAGTGATGATGTAATGATGATGCTGTGATGATGCAGTGATGATGGTGTGATGCTGCAGTGATGATGCAGTGATGATGCTGTGATGCTGCAGTGATGATGGTGTGATGATGCAGTGAGTATGCAGTGATGATGCTGTGATGCTGCAGTGATGATGCTGTGATGATGCAGTGATGATGCTGTGATGATGCTGTGATGATGCAGTGATGATGCAGTGATGATGAAGTGATGATGCAGTGATGATGCTGTTATGACACAGTGATGATACTGTGATGATGCAGTGATGATGTTGTGATGATGCTGTGATGATGGTGTGATGATGCAATGATGATGGTGTGATGATGCATTGATGATGCTGTGATGATGCAGTGATGATGCAGTGATGATGGTGTGATGATGCAGTGATGATGCAGTGATGATGCTGTGAAGACGTTCTGATGATGCTCTGATGCTGTAGTGATGATGCTGTGATGATGCTGTGATGATGCAGTGATGATGCTGTGATGATGCAGTGATGATAGTGTGATGCTGCAGTGATGATGCTGTGATGATGCAATGATGATGCTGTGATGATGCTGTGATGATGAAGTGATGATGTAGTGATGATGTTGTTATGACACAGTGATGATGCAGTCATGATGGTGTGATGCTGCAGTGATTATGCAGTGATGATGCTGTGATGATGGTGTGATGCTGCAGTGATGATGCAGTGATGATGCTGTGATGATGCAGTGATGATGCTGTGATGATGCTGTGATGATGAAGTGATGATGCAGTGATGATGCTGTGATGATGCTGTGATGATGCAGTGATGATGCAGTGATGATGCTGTAATGATGCTGTGATGATGCTGTGATGATGTAGTGATGATGCAGTGATGATGCTGTGATGACACTGTGGTGATTTTGTGATGATTTTGTGATGATGCAGTGATGATACTGTGATGATGCAATGATGATGCTTTGATGACCGTGTGTTGATGGTGTGATGATGCTTTGATGATGCAGTGATTATGCAGTGATGACACTGTGATGACGCTGTGACGATGCAGTGACGATGCAGTGATGATGCAGTGATGATGTAGTGATGATGCTGTGATGATGCTGTGATGATGCTGTGATGATGCAATGATGATTGTGTGATGATGCAGTGATGATGCAGTGATGATGCAGTGATGATGCTGTGATGATGCTGTGATGATGCAGTGATGATGGTGTGATGATGCAGTGATGATGCAGTGATGATGCTGTTATGACACTGTGATGATGCAGTGATGATGCAGTGATGATACTGTGAAGACGTTCTGATGATGCTGTGATGCTGCAGTGATGATGTAGTGATGATGCTGTGATGATGCTGTGATGATGCAGTGATGATGCTGTGATGATGCAGTGATGATGCAATGATGATTGTGTGATGATGCAGTGATGATGCAATGATGATGGTGTGATGATGCAGTGATGATGCAGTGATGACACAGTGATGATGCAGTGATGATGCTGTGATGACACAGTGATGATGCAGTGATGATGCTGTGATGATGCTGTGATGATGCTGTGATGATGGTGTGATGATGCTGTGATGATGCTGTGATGATACTGTGATGATGCAGTGATGATGCAGTGATGATGGTGTGATGCTGCAGTGATGATGCTGTGATGATGCAGTGATGATGCTGTGATGATGCTGTGATGATGAAGTGATGATGCAGTGATGATGTTGTTATGACACAGTGATGATGCAGTGATGATGCTGTGATGATGCAGTGATGATGCAGTGATGATGCTGTGATGATGCTGTTATGACAAAGTGATGATGCAGTGATGATGCAGTGATGATGCTTTGATGACGCTGTGATGATGCTGTGATGATGCAGTGAGGATGCAGTGATGATGCAGTGATGATGCTGTTATGATGCAGTGATGATGGTGTGACGATGCAGTGAGGATGCTGTGATGATGCAGTGATGAGGCAGTGATGATGCTGTGAAGACGTTCTGATGATGCTGTGATGCTGCAGTGATGATGCAGTGATGATGCTGTGATGATGGTGTGATGATGCAGTGATGATGGTGTGATGATGCAGTGATGATGCTGTGATGATGCAGTGATGATGCAGTGATGATGGTGTGATGATGCTTTGATGATGCAGTGATGATGCAGTGATGACACAGTGATGATGCAGTGATGATGCTGTGATGACACAGTGATGATGCAGTGATGATGCTGTGATGATTCTGTGATGATGCAGTGATGATGAAGTGATGATGCTGTGATGACACAGTGATGACGCAGTGATGATGCAGTGATGATGCTGTGATGATGCAGTGATGATGCTGTGATGAAGCAGTAATGATGCAGTGATGATGCAGTGATGATGTTGTGATGATGCTGTGATGATGCAGTGATTATGGTGTGATGATGGTGTGATGATGCAGTGATTATGGTGTGATGATGCAGTGATGATGCTGTGATGATGCAGTGATGATGCTGTGATGATACAGTGATGATGTAATGATGATGCTGTGATAATGCTGTGATGATGCAGTGATGATGCTGTAATGATGCTGTGATGATGCAGTGATTATGGTGTTATGATGCAGTGATGATGCAGTGATGATGCAGTTATGATGGTGTGATGATGCAGTGATGATGCTGTGATGATGCAGTGATGATGCAATGATGATGGTGTGATGATGCAGTGATGATGCAGTGATGATGCAGTGATGACACAGTGATGATGCAGTGATGATGCAGTGATGATGCTGTGATGATGCAGTGAGGATTCTGTGATGATGCTGTGATGACACAGTGATGATGCAGTGATGATGCAGTGATGATGCAGTGATGATGGTGTGATGATGCAGTGATGATGCTGTGATGATGCAGTGATGATGTAGTGATGATGTTATGATGATGCTGTGATGATGCAGTGATGATGGTGTGATGATGCAATGATGATGCTCTGATGATGCTGTGATGATGCTGTGATGATACTGTGATGATGCAATGATGATGCAGTGATGATGAAGTGATGATGCAGTGATGATGCTGTTATGACACAGTGATGATGCTGTGATGATGCACTGATGATGCTGTGATGATGCTGTGATGATGGTGTGATGATGCAGTGATGATGGTGTGATGATGCTGTGATGATGCTGTGATGATGGTGTGATGATGCTGTGATGATGCTGTGATGATACTGTGATGATGCAGTGATGATGCAGTGATGATGGTGTGATGCTGCAGTGATGATGCTGTGATGATGCAGTGATGATGCTGTGATGATGCTGTGATGATGAAGTGATGATGCAGTGATGATGTTGTTATGACACAGTGATGATGCAGTGATGATGCTGTGATGATGCTGTGATGATGCAGTGATGATGCTGTGATGATGCTGTTTAGACAAAGTGATGATGCAATGATGATGCAGTGATGATGCAGTGATGATGCTTTGATGACGCTGTGATGATGCTGTGATGATGCAGTGAGGATGCAGTGAGGATGCAGTGATGATGCAGTGATGATGCTGTTATGATGCAGTGATGATGGTGTGACGATGCAGTGAGGATGCTGTGATGATGCAGTGATGAGGCAGTGATGATGCTGTGAAGACGTTCTGATGATGCTGTGATGTTGCAGTGATGATGCAGTGATGATGCTGTGATGATGGTGTGATGATGCAGTGATGATGCAGTGATGATGGTGTGATGATGCAGTGATGATGCTGTGATGATGCAGTGATGATGCAGTGAAGATGGTGTGATGATGCTTTGATGATGCAGTGATGATGCAGTGATGACACAGTGATGATGCAGTGATGATGCTGTGATGATTCTGTGATGATGCAGTGATGATGAAGTGATGATGCTGTGATGACACAGTGATGACGCAGTGATGATGCAGTGATGATGCAGTGATGATACTGTGATGATGCAGTGATGATGCTGTGATGATGCAGTGATGATGCAGTGATGATGTTATGATGATGCTGTGATGATGTAGTGATGATGGTGTGATGATGGTGTGATGATGCAGTGATGATGCTCTGATGATGCAGTGATGATGCAGTGATGATGCTGTGATGATGAAGTGATGATGCTGTGATGACACAGTGATGACGCAGTGATGATGCAGTGTTAATGCAGTGATGATGCAGTGATGATGCTGTGATGATGCTGTGATGATGCAGTCATGATTGTGTGATGATGGTGTGATGATGCAGTGATGATGGTGTGATGATGGTGTGATGACGCAGTGATGATGCTCTGATGATGCTGTGATGATGCAGTGATGATGCTGTGATGATGCATTGATGATGCTGTGATGATGCAGTGATGATGCAGTGATGATGGTGTGATGATGCAGTGATGATGCTGTGATGATGCTGTGATGATGCAGTGATGATGCTGTGATGATGCATTGATGATGCTGTGATGATGCAGTGATGATGCAGTGATGATGGTGTGATGATGCAGTGATGATGCTGTGATGATGCAGTGATGATGCAGTGATGATGCAGTGATGATGCTGTGATGATGCTGTGAAGACGTTCTGATGATGCTGTGATGCTGCAGTGATGATGCTGTGATGATGCTGTGATGATGCAGTGATGATGCTGTGATGATGCAGTGAGGATGCTGTGATGCTGCAGTGATGATGCTGTGATGATGCAGTGATGATGCTGTGATGATGAAGTGATGATGCAGTGATGATGTTGTTATGACACAGTGATGATGCTGTGATGATGCTGTGATGATGCAGTGATGATGCAGTGATGCAGTGATGATGGTGTGATGCTGCAGTGATGATGCAGTGATGATGCAGTGATGATGCTGTGATGATGCAGTGATGATGCTGTGATGATGCTGTGATGATGAAGTGATGATGCAGTGATGATGCTGTGATGATGCTTTGATGATGCAAGTATTATGCAGTGATGACACTGTGATGATGCTGTGACGATGCAGTGATGATGCAGTGATGATGCGGTGATGATGTAGTGATGATGCTGTGATGATACTGTGATGATGCAGTGATGATGCTGTGATGATGCTGTGATGATGCAATGATGATGGTGTGATGATGCAGTGATGATGCAGTGATGATGCTGTGATGATGCTGTGATGATGCAGTGATGATGGTGTGATGATGCAGTGATGATGCAGTGATGATGCTGTAATGATACTGTGATGATGTAGTGATGATGCTGTGATGACACTGTGATGATGCAGTGATGATGCTGTGATGATGCAGTGATGATGCTGTGATGATGAAGTGATGATGCAGTGATGATGCTGTTATGACACAGTGATGATGCAGTGATGATGCAGTGATGATGCAGTGATGATGGTGTGATGATGCAGTGAGTATGCAGTGATGATGCTGTGACGATGCAGTGATGATGCTGTGATGATGCAGTGATGATGCAGTGATGATGCTGTGATGATGCAGTGATGATGCTGTTATGACACTGTGATGATGCAGTGATGATGCAGTAATGATGCTGTGAAGACGTTCTGATGATGCTGTGATGCTGCAGTGATGATGCTGTGATGATGCTGTGATGATGGTGTGATGATGCAGTGATGATGCAGTTATGATGGTGTGATGATGCAGTGATGATGCTGTGATGATGCAGTGATGATGCAATGATGATGGTGTGATGATGCAGTGATGATGCAGTGATGACACAGTGATGATGCAGTGATGATGCTGTGATGACACAGTGATGATGCAGTGATGATGCTGTGATGATGCAGTGATGATGAAGTGATGATGCTGTGATGACACAGTGATGATGCAGTGATGATGCAGTGATGATGCAGTGATGATGGTGTGATGATGCAGTGATGATGCTGTGATGATGCAGTGATGATGCAGTGATGATGTTATGATGATGCTGTGATGATGCAGTGATGATGCTGTTATGATGCAGTGATGATGGTGTGACGATGCAGTGAGGATGCTGTGATGATGCAGTGATGAGGCAGTGATGATGCTGTGAAGACGTTCTGATGATGCTGTGATGCTGCAGTGATGCTGCAGTGATGATGCTGTGATGATGGTGTGATGATGCAGTGATGATGGTGTGATGATGCAGTGATGATGCTGTGATGATGCAGTGATGATGCAGTGATGATGGTGTGATGATGCTTTGATGATGCAGTGATGATGCAGTGATGACACAGTGATGATGCAGTGATGATGCTGTGATGACACAGTGATGATGCAGTGATGATGCTGTGATGATTCTGTGATGATGCAGTGATGATGAAGTGATGATGCTGTGATGACACAGTGATGACGCAGTGATGATGCAGTGATGATGCTGTGATGATGCAGTGATGATGCTGTGATGAAGCAGTAATGATGCAGTGATGATGCAGTGATGATGTTGTGATGATGCTGTGATGATGCAGTGATTATGGTGTGATGATGGTGTGATGATGCAGTGATTATGGTGTGATGATGCAGTGATGATGCTGTGATGATGCAGTGATGATGCTGTGATGATACAGTGATGATGTAATGATGATGCTGTGATAATGCTGTGATGATGCAGTGATGATGCTGTAATGATGCTGTGATGATGCAGTGATTATGGTGTTATGATGCAGTGATGATGCAGTGATGATGCAGTTATGATGGTGTGATGATGCAGTGATGATGCTGTGATGATGCAGTGATGATGCAATGATGATGGTGTGATGATGCAGTGATGATGCAGTGATGATGCAGTGATGACACAGTGATGATGCAGTGATGATGCAGTGATGATGCTGTGATGATGCAGTGAGGATTCTGTGATGATGCTGTGATGACACAGTGATGATGCAGTGATGATGCAGTGATGATGCAGTGATGATGGTGTGATGATGCAGTGATGATGCTGTGATGATGCAGTGATGATGTAGTGATGATGTTATGATGATGCTGTGATGATGCAGTGATGATGGTGTGATGATGCAATGATGATGCTCTGATGATGCTGTGATGATGCTGTGATGATACTGTGATGATGCAATGATGATGCAGTGATGATGAAGTGATGATGCAGTGATGATGCTGTTATGACACAGTGATGATGCTGTGATGATGCAGTGATGATGCTGTGATGATGCTGTGATGATGGTGTGATGATGCAGTGATGATGGTGTGATGATGCTGTGATGATGCTGTGATGATGGTGTGATGATGCTGTGATGATGCTGTGATGATACTGTGATGATGCAGTGATGATGCAGTGATGATGGTGTGATGCTGCAGTGATGATGCTGTGATGATGCAGTGATGATGCTGTGATGATGCTGTGATGATGAAGTGATGATGCAGTGATGATGTTGTTATGACACAGTGATGATGCAGTGATGATGCTGTGATGATGCAGTGATGATGCAGTGATGATGCTGTGATGATGCTGTTTAGACAAAGTGATGATGCAATGATGATGCAGTGATGATGCAGTGATGATGCTTTGATGACGCTGTGATGATGCTGTGATGATGCAGTGAGGATGCAGTGATGATGCAGTGATGATGCAGTGATGATGCTGTTATGATGCAGTGATGATGGTGTGACGATGCAGTGAGGATGCTGTGATGATGCAGTGATGAGGCAGTGATGATGCTGTGAAGACGTTCTGATGATGCTGTGATGCTGCAGTGATGATGCAGTGATGATGCTGTGATGATGGTGTGATGATGCAGTGATGATGCAGTGATGATGGTGTGATGATGCAGTGATGATGCTGTGATGATGCAGTGATGATGCAGTGAAGATGGTGTGATGATGCTTTGATGATGCAGTGATGATGCAGTGATGACACAGTGATGATGCAGTGATGATGCTGTGATGATTCTGTGATGATGCAGTGATGATGAAGTGATGATGCTGTGATGACACAGTGATGACGCAGTGATGATGCAGTGATGATGCAGTGATGATACTGTGATGATGCAGTGATGATGCTGTGATGATGCAGTGATGATGCAGTGATGATGTTATGATGATGCTGTGATGATGTAGTGATGATGGTGTGATGATGGTGTGATGATGCAGTGATGATGCTCTGATGATGCAGTGATGATGCAGTGATGATGCTGTGATGATGAAGTGATGATGCTGTGATGACTCAGTGATGACGCAGTGATGATGCAGTGTTAATGCAGTGATGATGCAGTGATGATGCTGTGATGATGCTGTGATGATGCAGTGATGATTGTGTGATGATGGTGTGATGATGCAGTCATGATGGTGTGATGATGGTGTGATGACGCAGTGATGATGCTCTGATGATGCAGTGATGATGCTGTTATGACACAGTGATGATGCTGTGATGATGCAGTGATGATGCTGTGATGATGCTGTGATGATGGTGTGATGATGCAGTGATGATGCTGTGATGATGCATTGATGATGCTGTGATGATGCAGTGATGATGCAGTGATGATGGTGTGATGATGCAGTGATGATGCTGTGATGATGCAGTGATGATGCAGTGATGATGCAGTGATGATGCTGTGATGATGCTGTGAAGACGTTCTGATGATGCTGTGATGCTGCAGTGATGATGCTGTGATGATGCTGTGATGATGCAGTGATGATGCTGTGATGATGCAGTGAGGATGCTGTGATGCTGCAGTGATGATGCTGTGATGATGCAGTGATGATGCTGTGATGATGAAGTGATGATGCAGTGATGATGTTGTTATGACACAGTGATGATGCTGTGATGATGCTGTGATGATGCAGTGATGATGCAGTGATGCAGTGATGATGGTGTGATGCTGCAGTGATGATGCAGTGATGATGCAGTGATGATGCTGTGATGATGCAGTGATGATGCTGTGATGATGCTGTGATGATGAAGTGATGATGCAGTGATGATGCTGTGATGATGCTTTGATGATGCAAGGATTATGCAGTGATGACACTGTGATGATGCTGTGACGATGCAGTGTTGATGCAGTGATGATGCGGTGATGATGTAGTGATGATGCTGTGATGATACTGTGATGATGCAGTGATGATGCTGTGATGATGCTGTGATGATGCAATGATGATGGTGTGATGATGCAGTGATGATGCAGTGATGATGCTGTGATGATGCTGTGATGATGCAGTGATGATGGTGTGATGATGCAGTGATGATGCAGTGATGATGCTGTAATGATACTGTGATGATGTAGTGATGATGCTGTGATGACACTGTGATGATGCAGTGATGATGCTGTGATGATGCAGTGATGATGCTGTGATGATGAAGTGATGATGCAGTGATGATGCTGTTATGACACAGTGATGATGCAGTGATGATGCAGTGATGATGCAGTGATGATGCAGTGATGATGGTGTGATGATGCAGTGAGTATGCAGTGATGATGCTGTGACGATGCAGTGATGATGCTGTGATGATGCAGTGATGATGCAGTGATGATGCTGTGATGATGCAGTGATGATGCTGTTATGACACTGTGATGATGCAGTGATGATGCAGTAATGATGCTGTGAAGACGTTCTGATGATGCTGTGATGCTGCAGTTATGATGCTGTGATGATGCTGTGATGATGGTGTGATGATGCAGTGATGAGGCAGTTATGATGGTGTGATGATGCAGTGATGATGCTGTGATGATGCAGTGATGATGCAATGATGATGGTGTGATGATGCAGTGATGATGCAGTGATGACACAGTGATGATGCAGTGATGATGCTGTGATGACACAGTGATGATGCAGTGATGATGCTGTGATGATGCAGTGATGATGAAGTGATGATGCTGTGATGACACAGTGATGATGCAGTGATGATGCAGTGATGATGCAGTGATGATGGTGTGATGATGCAGTGATGATGCTGTGATGATGCAGTGATGATGCAGTGATGATGTTATGATGATGCTGTGATGATGCAGTGATGATGGTGTGATGATGGTGTGATGATGCAGTGATGATGGTGTGATGATGCAGTGATGATGCTGTGATGATACTGTGATGATGCAGTGATGATGCTGTGATGATGCTGTGATGATGCAGTGATGATGCAGTGATGATGAAGTGATGATGCAGTGATGATGCTGTTATGACACAGTGTTGATGCTGTGATGATGCAGTGATGATGCTGTGATGATGCTGTGATGATGGTGTGATGATGCAGTGATGATGGTGTGATGATGCTGTGATGATGCTGTGATGATGCTGTGATGACACAGTGATGATGCAGTGATGATGCTGTGATGACACAGTGATGATGCAGTGATGATGCAGTGATGATGCTGTGATGATGCAGTGAGGATTCTGTGATGATGCTGTGATGACACAGTGATGATGCAGTGATGATGCAGTGATGATGCAGTGATGATGGTGTGATGATGCAGTGATGATGCTGTGATGATGCAGTGATGATGTAGTGATGATGTTATGATGATGCTGTGATGATGCAGTGATGATGGTGTGATGATGGTGTGATGATGCAATGATGATGCTCTGATGATGCTGTGATGATGCTGTGATGATACTGTGATGATGCAGTGATGATGCTGTGATGATGCTGTGATGATGCAGTGATGATGCAGTGATGATGAAGTGATGATGCAGTGATGATGCTGTTATGACACAGTGATGATGCTGTGATGATGCAGTGATGATGCTGTGATGATGCTGTGATGATGGTGTGATGATGCAGTGATGATGGTGTGATGATGCAGTGATGATGCTGTGATGATGGTGTGATGATGCTGTGATGATGCTGTGACGATACTGTGATGTTGCAGTGATGATGCAGTGATGATGGTGTGATGCTGCAGTGATGATGCTGTGATGATGCAGTGATGATGCTGTGATGATGAAGTGATGATGCAGTGATGATGTTGTTATGACACAGTGATGATGCAGTGATGATGCTGTGATGATGCAGTGATGATGCAGTGATGATGCTGTGATGATGCTGTTATGACAAAGTGATGATGCAGTGATGATGCAGTGATGATGCAGTGATGATGCTTTGATGACGCTGTGATGATGCTGTGATGATGCAGTGAGGATGCAGTGATGATGCAGTGATGATGCAGTGATGATGCTGTTATGATGCAGTGATGATGGTGTGACGATGCAGTGAGGATGCTGTGATGATGCAGTGATGAGGCAGTGATGATGCTGTGAAGACGTTCTGATGATGCTGTGATGCTGCAGTGATGCTGCAGTGATGATGCAGTGATGATGGTGTGATGATGCAGTGATGATGCAGTGACGATGGTGTGATGATGCAGTGATGATGCTGTGATGATGCAGTGATGATGCAGTGATGATGGTGTGATGATGCTTTGATGATGCAGTGATGATGCAGTGATGACACAGTGATGATGCAGTGATGATGCTGTGATGACACAGTGATGATGCAGTGATGATGCTGTGATGATTCTGTGATGATGCAGTGATGATGAAGTGATGATGCTGTGATGACACAGTGATGACGCAGTGATGATGCAGTGATGATGCTGTGATGATGCAGTGATGATGCTGTGATGAAGCAGTAATGATGCAGTGATGATGCAGTGATGATGTTGTGATGATGCTGTGATGATGCAGTGATTATGGTGTGATGATGGTGTGATGATGCAGTGATTATGGTGTGATGATGCAGTGATGATGCAGTGATGATGCTGTGATGATGCTGTGATGATGCTGTGATGACGCTGTGATGATGCAGTGATGATGCAGTGATGATGCTGTGATGATGCTGTGATGATGCAATGATGATGGTGTGATGATGCAGTGATGATGCAGTGATGATGCTGTGATGATGCAGTGATGATGCAGTGATGCTGTGATGATGCTGTGATGATGCAGTGATGATGGTGTGATGATGCAGTGATGATGATGTGATGATGCTGTGATGATGCAGTGATGATGCAGTGATGATGCAGTTATGATGGTGTGATGATGCAGTGATGATGCTGTGATGATACAGTGATGATGTAATGATGATGCTGTGATAATGCTGTGATGATGCAGTGATGATGCTGTAATGATGCTGTGATGATGCTGTGATGATGGTGTGATGATGCAGTGATGATGCAGTGATGATGCTGTGATGATACAGTGATGATGTAATGATGATGCTGTGATGATGCAGTGATGATGGTGTGATGCTGCAGTGATGATGCAGTGATGATGCTGTGATGCTGCAGTGATGATGCAGTGATGATGCAGTGATGATGCAGTGATGATGGTGTGATGCTGCAGTGATGATGCTGTGATGATGCAGTGATGATGCTGTGATGATGCTGTGATGATGCAGTGATGATGCAGTGATGATGAAGTGATGATGCAGTGATGATGCTGTTATGACACAGTGATGATACTGTGATGATGCAGTGATGATGTTGTGATGATGCTGTGATGATGGTGTGATGATGCAATGATGATGGTGTGATGATGCATTGATGATGCTGTGATGATGCAGTGATGATGCAGTGATGATGGTGTGATGATGCATTGATGATGCTGTGATGATGCTCTGATGCTGTAGTGATGATGCTGTGATGATGCTGTGATGATGCAGTGATGATGCTGTGATGATGCAGTGATGATAGTGTGATGCTGCAGTGATGATGCTGTGATGATGCAATGATGATGCTGTGATGATGCTGTGATGATGAAGTGATGATGTAGTGATGATGTTGTTATGACACAGTGATGATGCAGTCATGATGGTGTGATGCTGCAGTGATGATGCAGTGATGATGCTGTGATGATGGTGTGATGCTGCAGTGATGATGCAGTGATGATGCTGTGATGATGCAGTGATGATGCTGTGATGATGCTGTGATGATGAAGTGATGATGCAGTGATGATGCTGTGATGATGCTGTGATGATGCAGTGATGATGCTTTGATGACGCTGTGATGATGCAGATGATGCAGTGATGATGGTGTGATGATGCAGTGAGGATGCTGTGATGATGCAGTGATGATGCTGTGATGCTGCAGTGATGATGCTGTGATGATGCTGTGATGATGGTGTGATGATGCTGTGATGATACTGTGATGATGCAGTGATGATGCTTTGATGATGCTGTGATGATGCAGTGATGATGCAGTGATGATGGTGTGATTATGCAGTGAGGATGCTGTGATGATGCAGTGATGATGCAGTGATGATGATGTGTTGATGTAGTGTTGACGCTGCGATGTTGATGTTGTGATAATGCAGTGGTGATGGTGTGATGATGCTGTGATGATACTGTGATGATGCAGTGATGATGCTTTGATGACGCTGTGATGATGCTGTGATGATGCAGTGATGATGCAGTGATGATGGTGGGATGATGCAGTGAGGATGCTGTGATGATGTAGTGATGATGCAGTGATGATGCTGTGATGACACTGTGGTGATTTTGTGATGATTTTGTGATGATGCAGTGATGATACTGTGATGATGCAATGATGATGCTTTGATGACCGTGTGTTGATGGTGTGATGATGCTTTGATGATGCAGTGATTATGCAGTGATGACACTGTGATGATGCTGTGACGATGCAGTGATGATGCAGTGATGATGCGGTGATGATGTAGTGATGATGCTGTGATGATACTGTGATGATGCAGTGATGATGCTGTGATGATGCTGTGATGATGCAATGATGATTGTGTGATGATGCAGTGATGATGCAGTGATGATGCAGTGATGATGCTGTGATGATGCAGTGATGATAGTGTGATGATGCAGTGATGATGCAGTGATGATGCTGTAATGATACTGTGATGATGCAGTGATGATGTAGTGACGATGTTATGATGATGCTGTGATGATGCAGTGATGATGGTGTGATGATGGTGTGATGATGCAATGATGATGCTCTGATGATGCTGTGATGATGCTGTGATGATACTGTGATGATGCAGTGATGATGCTGTGATGATGCTGTGATGATGCAGTGATGATGCAGTGATGATGAAGTGATGATGCAGTGATGATGCTGTTATGACACAGTGATGATGCTGTGATGATGCAGTGATGATGCTGTGATGATGCTGTGATGATGGTGTGATGATGCAGTGATGATGGTGTGATGATGCAGTGATGATGCTGTGATGATGGTGTGATGATGCTGTGATGATGCTGTGACGATACTGTGATGATGCAGTGATGATGCAGTGATGATGGTGTGATGCTGCAGTGATGATGCTGTGATGATGCAGTGATGATGCTGTGATGATG
This sequence comes from Somateria mollissima, assembly GCA_951411735.1. Classification (NCBI taxonomy): domain Eukaryota; kingdom Metazoa; phylum Chordata; class Aves; order Anseriformes; family Anatidae; genus Somateria; species Somateria mollissima. Next base: position 360,093 of record CATOCB010000086.1, on the reverse strand, counting down.
AAGTGATGATGCAGTGATGATGTTGTTATGACACAGTGATGATGCAGTGATGATGCTGTGATGATGCAGTGATGATGCAGTGATGATGCTGTGATGATGCTGTTATGACAAAGTGATGATGCAGTGATGATGCAGTGATGATGCAGTGATGATGCTTTGATGACGCTGTGATGATGCTGTGATGATGCAGTGAGGATGCAGTGATGATGCAGTGATGATGCAGTGATGATGCTGTTATGATGCAGTGATGATGGTGTGACGATGCAGTGAGGATGCTGTGATGATGCAGTGATGAGGCAGTGATGATGCTGTGAAGACGTTCTGATGATGCTGTGATGCTGCAGTGATGCTGCAGTGATGATGCAGTGATGATGGTGTGATGATGCAGTGATGATGCTGTGATGATGCAGTGATGATGCAGTGATGATGGTGTGATGATGCTTTGATGATGCAGTGATGATGCAGTGATGACACAGTGATGATGCAGTGATGATGCTGTGATGACACAGTGATGATGCAGTGATGATGCTGTGATGATTCTGTGATGATGCAGTGATGATGAAGTGATGATGCTGTGATGACACAGTGATGACGCAGTGATGATGCAGTGATGATGCTGTGATGATGCAGTGATGATGCTGTGATGAAGCAGTAATGATGCAGTGATGATGCAGTGATGATGTTGTGATGATGCTGTGATGATGCAGTGATTATGGTGTGATGATGGTGTGATGATGCAGTGATTATGGTGTGATGATGCAGTGATGATGCAGTGATGATACAGTGATGATGTAATGATGATGCTGTGATAATGCTGTGATGATGCAGTGATGATGCTGTAATGATGCTGTGATGATGCTGTGATGATGGTGTGATGATGCAGTGATGATGCAGTGATGATGCTGTGATGATACAGTGATGATGTAATGATGATGCTGTGATGATGCAGTGATGATGGTGTGATGCTGCAGTGATGATGCAGTGATGATGCTGTGATGCTGCAGTGATGATGCAGTGATGATGCAGTGATGATGCAGTGATGATGGTGTGATGCTGCAGTGATGATGCTGTGATGATGCAGTGATGATGCTGTGATGATGCTGTGATGATGCAGTGATGATGCAGTGATGATGAAGTGATGATGCAGTGATGATGCTGTTATGACACAGTGATGATACTGTGATGATGCAGTGATGATGTTGTGATGATGCTGTGATGATGGTGTGATGATGCAATGATGATGGTGTGATGATGCATTGATGATGCTGTGATGATGCAGTGATGATGCAGTGATGATGGTGTGATGATGCAGTGATGATGCAGTGATGATGCTGTGAAGACGTTCTGATGATGCTCTGATGCTGTAGTGATGATGCTGTGATGATGCTGTGATGATGCAGTGATGATGCTGTGATGATGCAGTGATGATAGTGTGATGCTGCAGTGATGATGCTGTGATGATGCAATGATGATGCTGTGATGATGCTGTGATGATGAAGTGATGATGCTTTGATGACGCTGTGATGATGCTGTGATGATGCAGTGATGATGCTTTGATGACGCTGTGATGATGCAGATGATGCAGTGATGATGGTGTGATGATGCAGTGAGGATGCTGTGATGATGCAGTGATGATGCTGTGATGCTGCAGTGATGATGCTGTGATGATGCTGTGATGATGGTGTGATGATGCAGTGATGATGGTGTGATGATGCAGTGATGATGCTGTGATGATGCAGTGATGATGCAGTGATGATGGTGTGATGATGCTTTGATGATGCAGTGATGATGCAGTGATGACACAGTGATGATGCAGTGATGATGCTGTGATGACACAGTGATGATGCAGTGATGATGCTGTGATGATTCTGTGATGATGCAGTGATGATGAAGTGATGATGCTGTGATGACACAGTGATGACGCAGTGATGATGCAGTGATGATGCTGTGATGATGCAGTGATGATGCTGTGATGAAGCAGTAATGATGCAGTGATGATGCAGTGATGATGTTGTGATGATGCTGTGATGATGCAGTGATTATGGTGTGATGATGGTGTGATGATGCAGTGATTATGGTGTGATGATGCAGTGATGATGCTGTGATGATGCAGTGATGATGCTGTGATGATACAGTGATGATGTAATGATGATGCTGTGATAATGCTGTGATGATGCAGTGATGATGCTGTAATGATGCTGTGATGATGCAGTGATTATGGTGTTATGATGCAGTGATGATGCAGTGATGATGCAGTTATGATGGTGTGATGATGCAGTGATGATGCTGTGATGATGCAGTGATGATGCAATGATGATGGTGTGATGATGCAGTGATGATGCAGTGATGATGCAGTGATGACACAGTGATGATGCAGTGATGATGCAGTGATGATGCTGTGATGATGCAGTGAGGATTCTGTGATGATGCTGTGATGACACAGTGATGATGCAGTGATGATGCAGTGATGATGCAGTGATGATGGTGTGATGATGCAGTGATGATGCTGTGATGATGCAGTGATGATGGTGTGATGATGCAATGATGATGCTCTGATGATGCTGTGATGATGCTGTGATGATACTGTGATGATGCAATGATGATGCAGTGATGATGAAGTGATGATGCAGTGATGATGCTGTTATGACACAGTGATGATGCTGTGATGATGCACTGATGATGCTGTGATGATGCTGTGATGATGGTGTGATGATGCAGTGATGATGGTGTGATGATGCTGTGATGATGCTGTGATGATGGTGTGATGATGCTGTGATGATGCTGTGATGATACTGTGATGATGCAGTGATGATGCAGTGATGATGGTGTGATGCTGCAGTGATGATGCTGTGATGATGCAGTGATGATGCTGTGATGATGCTGTGATGATGAAGTGATGATGCAGTGATGATGTTGTTATGACACAGTGATGATGCAGTGATGATGCTGTGATGATGCTGTGATGATGCAGTGATGATGCTGTGATGATGCTGTTTAGACAAAGTGATGATGCAATGATGATGCAGTGATGATGCAGTGATGATGCTTTGATGACGCTGTGATGATGCTGTGATGATGCAGTGAGGATGCAGTGAGGATGCAGTGATGATGCAGTGATGATGCTGTTATGATGCAGTGATGATGGTGTGACGATGCAGTGAGGATGCTGTGATGATGCAGTGATGAGGCAGTGATGATGCTGTGAAGACGTTCTGATGATGCTGTGATGCTGCAGTGATGATGCAGTGATGATGCTGTGATGATGGTGTGATGATGCAGTGATGATGCAGTGATGATGGTGTGATGATGCAGTGATGATGCTGTGATGATGCAGTGATGATGCAGTGAAGATGGTGTGATGATGCTTTGATGATGCAGTGATGATGCAGTGATGACACAGTGATGATGCAGTGATGATGCTGTGATGATTCTGTGATGATGCAGTGATGATGAAGTGATGATGCTGTGATGACACAGTGATGACGCAGTGATGATGCAGTGATGATGCAGTGATGATACTGTGATGATGCAGTGATGATGCTGTGATGATGCAGTGATGATGCAGTGATGATGTTATGATGATGCTGTGATGATGTAGTGATGATGGTGTGATGATGGTGTGATGATGCAGTGATGATGCTCTGATGATGCAGTGATGATGCAGTGATGATGCTGTGATGATGAAGTGATGATGCTGTGATGACACAGTGATGACGCAGTGATGATGCAGTGTTAATGCAGTGATGATGCAGTGATGATGCTGTGATGATGCTGTGATGATGCAGTGATGATTGTGTGATGATGGTGTGATGATGCAGTGATGATGGTGTGATGATGGTGTGATGATGCAGTGATGATGCTCTGATGATGCAGTGATGATGCTGTTATGACACAGTGATGATGCTGTGATGATGCAGTGATGATGCTGTGATGATGCTGTGATGATGGTGTGATGATGCAGTGATGATGCTGTGATGATGCATTGATGATGCTGTGATGATGCAGTGATGATGCAGTGATGATGGTGTGATGATGCAGTGATGATGCTGTGATGATGCAGTGATGATGCAGTGATGATGCAGTGATGATGCTGTGATGATGCTGTGAAGACGTTCTGATGATGCTGTGATGCTGCAGTGATGATGCTGTGATGATGCTGTGATGATGCAGTGATGATGCTGTGATGATGCAGTGAGGATGCTGTGATGCTGCAGTGATGATGCTGTGATGATGCAGTGATGATGCTGTGATGATGAAGTGATGATGCAGTGATGATGTTGTTATGACACAGTGATGATGCTGTGATGATGCTGTGATGATGCAGTGATGATGCAGTGATGCAGTGATGATGGTGTGATGCTGCAGTGATGATGCAGTGATGATGCAGTGATGATGCTGTGATGATGCAGTGATGATGCTGTGATGATGCTGTGATGATGAAGTGATGATGCAGTGATGATGCTGTGATGATGCTTTGATGATGCAAGGATTATGCAGTGATGACACTGTGATGATGCTGTGACGATGCAGTGATGATGCAGTGATGATGCGGTGATGATGTAGTGATGATGCTGTGATGATACTGTGATGATGCAGTGATGATGCTGTGATGATGCTGTGATGATGCAATGATGATGGTGTGATGATGCAGTGATGATGCAGTGATGATGCTGTGATGATGCTGTGATGATGCAGTGATGATGGTGTGATGATGCAGTGATGATGCTGTAATGATACTGTGATGATGTAGTGATGATGCTGTGATGACACTGTGATGATGCAGTGATGATGCTGTGATGATGCAGTGATGATGCTGTGATGATGAAGTGATGATGCAGTGATGATGCTGTTATGACACAGTGATGATGCAGTGATGATGCAGTGATGATGCAGTGATGATGGTGTGATGATGCAGTGAGTATGCAGTGATGATGCTGTGACGATGCAGTGATGATGCTGTGATGATGCAGTGATGATGCAGTGATGATGCTGTGATGATGCAGTGATGATGCTGTTATGACACTGTGATGATGCAGTGATGATGCAGTAATGATGCTGTGAAGACGTTCTGATGATGCTGTGATGCTGCAGTGATGATGCTGTGATGATGCTGTGATGATGGTGTGATGATGCAGTGATGATGCAGTTATGATGGTGTGATGATGCAGTGATGATGCTGTGATGATGCAGTGATGATGCAATGATGATGGTGTGATGATGCAGTGATGATGCAGTGATGACACAGTGATGATGCAGTGATGATGCTGTGATGACACAGTGATGATGCAGTGATGATGCTGTGATGATGCAGTGATGATGAAGTGATGATGCTGTGATGACACAGTGATGATGCAGTGATGATGCAGTGATGATGCAGTGATGATGGTGTGATGATGCAGTGATGATGCTGTGATGATGCAGTGATGATGCAGTGATGATGTTATGATGATGCTGTGATGATGCAGTGATGATGCTGTTATGATGCAGTGATGATGGTGTGACGATGCAGTGAGGATGCTGTGATGATGCAGTGATGAGGCAGTGATGATGCTGTGAAGACGTTCTGATGATGCTGTGATGCTGCAGTGATGATGCTGTGATGATGGTGTGATGATGCAGTGATGATGCTGTTATGATGCAGTGATGATGGTGTGACGATGCAGTGAGGATGCTGTGATGATGCAGTGATGAGGCAGTGATGATGCTGTGAAGACGTTCTGATGATGCTGTGATGATGCAGTGATGATGCTGTGATGATGGTGTGATGATGCAGTGATGATGGTGTGATGATGCAGTGATGATGCTGTGATGATGCAGTGATGATGCAGTGATGATGGTGTGATGATGCTTTGATGATGCAGTGATGATGCAGTGATGACACAGTGATGATGCAGTGATGATGCTGTGATGACACAGTGATGATGCAGTGATGATGCTGTGATGATTCTGTGATGATGCAGTGATGATGAAGTGATGATGCTGTGATGACACAGTGATGACGCAGTGATGATGCAGTGATGATGCTGTGATGATGCAGTGATGATGCTGTGATGAAGCAGTAATGATGCAGTGATGATGCAGTGATGATGTTGTGATGATGCTGTGATGATGCAGTGATTATGGTGTGATGATGGTGTGATGATGCAGTGATTATGGTGTGATGATGCAGTGATGATGCTGTGATGATGCAGTGATGATGCTGTGATGATACAGTGATGATGTAATGATGATGCTGTGATAATGCTGTGATGATGCAGTGATGATGCTGTAATGATGCAGTGATGATGCAGTGATTATGGTGTTATGATGCAGTGATGATGCAGTGATGATGCAGTTATGATGGTGTGATGATGCAGTGATGATGCTGTGATGATGCAGTGATGATGCAATGATGATGGTGTGATGATGCAGTGATGATGCAGTGATGATGCAGTGATGACACAGTGATGATGCAGTGATGATGCAGTGATGATGCTGTGATGATGCAGTGAGGATTCTGTGATGATGCTGTGATGACACAGTGATGATGCAGTGATGATGCAGTGATGATGCAGTGATGATGGTGTGATGATGCAGTGATGATGCTGTGATGATGCAGTGATGATGTAGTGATGATGTTATGATGATGCTGTGATGATGCAGTGATGATGGTGTGATGATGCAATGATGATGCTCTGATGATGCTGTGATGATGCTGTGATGATACTGTGATGATGCAATGATGATGCAGTGATGATGAAGTGATGATGCAGTGATGATGCTGTTATGACACAGTGATGATGCTGTGATGATGCAGTGATGATGCTGTGATGATGCTGTGATGATGGTGTGATGATGCAGTGATGATGGTGTGATGATGCTGTGATGATGCTGTGATGATGGTGTGATGATGCTGTGATGATGCTGTGATGATACTGTGATGATGCAGTGATGATGCAGTGATGATGGTGTGATGCTGCAGTGATGATGCTGTGATGATGCAGTGATGATGCTGTGATGATGCTGTGATGATGAAGTGATGATGCAGTGATGATGTTGTTATGACACAGTGATGATGCAGTGATGATGCTGTGATGATGCAGTGATGATGCAGTGATGATGCTGTGATGATGCTGTTTAGACAAAGTGATGATGCAATGATGATGCAGTGATGATGCAGTGATGATGCTTTGATGACGCTGTGATGATGCTGTGATGATGCAGTGAGGATGCAGTGATGATGCAGTGATGATGCAGTGATGATGCTGTTATGATGCAGTGATGATGGTGTGACGATGCAGTGAGGATGCTGTGATGATGCAGTGATGAGGCAGTGATGATGCTGTGAAGACGTTCTGATGATGCTGTGATGCTGCAGTGATGATGCAGTGATGATGCTGTGATGATGGTGTGATGATGCAGTGATGATGCAGTGATGATGGTGTGATGATGCAGTGATGATGCTGTGATGATGCAGTGATGATGCAGTGAAGATGGTGTGATGATGCTTTGATGATGCAGTGATGATGCAGTGATGACACAGTGATGATGCAGTGATGATGCTGTGATGATTCTGTGATGATGCAGTGATGATGAAGTGATGATGCTGTGATGACACAGTGATGACGCAGTGATGATGCAGTGATGATGCAGTGATGATACTGTGATGATGCAGTGATGATGCTGTGATGATGCAGTGATGATGCAGTGATGATGTTATGATGATGCTGTGATGATGTAGTGATGATGGTGTGATGATGGTGTGATGATGCAGTGATGATGCTCTGATGATGCAGTGATGATGCAGTGATGATGCTGTGATGATGAAGTGATGATGCTGTGATGACACAGTGATGACGCAGTGATGATGCAGTGTTAATGCAGTGATGATGCAGTGATGATGCTGTGATGATGGTGTGATGATGCAGTGATGATTGTGTGATGATGGTGTGATGATGCAGTCATGATGGTGTGATGATGGTGTGATGACGCAGTGATGATGCTCTGATGATGCAGTGATGATGCTGTTATGACACAGTGATGATGCTGTGATGATGCAGTGATGATGCTGTGATGATGCTGTGATGATGGTGTGATGATGCAGTGATGATGCTGTGATGATGCATTGATGATGCTGTGATGATGCAGTGATGATGCAGTGATGATGGTGTGATGATGCAGTGATGATGCTGTGATGATGCAGTGATGATGCAGTGATGATGCAGTGATGATGCTGTGATGATGCTGTGAAGACGTTCTGATGATGCTGTGATGCTGCAGTGATGATGCTGTGATGATGCTGTGATGATGCAGTGATGATGCTGTGATGATGCAGTGAGGATGCTGTGATGCTGCAGTGATGATGCTGTGATGATGCAGTGATGATGCTGTGATGATGAAGTGATGATGCAGTGATGATGTTGTTATGACACAGTGATGATGCTGTGATGATGCTGTGATGATGCAGTGATGATGCAGTGATGCAGTGATGATGGTGTGATGCTGCAGTGATGATGCTGTGATGATGCAGTGATGATGCTGTGATGATGCAGTGATGATGCTGTGATGATGCTGTGATGATGAAGTGATGATGCAGTGATGATGCTGTGATGATGCTTTGATGATGCAAGGATTATGCAGTGATGACACTGTGATGATGCTGTGACGATGCAGTGATGATGCAGTGATGATGCGGTGATGATGTAGTGATGATGCTGTGATGATACTGTGATGATGCAGTGATGATGCTGTGATGATGCTGTGATGATGCAATGATGATGGTGTGATGATGCAGTGATGATGCAGTGATGATGCAGTGATGATGCAATGATGATGGTGTGATGATGCAGTGATGATGCAGTGATGATGCTGTAATGATACTGTGATGATGTAGTGATGATGCTGTGATGACACTGTGATGATGCAGTGATGATGCTGTGATGATGCAGTGATGATGCTGTGATGATGAAGTGATGATGCAGTGATGATGCTGTTATGACACAGTGATGATGCAGTGATGATGCAGTGATGATGCAGTGATGATGCAGTGATGATGGTGTGATGATGCAGTGAGTATGCAGTGATGATGCTGTGACGATGCAGTGATGATGCTGTGATGATGCAGTGATGATGCAGTGATGATGCTGTGATGATGCAGTGATGATGCTGTTATGACACTGTGATGATGCAGTGATGATGCAGTAATGATGCTGTGAAGACGTTCTGATGATGCTGTGATGCTGCAGTGATGATGCTGTGATGATGCTGTGATGATGGTGTGATGATGCAGTGATGATGCAGTTATGATGGTGTGATGATGCAGTGATGATGCTGTGATGATGCAGTGATGATGCAATGATGATGGTGTGATGATGCAGTGATGATGCAGTGATGACACAGTGATGATGCAGTGATGATGCTGTGATGACACAGTGATGATGCAGTGATGATGCTGTGATGATGCAGTGATGATGAAGTGATGATGCTGTGATGACACAGTGATGATGCAGTGATGATGCAGTGATGATGCAGTGATGATGGTGTGATGATGCAGTGATGATGCTGTGATGATGCAGTGATGATGCAGTGATGATGTTATGATGATGCTGTGATGATGCAGTGATGATGGTGTGATGATGGTGTGATGATGCAGTGATGATGCTCTGATGATGCTGTGATGATGCTGTGATGATACTGTGATGATGCAGTGATGATGCTGTGATGATGCTGTGATGATGCAGTGATGATGCAGTGATGATGAAGTGATGATGCAGTGATGATGCTGTTATGACACAGTGTTGATGCTGTGATGATGCAGTGATGATGCTGTGATGATGCTGTGATGATGGTGTGATGATGCAGTGATGATGGTGTGATGATGCTGTGATGATGCTGTGATGATGCTGTGATGACACAGTGATGATGCAGTGATGATGCTGTGATGACACAGTGATGATGCAGTGATGATGCAGTGATGATGCTGTGATGATGCAGTGAGGATTCTGTGATGATGCTGTGATGACACAGTGATGATGCAGTGATGATGCAGTGATGATGCAGTGATGATGGTGTGATGATGCAGTGATGATGCTGTGATGATGCAGTGATGATGTAGTGATGATGTTATGATGATGCTGTGATGATGCAGTGATGATGGTGTGATGATGGTGTGATGATGCAATGATGATGCTCTGATGATGCTGTGATGATGCTGTGATGATACTGTGATGATGCAGTGATGATGCTGTGATGATGCTGTGATGATGCAGTGATGATGCAGTGATGATGAAGTGATGATGCAGTGATGATGCTGTTATGACACAGTGATGATGCTGTGATGATGCAGTGATGATGCTGTGATGATGCTGTGATGATGGTGTGATGATGCAGTGATGATGGTGTGATGATGCAGTGATGATGCTGTGATGATGGTGTGATGATGCTGTGATGATGCTGTGACGATACTGTGATGTTGCAGTGATGATGCAGTGATGATGGTGTGATGCTGCAGTGATGATGCTGTGATGATGCAGTGATGATGCTGTGATGATGAAGTGATGATGCAGTGATGATGTTGTTATGACACAGTGATGATGCAGTGATGATGCTGTGATGATGCAGTGATGATGCAGTGATGATGCTGTGATGATGCTGTTATGACAAAGTGATGATGCAGTGATGATGCAGTGATGATGCAGTGATGATGCTTTGATGACGCTGTGATGATGCTGTGATGATGCAGTGAGGATGCAGTGATGATGCAGTGATGATGCAGTGATGATGCTGTTATGATGCAGTGATGATGGTGTGACGATGCAGTGAGGATGCTGTGATGATGCAGTGATGAGGCAGTGATGATGCTGTGAAGACGTTCTGATGATGCTGTGATGCTGCAGTGATGCTGCAGTGATGATGCAGTGATGATGGTGTGATGATGCAGTGATGATGCAGTGATGATGGTGTGATGATGCAGTGATGATGCTGTGATGATGCAGTGATGATGCAGTGATGATGGTGTGATGATGCTTTGATGATGCAGTGATGATGCAGTGATGACACAGTGATGATGCAGTGATGATGCTGTGATGACACAGTGATGATGCAGTGATGATGCTGTGATGATTCTGTGATGATGCAGTGATGATGAAGTGATGATGCTGTGATGACACAGTGATGACGCAGTGATGATGCAGTGATGATGCTGTGATGATGCAGTGATGATGCTGTGATGAAGCAGTAATGATGCAGTGATGATGCAGTGATGATGTTGTGATGATGCTGTGATGATGCAGTGATTATGGTGTGATGATGGTGTGATGATGCAGTGATTATGGTGTGATGATGCAGTGATGATGCAGTGATGATGCTGTGATGATGCTGTGATGATGCTGTGATGACGCTGTGATGATGCAGTGATGATGCAGTGATGATGCTGTGATGATGCTGTGATGATGCAATGATGATGGTGTGATGATGCAGTGATGATGCAGTGATGATGCTGTGATGATGCAGTGATGATGCAGTGATGCTGTGATGATGCTGTGATGATGCAGTGATGATGGTGTGATGATGCAGTGATGATGATGTGATGATGCTGTGATGATGCAGTGATGATGCAGTGATGATGCAGTTATGATGGTGTGATGATGCAGTGATGATGCTGTGATGATACAGTGATGATGTAATGATGATGCTGTGATAATGCTGTGATGATGCAGTGATGATGCTGTAATGATGCTGTGATGATGCTGTGATGATGGTGTGATGATGCAGTGATGATGCAGTGATGATGCTGTGATGATACAGTGATGATGTAATGATGATGCTGTGATGATGCAGTGATGATGGTGTGATGCTGCAGTGATGATGCAGTGATGATGCTGTGATGCTGCAGTGATGATGCAGTGATGATGCAGTGATGATGCAGTGATGATGGTGTGATGCTGCAGTGATGATGCTGTGATGATGCAGTGATGATGCTGTGATGATGCTGTGATGATGCAGTGATGATGCAGTGATGATGAAGTGATGATGCAGTGATGATGCTGTTATGACACAGTGATGATACTGTGATGATGCAGTGATGATGTTGTGATGATGCTGTGATGATGGTGTGATGATGCAATGATGATGGTGTGATGATGCATTGATGATGCTGTGATGATGCAGTGATGATGCAGTGATGATGGTGTGATGATGCAGTGATGATGCAGTGATGATGCTGTGAAGACGTTCTGATGATGCTCTGATGCTGTAGTGATGATGCTGTGATGATGCTGTGATGATGCAGTGATGATGCTGTGATGATGCAGTGATGATAGTGTGATGCTGCAGTGATGATGCTGTGATGATGCAATGATGATGCTGTGATGATGCTGTGATGATGAAGTGATGATGTAGTGATGATGTTGTTATGACACAGTGATGATGCAGTCATGATGGTGTGATGCTGCAGTGATGATGCAGTGATGATGCTGTGATGATGGTGTGATGCTGCAGTGATGATGCAGTGATGATGCTGTGATGATGCAGTGATGATGCTGTGATGATGCTGTGATGATGAAGTGATGATGCAGTGATGATGCTGTGATGATGCTGTGATGATGCAGTGATGATGCTTTGATGACGCTGTGATGATGCAGATGATGCAGTGATGATGGTGTGATGATGCAGTGAGGATGCTGTGATGATGCAGTGATGATGCTGTGATGCTGCAGTGATGATGCTGTGATGATGCTGTGATGATGGTGTGATGATGCTGTGATGATACTGTGATGATGCAGTGATGATGCTTTGATGATGCTGTGATGATGCAGTGATGATGCAGTGATGATGGTGTGATTATGCAGTGAGGATGCTGTGATGATGCAGTGATGATGCAGTGATGATGATGTGTTGATGTAGTGTTGACGCTGCGATGTTGATGTTGTGATAATGCAGTGGTGATGGTGTGATGATGCTGTGATGATGCAGTGATGATGCTTTGATGACGCTGTGATGATGCTGTGATGATGCAGTGATGATGCAGTGATGATGGTGGGATGATGCAGTGAGGATGCTGTGATGATGTAGTGATGATGCAGTGATGATGCTGTGATGACACTGTGGTGATTTTGTGATGATTTTGTGATGATGCAGTGATGATACTGTGATGATGCAATGATGATGCTTTGATGACCGTGTGTTGATGGTGTGATGATGCTTTGATGATGCAGTGATTATGCAGTGATGACACTGTGATGATGCTGTGACGATGCAGTGATGATGCAGTGATGATGCGGTGATGATGTAGTGATGATGCTGTGATGATACTGTGATGATGCAGTGATGATGCTGTGATGATGCTGTGATGATGCAATGATGATTGTGTGATGATGCAGTGATGATGCAGTGATGATGCAGTGATGATGCTGTGATGATGCAGTGATGATAGTGTGATGATGCAGTGATGATGCAGTGATGATGCTGTAATGATACTGTGATGATGCAGTGATGATGTAGTGACGATGTTATGATGATGCTGTGATGATGCAGTGATGATGGTGTGATGATGGTGTGATGATGCAATGATGATGCTCTGATGATGCTGTGATGATGCTGTGATGATACTGTGATGATGCAGTGATGATGCTGTGATGATGCTGTGATGATGCAGTGATGATGCAGTGATGATGAAGTGATGATGCAGTGATGATGCTGTTATGACACAGTGATGATGCTGTGATGATGCAGTGATGATGCTGTGATGATGCTGTGATGATGGTGTGATGATGCAGTGATGATGGTGTGATGATGCAGTGATGATGCTGTGATGATGGTGTGATGATGCTGTGATGATGCTGTGACGATACTGTGATGATGCAGTGATGATGCAGTGATGATGGTGTGATGCTGCAGTGATGATGCTGTGATGATGCAGTGATGATGCTGTGATGATGAAGTGATGATGCAGTGATGATGTTGTTATGACACAGTGATGATGCAGTGATGATGCTGTGATGATGCAGTGATGATGCAGTGATGATGCTGTGATGATGCTGTTATGACAAAGTGATGATGCAGTGATGATGCAGTGATGATGCAGTGATGATGCAGTGATGATGCTGTTATGATGCAGTGATGATGGTGTGACGATGCAGTGAGAATGCTGTGATGATGCAGTGATGAGGCAGTGATGATGCTGTGAAGACGTTCTGATGATGCTGTGATGCTGCAGTGATGCTGCAGTGATGATGCAGTGATGATGGTGTGATGATGCAGTGATGATGCTGTGATGATGCAGTGATGATGCAGTGATGATGGTGTGATGATGCTTTGATGATGCAGTGATGATGCAGTGATGACACAGTGATGATGCAGTGATGATGCTGTGATGACACAGTGATGACGCAGTGATGATGCAGTGATGATGCTGTGATGATGCAGTGATGATGCTGTGATGAAGCAGTAATGATGCAGTGATGATGCAGTGATGATGTTGTGATGATGCTGTGATGATGCAGTGATTATGGTGTGATGATGGTGTGATGATGCAGTGATTATGGTGTGATGATGCAGTGATGATGCAGTGATGATGCTGTGATGATACAGTGATGATGTAATGATGATGCTGTGATAATGCTGTGATGATGCAGTGATGATGCTGTAATGATGCTGTGATGATGCTGTGATGATGGTGTGATGATGCAGTGATGATGCAGTGATGATGCTGTGATGATACAGTGATGATGTAATGATGATGCTGTGATGATGCAGTGATGATGGTGTGATGCTGCAGTGATGATGCAGTGATGATGCTGTGATGCTGCAGTGATGATGCAGTGATGATGCAGTGATGATGCAGTGATGATGGTGTGATGCTGCAGTGATGATGCTGTGATGATGCAGTGATGATGCTGTGATGATGCTGTGATGATGCAGTGATGATGCAGTGATGATGAAGTGATGATGCAGTGATGATGCTGTTATGACACAGTGATGATACTGTGATGATGCAGTGATGATGTTGTGATGATGCTGTGATGATGGTGTGATGATGCAATGATGATGGTGTGATGATGCATTGATGATGCTGTGATGATGCAGTGATGATGCAGTGATGATGGTGTGATGATGCAGTGATGATGCAGTGATGATGCTGTGAAGACGTTCTGATGATGCTCTGATGCTGTAGTGATGATGCTGTGATGATGCTGTGATGATGCAATGATGATGCTGTGATGATGCAGTGATGATAGTGTGATGCTGCAGTGATGATGCTGTGATGATGCAATGATGATGCTGTGATGATGCTGTGATGATGAAGTGATGATGCTTTGATGACGCTGTGATGATGCTGTGATGATGCAGTGATGATGCTTTGATGACGCTGTGATGATGCAGATGATGCAGTGATGATGGTGTGATGATGCAGTGAGGATGCTGTGATGATGCAGTGATGATGCTGTGATGCTGCAGTGATGATGCTGTGATGATGCTGTGATGATGGTGTGATGATGCTGTGATGATGCAGTGATGATGCTGTGATGATGCAGTGATGATGCTGTGATGATGCTGTGATGATGAAGTGATGATGCAGTGATGATGCTGTGATGATGCTGTGATGATGCAGTGATGATGCTTTGATGACGCTGTGATGATGCAGATGATTCAGTGATGATGGTGTGATGATGCAGTGAGGATGCTGTGATGATGCAGTGATGATGCTGTGATGCTGCAGTGATGATGCTGTGATGATGCTGTGATGATGGTGTGATGATGCTGTGATGATACTGTGATGATGCAGTGATGATGCTTTGATGATGCTGTGATGATGCAGTGATGATGCAGTGATGATGGTGTGATTATGCAGTGAGGATGCTGTGATGATGCAGTGATGATGCAGTGATGATGATGTGTTGATGTAGTGTTGACGCTGCGATGATGATGTTGTGATAATGCAGTGGTGATGGTGTGATGATGCTGTGATGATGCAGTGATGATGCTTTGATGACGCTGTGATGATGCTGTGATGATGCAGTGATGATGCAGTGATGATGGTGGGATGATGCAGTGAGGATGCTGTGATGATGTAGTGATGATGCAGTGATGATGCTGTGATGACACTGTGGTGATTTTGTGATGATGCAGTGATGATGCAGTGATGATACTGTGATGATGCAATGATGATGCTTTGATGATGCTGTGATGATGCTGTGATGATGCTTTGATGATGCAGTGATTATGCAGTGATGACACTGTGATGATGCTGTGACGATGCAGTGATGATGCAGTGATGATGCGGTGATGATGTAGTGATGATGCTGTGATGATACTGTGATGATGCAGTGATGATGCTGTGATGATGCTGTGATGATGCAATGATGATTGTGTGATGATGCAGTGATGATGCAGTGATGATGCAGTGATGATGCTGTGATGATGCTGTGATGATGCAGTGATGATAGTGTGATGATGCAGTGATGATGCAGTGATGATGCTGTAATGATACTGTGATGATGCAGTGATGATGCTGTGATGACACTGTGATGATGCAGTGATGATGCTGTGATGATGCAGTGATGATGCAGTGATGATGAAGTGATGATGCAGTGATGATGCTGTTATGACACAGTGATGATGCAGTGATGATGCAGTGATGATGGTGTGATGATGCAGTGAGTATGCAGTGAGTATGCAGTGATGATGCAGTGATTATGCTGTGACGATGCAGTGATGATGCTGTGATGATGCAGTGATGATGCAGTGATGATGCTGTGATGATGCAGTGATGATGCTGTTATGACACTGTGATGATGCAGTGATGATGCAGTGAGGATGCTGTGAAGACGTTCTGATGATGCTGTGATGCTGCAGTGATGATGCTGTGATGATGCAGTTATGATGGTGTGATGATGCAGTGATGATTCTGTGATGATGCAGTGATGATGCAATGATGATGCTGTGATGATGCAGTGATGATGCAGTGATGATGCTGTGATGACACAGTGATGATGCAGTGATGATGCTGTGATGACACAGTGATGATGCAGTGATGATGCTGTGGTGATGCAGTGATGATGAAGTGATGATGCTGTGATGACACAGTGATGACGCAGTGATGATGCAGTGATGATGCTGTGATGATGCAGTGATGATGCTGTGATTATGCAGTGATGATGCAGTGATGATGTTATGATGATGCTGCGATGATGCAGTGATGATGGTGTGATGACGCAGTGATGATGCTCTGATGATGCAATGATGATGCTGTGATGATACTGTGATGATGCAGTGATGATGCTGTGATGATGCTGTGATGATGCAGTGATGATGCAGTGATGATGGTGTGATGATGCTGTGATGATGCTGTTATGACAGTGATGATGCTGTGATGATGCAGTGATGATGCTGTGATGATGCTGTGATGATGGTGTGATGATGCAGTGATGATGGTGTTATGAAGCTGTGATGATGCTGTGATGATGCTGTGATGATGGTGTGATGATGCTGTGATGATGCTGTGATGATACTGTGATGATGCAGTGATGATGCAGTGATGATGGTGTGATGCTGCAGTGATGATGCTGTGATGATGCAGTGATGATGCTGTGATGATGCTGTGATGATGAAGTGATGATGCAGTGATGATGTTGTTATGACACAGTGATGATGCAGTGATGATGCTGTGATGATGCAGTGATGATGCAGTGATGATGCTGTGATGATGCTGTTATGAAAGAGTGATGATGCAGTGATGATGCAGTGATGATGCAGTGATGATGCTTTGATGACGCTGTGATGATGCTGTGATGATGCAGTGAGGATGCAGTGATGATGCAGTGATGATGCAGTGATGATGCTGTGATGATGCAGTGATGATGGTGTGACGATGCAGTGAGGATGCTGTGATGATGCAGTGATGAGGCAGTGATGATGCTGTGAAGACGTTCTGATGATGCTGTGATGCTGCAGTGATGATGCTGTGATGATGGTGTGATGATGCAGTGATGATGCAGTGATGATACTGTGATGATGCAGTGATGATGCTGTGATGATGCAGTGATGATGCAGTGATGATGGTGTGATGATGCTTTGATGATGCAGTGATGACGCAGTGATGATGCAGTGATGATGCAGTGATGATGCTGTGATGACACAGTGATGATGCAGTGATGATGCTGTGATGATGCTGTGATGATGCTGTGATGATGAAGTGATGATGCTGTGATAACACAGTGATGACGCAGTGATGATGCAGTGATGATGCTGTGATGATGCTGTGATGAAGCAGTAATGATGCAGTGATGATGCAGTGATGATGTTGTAATGATGCTGTGATGATGCAGTGATGATGGTGTGATGATGCAGTGATGATGCTGTGATGATACTGTGATGATGCAGTGATGATGCTGTGATAATGCTGTGATGATGCAGTGATGATGCTGTAATGATGCTGTGATGATGCAGTGATGATGCTGTGATGATGCAGTGATGATGCTGTGATGATGCAGTGATGATGCAGTGATGATGGTGTGATGCTGCAGTGATGATGCTGTGATGATGCAGTGATGATGGTGTGATGATGGTGTGATGATGCAGTGATGATGTTATGATGATGCAGTGATGATGCAGTGATGATGCTGTGATGATGCAGTGATGATGCTGTGATGATGCTGTGATGACACAGTGATGACGCAGTGATGATGCAGTGTTAATGCAGTGATGATGCAGTGATGACGCTGTGATGATGCTGTGATGATGCTGTGATGATGCAGTAATGATGCAGTGATGATGTTATGATGATGCTGTGATGATGCAGTGATGATGGTGTGATGATGCAGTGATGATGCTGTAATGATGCAGTGATGATGCAGTGAGGATGCTGTGATGATGCAGTGATGATGCTGTTATGACACTGTGATGATGCAGTGATGATGCAGTGATGATGCTGTGAAGACGTTCTGATGATGCTGTGATGCTGCAGTGATGATGCAGTGATAATGCTGTGATGATACTGTGATGATGCAGTGATGATGCTGTGATGATGCAGTGATGATGCAATGATGATGGTGTGATGATGCAGTGATGATGCAGTTATGACACAGTGATGATGCAGTGATGATGCTGTGATGACACAGTAATTATGCAGTGATGATGCAGTGATGATGCTGTGATGATGCAGTGATGACGCAGTGATGATGCAGTGATGATACTGTGATGATGCAGTGATGATGCTGTGATGATGCAGTGATGATGCAGTGATGATGCAGTGATGATGCTGTGATGATGCAGTGATGATGCAGTGATGATGTTATGATGATGCTGTGATGATGCAGTGATGATGGTGTGATGATGGTGTGATGATGCAGTGATGATGCTCTGATGATGCAGTGATGATGCTGTGATGATGCTGTGATGATGCAGTGATGATGAAGTGATGATGCTGTGATGACACAGTGATGACGCAGTGATGATGCAGTGTTAATGCAGTGATGATGCAGTGATGATGCTGTGATGATGCAATAATGATGCAGTGATGATGTTATGATGATGCTGTGATGATGCAGTGATGATGGTGTGATGATGGTGTGATGATGCAGTGATGATGCAGTGATGATGCTGTGATGATGCAGTGATGATGCAGTGATGATGAAGTGATGATGCAGTGATGATGCTGTTATGACACAGTGATGATGCTGTGATGATGCAGTGATGATGCTGTGATGATGCTGTGATGATGGTGTGATGATGCAGTGATGATGCTGTGATGATGCATTGATGATGCTGTGATGATGCAGTGATGATGCAGTGATGATGGTGTGATGATGCAGTGATGATGCTGTGATGATGCAGTGATGATGCAGTGATGATGCAGTGATGATGCTGTGATGATGCAGTGATGATGCAGTGATGATGGTGTGATGCTGCAGTGATGATGCTGTGATGATGCAGTGATGATGCTGAGATGATGCTGTGATGATGAAGTGATGATGCAGTGATGATGTTGTTATGACACAGTGATGATGCAGTGATGATGCTGTGATGATGCAGTGATGATGCAGTGATGATGCTGTGATGATGCTGTTATGACAAAGTGATGATGCAGTGATGATGCAGTGATGATGCAGTGATGATGCTTTGATGACGCTGTGATGATGCAGTGAGGATGCAGTGATGATGCAGTGATGATGCAGTGATGATGCTGTTATGATGCAGTGATGATGGTGTGACGATGCAGTGAGGATGCTGTGATGATGCAGTGATGAGGCAGTGATGATGCTGTGAAGACGTTCTGATGATGCTGTGATGCTGCAGTGATGATGCAGTGATGATGCTGTGATGATGGTGTGATGATGCAGTGATGATGCAGTGATGATGGTGTGATGATGCAGTGATGATGCTGTGATGATGCAGTGATGATGCAGTGATGATGGTGTGATGATGCTTTGATGATGCAGTGATGATGCAGTGATGACACAGTGATGATGCAGTGATGATGCTGTGATGACACAGTGATGATGCAGTGATGATGCTGTGATGATTCTGTGATGATGCAGTGATGATGAAGTGATGATGCTGTGATGACACAGTGATGACGCAGTGATGATGCAGTGATGATGCAGTGATGATACTGTGATGATGCAGTGATTATGCTGTGATGACGCAGTGATGATGCAGTGATGATGTTATGATGATGCTGTGATGATGCAGTGATGATGGTGTGATGATGGTGTGATGATGCAGTGATGATGCTCTGATGATGCAGTGATGATGCAGTGATGATGCTGTGATGATGAAGTGATGATGCTGTGATGACACAGTGATGACGCAGTGATGATGCAGTGTTAATGCAGTGATGATGCAGTGATGATGCAGTGATGACACAGTGATGATGCAGTGATGATGCTGTGATGACACAGTGATGATGCAGTGATGATGCTGTGATGATGGTGTGATGACGCAGTGATGATGCTCTGATGATGCAGTGATGATGCTGTTATGACACAGTGATGATGCTGTGATGATGCAGTGATGATGCTGTGATGATGCTGTGATGATGGTGTGATGATGCAGTGATGATGCAGTGATGATGGTGTGATGATGCTGTGATGATGCAGTGATGATGCAGTGATGATGGTGTGATGATGCAGTGATGATGCTGTGATGATGCAGTGATGATGCAGTGACGATACAGTGATGATGCTGTGATGATGCTGTGAAGACGTTCTGATGATGCTGTGATGCTGCAGTGATGATGCTGTGATGATGCTGTGATGATGCAGTGATGATGCTGTGATGATGCAGTGATGATGGTGTGATGCTGCAGTGATGATGCTGTGATGATGCAGTGATGATGCTGTGATGATGCTGTGATGATGGTGTGATGATGCAATGATGATGCTCTGATGATGCTGTGATGATGCTGTGATGATACTGTGATGATGCAGTGATGATGCAGTGTTGATGAAGTGATGATGCAGTGATGATGCTGTTATGACACAGTGATGATGCTGTGATGATGCAGTGATGATGCTGTGATGATGCTGTGATGATGGTGTGATGATGCAGTGATGATGGTGTGATGATGCTGTGATGATGCAGTGATGATGGTGTGATGATGCTGTGATGATGCTGTGATGATGGTGTGATGATGCTGTGATGATGCTGTGATGACACAGTGATGATGCAGTGATGATGCAGTGATGATGCAGTGATGATGGTGTGATGATGCAGTGATGATGCTGTGATGATGCAGTGATGATGTAGTGATGATGTTATGATGATGCTGTGATGATGCAGTGATGATGGTGTGATGATGCAATGATGATGCTCTGATGATGCTGTGATGATGCTGTGATGATACTGTGATGATGCAGTGATGATGCAGTGATGATGAAGTGATGATGCAGTGATGATGCTGTTATGACACAGTGATGATGCTGTGATGATGCAGTGATGATGCTGTGATGATGCTGTGATGATGAAGTGATGATGCAGTGATGATGTTGTTATGACACAGTGATGATGCAGTGATGATGCTGTGATGATGCAGTGATGATGCAGTGATGATGCTGTGATGATGCTGTTTAGACAAAGTGATGATGCAATGATGATGCAGTGATGATGCAGTGATGATGCTTTGATGACGCTGTGATGATGCTGTGATGATGCAGTGAGGATGCAGTGATGATGCAGTGATGATGCAGTGATGATGCTGTTATGATGCAGTGATGATGGTGTGACGATGCAGTGAGGATGCTGTGATGATGCAGTGATGAGGCAGTGATGATGCTGTGAAGACGTTCTGATGATGCTGTGATGCTGCAGTGATGATGCAGTGATGATGCTGTGATGATGGTGTGATGATGCAGTGATGATGCAGTGATGATGGTGTGATGATGCAGTGATGATGCTGTGATGATGCAGTAATGATGCAGTGATGATGGTGTGATGATGCTTTGATGATGCAGTGATGATGCAGTGATGACACAGTGATGATGCAGTGATGATGCTGTGATGACACAGTGATGATGCAGTGATGATGCTGTGATGATTCTGTGATGATGCAGTGATGATGAAGTGATGATGCTGTGATGACACAGTGATGACGCAGTGATGATGCAGTGATGATGCAGTGATGATACTGTGATGATGCAGTGATGATGCTGTGATGATGCAGTGATGATGTTATTATGATGCTGTGATGATGTAGTGATGATGGTGTGATGATGCAGTGATGATGCAGTGATGATACTGTGATGATGCTGTGATGATGGTGTGATGATGGTGTGATGATGCAGTGATGATGCAGTGATGATACTGTGATGATGCTGTGAAGACGTTCTGATGATGCTGTGATGCTGCAGTGATGATGCTGTGATGATGCTGTGATGATGCAGTGATGATGCTGTGATGATGCAGTGATGATGGTGTGATGCTGCAGTGATGATGCTGTGATGATGCAGTGATGATGCTGTGATGATGCTGTGATGATGAAGTGATGATGCAGTGATGATGTTGTTATGACACAGTGATGATGCTGTGATGATGCTGTGATGATGCAGTGATGATGCAGTGATGATGCAGTGATGATGGTGTGATGCTGCAGTGATGATGCAGTGATGATGCAGTGATGATGCTGTGATGATGCTGTGATGATGAAGTGATGATGCAGTGATGATGCTGTGATGATGCTTTGATGATGCAAGGATTATGCAGTGATGACACTGTGATGATGCTGTGACGATGCAGTGATGATGCAGTGATGATGCGGTGATGATGTAGTGATGATGCTGTGATGATACTGTGATGATGCAGTGATGATGCTGTGATGATGCTGTGATGATGCAATGATGATGGTGTGATGATGCAGTGATGATGCAGTGATGATGCTGTGATGATGCTGTGATGATGCAGTGATGATGGTGTGATGATGCAGTGATGATGCAGTGATGATGCTGTGACGATGCAGTGATGATGCTGTGATGATGCAGTGATGATGCAGTGATGATGCTGTGATGATGCAGTGATGATGCTGTTATGACACTGTGATGATGCAGTGATGATGCAGTAATGATGCTGTGAAGACGTTCTGATGATGCTGTGATGCTGCAGTGATGATGCTGTGATGATGCTGTGATGATGGTGTGATGATGCAGTGATGATGCAGTTATGATGGTGTGATGATGCAGTGATGATGCTGTGATGATGCAGTGATGATGCAATGATGATGGTGTGATGATGCAGTGATGATGCAGTGATGACACAGTGATGATGCAGTGATGATGCTGTGATGACACAGTGATGATGCAGTGATGATGCTGTGATGATGCAGTGATGATGAAGTGATGATGCTGTGATGACACAGTGATGATGCAGTGATGATGCAGTGATGATGGTGTGATGATGCAGTGATGATGCTGTGATGATGCAGTGATGATGCAGTGATGATGTTATGATGATGCTGTGATGATGCAGTGATGATGGTGTGATGATGGTGTGATGATGCAGTGATGATGCTCTGATGATGCTGTGATGATGCTGTGATGATACTGTGATGATGCAGTGATGATGCTGTGATGATGCTGTGATGATGCAGTGATGATGCAGTGATGATGAAGTGATGATGCAGTGATGATGCTGTTATGACACAGTGATGATGCTGTGATGATGCAGTGATGATGCTGTGATGATGCTGTGAAGACGTTCTGATGATGCTGTGATGCTGCAGTGATGATGCTGTGATGATGCTGTGATGATGCAGTGATGATGCTGTGATGATGCAGTGAGGATGCTGTGATGCTGCAGTGATGATGCTGTGATGATGCAGTGATGATGCTGTGATGATGAAGTGATGATGCAGTGATGATGTTGTTATGACACAGTGATGATGCTGTGATGATGCTGTGATGATGCAGTGATGATGCAGTGATGCAGTGATGATGGTGTGATGCTGCAGTGATGATGCAGTGATGATGCAGTGATGATGCTGTGATGATGCAGTGATGATGCTGTGATGATGCTGTGATGATGAAGTGATGATGCAGTGATGATGCTGTGATGATGCTTTGATGATGCAAGGATTATGCAGTGATGACACTGTGATGATGCTGTGACGATGCAGTGATGATGCAGTGATGATGCGGTGATGATGTAGTGATGATGCTGTGATGATACTGTGATGATGCAGTGATGATGCTGTGATGATGCTGTGATGATGCAATGATGATGGTGTGATGATGCAGTGATGATGCAGTGATGATGCTGTGATGATGCTGTGATGATGCAGTGATGATGGTGTGATGATGCAGTGATGATGCTGTAATGATACTGTGATGATGTAGTGATGATGCTGTGATGACACTGTGATGATGCAGTGATGATGCTGTGATGATGCAGTGATGATGCTGTGATGATGAAGTGATGATGCAGTGATGATGCTGTTATGACACAGTGATGATGCAGTGATGATGCAGTGATGATGCAGTGATGATGCAGTGATGATGGTGTGATGATGCAGTGAGTATGCAGTGATGATGCTGTGACGATGCAGTGATGATGCTGTGATGATGCAGTGATGATGCAGTGATGATGCTGTGATGATGCAGTGATGATGCTGTTATGACACTGTGATGATGCAGTGATGATGCAGTAATGATGCTGTGAAGACGTACTGATGATGCTGTGATGATGCTGTGATGATGCTGTGATGATGGTGTGATGATGCAGTGATGATGCAGTTATGATGGTGTGATGATGCAGTGATGATGCTGTGATGATGCAGTGATGATGCAATGATGATGGTGTGATGATGCAGTGATGATGCAGTGATGACACAGTGATGATGCAGTGATGATGCTGTGATGACACAGTGATGATGCAGTGATGATGCTGTGATGATGCAGTGATGATGCAGTGATGATGCTGTGATGACACAGTGATGATGCAGTGATGATGCTGTGATGATGCAGTGATGATGAAGTGATGATGCTGTGATGACACAGTGATGATGCAGTGATGATGCTGTGATGATGCAGTGATGATGGTGTGATGATGGTGTGATGATGAAGTGATGATGCAGTGATGATGCTGTTATGACACAGTGATGATGCTGTGATGATGCAGTGATGATGCTGTGATGATGCTGTGATGATGGTGTGATGATGCAGTGATGATGGTGTGATGATGCTGTGATGATGCTGTGATGATGCTGTGATGACACAGTGATGATGCAGTGATGATGCAGTGATGATGCTGTGATGATGCAGTGAGGATTCTGTGATGATGCTGTGATGACACAGTGATGATGCAGTGATGATGCAGTGATGATGCAGTGATGATGGTGTGATGATGCAGTGATGATGCTGTGATGATGCAGTGATGATGTAGTGATGATGTTATGATGATGCTGTGATGATGCAGTGATGATGGTGTGATGATGGTGTGATGATGCAATGATGATGCTCTGATGATGCTGTGAT
Source organism: Somateria mollissima (assembly GCA_951411735.1). Taxonomy (NCBI): domain Eukaryota; kingdom Metazoa; phylum Chordata; class Aves; order Anseriformes; family Anatidae; genus Somateria; species Somateria mollissima. The sequence goes on along the minus strand of CATOCB010000086.1, from coordinate 334,153 downwards.
GATGCTGTGATGATGCTGTGATGATGCAGTGATGATGCAGTGATGATGAAGTGATGATGCAGTGATGATGCTGTTATGACACAGTGATGATGCTGTGATGATGCAGTGATGATGCTGTGATGATGCTGTGATGATGGTGTGATGATGCAGTGATGATGGTGTGATGATGCAGTGATGATGCTGTGATGATGGTGTGATGATGCTGTGATGATGCTGTGACGATACTGTGATGATGCAGTGATGATGCAGTGATGATGGTGTGATGCTGCAGTGATGATGCTGTGATGATGCAGTGATGATGCTGTGATGATGAAGTGATGATGCAGTGATGATGTTGTTATGACACAGTGATGATGCAGTGATGATGCTGTGATGATGCAGTGATGATGCAGTGATGATGCTGTGATGATGCTGTTATGACAAAGTGATGATGCAGTGATGATGCAGTGATGATGCAGTGATGATGCTTTGATGACGCTGTGATGATGCTGTGATGATGCAGTGAGGATGCAGTGATGATGCAGTGATGATGCAGTGATGATGCTGTTATGATGCAGTGATGATGGTGTGACGATGCAGTGAGGATGCTGTGATGATGCAGTGATGAGGCAGTGATGATGCTGTGAAGACGTTCTGATGATGCTGTGATGCTGCAGTGATGCTGCAGTGATGATGCAGTGATGATGGTGTGATGATGCAGTGATGATGCAGTGATGATGGTGTGATGATGCAGTGATGATGCTGTGATGATGCAGTGATGATGCAGTGATGATGGTGTGATGATGCTTTGATGATGCAGTGATGATGCAGTGATGACACAGTGATGATTCAGTGATGATGCTGTGATGACACAGTGATGATGCAGTGATGATGCTGTGATGATTCTGTGATGATGCAGTGATGATGAAGTGATGATGCTGTGATGACACAGTGATGACGCAGTGATGATGCAGTGATGATGCTGTGATGATGCAGTGATGATGCTGTGATGAAGCAGTAATGATGCAGTGATGATGCAGTGATGATGTTGTGATGATGCTGTGATGATGCAGTGATTATGGTGTGATGATGGTGTGATGATGCAGTGATTATGGTGTGATGATGCAGTGATGATGCAGTCATGATGCTGTGATGATACAGTGATGATGTAATGATGATGCTGTGAGAATGCTGTGATGATGCAGTGATGATGCTGTAATGATGCTGTGATGATGCTGTGATGATGGTGTGATGATGCAGTGATGATGCAGTGATGATGCTGTGATGATACAGTGATGATGTAATGATGATGCTGTGATGATGCAGTGATGATGGTGTGATGCTGCAGTGATGATGCAGTGATGATGCTGTGATGCTGCAGTGATGATGCAGTGATGATGCAGTGATGATGCAGTGATGATGGTGTGATGCTGCAGTGATGATGCTGTGATGATGCAGTGATGATGCTGTGATGATGCTGTGATGATGCAGTGATGATGCAGTGATGATGAAGTGATGATGCAGTGATGATGCTGTTATGACACAGTGATGATACTGTGATGATGCAGTGATGATGTTGTGATGATGCTGTGATGATGGTGTGATGATGCAATGATGATGGTGTGATGATGCATTGATGATGCTGTGATGATGCAGTGATGATGCAGTGATGATGGTGTGATGATGCAGTGATGATGCAGTGATGATGCTGTGAAGACGTTCTGATGATGCTCTGATGCTGTAGTGATGATGCTGTGATGATGCTGTGATGATGCAGTGATGATGCTGTGATGATGCAGTGATGATAGTGTGATGCTGCAGTGATGATGCTGTGATGATGCAATGATGATGCTGTGATGATGCTGTGATGATGAAGTGATGATGTAGTGATGATGTTGTTATGACACAGTGATGATGCAGTCATGATGGTGTGATGCTGCAGTGATTATGCAGTGATGATGCTGTGATGATGGTGTGATGCTGCAGTGATGATGCAGTGATGATGCTCTGATGATGCAGTGATGATGCTGTGATGATGCTGTGATGATGAAGTGATGATGCAGTGATGATGCTGTGATGATGCTGTGATGATGCAGTGATGATGCAGTGATGATGCTGTAATGATGCTGTGATGATGCTGTGATGATGTAGTGATGATGCAGTGATGATGCTGTGATGACACTGTGGTGATTTTGTGATGATTTTGTGATGATGCAGTGATGATACTGTGATGATGCAATGATGATGCTTTGATGACCGTGTGTTGATGGTGTGATGATGCTTTGATGATGAAGTGATTATGCAGTGATGACACTGTGATGATGCTGTGACGATGCAGTGATGATGCAGTGATGATGCAGTGATGATGTAGTGATGATGCTGTGATGATGCTGTGATGATGCTGTGATGATGCAATGATGATTGTGTGATGATGCAGTGATGATGCAGTGATGATGCAGTGATGATGCTGTGATGATGCTGTGATGATGCAGTGATGATGGTGTGATGATGCAGTGATGATGCAGTGATGATGCTGTTATGACACTGTGATGATTCAGTGATGATGCAGTGATGATACTGTGAAGACGTTCTGATGATGCTGTGATGCTGCAGTGATGATGTAGTGATGATGCTGTGATGATGCTGTGATGATGCAGTGATGATGCTGTGATGATGCAGTGATGATGCAATGATGATTGTGTGATGATGCAGTGATGATGCAATGATGATGGTGTGATGATGCAGTGATGATGCAGTGATGACACAGTGATGATGCAGTGATGATGCTGTGATGACACAGTGATGATGTTATGATGATGCTGTGATGATGCTGTGATGATGCTGTGATGATGGTGTGATGATGCTGTGATGATGCTGTGATGATACTGTGATGATGCAGTGATGATGCAGTGATGATGGTGTGATGCTGCAGTGATGATGCTGTGATGATGCAGTGATGATGCTGTGATGATGCTGTGATGATGAAGTGATGATGCAGTGATGATGTTGTTATGACACAGTGATGATGCAGTGATGATGCTGTGATGATGCAGTGATGATGCAGTGATGATGCTGTGATGATGCTGTTATGACAAAGTGATGATGCAGTGATGATGCAGTGATGATGCTTTGATGACGCTGTGATGATGCTGTGATGATGCAGTGAGGATGCAGTGATGATGCAGTGATGATGCTGTTATGATGCAGTGATGATGGTGTGACGATGCAGTGAGGATGCTGTGATGATGCAGTGATGAGGCAGTGATGATGCTGTGAAGACGTTCTGATGATGCTGTGATGCTGCAGTGATGATGCAGTGATGATGCTGTGATGATGGTGTGATGATGCAGTGATGATGGTGTGATGATGCAGTGATGATGCTGTGATGATGCAGTGATGATGCAGTGATGATGGTGTGATGATGCTTTGATGATGCAGTGATGATGCAGTGATGACACAGTGATGATGCAGTGATGATGCTGTGATGACACAGTGATGATGCAGTGATGATGCTGTGATGATTCTGTGATGATGCAGTGATGATGAAGTGATGATGCTGTGATGACACAGTGATGACGCAGTGATGATGCAGTGATGATGCTGTGATGATGCAGTGATGATGCTGTGATGAAGCAGTAATGATGCAGTGATGATGCAGTGATGATGTTGTGATGATGCTGTGATGATGCAGTGATTATGGTGTGATGATGGTGTGATGATGCAGTGATTATGGTGTGATGATGCAGTGATGATGCTGTGATGATGCAGTGATGATGCTGTGATGATACAGTGATGATGTAATGATGATGCTGTGATAATGCTGTGATGATGCAGTGATGATGCTGTAATGATGCTGTGATGATGCAGTGATTATGGTGTTATGATGCAGTGATGATGCAGTGATGATGCAGTTATGATGGTGTGATGATGCAGTGATGATGCTGTGATGATGCAGTGATGATGCAATGATGATGGTGTGATGATGCAGTGATGATGCAGTGATGATGCAGTGATGACACAGTGATGATGCAGTGATGATGCAGTGATGATGCTGTGATGATGCAGTGAGGATTCTGTGATGATGCACTGATGATGCTGTGATGATGCTGTGATGATGGTGTGATGATGCAGTGATGATGGTGTGATGATGCTGTGATGATGCTGTGATGATGGTGTGATGATGCTGTGATGATGCTGTGATGATACTGTGATGATGCAGTGATGATGCAGTGATGATGGTGTGATGCTGCAGTGATGATGCTGTGATGATGCAGTGATGATGCTGTGATGATGCTGTGATGATGAAGTGATGATGCAGTGATGATGTTGTTATGACACAGTGATGATGCAGTGATGATGCTGTGATGATGCAGTGATGATGCAGTGATGATGCTGTGATGATGCTGTTTAGACAAAGTGATGATGCAATGATGATGCAGTGATGATGCAGTGATGATGCTTTGATGACGCTGTGATGATGCTGTGATGATGCAGTGAGGATGCAGTGATGATGCAGTGATGATGCAGTGATGATGCTGTTATGATGCAGTGATGATGGTGTGACGATGCAGTGAGGATGCTGTGATGATGCAGTGATGAGGCAGTGATGATGCTGTGAAGACGTTCTGATGATGCTGTGATGCTGCAGTGATGATGCAGTGATGATGCTGTGATGATGGTGTGATGATGCAGTGATGATGCAGTGATGATGGTGTGATGATGCAGTGATGATGCTGTGATGATGCAGTGATGATGCAGTGAAGATGGTGTGATGATGCTTTGATGATGCAGTGATGATGCAGTGATGACACAGTGATGATGCAGTGATGATGCTGTGATGATTCTGTGATGATGCAGTGATGATGAAGTGATGATGCTGTGATGACACAGTGATGACGCAGTGATGATGCAGTGATGATGCAGTGATGATACTGTGATGATGCAGTGATGATGCTGTGATGATGCAGTGATGATGCAGTGATGATGTTATGATGATGCTGTGATGATGTAGTGATGATGGTGTGATGATGGTGTGATGATGCAGTGATGATGCTCTGATGATGCAGTGATGATGCAGTGATGATGCTGTGATGATGAAGTGATGATGCTGTGATGACACAGTGATGACGCAGTGATGATGCAGTGTTAATGCAGTGATGATGCAGTGATGATGCTGTGATGATGCTGTGATGATGCAGTGATGATTGTGTGATGATGGTGTGATGATGCAGTGATGATGGTGTGATGATGGTGTGATGACGCAGTGATGATGCTCTGATGATGCAGTGATGATGCTGTTATGACACAGTGATGATGCTGTGATGATGCAGTGATGATGCAGTGATGATGCTGTGATGATGGTGTGATGATGCAGTGATGATGCTGTGATGATGCATTGATGATGCTGTGATGATGCAGTGATGATGCAGTGATGATGGTGTGATGATGCAGTGATGATGCTGTGATGATGCAGTGATGATGCAGTGATGATGCAGTGATGATGCTGTGATGATGCTGTGAAGACGTTCTGATGATGCTGTGATGCTGCAGTGATGATGCTGTGATGATGCTGTGATGATGCAGTGATGATGCTGTGATGATGCAGTGAGGATGCTGTGATGCTGCAGTTATGATGCTGTGATGATGCAGTGATGATGCTGTGATGATGAAGTGATGATGCAGTGATGATGTTGTTATGACACAGTGATGATGCTGTGATGATGCTGTGATGATGCAGTGATGATGCAGTGATGCAGTGATGATGGTGTGATGCTGCAGTGATGATGCAGTGATGATGCAGTGATGATGCTGTGATGATGCAGTGATGATGCTGTGATGATGCTGTGATGATGAAGTGATGATGCAGTGATGATGCTGTGATGATGCTTTGATGATGCAAGGATTATGCAGTGATGACACTGTGATGATGCTGTGACGATGCAGTGATGATGCAGTGATGATGCGGTGATGATGTAGTGATGATGCTGTGATGATACTGTGATGATGCAGTGATGATGCTGTGATGATGCTGTGATGATGCAATGATGATGGTGTGATGATGCAGTGATGATGCAGTGATGATGCTGTGATGATGCTGTGATGATGCAGTGATGATGGTGTGATGATGCAGTGATGATGCAGTGATGATGCTGTAATGATACTGTGATGATGTAGTGATGATGCTGTGATGACACTGTGATGATGCAGTGATGATGCTGTGATGATGCAGTGATGATGCTGTGATGATGAAGTGATGATGCAGTGATGATGCTGTTATGACACAGTGATGATGCAGTGATGATGCAGTGATGATGCAGTGATGATGCAGTGATGATGGTGTGATGATGCAGTGAGTATGCAGTGATGATGCTGTGACGATGCAGTGATGATGCTGTGATGATGCAGTGATGATGCAGTGATGATGCTGTGATGATGCAGTGATGATGCTGTTATGACACTGTGATGATGCAGTGATGATGCAGTAATGATGCTGTGAAGACGTTCTGATGATGCTGTGATGCTGCAGTGATGATGCTGTGATGATGCTGTGATGATGGTGTGATGATGCAGTGATGATGCAGTTATGATGGTGTGATGATGCAGTGATGATGCTGTGATGATGCAGTGATGATGCAATGATGATGGTGTGATGATGCAGTGATGATGCAGTGATGACACAGTGATGATGCAGTGATGATGCTGTGATGACACAGTGATGATGCAGTGATGATGCTGTGATGATGCAGTGATGATGAAGTGATGATGCTGTGATGACACAGTGATGATGCAGTGATGATGCAGTGATGATGGTGTGATGATGCAGTGATGATGCTGTGATGATGCAGTGATGATGCAGTGATGATGTTATGATGATGCTGTGATGATGCAGTGATGATGCTGTTATGATGCAGTGATGATGGTGTGACGATGCAGTGAGGATGCTGTGATGATGCAGTGATGAGGCAGTGATGATGCTGTGAAGACGTTCTGATGATGCTGTGATGCTGCAGTGATGATGCAGTGATGATGCTGTGATGATGGTGTGATGATGCAGTGATGATGGTGTGATGATGCAGTGATGATGCTGTGATGATGCAGTGATGATGCAGTGATGATGGTGTGATGATGCTTTGATGATGCAGTGATGATGCAGTGATGACACAGTGATGATGCAGTGATGATGCTGTGATGACACAGTGATGATGCAGTGATGATGCTGTGATGATTCTGTGATGATGCAGTGATGATGAAGTGATGATGCTGTGATGACACAGTGATGACGCAGTGATGATGCAGTGATGATGCTGTGATGATGCAGTGATGATGCTGTGATGAAGCAGTAATGATGCAGTGATGATGCAGTGATGATGTTGTGATGATGCTGTGATGATGCAGTGATTATGGTGTGATGATGGTGTGATGATGCAGTGATTATGGTGTGATGATGCAGTGATGATGCTGTGATGATGCAGTGATGATGCTGTGATGATACAGTGATGATGTAATGATGATGCTGTGATAATGCTGTGATGATGCAGTGATGATGCTGTAATGATGCTGTGATGATGCAGTGATTATGGTGTTATGATGCAGTGATGATGCAGTGATGATGCAGTTATGATGGTGTGATGATGCAGTGATGATGCTGTGATGATGCAGTGATGATGCAATGATGATGGTGTGATGATGCAGTGATGATGCAGTGATGATGCAGTGATGACACAGTGATGATGCAGTGATGATGCAGTGATGATGCTGTGATGATGCAGTGAGGATTCTGTGATGATGCTGTGATGACACAGTGATGATGCAGTGATGATGCAGTGATGATGCAGTGATGATGGTGTGATGATGCAGTGATGATGCTGTGATGATGCAGTGATGATGTAGTGATGATGTTATGATGATGCTGTGATGATGCAGTGATGATGGTGTGATGATGCAATGATGATGCTCTGATGATGCTGTGATGATGCTGTGATGATACTGTGATGATGCAATGATGATGCAGTGATGATGAAGTGATGATGCAGTGATGATGCTGTTATGACACAGTGACGATGCTGTGATGATGCAGTGATGATGCTGTGATGATGCTGTGATGATGGTGTGATGATGCAGTGATGATGGTGTGATGATGCTGTGATGATGCTGTGATGATGGTGTGATGATGCTGTGATGATGCTGTGATGATACTGTGATGATGCAGTGATGATGCAGTGATGATGGTGTGATGCTGCAGTGATGATGCTGTGATGATGCAGTGATGATGCTGTGATGATGCTGTGATGATGAAGTGATGATGCAGTGATGATGCTGTGATGATGCTGTGATGATGCAGTGATGATGCTGTGATGATGCAGTGATGATGCAGTGATGATGCTGTGATGATGCTGTTTAGACAAAGTGATGATGCAATGATGATGCAGTGATGATGCAGTGATGATGCTTTGATGACGCTGTGATGATGCTGTGATGATGCAGTGAGGATGCAGTGATGATGCAGTGATGATGCAGTGATGATGCTGTTATGATGCAGTGATGATGGTGTGACGATGCAGTGAGGATGCTGTGATGATGCAGTGATGAGGCAGTGATGATGCTGTGAAGACGTTCTGATGATGCTGTGATGCTGCAGTGATGATGCAGTGATGATGCTGTGATGATGGTGTGATGATGCAGTGATGATGCAGTGATGATGGTGTGATGATGCAGTGATGATGCTGTGATGATGCAGTGATGATGCAGTGAAGATGGTGTGATGATGCTTTGATGATGCAGTGATGATGCAGTGATGACACAGTGATGATGCAGTGATGATGCTGTGATGATTCTGTGATGATGCAGTGATGATGAAGTGATGATGCTGTGATGACACAGTGATGACGCAGTGATGATGCAGTGATGATGCAGTGATGATACTGTGATGATGCAGTGATGATGCTGTGATGATGCAGTGATGATGCAGTGATGATGTTATGATGATGCTGTGATGATGTAGTGATGATGGTGTGATGATGGTGTGATGATGCAGTGATGATGCTCTGATGATGCAGTGATGATGCAGTGATGATGCTGTGATGATGAAGTGATGATGCTGTGATGACACAGTGATGACGCAGTGATGATGCAGTGTTAATGCAGTGATGATGCAGTGATGATGCTGTGATGATGCTGTGATGATGCAGTGATGATTGTGTGATGATGGTGTGATGATGCAGTGATGATGGTGTGATGATGGTGTGATGACGCAGTGATGATGCTCTGATGATGCAGTGATGATGCTGTTATGACACAGTGATGATGCTGTGATGATGCAGTGATGATGCTGTGATGATGCTGTGATGATGAAGTGATGATGCAGTGATGATGCTGTGATGATGCATTGATGATGCTGTGATGATGCAGTGATGATGCAGTGATGATGGTGTGATGATGCAGTGATGATGCTGTGATGATGCAGTGATGATGCAGTGATGATGCAGTGATGATGCTGTGATGATGCTGTGAAGACGTTCTGATGATGCTGTGATGCTGCAGTGATGATGCTGTGATGATGCTGTGATGATGCAGTGATGATGCTGTGATGATGCAGTGAGGATGCTGTGATGCTGCAGTGATGATGCTGTGATGATGCAGTGATGATGCTGTGATGATGAAGTGATGATGCAGTGATGATGTTGTTATGACACAGTGATGATGCTGTGATGATGCTGTGATGATGCAGTGATGATGCAGTGATGCAGTGATGATGGTGTGATGCTGCAGTGATGATGCAGTGATGATGCAGTGATGATGCTGTGATGATGCAGTGATGATGCTGTGATGATGCTGTGATGATGAAGTGATGATGCAGTGATGATGCTGTGATGATGCTTTGATGATGCAAGGATTATGCAGTGATGACACTGTGATGATGCTGTGACGATGCAGTGATGATGCAGTGATGATGCGGTGATGATGTAGTGATGATGCTGTGATGATACTGTGATGATGCAGTGATGATGCTGTGATGATGCTGTGATGATGCAATGATGATGGTGTGATGATGCAGTGATGATGCAGTGATGATGCTGTGATGATGCTGTGATGATGCAGTGATGATGGTGTGATGATGCAGTGATGATGCAGTGATGATGCTGTAATGATACTGTGATGATGTAGTGATGATGCTGTGATGACACTGTGATGATGCAGTGATGATGCTGTGATGATGCAGTGATGATGCTGTGATGATGAAGTGATGATGCAGTGATGATGCTGTTATGACACAGTGATGATGCAGTGATGATGCAGTGATGATGCAGTGATGATGCAGTGATGATGGTGTGATGATGCAGTGAGTATGCAGTGATGATGCTGTGACGATGCAGTGATGATGCTGTGATGATGCAGTGATGATGCAGTGATGATGCTGTGATGATGCAGTGATGATGCTGTTATGACACTGTGATGATGCAGTGATGATGCAGTAATGATGCTGTGAAGACGTTCTGATGATGCTGTGATGCTGCAGTGATGATGCTGTGATGATGCTGTGATGATGGTGTGATGATGCAGTGATGATGCAGTTATGATGGTGTGATGATGCAGTGATGATGCTGTGATGATGCAGTGATGATGCAATGATGATGGTGTGATGATGCAGTGATGATGCAGTGATGACACAGTGATGATGCAGTGATGATGCTGTGATGACACAGTGATGATGCAGTGATGATGCTGTGATGATGCAGTGATGATGAAGTGATGATGCTGTGATGACACAGTGATGATGCAGTGATGATGCAGTGATGATGCAGTGATGATGGTGTGATGATGCAGTGATGATGCTGTGATGATGCAGTGATGATGCAGTGATGATGTTATGATGATGCTGTGATGATGCAGTGATGATGGTGTGATGATGGTGTGATGATGCAGTGATGATGCTCTGATGATGCTGTGATGATGCTGTGATGATACTGTGATGATGCAGTGATGATGCTGTGATGATGCTGTGATGATGCAGTGATGATGCAGTGATGATGAAGTGATGATGCAGTGATGATGCTGTTATGACACAGTGATGATGCTGTGATGATGCAGTGATGATGCTGTGATGATGCTGTGATGATGGTGTGATGATGCAGTGATGATGGTGTGATGATGCTGTGATGATGCTGTGATGATGCTGTGATGACACAGTGATGATGCAGTGATGATGCTGTGATGACACAGTGATGATGCAGTGATGATGCAGTGATGATGCTGTGATGATGCAGTGAGGATTCTGTGATGATGCTGTGATGACACAGTGATGATGCAGTGATGATGCAGTGATGATGCAGTGATGATGGTGTGATGATGCAGTGATGATGCTGTGATGATGCAGTGATGATGCAGTGATGATGTTATGATGATGCTGTGATGATGCAGTGATGATGGTGTGATGATGGTGTGATGATGCAATGATGATGCTCTGATGATGCTGTGATGATGCTGTGATGATACTGTGATGATGCAGTGATGATGCTGTGATGATGCTGTGATGATGCAGTGATGATGCAGTGATGATGAAGTGATGATGCAGTGATGATGCTGTTATGACACAGTGATGATGCTGTGATGATGCAGTGATGATGCTGTGATGATGCTGTGATGATGGTGTGATGATGCAGTGATGATGGTGTGATGATGCAGTGATGATGCTGTGATGATGGTGTGATGATGCTGTGATGATGCTGTGACGATACTGTGATGTTGCAGTGATGATGCAGTGATGATGGTGTGATGCTGCAGTGATGATGCTGTGATGATGCAGTGATGATGCTGTGATGATGAAGTGATGATGCAGTGATGATGTTGTTATGACACAGTGATGATGCAGTGATGATGCTGTGATGATGCAGTGATGATGCAGTGATGATGCTGTGATGATGCTGTTATGACAAAGTGATGATGCAGTGATGATGCAGTGATGATGCAGTGATGATGCTTTGATGACGCTGTGATGATGCTGTGATGATGCAGTGAGGATGCAGTGATGATGCAGTGATGATGCAGTGATGATGCTGTTATGATGCAGTGATGATGGTTTGACGATGCAGTGAGGATGCTGTGATGATGCAGTGATGAGGCAGTGATGATGCTGTGAAGACGTTCTGATGATGCTGTGATGCTGCAGTGATGCTGCAGTGATGATGCAGTGATGATGGTGTGATGATGCAGTGATGATGCAGTGATGATGGTGTGATGATGCAGTGATGATGCTGTGATGATGCAGTGATGATGCAGTGATGATGGTGTGATGATGCTTTGATGATGCAGTGATGATGCAGTGATGACACAGTGATGATGCAGTGATGATGCTGTGATGACACAGTGATGATGCAGTGATGATGCTGTGATGATTCTGTGATGATGCAGTGATGATGAAGTGATGATGCTGTGATGACACAGTGATGACGCAGTGATGATGCAGTGATGATGCTGTGATGATGCAGTGATGATGCTGTGATGAAGCAGTAATGATGCAGTGATGATGCAGTGATGATGTTGTGATGATGCTGTGATGATGCAGTGATTATGGTGTGATGATGGTGTGATGATGCAGTGATTATGGTGTGATGATGCAGTGATGATGCAGTGATGATGCTGTGATGATGCTGTGATGATGCTGTGATGACGCTGTGATGATGCAGTGATGATGCAGTGATGATGCTGTGATGATGCTGTGATGATGCAATGATGATGGTGTGATGATGCAGTGATGATGCAGTGATGATGCTGTGATGATGCAGTGATGATGCAGTGATGCTGTGATGATGCTGTGATGATGCAGTGATGATGGTGTGATGATGCAGTGATGATGATGTGATGATGCTGTGATGATGCAGTGATGATGCAGTGATGATGCAGTTATGATGGTGTGATGATGCAGTGATGATGCTGTGATGATACAGTGATGATGTAATGATGATGCTGTGATAATGCTGTGATGATGCTGTGATGATGCAGTGATGATGCAGTGATGATGCAGTTATGATGGTGTGATGATGCAGTGATGATGCTGTGATGATACAGTGATGATGTAATGATGATGCTGTGATAATGCTGTGATGATGCAGTGATGATGCTGTAATGATGCTGTGATGATGCTGTGATGATGGTGTGATGATGCAGTGATGATGCAGTGATGATGCTGTGATGATACAGTGATGATGTAATGATGATGCTGTGATGATGCAGTGATGATGGTGTGATGCTGCAGTGATGATGCAGTGATGATGCTGTGATGCTGCAGTGATGATGCAGTGATGATGCAGTGATGATGCAGTGATGATGGTGTGATGCTGCAGTGATGATGCTGTGATGATGCAGTGATGATGCTGTGATGATGCTGTGATGATGCAGTGATGATGCAGTGATGATGAAGTGATGATGCAGTGATGATGCTGTTATGACACAGTGATGATACTGTGATGATGCAGTGATGATGTTGTGATGATGCTGTGATGATGGTGTGATGATGCAATGATGATGGTGTGATGATGCATTGATGATGCTGTGATGATGCAGTGATGATGCAGTGATGATGGTGTGATGATGCAGTGATGATGCAGTGATGATGCTGTGAAGACGTTCTGATGATGCTCTGATGCTGTAGTGATGATGCTGTGATGATGCTGTGATGATGCAGTGATGATGCTGTGATGATGCAGTGATGATAGTGTGATGCTGCAGTGATGATGCTGTGATGATGCAATGATGATGCTGTGATGATGCTGTGATGATGAAGTGATGATGTAGTGATGATGTTGTTATGACACAGTGATGATGCAGTCATGATGGTGTGATGCTGCAGTGATGATGCAGTGATGATGCTGTGATGATGGTGTGATGCTGCAGTGATGATGCAGTGATGATGCTGTGATGATGCAGTGATGATGCTGTGATGATGCTGTGATGATGAAGTGATGATGCAGTGATGATGCTGTGATGATGCTGTGATGATGCAGTGATGATGCTTTGATGACGCTGTGATGATGCAGATGATGCAGTGATGATGGTGTGATGATGCAGTGAGGATGCTGTGATGATGCAGTGATGATGCTGTGATGCTGCAGTGATGATGCTGTGATGATGCTGTGATGATGGTGTGATGATGCTGTGATGATACTGTGATGATGCAGTGATGATGCTTTGATGATGCTGTGATGATGCAGTGATGATGCAGTGATGATGGTGTGATTATGCAGTGAGGATGCTGTGATGATGCAGTGATGATGCAGTGATGATGATGTGTTGATGTAGTGTTGACGCTGCGATGTTGATGTTGTGATAATGCAGTGGTGATGGTGTGATGATGCTGTGATGATGCAGTGATGATGCTTTGATGACGCTGTGATGATGCTGTGATGATGCAGTGATGATGCAGTGATGATGGTGGGATGATGCAGTGAGGATGCTGTGATGATGTAGTGATGATGCAGTGATGATGCTGTGATGACACTGTGGTGATTTTGTGATGATTTTGTGATGATGCAGTGATGATACTGTGATGATGCAATGATGATGCTTTGATGACCGTGTGTTGATGGTGTGATGATGCTTTGATGATGCAGTGATTATGCAGTGATGACACTGTGATGATGCTGTGACGATGCAGTGATGATGCAGTGATGATGCGGTGATGATGTAGTGATGATGCTGTGATGATACTGTGATGATGCAGTGATGATGCTGTGATGATGCTGTGATGATGCAATGATGATTGTGTGATGATGCAGTGATGATGCAGTGATGATGCAGTGATGATGCTGTGATGATGCAGTGATGATAGTGTGATGATGCAGTGATGATGCAGTGATGATGCTGTAATGATACTGTGATGATGCAGTGATGATGTAGTGACGATGTTATGATGATGCTGTGATGATGCAGTGATGATGGTGTGATGATGGTGTGATGATGCAATGATGATGCTCTGATGATGCTGTGATGATGCTGTGATGATACTGTGATGATGCAGTGATGATGCTGTGATGATGCTGTGATGATGCAGTGATGATGCAGTGATGATGAAGTGATGATGCAGTGATGATGCTGTTATGACACAGTGATGATGCTGTGATGATGCAGTGATGATGCTGTGATGATACTGTGATGATGCAGTGATGATGCTGTGATGATGCTGTGATGATGCAGTGATGATGCTGTGATGATGGTGTGATGATGCTGTGATGATGCTGTGACGATACTGTGATGATGCAGTGATGATGCAGTGATGATGGTGTGATGCTGCAGTGATGATGCTGTGATGATGCAGTGATGATGCTGTGATGATGAAGTGATGATGCAGTGATGATGTTATGACACAGTGATGATGCAGTGATGATGCTGTGATGATGCAGTGATGATGCAGTGATGATGCTGTGATGATGCTGTTATGACAAAGTGATGATGCAGTGATGATGCAGTGATGATGCAGTGATGATGCTTTGATGACGCTGTGATGATGCTGTGATGATGCAGTGAGGATGCAGTGATGATGCAGTGATGATGCAGTGATGATGCTGTTATGATGCAGTGATGATGGTGTGACGATGCAGTGAGGATGCTGTGATGATGCAGTGATGAGGCAGTGATGATGCTGTGAAGACGTTCTGATGATGCTGTGATGCTGCAGTGATGCTGCAGTGATGATGCAGTGATGATGGTGTGATGATGCAGTGATGATGCAGTGATGATGGTGTGATGATGCAGTGATGATGCTGTGATGATGCAGTGATGATGCAGTGATGATGGTGTGATGATGCTTTGATGATGCAGTGATGATGCAGTGATGACACAGTGATGATGCAGTGATGATGCTGTGATGACACAGTGATGATGCAGTGATGATGCTGTGATGATTCTGTGATGATGCAGTGATGATGAAGTGATGATGCTGTGATGACACAGTGATGACGCAGTGATGATGCTGTGATGATGCAGTGATGATGCTGTGATGAAGCAGTAATGATGCAGTGATGATGCAGTGATGATGTTGTGATGATGCTGTGATGATGCAGTGATTATGGTGTGATGATGCAGTGATGATGCAGTGATGATGCTGTGATGATACAGTGATGATGTAATGATGATGCTGTGATAATGCTGTGATGATGCAGTGATGATGCTGTAATGATGCTGTGATGATGCTGTGATGATGGTGTGATGATGCAGTGATGATGCAGTGATGATGCTGTGATGATACAGTGATGATGTAATGATGATGCTGTGATGATGCAGTGATGATGGTGTGATGCTGCAGTGATGATGCAGTGATGATGCTGTGATGCTGCAGTGATGATGCAGTGATGATGCAGTGATGATGCAGTGATGATGGTGTGATGCTGCAGTGATGATGCTGTGATGATGCAGTGATGATGCTGTGATGATGCTGTGATGATGCAGTGATGATGCAGTGATGATGAAGTGATGATGCAGTGATGATGCTGTTATGACACAGTGATGATACTGTGATGATGCAGTGATGATGTTGTGATGATGCTGTGATGATGGTGTGATGATGCAATGATGATGGTGTGATGATGCATTGATGATGCTGTGATGATGCAGTGATGATGCAGTGATGATGGTGTGATGATGCAGTGATGATGCAGTGATGATGCTGTGAAGACGTTCTGATGATGCTCTGATGCTGTAGTGATGATGCTGTGATGATGCTGTGATGATGCAGTGATGATGCTGTGATGATGCAGTGATGATAGTGTGATGCTGCAGTGATGATGCTGTGATGATGCAATGATGATGCTGTGATGATGCTGTGATGATGAAGTGATGATGCTTTGATGACGCTGTGATGATGCTGTGATGATGCAGTGATGATGCTTTGATGACGCTGTGATGATGCAGATGATGCAGTGATGATGGTGTGATGATGCAGTGAGGATGCTGTGATGATGGAGTGATGATGCTGTGATGCTGCAGTGATGATGCTGTGATGATGCTGTGATGATGGTGTGATGATGCTGTGATGATGCAGTGATGATGCTGTGATGATGCAGTGATGATGCTGTGATGATGCTGTGATGATGAAGTGATGATGCAGTGATGATGCTGTGATGATGCTGTGATGATGCAGTGATGATGCTTTGATGACGCTGTGATGATGCAGATGATGCAGTGATGATGGTGTGATGATGCAGTGAGGATGCTGTGATGATGCAGTGATGATGCTGTGATGCTGCAGTGATGATGCTGTGATGATGCTGTGATGATGGTGTGATGATGCTGTGATGATACTGTGATGATGCAGTGATGATGCTTTGATGATGCTGTGATGATGCAGTGATGATGCAGTGATGATGGTGTGATTATGCAGTGAGGATGCTGTGATGATGCAGTGATGATGCAGTGATGATGATGTGTTGATGTAGTGTTGACGCTGCGATGATGATGTTGTGATAATGCAGTGGTGATGGTGTGATGATGCTGTGATGATGCAGTGATGATGCTTTGATGACGCTGTGATGATGCTGTGATGATGCAGTGATGATGCAGTGATGATGGTGGGATGATGCAGTGAGGATGCTGTGATGATGTAGTGATGATGCAGTGATGATGCTGTGATGACACTGTGGTGATTTTGTGATGATGCTGTGATGCTGCAGTGATGATGGTGTGATGATGCAGTGATGATGGTGTTATGAAGCTGTGATGATGCTGTTATGAAAGAGTGATGATGCAGTGATGATGCAGTGATGATGCTGTGATGATGCAGTGATGATGAAGTGATGATGCAGTGATGATGCTGTGATGATGCTGTTATGAAAGAGTGATGATGCAGTGATGATGCAGTGATGATGCAGTGATGATGCTTTGATGACGCTGTGATGATGCTGTGATGATGCAGTGATGATGCAGTGATGATGCAGTGATGATGCAGTGATGATGCTGTTATGATGCAGTGATGATGGTGTGACGATGCAGTGAGGATGCTGTGATGATGCAGTGATGAGGCAGTGATGATGCTGTGAAGACGTTCTGATGATGCTGTGATGCTGCAGTGATGATGCTGTGATGATGGTGTGATGATGCAGTGATGATGCAGTGATGATGGTGTGATGATGCAGTGATGATGCTGTGATGATGCAGTGATGATGCAGTGATGATGGTGTGATGATGCTTTGATGATGCAGTGATGATGCAGTGATGAAACAGTGATGATGCAGTGATGATGCTGTGATGACACAGTGATGATGCAGTGATGATGCTGTGATGATGCAGTGATGATGCTGTGATGATGAAGTGATGATGCTCTGATGACACAGTGATGACGCAGTGATGATGCAGTGATGATGCTGTGATGACGCAGTGATGATGCAGTGATGATGCAGTGATGATGTTGTGATGATGCTGTGATGATGCAGTGATGATGGTGTGATGATGGTGTGATGATGCAGTGATGATGCTGTGATGATGATGTGATGACAAAGTGATGATGCAGTGATGATGCAGTGATGATGCAGTGATGATGCTTTGATGACGCTGTGATGATGCTGTGATGATGCAGTGATGATGCAGTGATGATTGTGTGATGACACAGTGATGATGCAGTGATGATGCTGTGATGATGCAGTGATGATGCAGTGATGCTGCAGTGATGATGCAGTGATGATGCTGTGATGATGCAGTGATGATGCTGTGATGATGCTGTTATGACAAAGTGATGATGCAGTGATGATGCAGTGATGATGCAGTGATGATGCTTTGATGACGCTGTGATGATGCTGTGATGATGAAGTGATGATGCAGTGATGATGTTGTTATGACACAGTGATGATACAGTGATGATGCTGTGATGATGCAGTGATGATGCAGTGATGATGCTGTGATGATGGTGTGATGCTGCAGTGATGATGCAGTGATGATGCTGTGATGATGCAGTGATGATGCTGTGATGATGCTGTGATGATGAAGTGATGATGCAGTGATGATGCTGTGATGATGCTGTGATGATGCAGTGAGGATGCTGTGATGATTTAGTGATGATGCAGTGATGATGCTGTGATGATGCTGTGAAGACGTTCTGATGATGCTGTGATGCTGCTGTGATGCTGCTGTGATGATGCTGTGATGATGGTGTGATGATGCTGTGATGATACTGTGATGATGCAGTGATGATGCTGTGATGATGCTGTGATGATGCAGTGATGATGCAGTGATGATGGTGTGATGATGCAGTGAGGATGCTGTGATGATGGTGTGATGCTGCAGTGATGATGCAGTGATGATGCTGTGATGATGCAGTGATGATGCTGTGATGATGCTGTGATGATGAAGTGATGATGCAATGATGATGCTGTGATGATGCTGTGATGATGCAGTGATGATGCTTTGATGACGCTGTGATGATGCAGTGATGATGCAGTGATGATGGTGTGATGATGCAGTGAGGATGCTGTGATGATGCAGTGATGATGCTGTGATGCTGCAGTGATGATGCTGTGATGATGGTGTGATGATGGTGTGATAATGGTGTGATGATGCTGTGATGATACTGTGATGATGCAGCGATGATGCTGTGATGATGCTGTGATGATGCAGTGAGGATGCTGTGATGAAGCAGTGATGTTGCAGTGATGATGATGTGTTGATGTAGTGTTGACGCTGCGATGATGATGTTGTGATAATGCAGTGGTGATGGTGTGATGATGCTGTGATGATGCAGTGATGATGCTTTGATGACGCTGTGATGATGCTGTGATGATGCAGTGATGATGCAGTGATGATGGTGGGATGATGTAGTGAGGATGCTGTGATGACACTGGTGATTTTGTGATGATTTTGTGATGATGCAGTGATGATACTGTGATGATGCAATGATGATGCTTTGATGATCGTATGTTGATGGTGTGATGATGCTTTGATGATGCAGTGATTATGCAGTGATGACACTGTGATGATGCTGTGACGATGCAGTGATGATGCAGTGATGATGCGGTGATGATGTAGTGATGATGCTGTGATGATACTGTGATGATGCAGTGATGATGCTGTGATGATGCAATGATGATGGTGTGATGATGCAGTGATGATGCAGTGATGATGCAGTGATGATGCTGTGATGATGCAGTGATGATGGTGTGATGATGCAGTGATGATGCAGTGATGATGCTGTAATGATACTGTGATGATGCAGTGATGATGCTGTGATGACACTGTGATGATGCAGTGATGATGCTGTGATGATGCAGTGATGATGAAGTGATGATGCTGTGATGATGCTGTTATGACACAGTGATGATGCAGTGATGATGCAGTGATGATGGTGTGATGATGCAGTGAGTATGCAGTGATGATGCAGTGATGATGCTGTGACGATGCAGTGATGATGCTGTGATGATGCAGTGATGATGCAGTGATGATGCTGTGATGATGCAGTGATGATGCAGTGATGATGCAGTGAGGATGCTGTGATGATGCAGTGATGATGGTGTGATGATGGTGTGATGATGCTGTGATGATACTGTGATGATGCAGCGATGATGCTGTGATGATGCTGTGATGATGCAGTGATAATGCAGTGATGATGAAGTGATGATGCAGTGATGATGCTGTTATGACACAGTGATGATGCTGTGATGATGCAGTGATGATGCTGTGATGATGCTGTGATGATGGTGTGATGATGCAGTTATGATGGTGTGATGATGCTGTGATGATGCAGTGATGATGCAGTGATGATGCAGTGAGGATTCTGTGATGATGCTGTGATGATGCAGTGATGATGCAGTGATGATGCTGTGATGATGCTGTGATGATGCTGTGACTATGCAGTGATGATGCTGTGATGATGCTGTTATGACAAAGTGATGATGCAGTGATGATGCAGTGATGATGCAGTGATGATGCTTTGATGACGCTGTGATGATGCTGTGATGATGCAGTGATGATGCAGTGATGATTGTGTGATGACACAGTGATGATGCTGTGATGATGCAGTGATGATGCAGTGATGATGCTGTGATGATGGTGTGATGCTGCAGTGATGATGCAGTGATGATGCTGTGATGATGCAGTGATGATGCTGTGATGATGCTGTTATGACAAAGTGATGATGCAGTGATGATGCAGTGATCATGCTTTGATGACGCTGTGATGATGCTGTGATGATGAAGTGATGATGCAGTGATGATGTTGTTATGACACAGTGATGATGCAGTGATGATGCTGTGATGATGCAGTGATGATGCAGTGATGATGCTGTGATGATGGTGTGATGCTGCAGTGATGATGCAGTGATGATGCTGTGATGATGCAGTGATGATGCTGTGATGATGGTGTGATGCTGCAGTGATGATGCAGTGATGATGCTGTGATGATTTAGTGATGATGCAGTGATGATGCTGTGATGATGCTGTGAAGACGTTCTGATGATGCTGTGATGCTGCAGTGATGATGCTGTGATGATGCTGTGATGATGGTGTGATGATGCTGTGATGATACTGTGATGATGCAGTGATGATGCTGTGATGATGCTGTGATGATGCAGTGATGATGCAGTGATGATGGTGTGATGATGCAGTGAGGATGCTGTGATGATGCAGTGATGATGCAGTGATGATGATGTGTTGATGTAGTGATGACGCTGCGATGATGATGTTGTGATGATGCAGTGGTGATGGTGTGATGATGCAGTGATGATGCTTTGATGACGCTGTGATGATGCTTGAATGATGCAATAATGATGCAGTGATGATGGTGTGATGATGCAGTGAGGATGCTGTGAAGATTTAGTGATGATGCAGTGATGATGCTGTGATGATGCAATGATAATGCTTTGATGACCGTGTTTTGATGGTGTGATGATGTTCTGATGATTCAGTGATTATGCAGTGATGACACTGTGATGATGCTGTGACGATGCAGTGATGATGCAGTGATGATGCGGTGATGATGCAGTGATGATGCTGTGATGATACTGTGATGATGCTGTGATGATGCTGTGATGATGCTGTGATGATGCAGTGATGATGCAGTGATGATGAAGTCATGATGAAGTCATGATGCAGTGATGCTCTTATGACACAGTGATGATGCAGTGATGATACAGTGATGATGCAGTGATGATGCAGTGATGATGCTGTGATGATGCTGTGATGACGCTGTGATGATGCAGTGATGATGCAGTGATGATGCTGTGATGATGCTGTGATGATGCAATGATGATGCTGTGATGATGAAGTGATGATGCTGTGATGATGCTGTGATGATGCAGTGATGATGCTGTGATGATGCAGTGATGATGCAGTGATGATGCTGTGATGATGCAGTGATGATGCAGTTATGATGGTGTGATGATGCAGTGATGATGCAGTGATGATGCAGTGATGATGCAATGATGATGGTGTGATGATGCAGTGATGATGCAGTGATGACACAGTGATGATGCAGTGATGATGCTGTGATGACACAGTGATGATGCAGTGATGATACAGTGATGATGCTGTGATGATGCAGTGATGATGAAGTGATGATGCTGTGATGACACAGTGATGACGCAGTGATGATGCAGTGATGATGCAGTGATGATGCTGTGATGATGCAGTGATGATGCAGTGATGATGTTATGATGATGCTGTGATGATGCAGTGATGATGGTGTGATGATGGTGTGATGATGCAGTGATGATGCTCTGATGATGCTGTGATGATGCTGTGATGATACTGTGATGATGCAGTGATGATGCTGTGATGATGCTGTGATGATGCAGTGATGATGCAGTGATGATGAAGTGATGATGCAGTGATGATGCTGATATGACACAGTGATGATGCAGTGATGACGCTGTGATGATGGTGTGATGATGCTGTGATGATGCTGTGATGATGGTGTGATGATGCTGTGATGATGCTGTGATGATACTGTGATGATGCAGTGATGATGCAGTGATGATGGTGTGATGCTGCAGTGATGATGCTGTGATGATGCAGTGATGATGCTGTGATGATGCTGTGATGATGAAGTGATGATGCAGTGATGGTGTTGTTATGACACAGTGATGATGCAGTGATGATGCTGATATGATGCTGTGATGATGCAGTGATGATGCTGTGATGATGCTGTTATGACAAAGTGATGATGCAGTGATGATGCAGTGATGATGCAGTGATGATGCTTTGATGACGCTGTGATGATGCTGTGATGATGCAGTGAGGATGCAGTGATGATGCAGTGATGATGCTGTTATGATGCAGTGATGATGGTGTGACGATGCAGTGAGGATGCTGTGATGATGCAGTAATGAGGCAGTGATGATGCTGTGAAGACGTTCTGATGATGCTGTGATGCTGCAGTGATGATGCAGTGATGATGCTGTGATGATGGTGTGATGATGCAGTGATGATGCAGTGATGATGGTGTGATGATGCAGTGATGATGCTTTGATGATGCAGTGATGATGCAGTGATGACACAGTGATGATGCAGTGATGATGCTGTGATGACACAGTGATGATGCAGTGATGATGCTGTAATGATTCTGTGATGATGCAGTGATGATGAAGTGATGATGCTGTGATGACACAGTGATGACGCAGTGATGATGCAGTGATGATGCTTTGATGATGCAGTGATGATGCTGTGATGAAGCAGTAATGATGCAGTGATGATGCAGTGATGATGTTGTGATGATGCTGTGATGATGCAGTGATTATGGTGTGATGATGGTGTGATGATGCAGTGATTATGGTGTGATGATGCAGTGATGATGCAGTGATGATGCTGTGATGATACAGTGATGATGTAATGATGATGCTGTGATAATGCAGTGATGATGCAGTGATGATGCTGTAATGATGCTGTGATGATGCAGTGATTATGGTGTGATGATGCAGTGATGATGCAGTGATGATGCTGTGATGATACAGTGATGATGTAATGATGATGCTGTGATGATGCAGTGATGATGCAGTGATGATGGTGTGATGCTGCAGTGATGATGCATTGATGATGCTGTGATGCTGCAGTGATGATGCAGTGATGATGCAGTGATGATGCGGTGATGATGGTGTGATGCTGTAGTGATGATGCTGTGATGATGCTGTGATGATGCTGTGATGATGCTGTGATGATGAAGTGATGATGCAGTGATGATGTTGTTATGACACAGTGATGATGCAGTGATGATGCTGTGATGATGCAGTGATGATGCAGTGATGATGTTGTTATGACACAGTGATGATGCAGTGATGATGCTGTGATGATGAAGTGATGATGCAGTGATGATGTTGTTATGACAAAGTGATGATGCAGTGATGATGCAGTGATGATGCTTTGATGACGCTGTGATGATGCTGTGATGATGCAGTGAGGATGCAGTGATGATGCAGTGAGGATGCAGTGATGATGCAGTGATGATGGTGTGACGATGCAGTGAGGATGCTGTGATGATGCAGTGATGAGGCAGTGATGATGCTGTGAAGACGTTCTGATGATGCTGTGATGCTGCAGTGATGATGCTGTGATGATGCTGTGATGATGCAGTGATGATGCTGTGATGATGCAGTGATGATGGTGTGATGCTGCAGTGATGATGCTGTGATGATGCAGTGATGATGCAGTGATGATGCTGTGATGATGCAGTGATGATGCTGTGATGATGCAGTGATGATGCAGTGATGATGCTGTGATGATGCTGTGATGATGCAGTGATGATGCAGTTATGATGGTGTGATGATGCAGTGATGATGCTGTGATGATGCAGTGATGATGCAATGATGATGGTGTGATGATGCAGTGATGATGCAGTGATGACACAGTGATGATGCAGTGATGATGCTGTGATGACACAGTGATGATGCAGTGATGATGCAGTGATGATGCTGTGATGACACAGTGATGACGCAGTGATGATGCAGTGATGATGCAGTGATGATGCTGTGATGATGCAGTGATGATGCTGTGATGATGCAGTGATGATGCAGTGATGATGTTATGATGATGCTGTGATGATGCAGTGATGATGATGTGATGATGGTTTGATGATGCAGTGATGATGCTCTGATGATGCTGTGATGATGCTGTGATGATACTGTGATGATGCAGTGATGATGCTGTGATGATGCTGTGATGATGCAGTGATGATGCAGTGATGATGAAGTGATGATGCAGTGATGATGCTGTTATGACACAGTGATGATGCAGTGATGATGCTGTGATGATGGTGTGATGATGCTGTGATGATGCTGTGATGATGGTGCGATGATGCTGTGATGATGCTGTGATGATACTGTGATGATGCAGTGATGATGCAGTGATGATGGTGTGATGCTGCAGTGATGATGCTGTGATGATGCAGTGATGATGCTGTGATGATGCTGTGATGATGAAGTGATGATGCAGTGATGGTGTTGTTATGACACAGTGATGATGCAGTGATGATGCAGTGATGATGCTGTGATGATGCTGTTATGACAAAGTGATGATGCAGTGATGATGCAGTGATGATGCTTTGATGACGCTGTGATGATGCTGTGATGATGCAGTGAGGATGCAGTGATGATGCAGTGATGATGCTGTTATGATGCAGTGATGATGGTGTGACGATGCAGTGAGGATGCTGTGATGATGCAGTAATGAGGCAGTGATGATGCTGTGAAGACGTTCTGATGATGCTGTGATGATGGTGTGATGATGCAGTGATGATGTTGTGATGATGCTGTGATGATGCAGTGATTATGGTGTGATGATGGTGTGATGATGCAGTGATTATGGTGTGATGATGCAGTGATGATGCAGTGATGATGCTGTGATGATACAGTGATGATGTAATGATGATGCTGTGATGATACTGTGATGATGCAGTGATGATGCTGTAATGATGCTGTGATGATGCAGTGATTATGGTGTGATGATGCAGTGATGATGCAGTGATGATGCTGTGATGATACAGTGATGATGTAATGATGATGCTGTGATGATGCAGTGATGATGCAGTGATGATGGTGTGATGCTGCAGTGATGATGCATTGATGATGCTGTGATGCTGCAGTGATGATGCAGTGATGATGCAGTGATGATGCGGTGATGATAGTGTGATGCTGTAGTGATGATGCAGTGATGACGCAGTGATGATGCAGTGATGATGCTGTGATGATGCAGTGATGATGCAGTGATGATGTTGTTATGACACAGTGATGATGCAGTGATGATGCTGTGATGATGAAGTGATGATGCAGTGATGATGTTGTTATGACAAAGTGATGATGCAGTGATGATGCAGTGATGATGCTTTGATGACGCTGTGATGATGCTGTGATGATGCAGTGAGGATGCAGTGATGATGCAGTGATGATGCTGTTATGATGCAGTGATGATGGTGTGACGATGCAGTGAGGATGCTGTGATGATGCAGTGATGAGGCAGTGATGATGCTGTGAAGACGTTCTGATGATGCTGTGATGCTGCAGTGATGATGCTGTGATGATGCTGTGATGATGCAGTGATGATGCTGTGATGATGCAGTGATGATGGTGTGATGCTGCAGTGATGATGCTGTGATGATGCAGTGATGATGCAGTGATGATGCTGTGATGATGCAGTGATGATGCTGTGATGATGCAGTGATGATGCAGTGATGATGCTGTGATGATGCTGTGATGATGCAGTGATGATGCAGTTATGATGGTGTGATGATGCAGTGATGATGCTGTGATGATGCAGTGATGATGCAATTATGATGGTGTGATGATGCAGTGATGATGCAGTGATGACACAGTGATGATGCTGTGATGACACAGTGATGATGCAGTGATGATGCAGTGATGATGCTGTGATGATGCAGTGATGATGAAGTGATGATGCTGTGATGACACAGTGATGACGCAGTGATGATGCAGTGATGATGCAGTGATGATGCAGTGATGATGCTGTGATGATGCAGTGATGATGCAGTGATGATGTTATGATGATGCTGTGATGATGCAGTGATGATGGTGTGATGCTGCAGTGATGATGCTGTGATGATGCAGTGATGATGCAGTGATGATGCTGTGATGATGCAGTGATGATGCTGTGATGATGCAGTGATGATGCAGTGATGATGCTGTGATGATGCTGTGATGATGCAGTGATGATGCAGTTATGATGGTGTGATGATGCAGTGATGATGCTGTGATGATGCAGTGATGATGCAATGATGATGGTGTGATGATGCAGTGATGATGCAGTGATGACACAGTGATGATGCAGTGATGATGCTGTGATGACACAGTGATGATGCAGTGATGATGCAGTGATGATGCTGTGATGATGCAGTGATGATGAAGTGATGATGCTGTGATGACACAGTGATGACGCAGTGATGATGCAGTGATGATGCAGTGATGATGCATTGATGATGCTGTGATGATGCAGTGATGATGCAGTGATGATGCTGTGATGATGCTGTGATGATGCAGTGATGATGCAGTTATGATGGTGTGATGATGCAGTGATGATGCTGTGATGATGCAGTGATGATGCAATGATGATGGTGTGATGATGCAGTGATGATGCAGTGATGACACAGTGATGATGCAGTGATGATGCTGTGATGACATAGTGATGATGCAGTGATGATGCAGTGATGATGCTGTGATGACACAGTGATGACGCAGTGATGATGCAGTGATGATGCAGTGATGATGCTGTGATGATGCAGTGATGATGCTGTGATGATGCAGTGATGATGCAGTGATGATGTTATGATGATGCTGTGATGATGCAGTGATGATGGTGTGATGATGGTTTGATGATGCAGTGATGATGCTCTGATGATGCTGTGATGATGCTGTGATGATACTGTGATGATGCAGTGATGATGCTGTGATGATGCTGTGATGATGCAGTGATGATGCAGTGATGATGGTGTGATGATGCTGTGATGATGCTGTGATGATGGTGCGATGATGCTGTGATGATGCTGTGAAGATACTGTGATGATGCAGTGATGCTGCAGTGATGATGGTGTGATGCTGCAGTGATGATGCTGTGATGATGCAGTGATGATGCTGTGATGATGCTGTGATGATGAAGTGATGATGCAGTGATGGTGTTGTTATGACACAGTGATGATGCAGTGATGATGCAGTGATGATGCTGTGATGATGCTGTTATGACAAAGTGATGATGCAGTGATGATGCAGTGATGATGCTTTGATGACGCTGTGATGATGCTGTGATGATGCAGTGAGGATGCAGTGATGATGCAGTGATGATGCTGTTATGATGCAGTGATGATGGTGTGACGATGCAGTGAGGATGCTGTGATGATGCAGTAATGAGGCAGTGATGATGCTGTGAAGACGTTCTGATGATGCTGTGATGATGGTGTGATGATGCAGTGATGATGTTGTGATGATGCTGTGATGATGCAGTGATTATGGTGTGATGATGGTGTGATGATGCAGTGATGATGGTGTGATGATGCAGTGATGATGCAGTGATGATGGTGTGATGCTGCAGTGATGATGCATTGATGATGCTGTGATGCTGCAGTGATGATGCAGTGATGATGCAGTGATGATGCGGTGATGATGGTGTGATGCTGTAGTGATGATGCAGTGATGACGCAGTGATGATGCAGTGATGATGCTGTGATGATGCAGTGATGATGCAGTGATGATGTTGTTATGACACAGTGATGATGCAGTGATGATGCTGTGATGATGAAGTGATGATGCAGTGATGATGTTGTTATGACAAAGTGATGATGCAGTGATGATGCAGTGATGATGCTTTGATGACGCTGTGATGATGCTGTGATGATGCAGTGAGGATGCAGTGATGATGCAGTGATGATGCTGTTATGATGCAGTGATGATGGTGTGACGATGCAGTGAGGATGCTGTGATGATGCAGTGATGAGGCAGTGATGATGCTGTGAAGACGTTCTGATGATGCTGTGATGCTGCAGTGATGATGCTGTGATGATGCTGTGATGATGCAGTGATGATGCTGTGATGATGCAGTGATGATGGTGTGATGCTGCAGTGATGATGCTGTGATGATGCAGTGATGATGCAGTGATGATGCTGTGATGATGCAGTGATGATGCTGTGATGATGCAGTGATGATGCAGTGATGATGCTGTGATGATGCTGTGATGATGCAGTGATGATGCAGTTATGATGGTGTGATGATGCAGTGATGATGCTGTGATGATGCAGTGATGATGCAATTATGATGGTGTGATGATGCAGTGATGATGCAGTGATGACACAGTGATGATGCAGTGATGATGCTGTGATGACACAGTGATGATGCAGTGATGATGCAGTGATGATGCTGTGATGATGCAGTGATGATGAAGTGATGATGCTGTGATGACACAGTGATGACGCAGTGATGATGCAGTGATGATGCAGTGATGATGCAGTGATGATGCTGTGATGATGCAGTGATGATGCAGTGATGATGTTATGATGATGCTGTGATGATGCAGTGATGATGGTGTGATGCTGCAGTGATGATGCTGTGATGATGCAGTGATGATGCAGTGATGATGCTGTGATGATGCAGTGATGATGCTGTGATGATGCAGTGATGATGCAGTGATGATGCTGTGATGATGCTGTGATGATGCAGTGATGATGCAGTTATGATGGTGTGATGATGCAGTGATGATGCTGTGATGATGCAGTGATGATGCAATGATGATGGTGTGATGATGCAGTGATGATGCAGTGATGACACAGTGATGATGCAGTGATGATGCTGTGATGACACAGTGATGATGCAGTGATGATGCAGTGATGATGCTGTGATGATGCAGTGATGATGAAGTGATGATGCTGTGATGACACAGTGATGACGCAGTGATGATGCAGTGATGATGCAGTGATGATGCAGTGATGATGCTGTGATGATGCAGTGATGATGCAGTGATGATGTTATGATGATGCTGTGATGATGCAGTGATGATGGTGTGATGATGGTGTGATGATGCAGTGATGATGCTCTGATGATACTGTGATGATGCTGTGATGATACTGTGATGATGCAGTGATGATGCTGTGATGATGCTGTGATGATGCAGTGATGATGCAGTGATGATGAAGTGATGATGCAGTGATGATGCTGTTATGACACAGTGATGATGCAGTGATGATGCTGTGATGATGGTGTGATGATGCTGTGATGATGCTGTGATGATGGTGCGATGATGCTGTGATGATGCTGTGATGATACTGTGATGATGCAGTGATGATGCAGTGATGATGGTGTGATGCTGCAGTGATGATGCTGTGATGATGCAGTGATGATGCTGTGATGATGCTGTGATGATGAAGTGATGATGCAGTGATGGTGTTGTTATGACACAGTGATGATGCAGTGATGATGCTGTGATGATGCAGTGATGATGCAGTGATGATGCTGTGATGATGCTGTTATGACAAAGTGATGATGCAGTGATGATGCAGTGATGATGCAGTGATGATGCTTTGATGACGCTGTGATGATGCTGTGATGATGCAGTGAGGATGCAGTGATGATGCAGTGATGATGCTGTTATGATGCAGTGATGATGGTGTGACGATGCAGTGAGGATGCTGTGATGATGCAGTAATGAGGCAGTGATGATGCTGTGAAGACGTTCTGATGATGCTGTGATGCTGCAGTGATGCTGCAGTGATGATGCTGTGATGATGGTGTGATGATGCAGTGATGATGCAGTGATGATGGTGTGATGATGCAGTGATGATGCTTTGATGATGCAGTGATGATGCTGTGATGACACAGTGATGATGCAGTGATGATGCTGTGATGACACAGTGATGATGCAGTGATGATGCTGTAATGATTCTGTGATGATGCAGTGATGATGAAGTGATGATGCTGTGATGACACAGTGATGACGCAGTGATGATGCAGTGATGATGCTTTGATGATGCAGTGATGATGCTGTGATGAAGCAGTAATGATGCAGTGATGATGCAGTGATGATGTTGTGATGATGCTGTGATGATGCAGTGATTATGGTGTGATGATGGTGTGATGATGCAGTGATTATGGTGTGATGATGCAGTGATGATGCAGTGATGATGCTGTGATGATACAGTGATGATGTAATGATGATGCTGTGATAATGCTGTGATGATGCAGTGATGATGCTGTAATGATGCTGTGATGATGCAGTGATTATGGTGTGATGATGCAGTGATGATGCAGTGATGATGCTGTGATGATACAGTGATGATGTAATGATGATGCTGTGATGATGCAGTGATGATGCAGTGATGATGGTGTGATGCTGCAGTGATGATGCATTGATGATGCTGTGATGCTGCAGTGATGATGCAGTGATGATGCTGTGATGATGCGGTGATGATGGTGTGATGCTGTAGTGATGATGCTGTGATGATGCAGTGATGATGCAGTGATGATGCTGTGATGATGCAGTGATGATGAAGTGATGATGCTGTGATGACACAGTGATGACGCAGTGATGATGCAGTGATGATGCAGTGATGATGCTGTGATGATGCAGTGATGATGCAGTGATGATGTTATGATGATGCTGTGATGACACAGTGATGATGGTGTGATGATGGTGTGATGATGCAGTGATGATGCTCTGATGATACTGTGATGATGCTGTGATGATACTGTGATGATGCAGTGATGATGCAGTGATGATGGTGTGATGATGCAGTGATGATGCAGTGATGATGAAGTGATGATGCAGTGATGATGCTGTTATGACACAGTGATGATGCAGTGATGATGCTGTGATGATGGTGTGATGATGCTGTGATGATGCTGTGATGATGGTGCGATGATGCTGTGATGATGCTGTGATGATACTGTGATGATGCAGTGATGATGCAGTGATGATGGTGTGATGCTGCAGTGATGATGCTGTGATGATGCAGTGATGATGCTGTGATGATGCTGTGATGATGAAGTGATGATGCAGTGATGGTGTTGTTATGACACAGTGATGATGCAGTGATGATGCTGTGATGATGCAGTGATGATGCAGTGATGATGCTGTGATGATACTGTTATGACAAAGTGATGATGCAGTGATGATGCAGTGATGATGCAGTGATGATGCTTTGATGACGCTGTGATGATGCTGTGATGATGCAGTGAGGATGCAGTGATGATGCAGTGATGATGCTGTTATGATGCAGTGATGATGGTGTGACGATGCAGTGAGGATGCTGTGATGATGCAGTAATGAGGCAGTGATGATGCTGTGAAGACGTTCTGATGATGCTGTGATGCTGCAGTGATGCTGCAGTGATGATGCTGTGATGATGGTGTGATGATGCAGTGATGATGCAGTGATGATGGTGTGATGATGCAGTGATGATGCTTTGATGATGCAGTGATGATGCAGTGATGACACAGTGATGATGCAGTGATGATGCTGTGATGACACAGTGATGATGCAGTGATGATGCTGTAATGATTCTGTGATGATGCAGTGATGATGAAGTGATGATGCTGTGATGACACAGTGATGACACAGTGATGATGCAGTGATGATGCTTTGATGATGCAGTGATGATGCTGTGATGAAGCAGTAATGATGCAGTGATGATGCAGTGATGATGTTGTGATGATGCTGTGAAGATGCAGTTATTATGGTGTGATGATGGTGTGATGATGCAGTGATTATGGTGTGATGATGCAGTGATGATGCAGTGATGATGCTGTGATGATACAGTGATGATGTAATGATGATGCTGTGATAATGCTGTGATGATGCAGTGATGATGCTGTAATGATGCTGTGATGATGCAGTGATTATGGTGTGATGATGCAGTGATGATGCAGTGATGATGCTGTGATGATACAGTGATGATGTAATGATGATGCTGTGATGATGCAGTGATGATGCTGTGATGATGGTGTGATGCTGCAGTGATGATGCATTGATGATGCTGTGATGCTGCAGTGATGATGCAGTGATGATGCAGTGATGATGCGGTGATGATGGTGTGATGCTGTAGTGATGATGCTGTGATGATGCTGTGATGATGCTGTGATGATGCTGTGATGATGAAGTGATGATGCAGTGATGATGTTGTTATGACACAGTGATGATGCAGTGATGATGCTGTGATGATGCAGTGATGATGCAGTGATGATGTTGTTATGACACAGTGATGATGCAGTGATGATGCTGTGATGATGAAGTGATGATGCAGTGATGATGTTGTTATGACAAAGTGATGATGCAGTGATGATGCAGTGATGATGCTTTGATGACGCTGTGATGATGCTGTGATGATGCAGTGAGGATGCAGTGATGATGCAGTGATGATGCTGTTATGATGCAGTGATGATGGTGTGACGATGCAGTGAGGATGCTGTGATGATGCAGTGATGAGGCAGTGATGATGCTGTGAAGACGTTCTGATGATGCTGTGATGCTGCAGTGATGATGCTGTGATGATGCTGTGATGATGCAGTGATGATGCTGTGATGATGCAGTGATGATGGTGTGATGCTGCAGTGATGATGCTGTGATGATGCAGTGATGATGCAGTGATGATGCTGTGATGATGCAGTGATGATGCTGTGATGATGCAGTGATGATGCAGTGATGATGCTGTGATGATGCTGTGATGATGCAGTGATGATGCAGTTATGATGGTGTGATGATGCAGTGATGATGCTGTGATGATGCAGTGATGATGCAATGATGATGGTGTGATGATGCAGTGATGATGCAGTGATGACACAGTGATGATGCAGTGATGATGCTGTGATGACACAGTGATGATGCAGTGATGATGCAGTGATGATGCTGTGATGATGCAGTGATGATGAAGTGATGATGCTGTGATGACACAGTGATGATGGTGTGATGATGCTGTGATGATGCTGTGATGATGGTGTGATGATGCAGTGATGATGCTGTGATGATGCAGTGATGATGCAGTGATGATGTTATGATGATGGTGTGATGATGGTGTGATGATGGTGTGATGATGGTGTGATGATGCAGTGATGATGCTCTGATGATGCTGTGATGATGCTGTGATGATACTGTGATGATGCAGTGATGATGCTGTGATGATGCTGTGATGATGCAGTGATGATGCAGTGATGATGAAATGATGATGCAGTGATGATGCTGTTATGACACAGTGATGATGCAGTGATGATGCTGTGATGATGGTGTGATGATGCTGTGATGATGCTGTGATGATGGTGCGATGATGCTGTGATGATGCTGTGATGATACTGTGATGATGCAGTGATGATGCAGTGATGATGGTGTGATGCTGCAGTGATGATGCAGTGATGATGCAGTGATGATGCTGTGATGATGCTGTGATGATGCAGTGATGATGCAGTTATGATGGTGTGATGATGCAGTGATGATGCTGTGATGATGCAGTGATGATGCAATGATGATGGTATGATGATGCAGTGATGATGCAGTGATGACACAGTGATGATGCAGTGATGATGCTGTGATGACACAGTGATGATGCAGTGATGATGCAGTGATGATGCTGTGATGATGCAGTGATGATCAAGTGATGATGCTGTGATGACACAGTGATGACGCAGTGATGATGCAGTGATGATGCAGTGATGATGCTGTGATGATGCAGTGATGATGCTGTGATGATGCAGTGATGATGCAGTGATGATGTTATGATGATGCTGTGATGATGCAGTGATGATGGTGTGATGATGGTGTGATGATGCAGTGATGATGCTCTGATGATGCTGTGATGATGCTGTGATGATACTGTGATGATGCAGTGATGATGCTGTGATGATGCTGTGATGATGCAGTGATGATGCAGTGATGATGAAGTGATGATGCAGTGATGATGCTGTTATGACACAGTGATGATGCAGTGATGATGCTGTGATGATGGTGTGATGATGCTGTGATGATGCTGTGATGATGGTGCGATGATGCTGTGATGATGCTGTGATGATACTGTGATGATGCAGTGATGATGCAGTGATGATGGTGTGATGCTGCAGTGATGATGCTGTGATGATGCAGTGATGAGGCAGTGATGATGCTGTGAAGACGTTCTGATGATGCTGTGATGCTGCAGTGATGATGCAGTGATGATGCAGTGATGATGGTGTGATGATGCAGTGATGATGCTGTGATGATGCAGTGATGATGCAGTGATGATGGTGTGATGATGCTTTGATGATGCAGTGATGATGCAGTGATGACACAGTGATGATGCAGTGATGATGCTGTGATGACACAGTGATGATGCAGTGATGATGCTGTGATGATGCTGTGATGATGGTGTGATGATGGTGTGATGATGCAGTGATGATGCTCTGATGATGCTGTGATGATGAGGTGATGATACTGTGATGATGCAGTGATGATGCTGTGATGATGCTGTGATGATGCAGTGATGATGCAGTGATGATGAAGTGATGATGCAGTGATGATGCTGTTATGACACAGTGATGATGCTGTGATGATGCAGTGATGATGCTGTGATGATGCTGTGATGATGCTGTGATGATGCAGTGATGATGGTGTGATGATGCTGTGATGATGCTGTGATGATGGTGTGATGATGCAGTCCTGATGCTGTGATGATGCAGTGATGATGCAGTGATGATGCAGTGATGATGGTGTGATGCTGCAGTGATGATGCTGTGATGATGCAGTGATGATGCTGTGATGATGCTGTGATGATACAGTGATGATGCAGTGATGATGTTGTTATGACACAGTGATGATGCAGTGATGATGCTGTGATGCTGCAGTGATGATGCATTGATGATGCTGTGATGCTGCAGTGATGATGCACTGATGATGCAGTGATGATGCGGTGATGATGGTGTGATGCTGTAGTGATGATGCTGTGATGACGCAGTGATGATGCAGTGATGATGCTGTGATGATGCAGTGATGATGCAGTGATGATGTTGTTAAGACACAGTGATGATGCAGTGATGATGCTGTGATGATGAAGTGATGATGCAGTGATGATGTTGTTATGACAAAGTGATGATGCAGTGATGATGCTTTGATGACGCTGTGATGATGCTGTGATGATGCAGTGAGGATGCAGTGATGATGCAGTGATGATGCTGTTATGATGCAGTGATGATGGTGTGACGATGCAGTGAGGATGCTGTGATGATGCAGTGATGAGGCAGTGATGATGTTGTGAAGACGTTCTGATGATGCTGTGATGCTGCAGTGATGATGCTGTGATGATGCTGTGATGATGCAGTGATGATGCTGTGATGATGCAGTGATGATGGTGTGATGCTGCAGTGATGATGCTGTGATGATGCAGTGATGATGCAGTGATGATGCTGTGATGATGCAGTGATGATGCTGTGATGATGCAGTGATGATGCAGTGATGATGCTGTGATGATGCTGTGATGATGCAGTGATGATGCAGTTATGATGGTGTGATGATGCAGTGATGATGCAGTGATGATGCTGTGATGATGCTGTGATGATGCAGTGATGATGGTGTGATGATGGAGTGATGATGCAGTGATGATGCAGTGATGATGCTGTGATGATGCAGTGATGATGCAGTGATGATGTTATGATGATGCTGTGATGATGCAGTGATGATGGTGTGATGATGGTGTGATGATGCAGTGATGATGCTCTGATGATACTGTGATGATGCTCTGATGATACTATGATGATGCAGTGATGATGCTGTGATGATGCTGTGATGATGCAGTGATGATGCAGTGATGATGAAGTGATGATGCAGTGATGATGCTGTTATGACACAGTGATGATGCAGTGATGATGCTGTGATGATGGTGTGATGATGCTGTGATGATGCTGTGATGATGGTGCGATGATGCTGTGATGATGCTGTGATGATACTGTGATGATGCAGTGATGATGCAGTGATGATGGTGTGATGCTGCAGTGATGATGCTGTGATGATGCAGTGATGATGCTGTGATGATGCTGTGATGATGAAGTGATGATGCAGTGATGGTGTTGTTATGACACAGTGATGATGCAGTGATGATGCTGTGATGATGCAGTGATGATGCAGTGATGATGCTGTGATGATGCTGTTATGACAAAGTGATGATGCAGTGATGATGCAGTGATGATGCAGTGATGATGCTTTGATGACGCTGTGATGATGCTGTGATGATGCAGTGAGGATGCAGTGATGATGCAGTGATGATGCTGTTATGATGCAGTGATGATGGTGTGACGATGCAGTGAGGATGCTGTGATGATGCAGTAATGAGGCAGTGATGATGCTGTGAAGACGTTCTGATGATGCTGTGATGCTGCAGTGATGATGCAGTGATGATGCTGTGATGATGGTGTGATGATGCAGTGATGATGGTGTGATGATGCAGTGATGATGCTTTGATGATGCAGTGATGATGCAGTGATGACACAGTGATGATGCAGTGATGATGCTGTGATGACACAGTGATGATGCAGTGATGATGCTGTAATGATTCTGTGATGATGCAGTGATGATGAAGTGATGATGCTCTGATGACGCAGTGATGATGCAGTGATGATGCTTTGATGATGCAGTGATGATGCTGTGATGAAGCAGTAATGATGCAGTGATGATGCAGTGATGATGTTGTGATGATGCTGTGATGATGCAGTGATTATTGTGTGATGATGGTGTGATGATGCAGTGATTATGGTGTGATGATGCAGTGATGATGCAGTGATGATGCTGTGATGATACAGTGATGATGTAATGATGATGCTGTGATAATGCTGTGATGATGCAGTGATGATACTGTAATGATGCTGTGATGATGCAGTGATTATGGTGTGATGATGCAGTGATGATGCAGTGATGATGCTGTGATGATACAGTGATTATGTAATGATGATTCTGTGATGATGCAGTGATGATGCAGTGATGATGGTGTGATGCTGCAGTGATGATGCATTGATGATGCTGTGATGCTGCAGTGATGATGCAGTGATGATGCAGTGATGATGCGGTGATGATGGTGTGATGCTGTAGTGATGATGCTGTGATGACGCAGTGATGATGCAGTGATGATGCTGTGATGATGCAGTGATGATGCAGTGATGATGTTGTTATGACACAGTGATGATGCAGTGATGATGCTGTGATGATGAAGTGATGATGCAGTGATGATGTTGTTATGACAAAGTGATGATGCAGTGATGATGCAGTGATGATGCTTTGATGACGCTGTGATGATGCTGTGATGATGCAGTGAGGATGCAGTGATGATGCAGTGATGATGCTGTTATGATGCAGTGATGATGGTGTGACGATGCAGTGAGGATGCTGTGATGATGCAGTGATGAGGCAGTGATGATGCTGTGAAGACGTTCTGATGATGCTGTGATGCTGCAGTGATGATGCTGTGATGATGCTGTGATGATGCAGTGATGATGCTGTGATGATGCAGTGATGATGGTGTGATGCTGCAGTGATGATGCTGTGATGATGCAGTGATGATGCAGTGATGATGCTGTGATGATGCAGTGATGATGCTGTGATGATGCAGTGATGATGCAGTGATGATGCTGTGATGATGCTGTGATGATGCAGTGATGATGCAGTTATGATGGTGTGATGATGCAGTGATGATGGTGTGATGATGCAGTGATGATGCAATGATGATGGTGTGATGATGCAGTGATGATGGTGTGATGATGCAGTGATGATGCAATGATGATGGTGTGATGATGCAGTGATGATGCAGTGATGACACAGTGATGATGCAGTGATGATGCTGTGATGATGCTGTGATGATGCAGTGATGATGAAGTGATGATGCTGTGATGACACAGTGATGACGCAGTGATGATGCAGTGATGATGCAGTGATGATGCTGTGATGATGCAGTGATGATGCAGTGATGATGTTATGATGATGCTGTGATGATGCAGTGATGATGGTGTGATGATGGTGTGATGATGCAGTGATGATGCTCTGATGATACTGTGATGATGCTGTGATGATACTGTGATGATGCAGTGATGATGCTGTGATGATGCTGTGATGATGCAGTGATGATGCAGTGATGATGAAGTGATGATGCAGTGATGATGCTGTTATGACACAGTGATGATGCAGTGATGATGCTGTGATGATGGTGTGATGATGCTGTGATGATGCTGTGATGATGGTGCGATGATGCTGTGATTATGCTGTGATGATACTGTGATGATGCAGTGATGATGCAGTGATGATGGTGTGATGCTGCAGTGATGATGCAGTGATGATGCAGTGATGATGCTGTGATGATGCTGTGATGATGAAGTGATGATGCAGTGATGGTGTTGTTATGACACAGTGATGATGCAGTGATGATGCTGTGATGATGCAGTGATGATGCAGTGATGATGCTGTGATGATGCTGTTATGACAAAGTGATGATGCAGTGATGATGCAGTGATGATGCAGTGATGATGCTTTGATGACGCTGTGATGATGCTGTGATGATGCAGTGAGGATGCAGTGATGATGCAGTGATGATGCTGTTATGATGCAGTGATGATGGTGTGACGATGCAGTGAGGATGCTGTGATGATGCAGTAATGAGGCAGTGATGATGCTCTGAAGACGTTCTGATGATGCTGTGATGCTGCAGTGATGATGCAGTGATGATGCTGTGATGATGGTGTGATGATGCAGTGATGATGCAGTGATGATGGTGTGATGATGCAGTGATGATGCTTTGATGATGCAGTGATGATGCAGTGATGACACAGTGATGATGCAGTGATGATGCTGTGATGACACAGTGATGATGCAGTGATGATGCTGTAATGATTCTGTGATGATGCAGTGATGATGAAGTGATGATGCTGTGATGACACAGTGATGACGCAGTGATGATGCAGTGATGATGCTTTGATGATGCAGTGATGATGCTGTGATGAAGCAGTAATTATGCAGTGATGATTCAGTGATGATGTTGTGATGATGCTGTGATGATGCAGTGATTATGGTGTGATGATGGTGTGATGATGCA
The DNA here is from genome assembly GCA_951411735.1 of Somateria mollissima. Taxonomy (NCBI): domain Eukaryota; kingdom Metazoa; phylum Chordata; class Aves; order Anseriformes; family Anatidae; genus Somateria; species Somateria mollissima. The sequence continues at coordinate 294,195 of CATOCB010000086.1, read as the reverse complement.
GTGATTATGGTGTGATGATGCAGTGATGATGCTGTGATGATACAGTGATGATGTAATGATGATGCTGTGATAATGCTGTGATGATGCAGTGATGATGCTGTAATGATGCTGTGATGATGCAGTGATTATGGTGTGATGATGCAGTGATGATGCAGTGATGATGCTGTGATGATACAGTGATGATGTAATGATGATGCTGTGATGATGCAGTGATGATGCAGTGATGATGGTGTGATGCTGCAGTGATGATGCATTGATGATGCTGTGATGCTGCAGTGATGATGCAGTGATGATGCAGTGATGATGCGGTGATGATGGTGTGATGCTGTAGTGATGATGCTGTGATGATGCTGTGATGATGCTGTGATGATGCTGTGATGATGAAGTGATGATGCAGTGATGATGTTGTTATGACACAGTGATGATGCAGTGATGATGCTGTGATGATGCAGTGATGATGCAGTGATGATGTTGTTATGACACAGTGATGATGCAGTGATGATGCAGTGATGATGCTTTGATGACGCTGTGATGATGCTGTGATGATGCAGTGAGGATGCAGTGATGATGCAGTGATGATGCTGTTATGATGCAGTGATGATGGTGTGACGATGCAGTGAGGATGCTGTGATGATGCAGTGATGACGCAGTGATGATGCAGTGATGATGCAGTGATGATGCTGTGATGATGCAGTGATGATGCTGTGATGATGCAGTGATGATGCAGTGATGATGTTATGATGATGCTGTGATGATGCAGTGATGATGATGTGATGATGGTTTGATGATGCAGTGATGATGCTCTGATGATGCTGTGATGATGCTGTGATGATACTGTGATGATGCAGTGATGATGCTGTGATGATGCTGTGATGATGCAGTGATGATGCAGTGATGATGAAGTGATGATGCAGTGATGATGCTGTTATGACACAGTGATGATGCAGTGATGATGCTGTGATGATGGTGTGATGATGCTGTGATGATGCTGTGATGATGGTGCGATGATGCTGTGATGATGCTGTGATGATACTGTGATGATGCAGTGATGATGCAGTGATGATGGTGTGATGCTGCAGTGATGATGCTGTGATGATGCAGTGATGATGCTGTGATGATGCTGTGATGATGAAGTGATGATGCAGTGATGGTGTTGTTATGACACAGTGATGATGCAGTGATGATGCAGTGATGATGCTGTGATGATGCTGTTATGACAAAGTGATGATGCAGTGATGATGCAGTGATGATGCTTTGATGACGCTGTGATGATGCTGTGATGATGCAGTGAGGATGCAGTGATGATGCAGTGATGATGCTGTTATGATGCAGTGATGATGGTGTGACGATGCAGTGAGGATGCTGTGATGATGCAGTAATGAGGCAGTGATGATGCTGTGAAGACGTTCTGATGATGCTGTGATGATGGTGTGATGATGCAGTGATGATGTTGTGATGATGCTGTGATGATGCAGTGATTATGGTGTGATGATGGTGTGATGATGCAGTGATTATGGTGTGATGATGCAGTGATGATGCAGTGATGATGCTGTGATGATACAGTGATGATGTAATGATGATGCTGTGATGATACTGTGATGATGCAGTGATGATGCTGTAATGATGCTGTGATGATGCAGTGATTATGGTGTGATGATGCAGTGATGATGCAGTGATGATGCTGTGATGATACAGTGATGATGTAATGATGATGCTGTGATGATGCAGTGATGATGCAGTGATGATGGTGTGATGCTGCAGTGATGATGCATTGATGATGCTGTGATGCTGCAGTGATGATGCAGTGATGATGCAGTGATGATGCGGTGATGATAGTGTGATGCTGTAGTGATGATGCAGTGATGACGCAGTGATGATGCAGTGATGATGCTGTGATGATGCAGTGATGATGCAGTGATGATGTTGTTATGACACAGTGATGATGCAGTGATGATGCTGTGATGATGAAGTGATGATGCAGTGATGATGTTGTTATGACAAAGTGATGATGCAGTGATGATGCAGTGATGATGCTTTGATGACGCTGTGATGATGCTGTGATGATGCAGTGAGGATGCAGTGATGATGCAGTGATGATGCTGTTATGATGCAGTGATGATGGTGTGACGATGCAGTGAGGATGCTGTGATGATGCAGTGATGAGGCAGTGATGATGCTGTGAAGACGTTCTGATGATGCTGTGATGCTGCAGTGATGATGCTGTGATGATGCTGTGATGATGCAGTGATGATGCTGTGATGATGCAGTGATGATGGTGTGATGCTGCAGTGATGATGCTGTGATGATGCAGTGATGATGCAGTGATGATGCTGTGATGATGCAGTGATGATGCTGTGATGATGCAGTGATGATGCAGTGATGATGCTGTGATGATGCTGTGATGATGCAGTGATGATGCAGTTATGATGGTGTGATGATGCAGTGATGATGCTGTGATGATGCAGTGATGATGCAATTATGATGGTGTGATGATGCAGTGATGATGCAGTGATGACACAGTGATGATGCTGTGATGACACAGTGATGATGCAGTGATGATGCAGTGATGATGCTGTGATGATGCAGTGATGATGAAGTGATGATGCTGTGATGACACAGTGATGACGCAGTGATGATGCAGTGATGATGCAGTGATGATGCAGTGATGATGCTGTGATGATGCAGTGATGATGCAGTGATGATGTTATGATGATGCTGTGATGATGCAGTGATGATGGTGTGATGCTGCAGTGATGATGCTGTGATGATGCAGTGATGATGCAGTGATGATGCTGTGATGATGCAGTGATGATGCTGTGATGATGCAGTGATGATGCAGTGATGATGCTGTGATGATGCTGTGATGATGCAGTGATGATGCAGTTATGATGGTGTGATGATGCAGTGATGATGCTGTGATGATGCAGTGATGATGCAATGATGATGGTGTGATGATGCAGTGATGATGCAGTGATGACACAGTGATGATGCAGTGATGATGCTGTGATGACACAGTGATGATGCAGTGATGATGCAGTGATGATGCTGTGATGATGCAGTGATGATGAAGTGATGATGCTGTGATGACACAGTGATGACGCAGTGATGATGCAGTGATGATGCAGTGATGATGCATTGATGATGCTGTGATGATGCAGTGATGATGCAGTGATGATGCTGTGATGATGCTGTGATGATGCAGTGATGATGCAGTTATGATGGTGTGATGATGCAGTGATGATGCTGTGATGATGCAGTGATGATGCAATGATGATGGTGTGATGATGCAGTGATGATGCAGTGATGACACAGTGATGATGCAGTGATGATGCTGTGATGACATAGTGATGATGCAGTGATGATGCAGTGATGATGCTGTGATGACACAGTGATGACGCAGTGATGATGCAGTGATGATGCAGTGATGATGCTGTGATGATGCAGTGATGATGCTGTGATGATGCAGTGATGATGCAGTGATGATGTTATGATGATGCTGTGATGATGCAGTGATGATGGTGTGATGATGGTTTGATGATGCAGTGATGATGCTCTGATGATGCTGTGATGATGCTGTGATGATACTGTGATGATGCAGTGATGATGCTGTGATGATGCTGTGATGATGCAGTGATGATGCAGTGATGATGGTGTGATGATGCTGTGATGATGCTGTGATGATGGTGCGATGATGCTGTGATGATGCTGTGAAGATACTGTGATGATGCAGTGATGCTGCAGTGATGATGGTGTGATGCTGCAGTGATGATGCTGTGATGATGCAGTGATGATGCTGTGATGATGCTGTGATGATGAAGTGATGATGCAGTGATGGTGTTGTTATGACACAGTGATGATGCAGTGATGATGCAGTGATGATGCTGTGATGATGCTGTTATGACAAAGTGATGATGCAGTGATGATGCAGTGATGATGCTTTGATGACGCTGTGATGATGCTGTGATGATGCAGTGAGGATGCAGTGATGATGCAGTGATGATGCTGTTATGATGCAGTGATGATGGTGTGACGATGCAGTGAGGATGCTGTGATGATGCAGTAATGAGGCAGTGATGATGCTGTGAAGACGTTCTGATGATGCTGTGATGATGGTGTGATGATGCAGTGATGATGTTGTGATGATGCTGTGATGATGCAGTGATTATGGTGTGATGATGGTGTGATGATGCAGTGATGATGGTGTGATGATGCAGTGATGATGCAGTGATGATGGTGTGATGCTGCAGTGATGATGCATTGATGATGCTGTGATGCTGCAGTGATGATGCAGTGATGATGCAGTGATGATGCGGTGATGATGGTGTGATGCTGTAGTGATGATGCAGTGATGACGCAGTGATGATGCAGTGATGATGCTGTGATGATGCAGTGATGATGCAGTGATGATGTTGTTATGACACAGTGATGATGCAGTGATGATGCTGTGATGATGAAGTGATGATGCAGTGATGATGTTGTTATGACAAAGTGATGATGCAGTGATGATGCAGTGATGATGCTTTGATGACGCTGTGATGATGCTGTGATGATGCAGTGAGGATGCAGTGATGATGCAGTGATGATGCTGTTATGATGCAGTGATGATGGTGTGACGATGCAGTGAGGATGCTGTGATGATGCAGTGATGAGGCAGTGATGATGCTGTGAAGACGTTCTGATGATGCTGTGATGCTGCAGTGATGATGCTGTGATGATGCTGTGATGATGCAGTGATGATGCTGTGATGATGCAGTGATGATGGTGTGATGCTGCAGTGATGATGCTGTGATGATGCAGTGATGATGCAGTGATGATGCTGTGATGATGCAGTGATGATGCTGTGATGATGCAGTGATGATGCAGTGATGATGCTGTGATGATGCTGTGATGATGCAGTGATGATGCAGTTATGATGGTGTGATGATGCAGTGATGATGCTGTGATGATGCAGTGATGATGCAATTATGATGGTGTGATGATGCAGTGATGATGCAGTGATGACACAGTGATGATGCAGTGATGATGCTGTGATGACACAGTGATGATGCAGTGATGATGCAGTGATGATGCTGTGATGATGCAGTGATGATGAAGTGATGATGCTGTGATGACACAGTGATGACGCAGTGATGATGCAGTGATGATGCAGTGATGATGCAGTGATGATGCTGTGATGATGCAGTGATGATGCAGTGATGATGTTATGATGATGCTGTGATGATGCAGTGATGATGGTGTGATGCTGCAGTGATGATGCTGTGATGATGCAGTGATGATGCAGTGATGATGCTGTGATGATGCAGTGATGATGCTGTGATGATGCAGTGATGATGCAGTGATGATGCTGTGATGATGCTGTGATGATGCAGTGATGATGCAGTTATGATGGTGTGATGATGCAGTGATGATGCTGTGATGATGCAGTGATGATGCAATGATGATGGTGTGATGATGCAGTGATGATGCAGTGATGACACAGTGATGATGCAGTGATGATGCTGTGATGACACAGTGATGATGCAGTGATGATGCAGTGATGATGCTGTGATGATGCAGTGATGATGAAGTGATGATGCTGTGATGACACAGTGATGACGCAGTGATGATGCAGTGATGATGCAGTGATGATGCAGTGATGATGCTGTGATGATGCAGTGATGATGCAGTGATGATGTTATGATGATGCTGTGATGATGCAGTGATGATGGTGTGATGATGGTGTGATGATGCAGTGATGATGCTCTGATGATACTGTGATGATGCTGTGATGATACTGTGATGATGCAGTGATGATGCTGTGATGATGCTGTGATGATGCAGTGATGATGCAGTGATGATGAAGTGATGATGCAGTGATGATGCTGTTATGACACAGTGATGATGCAGTGATGATGCTGTGATGATGGTGTGATGATGCTGTGATGATGCTGTGATGATGGTGCGATGATGCTGTGATGATGCTGTGATGATACTGTGATGATGCAGTGATGATGCAGTGATGATGGTGTGATGCTGCAGTGATGATGCTGTGATGATGCAGTGATGATGCTGTGATGATGCTGTGATGATGAAGTGATGATGCAGTGATGGTGTTGTTATGACACAGTGATGATGCAGTGATGATGCTGTGATGATGCAGTGATGATGCAGTGATGATGCTGTGATGATGCTGTTATGACAAAGTGATGATGCAGTGATGATGCAGTGATGATGCAGTGATGATGCTTTGATGACGCTGTGATGATGCTGTGATGATGCAGTGAGGATGCAGTGATGATGCAGTGATGATGCTGTTATGATGCAGTGATGATGGTGTGACGATGCAGTGAGGATGCTGTGATGATGCAGTAATGAGGCAGTGATGATGCTGTGAAGACGTTCTGATGATGCTGTGATGCTGCAGTGATGCTGCAGTGATGATGCTGTGATGATGGTGTGATGATGCAGTGATGATGCAGTGATGATGGTGTGATGATGCAGTGATGATGCTTTGATGATGCAGTGATGATGCTGTGATGACACAGTGATGATGCAGTGATGATGCTGTGATGACACAGTGATGATGCAGTGATGATGCTGTAATGATTCTGTGATGATGCAGTGATGATGAAGTGATGATGCTGTGATGACACAGTGATGACGCAGTGATGATGCAGTGATGATGCTTTGATGATGCAGTGATGATGCTGTGATGAAGCAGTAATGATGCAGTGATGATGCAGTGATGATGTTGTGATGATGCTGTGATGATGCAGTGATTATGGTGTGATGATGGTGTGATGATGCAGTGATTATGGTGTGATGATGCAGTGATGATGCAGTGATGATGCTGTGATGATACAGTGATGATGTAATGATGATGCTGTGATAATGCTGTGATGATGCAGTGATGATGCTGTAATGATGCTGTGATGATGCAGTGATTATGGTGTGATGATGCAGTGATGATGCAGTGATGATGCTGTGATGATACAGTGATGATGTAATGATGATGCTGTGATGATGCAGTGATGATGCAGTGATGATGGTGTGATGCTGCAGTGATGATGCATTGATGATGCTGTGATGCTGCAGTGATGATGCAGTGATGATGCAGTGATGATGCGGTGATGATGGTGTGATGCTGTAGTGATGATGCTGTGATGATGCAGTGATGATGCAGTGATGATGCTGTGATGATGCAGTGATGATGAAGTGATGATGCTGTGATGACACAGTGATGACGCAGTGATGATGCAGTGATGATGCAGTGATGATGCTGTGATGATGCAGTGATGATGCAGTGATGATGTTATGATGATGCTGTGATGACACAGTGATGATGGTGTGATGATGGTGTGATGATGCAGTGATGATGCTCTGATGATACTGTGATGATGCTGTGATGATACTGTGATGATGCAGTGATGATGCAGTGATGATGGTGTGATGATGCAGTGATGATGCAGTGATGATGAAGTGATGATGCAGTGATGATGCTGTTATGACACAGTGATGATGCAGTGATGATGCTGTGATGATGGTGTGATGATGCTGTGATGATGCTGTGATGATGGTGCGATGATGCTGTGATGATGCTGTGATGATACTGTGATGATGCAGTGATGATGCAGTGATGATGGTGTGATGCTGCAGTGATGATGCTGTGATGATGCAGTGATGATGCTGTGATGATGCTGTGATGATGAAGTGATGATGCAGTGATGGTGTTGTTATGACACAGTGATGATGCAGTGATGATGCTGTGATGATGCAGTGATGATGCAGTGATGATGCTGTGATGATACTGTTATGACAAAGTGATGATGCAGTGATGATGCAGTGATGATGCAGTGATGATGCTTTGATGACGCTGTGATGATGCTGTGATGATGCAGTGAGGATGCAGTGATGATGCAGTGATGATGCTGTTATGATGCAGTGATGATGGTGTGACGATGCAGTGAGGATGCTGTGATGATGCAGTAATGAGGCAGTGATGATGCTGTGAAGACGTTCTGATGATGCTGTGATGCTGCAGTGATGCTGCAGTGATGATGCTGTGATGATGGTGTGATGATGCAGTGATGATGCAGTGATGATGGTGTGATGATGCAGTGATGATGCTTTGATGATGCAGTGATGATGCAGTGATGACACAGTGATGATGCAGTGATGATGCTGTGATGACACAGTGATGATGCAGTGATGATGCTGTAATGATTCTGTGATGATGCAGTGATGATGAAGTGATGATGCTGTGATGACACAGTGATGACACAGTGATGATGCAGTGATGATGCTTTGATGATGCAGTGATGATGCTGTGATGAAGCAGTAATGATGCAGTGATGATGCAGTGATGATGTTGTGATGATGCTGTGAAGATGCAGTTATTATGGTGTGATGATGGTGTGATGATGCAGTGATTATGGTGTGATGATGCAGTGATGATGCAGTGATGATGCTGTGATGATACAGTGATGATGTAATGATGATGCTGTGATAATGCTGTGATGATGCAGTGATGATGCTGTAATGATGCTGTGATGATGCAGTGATTATGGTGTGATGATGCAGTGATGATGCAGTGATGATGCTGTGATGATACAGTGATGATGTAATGATGATGCTGTGATGATGCAGTGATGATGCTGTGATGATGGTGTGATGCTGCAGTGATGATGCATTGATGATGCTGTGATGCTGCAGTGATGATGCAGTGATGATGCAGTGATGATGCGGTGATGATGGTGTGATGCTGTAGTGATGATGCTGTGATGATGCTGTGATGATGCTGTGATGATGCTGTGATGATGAAGTGATGATGCAGTGATGATGTTGTTATGACACAGTGATGATGCAGTGATGATGCTGTGATGATGCAGTGATGATGCAGTGATGATGTTGTTATGACACAGTGATGATGCAGTGATGATGCTGTGATGATGAAGTGATGATGCAGTGATGATGTTGTTATGACAAAGTGATGATGCAGTGATGATGCAGTGATGATGCTTTGATGACGCTGTGATGATGCTGTGATGATGCAGTGAGGATGCAGTGATGATGCAGTGATGATGCTGTTATGATGCAGTGATGATGGTGTGACGATGCAGTGAGGATGCTGTGATGATGCAGTGATGAGGCAGTGATGATGCTGTGAAGACGTTCTGATGATGCTGTGATGCTGCAGTGATGATGCTGTGATGATGCTGTGATGATGCAGTGATGATGCTGTGATGATGCAGTGATGATGGTGTGATGCTGCAGTGATGATGCTGTGATGATGCAGTGATGATGCAGTGATGATGCTGTGATGATGCAGTGATGATGCTGTGATGATGCAGTGATGATGCAGTGATGATGCTGTGATGATGCTGTGATGATGCAGTGATGATGCAGTTATGATGGTGTGATGATGCAGTGATGATGCTGTGATGATGCAGTGATGATGCAATGATGATGGTGTGATGATGCAGTGATGATGCAGTGATGACACAGTGATGATGCAGTGATGATGCTGTGATGACACAGTGATGATGCAGTGATGATGCAGTGATGATGCTGTGATGATGCAGTGATGATGAAGTGATGATGCTGTGATGACACAGTGATGATGGTGTGATGATGCTGTGATGATGCTGTGATGATGGTGTGATGATGCAGTGATGATGCTGTGATGATGCAGTGATGATGCAGTGATGATGTTATGATGATGGTGTGATGATGGTGTGATGATGGTGTGATGATGGTGTGATGATGCAGTGATGATGCTCTGATGATGCTGTGATGATGCTGTGATGATACTGTGATGATGCAGTGATGATGCTGTGATGATGCTGTGATGATGCAGTGATGATGCAGTGATGATGAAATGATGATGCAGTGATGATGCTGTTATGACACAGTGATGATGCAGTGATGATGCTGTGATGATGGTGTGATGATGCTGTGATGATGCTGTGATGATGGTGCGATGATGCTGTGATGATGCTGTGATGATACTGTGATGATGCAGTGATGATGCAGTGATGATGGTGTGATGCTGCAGTGATGATGCAGTGATGATGCAGTGATGATGCTGTGATGATGCTGTGATGATGCAGTGATGATGCAGTTATGATGGTGTGATGATGCAGTGATGATGCTGTGATGATGCAGTGATGATGCAATGATGATGGTATGATGATGCAGTGATGATGCAGTGATGACACAGTGATGATGCAGTGATGATGCTGTGATGACACAGTGATGATGCAGTGATGATGCAGTGATGATGCTGTGATGATGCAGTGATGATCAAGTGATGATGCTGTGATGACACAGTGATGACGCAGTGATGATGCAGTGATGATGCAGTGATGATGCTGTGATGATGCAGTGATGATGCTGTGATGATGCAGTGATGATGCAGTGATGATGTTATGATGATGCTGTGATGATGCAGTGATGATGGTGTGATGATGGTGTGATGATGCAGTGATGATGCTCTGATGATGCTGTGATGATGCTGTGATGATACTGTGATGATGCAGTGATGATGCTGTGATGATGCTGTGATGATGCAGTGATGATGCAGTGATGATGAAGTGATGATGCAGTGATGATGCTGTTATGACACAGTGATGATGCAGTGATGATGCTGTGATGATGGTGTGATGATGCTGTGATGATGCTGTGATGATGGTGCGATGATGCTGTGATGATGCTGTGATGATACTGTGATGATGCAGTGATGATGCAGTGATGATGGTGTGATGCTGCAGTGATGATGCTGTGATGATGCAGTGATGAGGCAGTGATGATGCTGTGAAGACGTTCTGATGATGCTGTGATGCTGCAGTGATGATGCAGTGATGATGCAGTGATGATGGTGTGATGATGCAGTGATGATGCTGTGATGATGCAGTGATGATGCAGTGATGATGGTGTGATGATGCTTTGATGATGCAGTGATGATGCAGTGATGACACAGTGATGATGCAGTGATGATGCTGTGATGACACAGTGATGATGCAGTGATGATGCTGTGATGATGCTGTGATGATGGTGTGATGATGGTGTGATGATGCAGTGATGATGCTCTGATGATGCTGTGATGATGAGGTGATGATACTGTGATGATGCAGTGATGATGCTGTGATGATGCTGTGATGATGCAGTGATGATGCAGTGATGATGAAGTGATGATGCAGTGATGATGCTGTTATGACACAGTGATGATGCTGTGATGATGCAGTGATGATGCTGTGATGATGCTGTGATGATGCTGTGATGATGCAGTGATGATGGTGTGATGATGCTGTGATGATGCTGTGATGATGGTGTGATGATGCAGTCCTGATGCTGTGATGATGCAGTGATGATGCAGTGATGATGCAGTGATGATGGTGTGATGCTGCAGTGATGATGCTGTGATGATGCAGTGATGATGCTGTGATGATGCTGTGATGATACAGTGATGATGCAGTGATGATGTTGTTATGACACAGTGATGATGCAGTGATGATGCTGTGATGCTGCAGTGATGATGCATTGATGATGCTGTGATGCTGCAGTGATGATGCACTGATGATGCAGTGATGATGCGGTGATGATGGTGTGATGCTGTAGTGATGATGCTGTGATGACGCAGTGATGATGCAGTGATGATGCTGTGATGATGCAGTGATGATGCAGTGATGATGTTGTTAAGACACAGTGATGATGCAGTGATGATGCTGTGATGATGAAGTGATGATGCAGTGATGATGTTGTTATGACAAAGTGATGATGCAGTGATGATGCTTTGATGACGCTGTGATGATGCTGTGATGATGCAGTGAGGATGCAGTGATGATGCAGTGATGATGCTGTTATGATGCAGTGATGATGGTGTGACGATGCAGTGAGGATGCTGTGATGATGCAGTGATGAGGCAGTGATGATGTTGTGAAGACGTTCTGATGATGCTGTGATGCTGCAGTGATGATGCTGTGATGATGCTGTGATGATGCAGTGATGATGCTGTGATGATGCAGTGATGATGGTGTGATGCTGCAGTGATGATGCTGTGATGATGCAGTGATGATGCAGTGATGATGCTGTGATGATGCAGTGATGATGCTGTGATGATGCAGTGATGATGCAGTGATGATGCTGTGATGATGCTGTGATGATGCAGTGATGATGCAGTTATGATGGTGTGATGATGCAGTGATGATGCAGTGATGATGCTGTGATGATGCTGTGATGATGCAGTGATGATGGTGTGATGATGGAGTGATGATGCAGTGATGATGCAGTGATGATGCTGTGATGATGCAGTGATGATGCAGTGATGATGTTATGATGATGCTGTGATGATGCAGTGATGATGGTGTGATGATGGTGTGATGATGCAGTGATGATGCTCTGATGATACTGTGATGATGCTCTGATGATACTATGATGATGCAGTGATGATGCTGTGATGATGCTGTGATGATGCAGTGATGATGCAGTGATGATGAAGTGATGATGCAGTGATGATGCTGTTATGACACAGTGATGATGCAGTGATGATGCTGTGATGATGGTGTGATGATGCTGTGATGATGCTGTGATGATGGTGCGATGATGCTGTGATGATGCTGTGATGATACTGTGATGATGCAGTGATGATGCAGTGATGATGGTGTGATGCTGCAGTGATGATGCTGTGATGATGCAGTGATGATGCTGTGATGATGCTGTGATGATGAAGTGATGATGCAGTGATGGTGTTGTTATGACACAGTGATGATGCAGTGATGATGCTGTGATGATGCAGTGATGATGCAGTGATGATGCTGTGATGATGCTGTTATGACAAAGTGATGATGCAGTGATGATGCAGTGATGATGCAGTGATGATGCTTTGATGACGCTGTGATGATGCTGTGATGATGCAGTGAGGATGCAGTGATGATGCAGTGATGATGCTGTTATGATGCAGTGATGATGGTGTGACGATGCAGTGAGGATGCTGTGATGATGCAGTAATGAGGCAGTGATGATGCTGTGAAGACGTTCTGATGATGCTGTGATGCTGCAGTGATGATGCAGTGATGATGCTGTGATGATGGTGTGATGATGCAGTGATGATGGTGTGATGATGCAGTGATGATGCTTTGATGATGCAGTGATGATGCAGTGATGACACAGTGATGATGCAGTGATGATGCTGTGATGACACAGTGATGATGCAGTGATGATGCTGTAATGATTCTGTGATGATGCAGTGATGATGAAGTGATGATGCTCTGATGACGCAGTGATGATGCAGTGATGATGCTTTGATGATGCAGTGATGATGCTGTGATGAAGCAGTAATGATGCAGTGATGATGCAGTGATGATGTTGTGATGATGCTGTGATGATGCAGTGATTATTGTGTGATGATGGTGTGATGATGCAGTGATTATGGTGTGATGATGCAGTGATGATGCAGTGATGATGCTGTGATGATACAGTGATGATGTAATGATGATGCTGTGATAATGCTGTGATGATGCAGTGATGATACTGTAATGATGCTGTGATGATGCAGTGATTATGGTGTGATGATGCAGTGATGATGCAGTGATGATGCTGTGATGATACAGTGATTATGTAATGATGATTCTGTGATGATGCAGTGATGATGCAGTGATGATGGTGTGATGCTGCAGTGATGATGCATTGATGATGCTGTGATGCTGCAGTGATGATGCAGTGATGATGCAGTGATGATGCGGTGATGATGGTGTGATGCTGTAGTGATGATGCTGTGATGACGCAGTGATGATGCAGTGATGATGCTGTGATGATGCAGTGATGATGCAGTGATGATGTTGTTATGACACAGTGATGATGCAGTGATGATGCTGTGATGATGAAGTGATGATGCAGTGATGATGTTGTTATGACAAAGTGATGATGCAGTGATGATGCAGTGATGATGCTTTGATGACGCTGTGATGATGCTGTGATGATGCAGTGAGGATGCAGTGATGATGCAGTGATGATGCTGTTATGATGCAGTGATGATGGTGTGACGATGCAGTGAGGATGCTGTGATGATGCAGTGATGAGGCAGTGATGATGCTGTGAAGACGTTCTGATGATGCTGTGATGCTGCAGTGATGATGCTGTGATGATGCTGTGATGATGCAGTGATGATGCTGTGATGATGCAGTGATGATGGTGTGATGCTGCAGTGATGATGCTGTGATGATGCAGTGATGATGCAGTGATGATGCTGTGATGATGCAGTGATGATGCTGTGATGATGCAGTGATGATGCAGTGATGATGCTGTGATGATGCTGTGATGATGCAGTGATGATGCAGTTATGATGGTGTGATGATGCAGTGATGATGGTGTGATGATGCAGTGATGATGCAATGATGATGGTGTGATGATGCAGTGATGATGGTGTGATGATGCAGTGATGATGCAATGATGATGGTGTGATGATGCAGTGATGATGCAGTGATGACACAGTGATGATGCAGTGATGATGCTGTGATGATGCTGTGATGATGCAGTGATGATGAAGTGATGATGCTGTGATGACACAGTGATGACGCAGTGATGATGCAGTGATGATGCAGTGATGATGCTGTGATGATGCAGTGATGATGCAGTGATGATGTTATGATGATGCTGTGATGATGCAGTGATGATGGTGTGATGATGGTGTGATGATGCAGTGATGATGCTCTGATGATACTGTGATGATGCTGTGATGATACTGTGATGATGCAGTGATGATGCTGTGATGATGCTGTGATGATGCAGTGATGATGCAGTGATGATGAAGTGATGATGCAGTGATGATGCTGTTATGACACAGTGATGATGCAGTGATGATGCTGTGATGATGGTGTGATGATGCTGTGATGATGCTGTGATGATGGTGCGATGATGCTGTGATTATGCTGTGATGATACTGTGATGATGCAGTGATGATGCAGTGATGATGGTGTGATGCTGCAGTGATGATGCAGTGATGATGCAGTGATGATGCTGTGATGATGCTGTGATGATGAAGTGATGATGCAGTGATGGTGTTGTTATGACACAGTGATGATGCAGTGATGATGCTGTGATGATGCAGTGATGATGCAGTGATGATGCTGTGATGATGCTGTTATGACAAAGTGATGATGCAGTGATGATGCAGTGATGATGCAGTGATGATGCTTTGATGACGCTGTGATGATGCTGTGATGATGCAGTGAGGATGCAGTGATGATGCAGTGATGATGCTGTTATGATGCAGTGATGATGGTGTGACGATGCAGTGAGGATGCTGTGATGATGCAGTAATGAGGCAGTGATGATGCTCTGAAGACGTTCTGATGATGCTGTGATGCTGCAGTGATGATGCAGTGATGATGCTGTGATGATGGTGTGATGATGCAGTGATGATGCAGTGATGATGGTGTGATGATGCAGTGATGATGCTTTGATGATGCAGTGATGATGCAGTGATGACACAGTGATGATGCAGTGATGATGCTGTGATGACACAGTGATGATGCAGTGATGATGCTGTAATGATTCTGTGATGATGCAGTGATGATGAAGTGATGATGCTGTGATGACACAGTGATGACGCAGTGATGATGCAGTGATGATGCTTTGATGATGCAGTGATGATGCTGTGATGAAGCAGTAATTATGCAGTGATGATTCAGTGATGATGTTGTGATGATGCTGTGATGATGCAGTGATTATGGTGTGATGATGGTGTGATGATGCAGTGATTATGGTGTGATGATGCAGTGATGATGCTGTGATGATACAGTGATGATGTAATGATGATGCTGTGATAATGCTGTGATGATGCAGTGATGATGCTGTAATGATGCTGTGATGATGCAGTGATTATGGTGTGATGATGCAGTGATGATGCAGTGATGATGCTGTGATGATACAGTGATGATGTAATGATGATGCTGTGATGATGCAGTGATGATGCAGTGATGATGGTGTGATGCTGCAGTGATGATGCATTGATGATGCTGTGATGCTGCAGTGATGATGCAGTGATGATGCAGTGATGATGCGGTGATGATGGTGTGATGCTGTAGTGATGATGCTGTGATGATGCTGTGATGATGCTGTGATGATGCTGTGATGATGAAGTGATGATGCAGTGATGATGTTGTTATGACACAGTGATGATGCAGTGATGATGCTGTGATGATGCAGTGATGATGCAGTGATGATGTTGTTATGACACAGTGATGATGCAGTGATGATGCAGTGATGATGCTTTGATGACGCTGTGATGATGCTGTGATGATGCAGTGAGGATGCAGTGATGATGCAGTGATGATGCTGTTATGATGCAGTGATGATGGTGTGACGATGCAGTGAGGATGCTGTGATGATGCAGTGATGAGGCAGTGATGATGCTGTGAAGACGTTCTGATGATGCTGTGATGCTGCAGTGATGCTGCAGTGATGATGCAGTGATGATGGTGTGATGATGCAGTGATGATGCAGTGATGATGGTGTGATGATGCAGTGATGATGCTGTGATGATGCAGTGATGATGCAGTGATGATGGTGTGATGATGCTTTGATGATGCAGTGATGATGCAGTGATGACACCGTGATGATGCAGTGATGATGGTGTGATGATTGTGTGATGACACAGTGATGATGCAGTGATGATGCTGTGATGATGCAGTGATGATGCAGTGATGATGCTGTGATGATGGTGTGATGCTGCAGTGATGATGCAGTGATGATGCTGTGATGATGCAGTGATGATGCTGTGATGATGCTGTTATGACAAAGTGATGATGCAGTGATGATGCAGTGATGATGCAGTGATGATGCTTTGATGACGCTGTGATGATGCTGTGATGATGAAGTGATGATGCAGTGATGATGTTGTTATGACACAGTGATGATGCAGTGATGATGCTGTGATGATGCAGTGATGATGCAGTGATGATGCTGTGATGATGGTGTGATGCTGCAGTGATGATGCAGTGATGATGCTGTGATGATGCAGTGATGATGCTGTGATGATGGTGTGATGCTGCAGTGATGATGCAGTGATGATGCTGTGATGATTTAGTGATGATGCAGTGATGATGCTGTGATGATGCTGTGAAGACGTTCTGATGATGCTGTGATGCTGCTGTGATGATGCAGTTATGATGCAGTGATGATGGTGTGATGATGCAGTGAGGATGCTGTGATGATGCAGTGATGATGCAGTGATGATGATGTGTTGATGTAGTGATGACGCTGCGATGATGATGTTGTGATGATGCAGTGGTGATGGTGTGATGATGCAGTGATGATGCTTTTATGACGCTGTGATGATGCTGGAATGATGCAGTAATGATGCAGTGATGATGGTGTGATGATGCAGTGAGGATGCTGTGATGATTTAGTGATGATGCAGTGATGATGCTGTGATGACACTGTGGTGATTTTGTGATGATTTTGTGATGATGCAGTGATGATACTGTGATGATGCAATGATAATGCTTTGATGACCGTGTGTTGATGGTGTGATGATGCTCTGATGATGCAGTGATTATGCAGTGATGACACTGTGATGATGCTGTGACGATGCAGTGATGATGCAGTGATGATGCGGTGATGATGCAGTGATGATGCTGTGATGATACTGTGATGATGCTGTGATGATGCTATGATGATGCAGTGATGATGCAGTGATGATGAAGTCATGATGAAGTCATGATGCAGTGATGCTCTTATGACACAGTGATGATGCAGTGATGATACAGTGATGATGCAGTGATGATGCAGTGATGATGCTGTGATGATGCTGTGATGACGCTGTGATGATGCAGTGATGATGCAGTGATGATGCTGTGATGATGCTGTGATGATGCAATGATGATGGTGTGATGATGCAGTGATGATGCAGTGATGATGCAGTTATGATGGTGCAGTGATGATGCAGTGATGATGCTGTGATGATGCTGTGATGATGCAATGATGATGGTGTGATGATGGTGTGATGATGCTCTGATGATGCAGTGATGACACAGTGATGATGCAGTGATGATGCTGTGATGACACAGTGATGATGCAGTGATGATGCTGTGATGACACAGTGATGATGCAGTGATGATGCAGTGATGATGCTGTGATGATGCAGTGATGATGCTGTGATGACACAGTGATGACGCAGTGATGATGCAGTGATGATGCAGTGATGATGCTGTGATGATGCAGTGATGATGCAGTGATGATGTTATGATGATGCTGTGATGATGCAGTGATGATGGTGTGATGATGGTGTGATGATGCAGTGATGATGGTGTGATGATGCTGTGATGATGCTGTGATGATACTGTGATGATGCAGTGATGATGCTGTGATGATGCAGTGATGATGCAGTGATGATGAAGTGATGATGCAGTGATTATGCTGTTATGACACAGTGATGATGCTGTGATGATGCAGTGATGATGCTGTGATGATGCTGTGATGATGGTGTGATGATGCAGTGATGATGGTGTGATGATGCTGTGATGATGCTGTGATGATGGTGTGATGATGCTGTGATGATGCTGTGATGATACTGTGATGATGCAGTGATGATGCAGTGATGATGGTGTGATGACACAGTGATGACGCAGTGATGATGCAGTGATGATGCTGTGATGATGCAGTGATGATGCTGTGATGATGCTGTGATGATGCTGTGATGATGAAGTGATGATGCTGTGATGACACAGTGATGACGCAGTGATGATGCAGTGATGATGCTGTGATGATGCAGTGATGATGCTGTGATGAAGCAGTAATGATGCAGTGATGATGCAGTGATGATGTTGTGATGATGCTGTGATGATGCAGTGATGATGGTGTGATGATGGTGTGATGATGCAGTGATGATGCTGTGATGATACTGTGATGATGCAGTGATGATGCTGTGATAATGCTGTGATGATGCAGTGATGATGCTGTAATGATGCTGTGATGATGCAGTGATGATGCTGTGATGATGCAGTGATGATGCAGTGATGATGGTGTGATGCTGCAGTGATGATGCTGTGATGATGCAGTGATGATGGTGTGATGCTGCAGTGATGATGCAGTGATGATGCAGTGATGATGAAGTCATGATGAAGTCATGATGCAGTGATGCTCTTATGACACAGTGATGATGGTGTGATGATACAGTGAGTATGCAGTGATGATGAAGTGATGATGCAGTGATGATGCTGTTATGACACAGTGATGACGCAGTGATGACACAGTGATGATGCAGTGATGATGCAGTGATAATGCAGTGATGATGCTGTGATGGTGCAGTGATGATGCTGTGATGATGCAGTGATGATGCAATGATGATGGTGTGATGATGCAGTGATGATGCTGTGATGATGCAGTGATGATGCAATGATGATGGTGTGATGATGCAGTGATGATGCAGTGATGACACAGTGATGATGCAGTGATGATGCATTGATGATGTTGTGATGATGCAGTGATGATGAAGTGATGATGCTGTGATGACACAGTGATGACGCAGTGATGATGCAGTGATGATGCAGTGATGATGCTGTGATGATGCAGTGATGATGCTGTGATGATGCAGTGATGATGCAGTGATGATGTTATGATGATGCTGTGATGATGCAGTGATGATGGTGTGATGATGGTGTGATGATGCAGTGATGATGCTCTGATGATGCAGTGATGATGCAGTGATGATGCTGTGATGATGCAGTGATGATGAAGTGATGATGCTGTGATGACACAGTGGTGACGCAGTGATGATGCAGTGTTAATGCAGTGATGATGCAGTGATGATGCTGTGATGATGCTGTGATGATGCAGTAATGATGTAGTGATGATGTTATGATGATGCTGTGATGAAGCAGTGATGATGGTGTGATGATGGTGTGATGATGCAGTGATGATGCTGTGATGATGCAGTGATGATGCTGTGATGATGCTGTGATGATGCAGTGATGATGCAGTGAGGATGCTGTGATGATGCAGTGATGATGCTGTTATGACACTGTGATGATGCAGTGATGATGCAGTGATGATGCTGTGAAGACGTTCTGATGATGCTGTGATGCTGCAGTGATGATGCTGTGATGATGCAGTGATGATGAAGTGATGATGCTGTGATGACACAGTGATGATGCAGTGATGATGCAATGATGATGGTGTGATGATGCAGTGATGATGCAGTGATGACACAGTGATGATGCAGTGATGATGCAGTGATGATGCTGTGATGATGCAGTGATGATGAAGTGATGATGCTGTGATGACACAGTGATGACGCAGTGATGATGCAGTGATGATGCAGTGATGATACTGTGATGATGCAGTGATGATGCTGTGATGATGCAGTGATGATGCAATGATGATGGTGTGATGATGCAGTGATGATGCAGTGATGACACAGTGATGATGCAGTGATGATGCTGTGATGACACAGTGATGATGCAGTGATGATGAAGTGATGATGCTGTGATGATGCAGTGATGATGAAGTGATGATGCTGTGATGACACAGTGATGACGCAGTGATGATGCAGTGATGATGCAGTGATGATACTGTGATGATGCAGTGATGATGCTGTGATGATGCAGTGATGATGCAGTGATGATGTTATGATGATGCTGTGATGATGCAGTGATGATGGTGTGATGATGGTGTGATGATGCAGTGATGATGCTCTGATGATGCAGTGATGATGCAGTGATGATGCTGTGATGATGCAGTGATGATGAAGTGATGATGCTGTGATGACACAGTGATGACGCAGTGATGATGCAGTGTTAATGCAGTGATGATGCAGTGATGATGAAGTGATGATGCTCTGATGATGCTGTGATGATGCAATAATGATGCAGTGATGATGTTATGATGATGCTGTGATGATGCAGTGATGATGGTGTGATGATGGTGTGATGATGCAGTGATGATGCAGTGATGATGCTGTGATGATGCAGTGATGATGCAGTGATGATGAAGTGATGATGCAGTGATGATGCTGTTATGACACAGTGATGATGCTGTGATGATGCAGTGATGATGCTGTGATGATGCTGTGATGATGGTGTGATGATGCAGTGATGATGCTGTGATGATGCAGTGATGATGCTGTGATGATGCTGTGATGATGAAGTGATGATGCAGTGATGATGTTGTTATGACACAGTGATGATGCTGTGATGATGCTGTGATGATGCAGTGATGATGCAGTGATGATGCAGTGATGATGGTGTGATGCTGCAGTGATGATGCAGTGATGATGCAGTGATGATGCTGTGATGATGCAGTGATGATGCTGTGATGATGCTGTGATGATGAAGTGATGATGCAGTGATGGTGCTGTGATGATGCTTTGATGATGCAAGGATTATGCAGTGATGACACTGTGATGATGCTGTGAATATGCTTTGATGATGCAAGGATTATGCAGTGATGACACTGTGATGATGCTGTGACGATGCAGTGATGATGCAGTGATGATGCGGTGATGATGTAGTGATGATGCTGTGATGATACTGTGATGATGCAGTGATGATGCTGTGATGATGCTGTGATGATGCAATGATGATGGTGTGATGATGCAGTGATGATGCAGTGATGATGCTGTGATGATGCTGTGATGATGTAGTGATGATGGTGTGATGATGCTGTGATGACACTGTGATGATGCAGTGATGATGCTGTGATGATGCAGTGATGATGCAGTGATGATGCTGTGATGACACTGTGATGATGCAATGATGATGCTGTGATGATGCAGTGATGATGCAGTGATGATGAAGTGATGATGCAGTGATGATGTTGTTATGACACAGTGATGATGCAGTGATGATGCAGTGATGATGCTGTGACGATGCAGTGATGATGCTGTGATGATGCAGTGATGATGCAGTGATGATGCTGTGATGATGCAGTGATGATGCTGTTATGACACTGTGATGATGCAGTGATGATGCAGTAATGATGCTGTGAAGACGTTCTGATGATGCTGTGATGCTGCAGTGATGATGCTGTGATGATGCTGTGATGATGCTGTGACGATGCAGTGATGATGCTGTGATGATGCAGTTATGATGGTGTGATGATGCAGTGATGATGCTGTGATGATGCAGTGATGATGCAGTGATGATGCTGTGATGATGCAGTGATGATGCTGTGATGATGCAGTGATGATGCAGTGATGATGCAGTGATGATGCTGTGATGATGCAGTGATGATGCAGTTATGATGGTGTGATGATGCAGTGATGATGCTGTGATGATGCAGTGATGATGCAATGATGATGGTGTGATGATGCAGTGATGATGCAGTGATGACACAGTGATGATGCAGTGATGATGCTGTGATGACACAGTGATGATGCAGTGATGATGCAGTGATGATGCTGTCATGATGCAGTGATGATGAAGTGATGATGCTGTGATGACACAGTGATGACGCAGTGATGATGCAGTGATGATGCAGTGATGATGCTGTGATGATGCAGTGATGATGCTGTGATGATGCAGTGATGATGTTATGATGATGCTGTGATGATGCAGTGATGATGGTGTGATGATGGTGTGATGATGCAGTGATGATGCTCTGATGATGCTGTGATGATGCTGTGATGATACTGTGATGATGCAGTGATGATGCTGTGATGATGAAGTGATGATGCAGTGATGATGCTGTTATGACGCAGTGATGATGCAGTGATGATGCTGTGATGATGGTGTGATGATGCTGTGATGATGCTGTGATGATGGTGTGATGATGCTGTGATGATGCTGTGATGATACTGTGATGATGCAGTGATGATGCAGTGATGATGGTGTGATGCTGCAGTGATGATGCTGTGATGATGCTGTTATGACAAAGTGATGATGCAGTGATGATGCAGTGATGATGCAGTGATGATGCTTTGATGACGCTGTGATGATGCTTTGATGATGCAGTGAGGATGCAGTGATGATGCAGTGATGATGCTGTTATGATGCAGTGATGATGGTGTGACGATGCAGTGAGGATGCTGTGATGATGCAGTAATGAGGCAGTGATGATGCTGTGAAGACGTTCTGATGATGCTGTGATGCTGCAGTGATGATGCAGTGATGATGCTTTGATGATGGTGTGATGATGCAGTGATGATGCAGTGATGATGCAGTGATGATGCTGTGATGATGCAGTGATGATGCAGTGATGATGCTGTGATGATGCTGTGAAGACGTTCTGATGATGCTGTGATGCTGCTGTGATGCTGCTGTGATGATGCTGTGATGATGCAGTGATGATGCAGTGATGATGCAGTTATGATGGTGCAGTGATGATGCAGTGATGATGCTGTGATGATGCTGTGATGATGCAATGATGATGGTGTGATGATGGTGTGATGATGCTCTGATGATGCAGTGATGACACAGTGATGATGCAGTGATGATGCTGTGATGACACAGTGATGATGCAGTGATGATGCTGTGATGACACAGTGATGATGCAGTGATGATGCAGTGATGATGCTGTGATGATGCAGTGATGATGAAGTGATGATGCTGTGATGACACAGTGATGACGCAGTGATGATGCAGTGATGATGCAGTGATGATGCTGTGATGATGCAGTGATGATGCAGTGATGATGTTATGATGATGCTGTGATGATGCAGTGATGATGGTGTGATGATGGTGTGATGATGCAGTGATGATGGTGTGATGATGCTGTGATGATGCTGTGATGATACTGTGATGATGCAGTGATGATGCTGTGATGATGCAGTGATGATGCAGTGATGATGAAGTGATGATGCAGTGATTATGCTGTTATGACACAGTGATGATACTGTGATGATGCAGTGATGATGCTGTGATGATGCTGTGATGATGGTGTGATGATGCAGTGATGATGGTGTGATGATGCTGTGATGATGCTGTGATGATGGTGTGATGATGCTGTGATGATGCTGTGATGATACTGTGATGATGCAGTGATGATGCAGTGATGATGGTGTGATGACACAGTGATGACGCAGTGATGATGCAGTGATGATGCTGTGATGATGCAGTGATGATGCTGTGATGATGCTGTGATGATGCTGTGATGATGAAGTGATGATGCTGTGATGACACAGTGATGACGCAGTGATGATGCAGTGATGATGCTGTGATGATGCAGTGATGATGCTGTGATGAAGCAGTAATGATGCAGTGATGATGCAGTGATGATGTTGTGATGATGCTGTGATGATGCAGTGATGATGGTGTGATGATGGTGTGATGATGCAGTGATGATGCTGTGATGATACTGTGATGATGCAGTGATGATGCTGTGATAATGCTGTGATGATGCAGTGATGATGCTGTAATGATGCTGTGATGATGCAGTGATGATGCTGTGATGATGCAGTGATGATGCAGTGATGATGGTGTGATGCTGCAGTGATGATGCTGTGATGATGCAGTGATGATGGTGTGATGCTGCAGTGATGATGCAGTGATGATGCAGTGATGATGAAGTCATGATGAAGTCATGATGCAGTGATGCTCTTATGACACAGTGATGATGGTGTGATGATACAGTGAGTATGCAGTGATGATGAAGTGATGATGCAGTGATGATGCTGTTATGACACAGTGATGACGCAGTGATGACACAGTGATGATGCAGTGATGATGCAGTGATAATGCAGTGATGATGCTGTGATGGTGCAGTGATGATGCTGTGATGATGCAGTGATGATGCAATGATGATGGTGTGATGATGCAGTGATGATGCTGTGATGATGCAGTGATGATGCAATGATGATGGTGTGATGATGCAGTGATGATGCAGTGATGACACAGTGATGATGCAGTGATGATGCTGTGATGACACAGTGATGATGCAGTGATGATGCATTGATGATGTTGTGATGATGCAGTGATGATGAAGTGATGATGCTGTGATGACACAGTGATGACGCAGTGATGATGCAGTGATGATGCAGTGATGATGCTGTGATGATGCAGTGATGATGCAGTGATGATGTTATGATGATGCTGTGATGATGCAGTGATGATGGTGTGATGATGGTGTGATGATGCAGTGATGATGCTCTGATGATGCAGTGATGATGCAGTGATGATGCTGTGATGATGCAGTGATGATGAAGTGATGATGCTGTGATGACACAGTGGTGACGCAGTGATGATGCAGTGTTAATGCAGTGATGATGCAGTGATGATGCTGTGATGATGCTGTGATGATGCAGTAATGATGCAGTGATGATGTTATGATGATGCTGTGATGATGCAGTGATGATGGTGTGATGATGGTGTGATGATGCAGTGATGATGCTGTGATGATGCAGTGATGATGCTGTGATGATGCTGTGATGATGCAGTGATGATGCAGTGAGGATGCTGTGATGATGCAGTGATGATGCTGTTATGACACTGTGATGATGCAGTGATGATGCAGTGATGATGCTGTGAAGACGTTCTGATGATGCTGTGATGCTGCAGTGATGATGCTGTGATGATGCAGTGATGATGAAGTGATGATGCTGTGATGACACAGTGATGATGCAGTGATGATGCAATGATGATGGTGTGATGATGCAGTGATGATGCAGTGATGACACAGTGATGATGCAGTGATGATGCAGTGATGATGCTGTGATGATGCAGTGATGATGAAGTGATGATGCTGTGATGACACAGTGATGACGCAGTGATGATGCAGTGATGATGCAGTGATGATACTGTGATGATGCAGTGATGATGCTGTGATGATGCAGTGATGATGCAATGATGATGGTGTGATGATGCAGTGATGATGCAGTGATGACACAGTGATGATGCAGTGATGATGCTGTGATGACACAGTGATGATGCAGTGATGATGAAGTGATGATGCTGTGATGATGCAGTGATGATGAAGTGATGATGCTGTGATGACACAGTGATGACGCAGTGATGATGCAGTGATGATGCAGTGATGATACTGTGATGATGCAGTGATGATGCTGTGATGATGCAGTGATGATGCAGTGATGATGTTATGATGATGCTGTGATGATGCAGTGATGATGGTGTGATGATGGTGTGATGATGCAGTGATGATGCTCTGATGATGCAGTGATGATGCAGTGATGATGCTGTGATGATGCAGTGATGATGAAGTGATGATGCTGTGATGACACAGTGATGACGCAGTGATGATGCAGTGTTAATGCAGTGATGATGCAGTGATGATGAAGTGATGATGCTCTGATGATGCTGTGATGATGCAATAATGATGCAGTGATGATGTTATCATGATGCTGTGATGATGCAGTGATGATGGTGTGATGATGGTGTGATGATGCAGTGATGATGCAGTGATGATGCTGTGATGATGCAGTGATGATGCAGTGATGATGAAGTGATGATGCAGTGATGATGCTGTTATGACACAGTGATGATGCTGTGATGATGCAGTGATGATGCTGTGATGATGCTGTGATGATGGTGTGATGATGCAGTGATGATGCAGTAATGATGCAGTGATGATGTTATGATGATGCAGTGATGATGCTGTGATGATGGTGTGATGATGCAGTGATGATGCAGTAATGATGCAGTGATGATGTTATGATGATGCTGTGATGATGCAGTGATGATGGTGTGATGATGGTGTGATGATGCAGTGATGATGCTGTGATGATGCAGTGATGATGCTGTGATGATGCTGTGATGATGCTGTGATGATGCAGTGAGGATGCTGTGATGATGCAGTGATGATGCTGTTATGACACTGTGATGATGCAGTGATGATGCAGTGATGATGCTGTGAAGACGTTCTGATGATGCTGTGATGCTGCAGTGATGATGCTGTGATGATGCAGTGATGATGAAGTGATGATGCTGTGATGACACAGTGATGATGCAGTGATGATGCAATGATGATGGTGTGATGATGCAGTGATGATGCAGTGATGACACAGTGATGATGCAGTGATGATGCAGTGATGATGCTGTGATGATGCAGTGATGATGAAGTGATGATGCTGTGATGACACAGTGATGACGCAGTGATGATGCAGTGATGATGCAGTGATGATACTGTGATGATGCAGTGATGATGCTGTGATGATGCAGTGATGATGCAATGATGATGGTGTGATGATGCAGTGATGATGCAGTGATGACACAGTGATGATGCAGTGATGATGCTGTGATGACACAGTGATGATGCAGTGATGATGAAGTGATGATGCTGTGATGATGCAGTGATGATGAAGTGATGATGCTGTGATGACACAGTGATGACGCAGTGATGATGCAGTGATGATGCAGTGATGATACTGTGATGATGCAGTGATGATGCTGTGATGATGCAGTGATGATGCAGTGATGATGTTATGATGATGCTGTGATGATGCAGTGATGATGGTGTGATGATGGTGTGATGATGCAGTGATGATGCTCTGATGATGCAGTGATGATGCAGTGATGATGCTGTGATGATGCAGTGATGATGAAGTGATGATGCTGTGATGACACAGTGATGACGCAGTGATGATGCAGTGTTAATGCAGTGATGATGCAGTGATGATGAAGTGATGATGCTCTGATGATGCTGTGATGATGCAATAATGATGCAGTGATGATGTTATCATGATGCTGTGATGATGCAGTGATGATGGTGTGATGATGGTGTGATGATGCAGTGATGATGCAGTGATGATGCTGTGATGATGCAGTGATGATGCAGTGATGATGAAGTGATGATGCAGTGATGATGCTGTTATGACACAGTGATGATGCTGTGATGATGCAGTGATGATGCTGTGATGATGCTGTGATGATGGTGTGATGATGCAGTGATGATGCTGTGATGATGCATTGATGATGCTGTGATGATGCAGTGATGATGCTGTGATGATGCTGTGATGATGAAGTGATGATGCAGTGATGATGTTGTTATGACACAGTGATGATGCTGTGATGATGCTGTGATGATGCAGTGATGATGCAGTGATGATGCAGTGATGATGGTGTGATGCTGCAGTGATGATGCAGTGATGATGCAGTGATGATGCTGTGATGATGCAGTGATGATGCTGTGATGATGCTGTGATGATGAAGTGATGATGCAGTGATGGTGCTGTGATGATGCTTTGATGATGCAAGGATTATGCAGTGATGACACTGTGATGATGCTGTGATGATGCTTTGATGATGCAAGGATTATGCAGTGATGACACTGTGATGATGCTGTGACGATGCAGTGATGATGCAGTGATGATGCGGTGATGATGTAGTGATGATGCTGTGATGATACTGTGATGATGCAGTGATGATGCTGTGATGATGCTGTGATGATGCAATGATGATGGTGTGATGATGCAGTGATGATGCAGTGATGATGCTGTGATGATGCTGTGATGATGTAGTGATGATGGTGTGATGATGCTGTGATGACACAGTGATGACGCAGTGATGATGCAGTGATGATGCAGTGATGATACTGTGATGATGCAGTGATGATGCTGTGATGATGCAGTGATGATGCAGTGATGATGTTATGATGATGCTGTGATGATGCAGTGATGATGGTGTGATGATGGTGTGATGATGCAGTGATGATGCTCTGATGATGCAGTGATGATGCAGTGATGATGCTGTGATGATGCAGTGATGATGAAGTGATGATGCTGTGATGACACAGTGATGACGCAGTGATGATGCAGTGTTAATGCAGTGATGATGCAGTGATGATGAAGTGATGATGCTCTGATGATGCTGTGATGATGCAATAATGATGCAGTGATGATGTTATGATGATGCTGTGATGATGCAGTGATGATGGTGTGATGATGGTGTGATGATGCAGTGATGATGCAGTGATGATGCTGTGATGATGCAGTGATGATGCAGTGATGATGAAGTGATGATGCAGTGATGATGCTGTTATGACACAGTGATGATGCTGTGATGATGCAGTGATGATGCTGTGATGATGCTGTGATGATGGTGTGATGATGCAGTGATGATGCTGTGATGATGCATTGATGATGCTGTGATGATGCAGTGATGATGCTGTGATGATGCTGTGATGATGAAGTGATGATGCAGTGATGATGTTGTTATGACACAGTGATGATGCTGTGATGATGCTGTGATGATGCAGTGATGATGCAGTGATGATGCAGTGATGATGGTGTGATGCTGCAGTGATGATGCAGTGATGATGCAGTGATGATGCTGTGATGATGCAGTGATGATGCTGTGATGATGCTGTGATGATGAAGTGATGATGCAGTGATGGTGCTGTGATGATGCTTTGATGATGCAAGGATTATGCAGTGATGACACTGTGATGATGCTGTGAATATGCTTTGATGATGCAAGGATTATGCAGTGATGACACTGTGATGATGCTGTGACGATGCAGTGATGATGCAGTGATGATGCGGTGATGATGTAGTGATGATGCTGTGATGATACTGTGATGATGCAGTGATGATGCTGTGATGATGCTGTGATGATGCAATGATGATGGTGTGATGATGCAGTGATGATGCAGTGATGATGCTGTGATGATGCTGTGATGATGTAGTGATGATGGTGTGATGATGCTGTGATGACACTGTGATGATGCAGTGATGATGCTGTGATGATGCAGTGATGATGCAGTGATGATGCTGTGATGACACTGTGATGATGCAATGATGATGCTGTGATGATGCAGTGATGATGCAGTGATGATGAAGTGATGATGCAGTGATGATGTTGTTATGACACAGTGATGATGCAGTGATGATGCAGTGATGATGCTGTGACGATGCAGTGATGATGCTGTGATGATGCAGTGATGATGCAGTGATGATGCTGTGATGATGCAGTGATGATGCTGTTATGACACTGTGATGATGCAGTGATGATGCAGTAATGATGCTGTGAAGACGTTCTGATGATGCTGTGATGCTGCAGTGATGATGCTGTGATGATGCTGTGATGATGCTGTGACGATGCAGTGATGATGCTGTGATGATGCAGTTATGATGGTGTGATGATGCAGTGATGATGCTGTGATGATGCTGTGATGATGCAGTGATGATGCAGTGATGATGCAGTGATGATGCTGTGATGATGCAGTGATGATGCTGTGATGATGCAGTGATGATGCTGTGATGATGCAGTGATGATGCAGTGATGATGCAGTGATGATGCTGTGATGATGCAGTGATGATGCAGTTATGATGGTGTGATGATGCAGTGATGATGCTGTGATGATGCAGTGATGATGCAGTGATGATGCAGTGATGATGCTGTGATGATGCAGTGATGATGCAGTTATGATGGTGTGATGATGCAGTGATGATGCTGTGATGATGCAGTGATGATGCAATGATGATGGTGTGATGATGCAGTGATGATGCTGTGATGATGCAGTGATGATGCAGTGATGATGCAGTGATGATGCTGTGATGATGCAGTGATGATGCAGTGATGATGCTGTGATGATGCAGTGATGATGCTGTGATGATGCAGTGATGATGCAGTGATGATGCAGTGATGATGCTGTGATGATGCAGTGATGATGCAGTTATGATGGTGTGATGATGCAGTGATGATGCTGTGATGATGCAGTGATGATGCAATGATGATGGTGTGATGATGCAGTGATGATGCAGTGATGACACAGTGATGATGCAGTGATGATGCTGTGATGACACAGTGATGATGCAGTGATGATGCAGTGATGATGCTGTCATGATGCAGTGATGATGAAGTGATGATGCTGTGATGACACAGTGATGACGCAGTGATGATGCAGTGATGATGCAGTGATGATGCTGTGATGATGCAGTGATGATGCTGTGATGATGCAGTGATGATGTTATGATGATGCTGTGATGATGCAGTGATGATGGTGTGATGATGGTGTGATGATGCAGTGATGATGCTCTAATGATGCTGTGATGATGCTGTGATGATACTGTGATGATGCAGTGATGATGCTGTGATGATGAAGTGATGATGCAGTGATGATGCTGTTATGACGCAGTGATGATGCAGTGATGATGCTGTGATGATGGTGTGATGATGCTGTGATGATGCTGTGATGATGTTGTGATGATGCTGTGATGATGCTGTGATGATACTGTGATGATGCAGTGATGATGCAGTGATGATGGTGTGATGCTGCAGTGATGATGCTGTGATGATGCTGTTATGACAAAGTGATGATGCAGTGATGATGCAGTGATGATGCAGTGATGATGCTTTGATGACGCTGTGATGATGCTTTGATGATGCAGTGAGGATGCAGTGATGATGCAGTGATGATGCTGTTATGATGCAGTGATGATGGTGTGACGATGCAGTGAGGATGCTGTGATGATGCAGTAATGAGGCAGTGATGATGCTGTGAAGACGTTCTGATGATGCTGTGATGCTGCAGTGATGATGCAGTGATGATGCTTTGATGATGGTGTGATGATGCAGTGATGATGCAGTGATGATGCAGTGATGATGCAGTGATGATGCTGTGATGATGCAGTGATGATGCAGTGATGATGCTGTGATGATGCTGTGAAGACGTTCTGATGATGCTGTGATGCTGCTGTGATGCTGCTGTGATGATGCTGTGATGATGCAGTGATGATGCAGTGATGATGCAGTTATGATGGTGCAGTGATGATGCAGTGATGATGCTGTGATGATGCTGTGATGATGCAATGATGATGGTGTGATGATGATGTGATGATGCTCTGATGATGCAGTGATGACACAGTGATGATGCAGTGATGATGCTGTGATGACACAGTGATGATGCAGTGATGATGCTGTGATGACACAGTGATGATGCAGTGATGATGCAGTGATGATGCTGTGATGATGCAGTGATGATGAAGTGATGATGCTGTGATGACACAGTGATGACGCAGTGATGATGCAGTGATGATGCAGTGATGATGCTGTGATGATGCAGTGATGATGCAGTGATGATGTTATGATGATGCTGTGATGATGCAGTGATGATGGTGTGATGATGGTGTGATGATGCAGTGATGATGGTGTGATGATGCTGTGATGATGCTGTGATGATACTGTGATGATGCAGTGATGATGCTGTGATGATGCAGTGATGATGCAGTGATGATGAAGTGATGATGCAGTGATTATGCTGTTATGACACAGTGATGATGCTGTGATGATGCAGTGATGATGCTGTGATGATGCTGTGATGATGGTGTGATGATGCAGTGATGATGGTGTGATGATGCTGTGATGATGCTGTGATGATGGTGTGATGATGCTGTGATGATGCTGTGATGATACTGTGATGATGCAGTGATGATGCAGTGATGATGGTGTGATGACACAGTGATGACGCAGTGATGATGCAGTGATGATGCTGTGATGATGCAGTGATGATGCTGTGATGATGCTGTGATGATGCTGTGATGACACAGTGATGATGCTGTGATGACACAGTGATGACGCAGTGATGATGCAGTGATGATGCTGTGATGATGCAGTGATGATGCTGTGATGAAGCAGTAATGATGCAGTGATGATGCAGTGATGATGTTGTGATGATGCTGTGATGATGCAGTGATGATGGTGTGATGATGGTGTGATGATGCAGTGATGATGCTGTGATGATACTGTGATGATGCAGTGATGATGCTGTGATAATGCTGTGATGATGCAGTGATGATGCTGTAATGATGCTGTGATGATGCAGTGATGATGCTGTGATGATGCAGTGATGATGCAGTGATGATGGTGTGATGCTGCAGTGATGATGCTGTGATGATGCAGTGATGATGGTGTGATGCTGCAGTGATGATGCAGTGATGATGCAGTGATGATGAAGTCATGATGAAGTCATGATGCAGTGATGCTCTTATGACACAGTGATGATGGTGTGATGATACAGTGAGTATGCAGTGATGATGAAGTGATGATGCAGTGATGATGCTGTTATGACACAGTGATGACGCAGTGATGACACAGTGATGATGCAGTGATGATGCAGTGATAATGCAGTGATGATGCTGTGATGGTGCAGTGATGATGCTGTGATGATGCAGTGATGATGCAATGATGATGGTGTGATGATGCAGTGATGATGCTGTGATGATGCAGTGATGATGCAATGATGATGGTGTGATGATGCAGTGATGATGCAGTGATGACACAGTGATGATGCAGTGATGACACAGTGATGATGCAGTGATGATGCATTGATGATGTTGTGATGATGCAGTGATGATGAAGTGATGATGCTGTGATGACACAGTGATGACGCAGTGATGATGCAGTGATGATGCAGTGATGATGCTGTGATGATGCAGTGATGATGCAGTGATGATGTTATGATGATGCTGTGATGATGCAGTGATGATGGTGTGATGATGGTGTGATGATGCTGTGATGATGCTGTGATGATACTGTGATGATGCAGTGATGATGCTGTGATGATGAAGTGATGATGCAGTGATGATGCTGTTATGACGCAGTGATGATGCAGTGATGATGCTGTGATGATGGTGTGATGATGCTGTGATGATGCTGTGATGATGTTGTGATGATGCTGTGATGATGCTGTGATGATACTGTGATGATGCAGTGATGATGCAGTGATGATGGTGTGATGCTGCAGTGATGATGCTGTGATGATGCTGTTATGACAAAGTGATGATGCAGTGATGATGCAGTGATGATGCAGTGATGATGCTTTGATGACGCTGTGATGATGCTTTGATGATGCAGTGAGGATGCAGTGATGATGCAGTGATGATGCTGTTATGATGCAGTGATGATGGTGTGACGATGCAGTGAGGATGCTGTGATGATGCAGTAATGAGGCAGTGATGATGCTGTGAAGACGTTCTGATGATGCTGTGATGCTGCAGTGATGATGCAGTGATGATGCTTTGATGATGGTGTGATGATGCAGTGATGATGCAGTGATGATGCAGTGATGATGCAGTGATGATGCTGTGATGATGCAGTGATGATGCAGTGATGATGCTGTGATGATGCTGTGAAGACGTTCTGATGATGCTGTGATGCTGCTGTGATGCTGCTGTGATGATGCTGTGATGATGCAGTGATGATGCAGTGATGATGCAGTTATGATGGTGCAGTGATGATGCAGTGATGATGCTGTGATGATGCTGTGATGATGCAATGATGATGGTGTGATGATGATGTGATGATGCTCTGATGATGCAGTGATGACACAGTGATGATGCAGTGATGATGCTGTGATGACACAGTGATGATGCAGTGATGATGCTGTGATGACACAGTGATGATGCAGTGATGATGCAGTGATGATGCTGTGATGATGCAGTGATGATGAAGTGATGATGCTGTGATGACACAGTGATGACGCAGTGATGATGCAGTGATGATGCAGTGATGATGCTGTGATGATGCAGTGATGATGCAGTGATGATGTTATGATGATGCTGTGATGATGCAGTGATGATGGTGTGATGATGGTGTGATGATGCAGTGATGATGGTGTGATGATGCTGTGATGATGCTGTGATGATACTGTGATGATGCAGTGATGATGCTGTGATGATGCAGTGATGATGCAGTGATGATGAAGTGATGATGCAGTGATTATGCTGTTATGACACAGTGATGATGCTGTGATGATGCAGTGATGATGCTGTGATGATGCTGTGATGATGGTGTGATGATGCAGTGATGATGGTGTGATGATGCTGTGATGATGCTGTGATGATGGTGTGATGATGCTGTGATGATGCTGTGATGATACTGTGATGATGCAGTGATGATGCAGTGATGATGGTGTGATGACACAGTGATGACGCAGTGATGATGCAGTGATGATGCTGTGATGATGCAGTGATGATGCTGTGATGATGCTGTGATGATGCTGTGATGACACAGTGATGATGCTGTGATGACACAGTGATGACGCAGTGATGATGCAGTGATGATGCTGTGATGATGCAGTGATGATGCTGTGATGAAGCAGTAATGATGCAGTGATGATGCAGTGATGATGTTGTGATGATGCTGTGATGATGCAGTGATGATGGTGTGATGATGGTGTGATGATGCAGTGATGATGCTGTGATGATACTGTGATGATGCAGTGATGATGCTGTGATAATGCTGTGATGATGCAGTGATGATGCTGTAATGATGCTGTGATGATGCAGTGATGATGCTGTGATGATGCAGTGATGATGCAGTGATGATGGTGTGATGCTGCAGTGATGATGCTGTGATGATGCAGTGATGATGGTGTGATGCTGCAGTGATGATGCAGTGATGATGCAGTGATGATGAAGTCATGATGAAGTCATGATGCAGTGATGCTCTTATGACACAGTGATGATGGTGTGATGATACAGTGAGTATGCAGTGATGATGAAGTGATGATGCAGTGATGATGCTGTTATGACACAGTGATGACGCAGTGATGACACAGTGATGATGCAGTGATGATGCAGTGATAATGCAGTGATGATGCTGTGATGGTGCAGTGATGATGCTGTGATGATGCAGTGATGATGCAATGATGATGGTGTGATGATGCAGTGATGATGCTGTGATGATGCAGTGATGATGCAATGATGATGGTGTGATGATGCAGTGATGATGCAGTGATGACACAGTGATGATGCAGTGATGACACAGTGATGATGCAGTGATGATGCATTGATGATGTTGTGATGATGCAGTGATGATGAAGTGATGATGCTGTGATGACACAGTGATGACGCAGTGATGATGCAGTGATGATGCAGTGATGATGCTGTGATGATGCAGTGATGATGCAGTGATGATGTTATGATGATGCTGTGATGATGCAGTGATGATGGTGTGATGATGGTGTGATGATGCAGTGATGATGCTCTGATGATGCAGTGATGATGCAGTGATGATGCTGTGATGATGCAGTGATGATGAAGTGATGATGCTGTGATGACACAGTGGTGACGCAGTGATGATGCAGTGTTAATGCAGTGATGATGCAGTGATGATGCTGTGATGATGCTGTGATGATGCAGTAATGATGCAGTGATGATGTTATGATGATGCTGTGATGATGCAGTGATGATGGTGTGATGATGGTGTGATGATGCAGTGATGATGCTGTGATGATGCAGTGATGATGCTGTGATGATGCTGTGATGATGCAGTGATGATGCAGTGAGGATGCTGTGATGATGCAGTGATGATGCTGTTATGACACTGTGATGATGCAGTGATGATGCAGTGATGATGCTGTGAAGACGTTCTGATGATGCTGTGATGCTGCAGTGATGATGCTGTGATGATGCAGTGATGATGAAGTGATGATGCTGTGATGACACAGTGATGATGCAGTGATGATGCAATGATGATGGTGTGATGATGCAGTGATGATGCAGTGATGACACAGTGATGATGCAGTGATGATGCAGTGATGATGCTGTGATGATGCAGTGATGATGAAGTGATGATGCTGTGATGACACAGTGATGACGCAGTGATGATGCAGTGATGATGCAGTGATGATACTGTGATGATGCAGTGATGATGCTGTGATGATGCAGTGATGATGCAATGATGATGGTGTGATGATGCAGTGATGATGCAGTGATGACACAGTGATGATGCAGTGATGATGCTGTGATGACACAGTG
The DNA here is from genome assembly GCA_951411735.1 of Somateria mollissima. NCBI lineage: Eukaryota > Metazoa > Chordata > Aves > Anseriformes > Anatidae > Somateria > Somateria mollissima. The sequence goes on along the minus strand of CATOCB010000086.1, from coordinate 257,573 downwards.
ATGATGCAGTGATGATGAAGTGATGATGCTGTGATGATGCAGTGATGATGAAGTGATGATGCTGTGATGACACAGTGATGACGCAGTGATGATGCAGTGATGATGCAGTGATGATACTGTGATGATGCAGTGATGATGCTGTGATGATGCAGTGATGATGCAGTGATGATGTTATGATGATGCTGTGATGATGCAGTGATGATGGTGTGATGATGGTGTGATGATGCAGTGATGATGCTCTGATGATGCAGTGATGATGCAGTGATGATGCTGTGATGATGCAGTGATGATGAAGTGATGATGCTGTGATGACACAGTGATGACGCAGTGATGATGCAGTGTTAATGCAGTGATGATGCAGTGATGATGAAGTGATGATGCTCTGATGATGCTGTGATGATGCAATAATGATGCAGTGATGATGTTATCATGATGCTGTGATGATGCAGTGATGATGGTGTGATGATGGTGTGATGATGCAGTGATGATGCAGTGATGATGCTGTGATGATGCAGTGATGATGCAGTGATGATGAAGTGATGATGCAGTGATGATGCTGTTATGACACAGTGATGATGCTGTGATGATGCAGTGATGATGCTGTGATGATGCTGTGATGATGGTGTGATGATGCAGTGATGATGCTGTGATGATGCATTGATGATGCTGTGATGATGCAGTGATGATGCTGTGATGATGCTGTGATGATGAAGTGATGATGCAGTGATGATGTTGTTATGACACAGTGATGATGCTGTGATGATGCTGTGATGATGCAGTGATGATGCAGTGATGATGCAGTGATGATGGTGTGATGCTGCAGTGATGATGCAGTGATGATGCAGTGATGATGCTGTGATGATGCAGTGATGATGCTGTGATGATGCTGTGATGATGAAGTGATGATGCAGTGATGGTGCTGTGATGATGCTTTGATGATGCAAGGATTATGCAGTGATGACACTGTGATGATGCTGTGATGATGCTTTGATGATGCAAGGATTATGCAGTGATGACACTGTGATGATGCTGTGACGATGCAGTGATGATGCAGTGATGATGCGGTGATGATGTAGTGATGATGCTGTGATGATACTGTGATGATGCAGTGATGATGCTGTGATGATGCTGTGATGATGCAATGATGATGGTGTGATGATGCAGTGATGATGCAGTGATGATGCTGTGATGATGCTGTGATGATGTAGTGATGATGGTGTGATGATGCTGTGATGACACTGTGATGATGCAGTGATGATGCTGTGATGATGCAGTGATGATGCAGTGATGATGCTGTGATGACACTGTGATGATGCAATGATGATGCTGTGATGATGCAGTGATGATGCAGTGATGATGAAGTGATGATGCAGTGATGATGTTGTTATGACACAGTGATGATGCAGTGATGATGCAGTGATGATGCTGTGACGATGCAGTGATGATGCTGTGATGATGCAGTGATGATGCAGTGATGATGCTGTGATGATGCAGTGATGATGCTGTTATGACACTGTGATGATGCAGTGATGATGCAGTAATGATGCTGTGAAGACGTTCTGATGATGCTGTGATGCTGCAGTGATGATGCTGTGATGATGCTGTGATGATGCTGTGACGATGCAGTGATGATGCTGTGATGATGCAGTTATGATGGTGTGATGATGCAGTGATGATGCTGTGATGATGCAGTGATGATGCAGTGATGATGCTGTGATGATGCAGTGATGATGCTGTGATGATGCAGTGATGATGCTGTGATGATGCAGTGATGATGCAGTGATGATGCTGTGATGATGCAGTGATGATGCAGTTATGATGGTGTGATGATGCAGTGATGATGCTGTGATGATGCAGTGATGATGCAATGATGATGGTGTGATGATGCAGTGATGATGCAGTGATGACACAGTGATGATGCAGTGATGATGCTGTGATGACACAGTGATGATGCAGTGATGATGCAGTGATGATGCTGTCATGATGCAGTGATGATGAAGTGATGATGCTGTGATGACACAGTGATGACGCAGTGATGATGCAGTGATGATGCAGTGATGATGCTGTGATGATGCAGTGATGATGCAGTGATGATGCAGTGATGATGTTATGATGATGCTGTGATGATGCAGTGATGATGGTGTGATGATGGTGTGATGATGCAGTGATGATGCTCTGATGATGCTGTGATGATGCTGTGATGATACTGTGATGATGCAGTGATGATGCTGTGATGATGAAGTGATGATGCAGTGATGATGCTGTTATGACGCAGTGATGATGCAGTGATGATGCTGTGATGATGGTGTGATGATGCTGTGATGATGCTGTGATGATGGTGTGATGATGCTGTGATGATGCTGTGATGATACTGTGATGATGCAGTGATGATGCAGTGATGATGGTGTGATGCTGCAGTGATGATGCTGTGATGATGCAGTGATGATGGTGTGATGATGGTGTGATGATGCAGTGATGATGCTCTGATGATGCTGTGATGATGCTGTGATGATACTGTGATGATGCAGTGATGATGCTGTGATGATGAAGTGATGATGCAGTGATGATGCTGTTATGACGCAGTGATGATGCAGTGATGATGCTGTGATGATGGTGTGATGATGCTGTGATGATGCTGTGATGATGGTGTGATGATGCTGTGATGATGCTGTGATGATACTGTGATGATGCAGTGATGATGCAGTGATGATGGTGTGATGCTGCAGTGATGATGCTGTGATGATGCTGTTATGACAAAGTGATGATGCAGTGATGATGCAGTGATGATGCAGTGATGATGCTTTGATGACGCTGTGATGATGCTTTGATGATGCAGTGAGGATGCAGTGATGATGCAGTGATGATGCTGTTATGATGCAGTGATGATGGTGTGACGATGCAGTGAGGATGCTGTGATGATGCAGTAATGAGGCAGTGATGATGCTGTGAAGACGTTCTGATGATGCTGTGATGCTGCAGTGATGATGCAGTGATGATGCTTTGATGATGGTGTGATGATGCAGTGATGATGCAGTGATGATGGTGTGATGATGCAGTGATGATGCTTTGATGATGCAGTGATGACACAGTGATGATGCAGTGATGATGCAATGATGATGGTGTGATGATGCAGTGATGATGCTGTAATGATTCTGTGATGATGCAGTGATGATGAAGTGATGATGCTGTGATGACACAGTGATGACGCAGTGATGATGCAGTGATGATGCTTTGATGATGCAGTGATGATGCTGTGATGAAGCAGTAATGATGCAGTGATGATGGAGTGATGATGTTGTGATGATGCTGTGATGATGCAGTGATTATGGTGTGATGATGGTGTGATGATGCAGTGATTATGGTGTGATGATGCAGTGATGATGCAGTGATGATGCTGTGATGATACAGTGATGATGTAATGATGATGCTGTGATAATGCTGTGATGATGCAGTGATGATGCTGTAATGATGCTGTGATGATGCAGTGATTATGGTGTGATGATGCAGTGATGATGCAGTGATGATGCTGTGATGATACAGTGATGATGTAATGATGATGCTGTGATGATGCAGTGATGATGCAGTGATGATGGTGTGATGCTGCAGTGATGATGCATTGATGATGCTGTGATGCTGCAGTGATGATGCAGTGATGATGCAGTGATGATGCGGTGATGATGGTGTGATGCTGTAGTGATGATGCTGTGATGATGCTGTGATGATGCTGTGATGATGCTGTGATGATGAAGTGATGATGCAGTGATGATGTTGTTATGACACAGTGATGATGCAGTGATGATGCTGTGATGATGCAGTGATGATGTAGTGATGATGTTGTTATGACACAGTGATGATGCAGTGATGATGCTGTGATGATGAAGTGATGATGCAGTGATGATGTTGTTATGACAAAGTGATGATGCAGTGATGATGCAGTGATGATGCTGTGATGATACTGTGATGATGCTGTGATGATGCAGTGAGGATGCAGTGATGATGCAGTGATGATGCTGTTATGATGCAGTGATGATGGTGTGACGATGCAGTGAGGATGCTGTGATGATGCAGTGATGAGGCAGTGATGATGCTGTGAAGACATTCTGATGATGCTGTGATGACACAGTGATGATGCAGTGATGATGCAGTGATGATGGTGTGATGATGCAGTGATGATGCAGTGATGATGGTGTGATGATGCAGTGATGATACTGTGATGATGCAGTGATGATGCAGTGATGATGGTGTGATGATGCTTTGATGATGCAGTGATGATGCAGTGATGACACCGTGATGATGCAGTGATGATGCTGTGATGATGCAGTACTGATGCAGTTATGATGCAGTGATGATGTTATGATGATGCTGTGATGATGCAGTGATGATGGTGTGATGATGGTGTGATGATGCTGTGATGATACTGTGATGATGCAGCGATGATGCTGTGATGATGCTGTGATGATGCAGTGATAATGCAGTGATGATGAAGTGATGATGCAGTGATGATGCAGTGATGACACAGTGATGATGCAGTGATGATGCTGTGATGACACAGTGATGATGCAGTGATGATGCAGTGATGATGCTGTGATGATGCAGTGATGATGAAGTGATGATGCTGTGATGAAACAGTGATGACGCAGTGATGATGCAGTGATGATGCAGTGATGATGCTGTGATGATGCAGTGATGATGCAGTGATGATGTTATGATGATGCTGTGATGATGCAGTGATGATGGTGTGATGATGGTGTGATGATGCAGTGATGATGCTCTGATGATGCTGTGATGATGCTGTGATGATACTGTGATGATGCAGTGATGATGCTGTGATGATGCTGTGATGAAGCAGTTATGATGCAGTGATGATGAAGTGATGATGCAGTGATGATGCTGTTATGACACAGTGATGATGCAGTGATGATGCAGTGATGATGCTGTGATGATGCAGTGATGATGAAGTGATGATGCAGTGATGATGCAGTGATGACGCAGTGATGATGCAGTGATGATGCAGTGATGATGCAGTGATGATGCTGTGATGATGCAGTGATGATGCAGTGATGATGTTATGATGATGCTGTGATGATGCAGTGATGATGGTGTGATGATGGTGTGATGATGCAGTGATGATGCTCTGATGATACTGTGATGATGCTGTGATGATGCTGTGATGATGCAGTGATGATGCAGTGATGATGAAGTGATGATGCAGTGATGATGCTGTTATGACACAGTGATGATGCAGTGATGATGCTGTGATGATGGTGTGATGATGCTGTGATGATGCTGTGATGATGGTGCGATGATGCTGTGATGATGCTGTGATGATACTGTGATGATGCAGTGATTCTGCAGTGATGATGGTGTGATGCTGCAGTGATGATGCTGTGATGATGCAGTGATGATGCTGTGATGATGCTGTGATGATGAAGTGATGATGCAGTGATGGTGTTTTTATGACACAGTGATGATGCAGTGATGATGCTGTGATGATGCAGTGATGATGCAGTGATGATGCTGTGATGATGCTGTTATGACAAAGTGATGTTGCAGTGATGATGCAGTGATGATGCAGTGATGATGCTTTGATGACGCTGTGATGATGCTGTGATGATGCAGTGAGGATGCAGTGATGATGCAGTGATGATGCTGTTATGATGCAGTGATGATGGTGTGACGATGCAGTGAGGATGCTGTGATGATGCAGTAATGAGGCAGTGATGATGCTGTGAAGACGTTCTGATGATGCTGTGATGCTGCAGTGATGATGCAGTGATGATGCTGTGATGATGGTGTGATGATGCAGTGATGATGCAGTGATGATGGTGTGATGATGCAGTGATGATGCTTTGATGATGCAGTGATGATGCAGTGATGATGCAGTGATGATGAAGTGATGATGCTGTGATGACACAGTGATGACGCAGTGATGATGCAGTGATGATGCTTTGATGATGCAGTGATGATGCTGTGATGAAGCAGTAATGATGCAGTGATGATGCAGTGATGATGTTGTGATGATGCTGTGATGATGCAGTGATTATGGTGTGATGATGGTGTGATGATGCAGTGATTATGGTGTGATGATGCAGTGATGATGCAGTGATGATGCTGTGATGCTACAGTGATGATGTAATGATGATGCTGTGATAATGCTGTGATGATGCAGTGATGATGCTGTAATGATGCTGTGATGATGCAGTGATTATGGTGTGATGATGCAGTGATGATGCAGTGATGATGCTGTGATGATACAGTGATGATGTAATGATGATGCTGTGATGATGCAGTGATGATGCAGTGATGATGGTGTGATGCTGCAGTGATGATGCATTGATGATGCTGTGATGCTGCAGTGATGATGCAGTGATGATGCAGTGATGATGCGGTGATGATGGTGTGATGCTGTAGTGATGATGCTGTGATGATGCTGTGATGATGCTGTGATGATGAAGTGATGATGCAGTGATGATGTTGTTATGACACAGTGATGATGCAGTGATGATGCTGTGATGATGCAGTGATGATGCAGTGATGATGTTGTTATGACACAGTGATGATGCAGTGATGATGCTGTGATGATGAAGTGATGATGCAGTGATGATGTTGTTATGACAAAGTGATGATGCAGTGATGATGCAGTGATGATGCTTTGATGACGCTGTGATGATGCTGTGATGATGCAGTGAGGATGCAGTGATGATGCAGTGATGATGCTGTTATGATGCAGTGATGATGGTGTGACGATGCAGTGAGGATGCTGTGATGATGCAGTGATGAGGCAGTGATGATGCTGTGAAGACGTTCTGATGATGCTGTGATGCTGCAGTGATGATGCTGTGATGATGCTGTGATGATGCAGTGATGATGCTGTGATGATGCAGTGATGATGGTGTGATGCTGCAGTGATGATGCTGTGATGATGCAGTGATGATGCAGTGATGATGCTGTGATGATGCAGTGATGATGCTGTGATGATGCAGTGATGATGCTGTGATGATGCAGTGATGATGCAGTGATGATGCTGTGATGATGCTGTGATGATGCAGTGATGATGCAGTTATGATGGTGTGATGATGCAATGATGATGGTGTGATGATGCAGTGATGATGCAGTGATGACACAGTGATGATGCAGTGATGATGCTGTGATGACACAGTGATGATGCAGTGATGATGCAGTGATGATGCTGTGATGATGCAGTGATGATGAAGTGATGATGCTGTGATGACACAGTGATGACGCAGTGATGATGCAGTGATGATGCAGTGATGATGCTGTGATGATGCAGTGATGATGCTGTGATGATGCAGTGATGATGCAGTGATGATGTTATGATGATGCTGTGATGATGCAGTGATGATGGTGTGATGATGGTGTGATGATGCAGTGATGATGCTCTGATGATGCTGTGATGATGCTGTGATGATACTGTGATGATGCAGTGATGATGCTGTGATGATGCTGTGATGATGCAGTGATGATGCAGTGATGATGAAGTGATGATGCAGTGATGATGCTGTTATGACACAGTGATGATGCAGTGATGATGCTGTGATGATGGTGTGATGATGCTGTGATGATGCTGTGATGATGGTGCGATGATGCTGTGATGATGCTGTGATGATACTGTGATGATGCAGTGATGATGCAGTGATGATGGTGTGATGCTGCAGTGATGATGCTGTGATGATGCAGTGATGATGCTGTGATGATGCTGTGATGATGAAGTGATGATGCAGTGATGGTGTTGTTATGACACAGTGATGATGCAGTGATGATGCTGTGATGATGCAGTGATGATGCAGTGATGATGCTGTGATGATGCTGTTATGACAAAGTGATGATGCAGTGATGATGCAGTGATGATGCTTTGATGACGCTGTGATGATGTTGTGATGATGCAGTGAGGATGCAGTGATGATGCAGTGATGATGCTGTTATGATGCAGTGATGATGGTGTGACGATGCAGTGAGGATGCTGTGATGATGCAGTAATGAGGCAGTGATGATGCTGTGAAGACGTTCTGATGATGCTGTGATGATGGTGTGATGATGCAGTGATGATGTTGTGATGATGCTGTGATGATGCAGTGATTATGGTGTGATGATGGTGTGATGATGCAGTGATTATGGTGTGATGATGCAGTGATGATGCAGTGATGATGCTGTGATGATACAGTGATGATGTAATGATGATGCTGTGATGATGCAGTGATGATGCAGTGATGATGGTGTGATGCTGCAGTGATGATGCATTGATGATGCTGTGATGCTGCAGTGATGATGCACTGATGATGCAGTGATGATGCGGTGATGATGGTGTGATGCTGTAGTGATGATGCTGTGATGACGCAGTGATGATGCAGTGATGATGCTGTGATGATGCAGTGATGATGCAGTGATGATGTTGTTAAGACACAGTGATGATGCAGTGATGATGCTGTGATGATGAAGTGATGATGCAGTGATGATGTTGTTATGACAAAGTGATGATGCAGTGATGATGCAGTGATGATGCTTTGATGACGCTGTGATGATGCTGTGATGATGCAGTGAGGATGCAGTGATGATGCAGTGATGATGCTGTTATGATGCAGTGATGATGGTGTGACGATGCAGTGAGGATGCTGTGATGATGCAGTGATGAGGCAGTGATGATGTTGTGAAGACGTTCTGATGATGCTGTGATGCTGCAGTGATGATGCTGTGATGATGCTGTGATGATGCAGTGATGATGCTGTGATGATGCAGTGATGATGGTGTGATGCTGCAGTGATGATGCTGTGATGATGCAGTGATGATGCAGTGATGATGCTGTGATGATGCAGTGATGATGCTGTGATGATGCAGTGATGATGCAGTGATGATGCTGTGATGATGCTGTGATGATGCAGTGATGATGAAGTGATGATGGTGTGATGATGCAGTGATGATGCAGTGATGATGCTGTGATGATGCTGTGATGATGCAGTGATGATGGTGTGATGATGGAGTGATGATGCAGTGATGATGCAGTGATGATGCTGTGATGATGCAGTGATGATACAGTGATGATGTTATGATGATGCTGTGATGATGCAGTGATGATGGTGTGATGATGGTGTGATGATGCAGTGATGATGCTCTGATGATACTGTGATGATGCTCTGATGATACTATGATGATGCAGTGATGATGCTGTGATGATGCTGTGATGATGCAGTGATGATGCAGTGATGATGAAGTGATGATGCAGTGATGATGCTGTTATGACACAGTGATGATGCAGTGATGATGCTGTGATGATGGTGTGATGATGCTGTGATGATGCTGTGATGATGGTGCGATGATGCTGTGATGATGCTGTGATGATACTGTGATGATGCAGTGATGATGCAGTGATGATGGTGTGATGCTGCAGTGATGATGCTGTGATGATGCAGTGATGATGCTGTGATGATGCTGTGATGATGAAGTGATGATGCAGTGATGGTGTTGTTATGACACAGTGATGATGCAGTGATGATGCTGTGATGATGCAGTGATGATGCAGTGATGATGCTGTGATGATGCTGTTATGACAAAGTGATGATGCAGTGATGATGCAGTGATGATGCTTTGATGACGCTGTGATGATGCTGTGATGATGCAGTGAGGATGCAGTGATGATGCAGTGATGATGCTGTTATGATGCAGTGATGATGGTGTGACGATGCAGTGAGGATGCTGTGATGATGCAGTAATGAGGCAGTGATGATGCTGTGAAGACGTTCTGATGATGCTGTGATGCTGCAGTGATGATGCAGTGATGATGCTGTGATGATGGTGTGATGATGCAGTGATGATGCAGTGATGATGGTGTGATGATGCAGTGATGATGCTTTGATGATGCAGTGATGATGCAGTGATGACACAGTGATGATGCAGTGATGATGCTGTGATGACACAGTGATGATGCAGTGATGATGCTGTAATGATTCTGTGATGATGCAGTGATGATGAAGTGATGATGCTGTGATGACGCAGTGATGATGCAGTGATGATGCTTTGATGATGCAGTGATGATGCTGTGATGAAGCAGTAATGATGCAGTGATGATGCAGTGATGATGTTGTGATGATGCTGTGATGATGCAGTGATTATGGTGTGATGATGGTGTGATGATGCAGTGATTATGGTGTGATGATGCAGTGATGATGCAGTGATGATGCTGTGATGATACAGTGATGATGTAATGATGATGCTGTGATAATGCTGTGATGATGCAGTGATGATACTGTAATGATGCTGTGATGATGCAGTGATTATGGTGTGATGATGCAGTGATGATGCAGTGATGATGCTGTGATGATACAGTGATTATGTAATGATGATGCTGTGATGATGCAGTGATGATGCAGTGATGATGGTGTGATGCTGCAGTGATGATGCATTGATGATGCTGTGATGCTGCAGTGATGATGCAGTGATGATGCAGTGATGATGCGGTGATGATGGTGTGATGCTGTAGTGATGATGCTGTGATGACGCAGTGATGATGCAGTGATGATGCTGTGATGATGCAGTGATGATGCAGTGATGATGTTGTTATGACACAGTGATGATGCAGTGATGATGCTGTGATGATGAAGTGATGATGCAGTGATGATGTTGTTATGACAAAGTGATGATGCAGTGATGATGCAGTGATGATGCTTTGATGACGCTGTGATGATGCTGTGATGATGCAGTGAGGATGCAGTGATGATGCAGTGATGATGCTGTTATGATGCAGTGATGATGGTGTGACGATGCAGTGAGGATGCTGTGATGATGCAGTGATGAGGCAGTGATGATGCTGTGAAGACGTTCTGATGATGCTGTGATGCTGCAGTGATGATGCTGTGATGATGCTGTGATGATGCAGTGATGATGCTGTGATGATGCAGTGATGATGGTGTGATGCTGCAGTGATGATGCTGTGATGATGCAGTGATGATGCAGTGATGATGCTGTGATGATGCAGTGATGATGCTGTGATGATGCAGTGATGATGCTGTGATGATGCTGTGATGATGCAGTGATGATGCAGTTATGATGGTGTGATGATGCAGTGATGATGGTGTGATGATGCAGTGATGATGCAATGATGATGGTGTGATGATGCAGTGATGATGCAGTGATGACACAGTGATGATGCAGTGATGATGCTGTGATGATGCTGTGATGATGCAGTGATGATGAAGTGATGATGCTGTGATGACACAGTGATGACGCAGTGATGATGCAGTGATGATGCAGTGATGATGCAGTGATGATGCTGTGATGATGCAGTGATGATGCAGTGATGATGTTATGATGATGCTGTGATGATGCAGTGATGATGGTGTGATGATGGTGTGATGATGCAGTGATGATGCTCTGATGATACTGTGATGATGCTGTGATGATACTGTGATGATGCAGTGATGATGCTGTGATGATGCTGTGATGATGCAGTGATGATGCAGTGATGATGAAGTGATGATGCAGTGATGATGCTGTTATGACACAGTGATGATGCAGTGATGATGCTGTGATGATGGTGTGATGATGCTGTGATGATGCTGTGATGATGGTGCGATGATGCTGTGATTATGCTGTGATGATACTGTGATGATGCAGTGATTCTGCAGTGATGATGGTGTGATGCTGCAGTGATGATGCTGTGATGATGCAGTGATGATGCTGTGATGATGCTGTGATGATGAAGTGATGATGCAGTGATGGTGTTGTTATGACACAGTGATGATGCAGTGATGATGCTGTGATGATGCAGTGATGATGCAGTGATGATGCTGTGATGATGCTGTTATGACAAAGTGATGATGCAGTGATGATGCAGTGATGATGCAGTGATGATGCTTTGATGACGCTGTGATGATGCTGTGATGATGCAGTGAGGATGCAGTGATGATGCAGTGATGATGCTGTTATGATGCAGTGATGATGGTGTGACGATGCAGTGAGGATGCTGTGATGATGCAGTAATGAGGCAGTGATGATGCTGTGAAGACGTTCTGATGATGCTGTGATGCTGCAGTGATGATGCAGTGATGATGCTGTGATGATGGTGTGATGATGCAGTGATGATGCAGTGATGATGGTGTGATGATGCAGTGATGATGCTTTGATGATGCAGTGATGATGCAGTGATGACACAGTGATGATGCAGTGATGATGCTGTGATGACACAGTGATGATGCAGTGATGATGCTGTAATGATTCTGTGATGATGCAGTGATGATGAAGTGATGATGCTGTGATGACACAGTGATGACGCAGTGATGATGCAGTGATGATGCTTTGATGATGCAGTGATGATGCTGTGATGAAGCAGTAATGATGCAGTGATGATGCAGTGATGATGTTGTGATGATGCTGTGATGATGCAGTGATTATGGTGTGATGATGGTGTGATGATGCAGTGATTATGGTGTGATGATGCAGTGATGATGCAGTGATGATGCTGTGATGATACAGTGATGATGTAATGATGATGCTGTGATAATGCTGTGATGATGCAGTGATGATGCTGTAATGATGCTGTGATGATGCAGTGATTATGGTGTGATGATGCAGTGATGATGCAGTGATGATGCTGTGATGATACAGTGATGATGTAATGATGATGCTGTGATGATGCAGTGATGATGCAGTGATGATGGTGTGATGCTGCAGTGATGATGCATTGATGATGCTGTGATGCTGCAGTGATGATGCAGTGATGATGCAGTGATGATGCGGTGATGATGGTGTGATGCTGTAGTGATGATGCTGTGATGATGCTGTGATGATGCTGTGATGATGCTGTGATGATGAAGTGATGATGCAGTGATGATGTTGTTATGACACAGTGATGATGCAGTGATGATGCTGTGATGATGCAGTGATGATGCAGTGATGATGTTGTTATGACACAGTGATGATGCAGTGATGATGCTGTGATGATGAAGTGATGATGCAGTGATGATGTTGTTATGACAAAGTGATGATGCAGTGATGATGCAGTGATGATGCTTTGATGACACTGTGATGATGCTGTGATGATGCAGTGAGGATGCAGTGATGATGCAGTGATGATGCTGTTATGATGCAGTGATGATGGTGTGACGATGCAGTGAGGATGCTGTGATGATGCAGTGATGAGGCAGTGATGATGCTGTGAAGACGTTCTGATGATGCTGTGATGCTGCAGTGATGCTGCAGTGATGCTGCAGTGATGATGGTGTGATGATGCAGTGATGATGCAGTGATGATGGTGTGATGATGCAGTGATGATGCAGTGATGATGCTGTGATGATGCAGTGATGATGCTGTGATGATGGTGTGATGCTGCAGTGATGATGCAGTGATGATGCTGTGATGATTTAGTGATGATGCAGTGATGATGCTGTGATGATGCTGTGAAGACGTTCTGATGATGCTGTGATGCTGCTGTGATGATGCAGTTATGATGCAGTGATGATGGTGTGATGATGCAGTGAGGATGCTGTGATGATGCAGTGATGATGCAGTGATGATGATGTGTTGATGTAGTGATGACGCTGCGATGATGATGTTGTGATGATGCAGTGGTGATGGTGTGATGATGCAGTGATGATGCTTTTATGACGCTGTGATGATGCTGGAATGATGCAGTAATGATGCAGTGATGATGGTGTGATGATGCAGTGAGGATGCTGTGATGATTTAGTGATGATGCAGTGATGATGCTGTGATGACACTGTGGTGATTTTGTGATGATTTTGTGATGATGCAGTGATGATACTGTGATGATGCAATGATAATGCTTTGATGACCGTGTGTTGATGGTGTGATGATGCTCTGATGATGCAGTGATTATGCAGTGATGACACTGTGATGATGCTGTGACGATGCAGTGATGATGCAGTGATGATGCGGTGATGATGCAGTGATGATGCTGTGATGATACTGTGATGATGCTGTGATGATGCTATGATGATGCAGTGATGATGCAGTGATGATGAAGTCATGATGCAGTGATGCTCTTATGACACAGTGATGATGCAGTGATGATACAGTGATGATGCAGTGATGATGCAGTGATGATGCTGTGATGATGCTGTGATGACGCTGTGATGATGCAGTGATGATGCAGTGATGATGCTGTGATGATGCTGTGATGATGCAATGATGATGGTGTGATGATGCAGTGATGATGCAGTGATGATGCTGTGATGATGCAGTGATGATGCAGTGATGATGCTGTGATGATGCTGTGAAGACGTTCTGATGATGCTGTGATGCTGCTGTGATGCTGCTGTGATGATGCTGTGATGATGCAGTGATGATGCAGTGATGATGCAGTTATGATGGTGCAGTGATGATGCAGTGATGATGCTGTGATGATGCTGTGATGATGCAATGATGATGGTGTGATGATGGTGTGATGATGCAGTGATGATGCAGTGATGACACAATGATGATGCAGTGATGATGCTGTGATGACACAGTGATGATGCAGTGATGATGCTGTGATGACACAGTGATGATGCAGTGATGATGCAGTGATGATGCTGTGATGATGCAGTGATGATGAAGTGATGATGCTGTGATGACACAGTGATGACGCAGTGATGATGCAGTGATGATGCAGTGATGATGCTGTGATGATGCAGTGATGATGCAGTGATGATGTTATGATGATGCTGTGATGATGCAGTGATGATGGTGTGATGATGGTGTGATGATGCAGTGATGATGGTGTGATGATGCTGTGATGATGCTGTGATGATACTGTGATGATGCAGTGATGATGCTGTGATGATGCAGTGATGATGCAGTGATGATGAAGTGATGATGCAGTGATTATGCTGTTATGACACAGTGATGATGCTGTGATGATGCAGTGATGATGCTGTGATGATGCTGTGATGATGGTGTGATGATGCAGTGATGATGGTGTGATGATGCTGTGATGATGCTGTGATGATGGTGTGATGATGCTGTGATGATGCTGTGATGATACTGTGATGATGCAGTGATGATGCAGTGATGATGGTGTGATGACACAGTGATGACGCAGTGATGATGCAGTGATGATGCTGTGATGATGCAGTGATGATGCTGTGATGATGCTGTGATGATGCTGTGATGATGAAGTGATGATGCTGTTATGACACAGTGATGACGCAGTGATGATGCAGTGATGATGCTGTGATGATGCAGTGATGATGCTGTGATGAAGCAGTAATGATGCAGTGATGATGCAGTGATGATGTTGTGATGATGCTGTGATGATGCAGTGATGAGGCAGTGATGATGCTGTGAAGACATTCTGATGATGCTGTGATGACACAGTGATGATGCAGTGATGATGCAGTGATGATGGTGTGATGATGCAGTGATGATGCAGTGATGATGGTGTGATGATGCAGTGATGATACTGTGATGATGCAGTGATGATGCAGTGATGATGGTGTGATGATGCTTTGATGATGCAGTGATGATGCAGTGATGACACCGTGATGATGCAGTGATGATGCTGTGATGATGCAGTACTGATGCAGTTATGATGCAGTGATGATGTTATGATGATGCTGTGATGATGCAGTGATGATGGTGTGATGATGGTGTGATGATGCTGTGATGATACTGTGATGATGCAGCGATGATGCTGTGATGATGCTGTGATGATGCAGTGATAATGCAGTGATGATGAAGTGATGATGCAGTGATGATGCAGTGATGACACAGTGATGATGCAGTGATGATGCTGTGATGACACAGTGATGATGCAGTGATGATGCAGTGATGATGCTGTGATGATGCAGTGATGATGAAGTGATGATGCTGTGATGAAACAGTGATGACGCAGTGATGATGCAGTGATGATGCAGTGATGATGCTGTGATGATGCAGTGATGATGCAGTGATGATGTTATGATGATGCTGTGATGATGCAGTGATGATGGTGTGATGATGGTGTGATGATGCAGTGATGATGCTCTGATGATGCTGTGATGATGCTGTGATGATACTGTGATGATGCAGTGATGATGCTGTGATGATGCTGTGATGATGCAGTGATGATGCAGTGATGATGAAGTGATGATGCAGTGATGATGCTGTTATGACACAGTGATGATGCAGTGATGATGCAGTGATGATGCTGTGATGATGCAGTGATGATGAAGTGATGATGCAGTGATGATGCAGTGATGACGCAGTGATGATGCAGTGATGATGCAGTGATGATGCAGTGATGATGCTGTGATGATGCAGTGATGATGCAGTGATGATGTTATGATGATGCTGTGATGATGCAGTGATGATGGTGTGATGATGGTGTGATGATGCAGTGATGATGCTCTGATGATACTGTGATGATGCTGTGATGATGCTGTGATGATGCAGTGATGATGCAGTGATGATGAAGTGATGATGCAGTGATGATGCTGTTATGACACAGTGATGATGCAGTGATGATGCTGTGATGATGGTGTGATGATGCTGTGATGATGCTGTGATGATGGTGCGATGATGCTGTGATGATGCTGTGATGATACTGTGATGATGCAGTGATTCTGCAGTGATGATGGTGTGATGCTGCAGTGATGATGCTGTGATGATGCAGTGATGATGCTGTGATGATGCTGTGATGATGAAGTGATGATGCAGTGATGGTGTTTTTATGACACAGTGATGATGCAGTGATGATGCTGTGATGATGCAGTGATGATGCAGTGATGATGCTGTGATGATGCTGTTATGACAAAGTGATGTTGCAGTGATGATGCAGTGATGATGCAGTGATGATGCTTTGATGACGCTGTGATGATGCTGTGATGATGCAGTGAGGATGCAGTGATGATGCAGTGATGATGCTGTTATGATGCAGTGATGATGGTGTGACGATGCAGTGAGGATGCTGTGATGATGCAGTAATGAGGCAGTGATGATTCTGTGAAGACGTTCTGATGATGCTGTGATGCTGCAGTGATGATGCAGTGATGATGCTGTGATGATGGTGTGATGATGCAGTGATGATGCAGTGATGATGGTGTGATGATGCAGTGATGATGCTTTGATGATGCTGTGATGATGCAGTGATGATGCAGTGATGATGAAGTGATGATGCTGTGATGACACAGTGATGACGCAGTGATGATGCAGTGATGATGCTTTGATGATGCAGTGATGATGCTGTGATGAAGCAGTAATGATGCAGTGATGATGCAGTGATGATGTTGTGATGATGCTGTGATGATGCAGTGATTATGGTGTGATGATGGTGTGATGATGCAGTGATTATGGTGTGATGATGCAGTGATGATGCAGTGATGATGCTGTGATGCTACAGTGATGATGTAATGATGATGCTGTGATAATGCTGTGATGATGCAGTGATGATGCTGTAATGATGCTGTGATGATGCAGTGATTATGGTGTGATGATGCAGTGATGATGCAGTGATGATGCTGTGATGATACAGTGATGATGTAATGATGATGCTGTGATGATGCAGTGATGATGCAGTGATGATGGTGTGATGCTGCAGTGATGATGCATTGATGATGCTGTGATGCTGCAGTGATGATGCAGTGATGATGCAGTGATGATGCGGTGATGATGGTGTGATGCTGTAGTGATGATGCTGTGATGATGCTGTGATGATGCTGTGATGATGAAGTGATGATGCAGTGATGATGTTGTTATGACACAGTGATGATGCAGTGATGATGCTGTGATGATGCAGTGATGATGCAGTGATGATGTTGTTATGACACAGTGATGATGCAGTGATGATGCTGTGATGATGAAGTGATGATGCAGTGATGATGTTGTTATGACAAAGTGATGATGCAGTGATGATGCAGTGATGATGCTTTGATGACGCTGTGATGATGCTGTGATGATGCAGTGAGGATGCAGTGATGATGCAGTGATGATGCTGTTATGATGCAGTGATGATGGTGTGACGATGCAGTGAGGATGCTGTGATGATGCAGTGATGAGGCAGTGATGATGCTGTGAAGACGTTCTGATGATGCTGTGATGCTGCAGTGATGATGCTGTGATGATGCTGTGATGATGCAGTGATGATGCTGTGATGATGCAGTGATGATGGTGTGATGCTGCAGTGATGATGCTGTGATGATGCAGTGATGATGCAGTGATGATGCTGTGATGATGCAGTGATGATGCTGTGATGATGCAGTGATGATGCTGTGATGATGCAGTGATGATGCAGTGATGATGCTGTGATGATGCTGTGATGATGCAGTGATGATGCAGTTATGATGGTGTGATGATGCAATGATGATGGTGTGATGATGCAGTGATGATGCAGTGATGACACAGTGATGATGCAGTGATGATGCTGTGATGACACAGTGATGATGCAGTGATGATGCAGTGATGATGCTGTGATGATGCAGTGATGATGAAGTGATGATGCTGTGATGACACAGTGATGACGCAGTGATGATGCAGTGATGATGCAGTGATGATGCTGTGATGATGCAGTGATGATGCTGTGATGATGCAGTGATGATGCAGTGATGATGTTATGATGATGCTGTGATGATGCAGTGATGATGGTGTGATGATGGTGTGATGATGCAGTGATGATGCTCTGATGATGCTGTGATGATGCTGTGATGATACTGTGATGATGCAGTGATGATGCTGTGATGATGCTGTGATGATGCAGTGATGATGCAGTGATGATGAAGTGATGATGCAGTGATGATGCTGTTATGACACAGTGATGATGCAGTGATGATGCTGTGATGATGGTGTGATGATGCTGTGATGATGCTGTGATGATGGTGCGATGATGCTGTGATGATGCTGTGATGATACTGTGATGATGCAGTGATGATGCAGTGATGATGGTGTGATGCTGCAGTGATGATGCTGTGATGATGCAGTGATGATGCTGTGATGATGCTGTGATGATGAAGTGATGATGCAGTGATGGTGTTGTTATGACACAGTGATGATGCAGTGATGATGCTGTGATGATGCAGTGATGATGCAGTGATGATGCTGTGATGATGCTGTTATGACAAAGTGATGATGCAGTGATGATGCAGTGATGATGCTTTGATGACGCTGTGATGATGTTGTGATGATGCAGTGAGGATGCAGTGATGATGCAGTGATGATGCTGTTATGATGCAGTGATGATGGTGTGACGATGCAGTGAGGATGCTGTGATGATGCAGTAATGAGGCAGTGATGATGCTGTGAAGACGTTCTGATGATGCTGTGATGATGGTGTGATGATGCAGTGATGATGTTGTGATGATGCTGTGATGATGCAGTGATTATGGTGTGATGATGGTGTGATGATGCAGTGATTATGGTGTGATGATGCAGTGATGATGCAGTGATGATGCTGTGATGATACAGTGATGATGTAATGATGATGCTGTGATGATGCAGTGATGATGCAGTGATGATGGTGTGATGCTGCAGTGATGATGCATTGATGATGCTGTGATGCTGCAGTGATGATGCACTGATGATGCAGTGATGATGCGGTGATGATGGTGTGATGCTGTAGTGATGATGCTGTGATGACGCAGTGATGATGCAGTGATGATGCTGTGATGATGCAGTGATGATGCAGTGATGATGTTGTTAAGACACAGTGATGATGCAGTGATGATGCTGTGATGATGAAGTGATGATGCAGTGATGATGTTGTTATGACAAAGTGATGATGCAGTGATGATGCAGTGATGATGCTTTGATGACGCTGTGATGATGCTGTGATGATGCAGTGAGGATGCAGTGATGATGCAGTGATGATGCTGTTATGATGCAGTGATGATGGTGTGACGATGCAGTGAGGATGCTGTGATGATGCAGTGATGAGGCAGTGATGATGTTGTGAAGACGTTCTGATGATGCTGTGATGCTGCAGTGATGATGCTGTGATGATGCTGTGATGATGCAGTGATGATGCTGTGATGATGCAGTGATGATGGTGTGATGCTGCAGTGATGATGCTGTGATGATGCAGTGATGATGCAGTGATGATGCTGTGATGATGCAGTGATGATGCTGTGATGATGCAGTGATGATGCAGTGATGATGCTGTGATGATGCTGTGATGATGCAGTGATGATGAAGTGATGATGGTGTGATGATGCAGTGATGATGCAGTGATGATGCTGTGATGATGCTGTGATGATGCAGTGATGATGGTGTGATGATGGAGTGATGATGCAGTGATGATGCAGTGATGATGCTGTGATGATGCAGTGATGATACAGTGATGATGTTATGATGATGCTGTGATGATGCAGTGATGATGGTGTGATGATGGTGTGATGATGCAGTGATGATGCTCTGATGATACTGTGATGATGCTCTGATGATACTATGATGATGCAGTGATGATGCTGTGATGATGCTGTGATGATGCAGTGATGATGCAGTGATGATGAAGTGATGATGCAGTGATGATGCTGTTATGACACAGTGATGATGCAGTGATGATGCTGTGATGATGGTGTGATGATGCTGTGATGATGCTGTGATGATGGTGCGATGATGCTGTGATGATGCTGTGATGATACTGTGATGATGCAGTGATGATGCAGTGATGATGGTGTGATGCTGCAGTGATGATGCTGTGATGATGCAGTGATGATGCTGTGATGATGCTGTGATGATGAAGTGATGATGCAGTGATGGTGTTGTTATGACACAGTGATGATGCAGTGATGATGCTGTGATGATGCAGTGATGATGCAGTGATGATGCTGTGATGATGCTGTTATGACAAAGTGATGATGCAGTGATGATGCAGTGATGATGCTTTGATGACGCTGTGATGATGCTGTGATGATGCAGTGAGGATGCAGTGATGATGCAGTGATGATGCTGTTATGATGCAGTGATGATGGTGTGACGATGCAGTGAGGATGCTGTGATGATGCAGTAATGAGGCAGTGATGATGCTGTGAAGACGTTCTGATGATGCTGTGATGCTGCAGTGATGATGCAGTGATGATGCTGTGATGATGGTGTGATGATGCAGTGATGATGCAGTGATGATGGTGTGATGATGCAGTGATGATGCTTTGATGATGCAGTGATGATGCAGTGATGACACAGTGATGATGCAGTGATGATGCTGTGATGACACAGTGATGATGCAGTGATGATGCTGTAATGATTCTGTGATGATGCAGTGATGATGAAGTGATGATGCTGTGATGACGCAGTGATGATGCAGTGATGATGCTTTGATGATGCAGTGATGATGCTGTGATGAAGCAGTAATGATGCAGTGATGATGCAGTGATGATGTTGTGATGATGCTGTGATGATGCAGTGATTATGGTGTGATGATGGTGTGATGATGCAGTGATTATGGTGTGATGATGCAGTGATGATGCAGTGATGATGCTGTGATGATACAGTGATGATGTAATGATGATGCTGTGATAATGCTGTGATGATGCAGTGATGATACTGTAATGATGCTGTGATGATGCAGTGATTATGGTGTGATGATGCAGTGATGATGCAGTGATGATGCTGTGATGATACAGTGATTATGTAATGATGATGCTGTGATGATGCAGTGATGATGCAGTGATGATGGTGTGATGCTGCAGTGATGATGCATTGATGATGCTGTGATGCTGCAGTGATGATGCAGTGATGATGCAGTGATGATGCGGTGATGATGGTGTGATGCTGTAGTGATGATGCTGTGATGACGCAGTGATGATGCAGTGATGATGCTGTGATGATGCAGTGATGATGCAGTGATGATGTTGTTATGACACAGTGATGATGCAGTGATGATGCTGTGATGATGAAGTGATGATGCAGTGATGATGTTGTTATGACAAAGTGATGATGCAGTGATGATGCAGTGATGATGCTTTGATGACGCTGTGATGATGCTGTGATGATGCAGTGAGGATGCAGTGATGATGCAGTGATGATGCTGTTATGATGCAGTGATGATGGTGTGACGATGCAGTGAGGATGCTGTGATGATGCAGTGATGAGGCAGTGATGATGCTGTGAAGACGTTCTGATGATGCTGTGATGCTGCAGTGATGATGCTGTGATGATGCTGTGATGATGCAGTGATGATGCTGTGATGATGCAGTGATGATGGTGTGATGCTGCAGTGATGATGCTGTGATGATGCAGTGATGATGCAGTGATGATGCTGTGATGATGCAGTGATGATGCTGTGATGATGCAGTGATGATGCAGTGATGATGCTGTGATGATGCTGTGATGATGCAGTGATGATGCAGTTATGATGGTGTGATGATGCAGTGATGATGGTGTGATGATGCAGTGATGATGCAATGATGATGGTGTGATGATGCAGTGATGATGCAGTGATGACACAGTGATGATGCAGTGATGATGCTGTGATGATGCTGTGATGATGCAGTGATGATGAAGTGATGATGCTGTGATGACACAGTGATGACGCAGTGATGATGCAGTGATGATGCAGTGATGATGCAGTGATGATGCTGTGATGATGCAGTGATGATGCAGTGATGATGTTATGATGATGCTGTGATGATGCAGTGATGATGGTGTGATGATGGTGTGATGATGCAGTGATGATGCTCTGATGATACTGTGATGATGCTGTGATGATACTGTGATGATGCAGTGATGATGCTGTGATGATGCTGTGATGATGCAGTGATGATGCAGTGATGATGAAGTGATGATGCAGTGATGATGCTGTTATGACACAGTGATGATGCAGTGATGATGCTGTGATGATGGTGTGATGATGCTGTGATGATGCTGTGATGATGGTGCGATGATGCTGTGATTATGCTGTGATGATACTGTGATGATGCAGTGATTCTGCAGTGATGATGGTGTGATGCTGCAGTGATGATGCTGTGATGATGCAGTGATGATGCTGTGATGATGCTGTGATGATGAAGTGATGATGCAGTGATGGTGTTGTTATGACACAGTGATGATGCAGTGATGATGCTGTGATGATGCAGTGATGATGCAGTGATGATGCTGTGATGATGCTGTTATGACAAAGTGATGATGCAGTGATGATGCAGTGATGATGCAGTGATGATGCTTTGATGACGCTGTGATGATGCTGTGATGATGCAGTGAGGATGCAGTGATGATGCAGTGATGATGCTGTTATGATGCAGTGATGATGGTGTGACGATGCAGTGAGGATGCTGTGATGATGCAGTAATGAGGCAGTGATGATGCTGTGAAGACGTTCTGATGATGCTGTGATGCTGCAGTGATGATGCAGTGATGATGCTTTGATGATGGTGTGATGATGCAGTGATGATGCAGTGATGATGGTGTGATGATGCAGTGATGATGCTTTGATGATGCAGTGATGATGCAGTGATGACACAGTGATGATGCAGTGATGATGCTGTGATGACACAGTGATGATGCAGTGATGATGCTGTAATGATTCTGTGATGATGCAGTGATGATGAAGTGATGATGCTGTGATGACACAGTGATGACGCAGTGATGATGCAGTGATGATGCTTTGATGATGCAGTGATGATGCTGTGATGAAGCAGTAATGATGCAGTGATGATGCAGTGATGATGTTGTGATGATGCTGTGATGATGCAGTGATTATGGTGTGATGATGGTGTGATGATGCAGTGATTATGGTGTGATGATGCAGTGATGATGCAGTGATGATGCTGTGATGATACAGTGATGATGTAATGATGATGCTGTGATAATGCTGTGATGATGCAGTGATGATGCTGTAATGATGCTGTGATGATGCAGTGATTATGGTGTGATGATGCAGTGATGATGCAGTGATGATGCTGTGATGATACAGTGATGATGTAATGATGATGCTGTGATGATGCAGTGATGATGCAGTGATGATGGTGTGATGCTGCAGTGATGATGCATTGATGATGCTGTGATGCTGCAGTGATGATGCAGTGATGATGCAGTGATGATGCGGTGATGATGGTGTGATGCTGTAGTGATGATGCTGTGATGATGCTGTGATGATGCTGTGATGATGCTGTGATGATGAAGTGATGATGCAGTGATGATGTTGTTATGACACAGTGATGATGCAGTGATGATGCTGTGATGATGCAGTGATGATGCAGTGATGATGTTGTTATGACACAGTGATGATGCAGTGATGATGCTGTGATGATGAAGTGATGATGCAGTGATGATGTTGTTATGACAAAGTGATGATGCAGTGATGATGCAGTGATGATGCTTTGATGACACTGTGATGATGCTGTGATGATGCAGTGAGGATGCAGTGATGATGCAGTGATGATGCTGTTATGATGCAGTGATGATGGTGTGACGATGCAGTGAGGATGCTGTGATGATGCAGTGATGAGGCAGTGATGATGCTGTGAAGACGTTCTGATGATGCTGTGATGCTGCAGTGATGCTGCAGTGATGATGCAGTGATGATGGTGTGATGATGCAGTGATGATGCAGTGATGATGGTGTGATGATGCAGTGATGATGCTGTGATGATGCAGTGATGATGCAGTGATGATGGTGTGATGATGCTTTGATGATGCAGTGATGATGCAGTGATGACACCGTGATGATGCAGTGATGATGGTGTGATGATTGTGTGATGACACAGTGATGATGCAGTGATGATGCTGTGATGATGCAGTGATGATGCAGTGATGATGCTGTGATGATGCAGTGATGATGCTGTGATGATGCTGTTATGACAAAGTGATGATGCATTGATGATGCAGTGATGATGCAGTGATGATGCTTTGATGACGCTGTGATGATGCTGTGATGATGAAGTGATGATGCAGTGATGATGTTGTTATGACACAGTGATGATGCAGTGATGATGCTGTGATGATGCAGTGATGATGCAGTGATGATGCTGTGATGGTGGTGTGATGCTGCAGTGATGATGCAGTGATGATGCTGTGATGATGCAGTGATGATGCTGTGATGATGGTGTGATGCTGCAGTGATGATGCAGTGATGATGCTGTGATGATTTAGTGATGATGCAGTGATGATGCTGTGATGATGCTGTGAAGACGTTCTGATGATGCTGTGATGCTGCTGTGATGATGCAGTTATGATGCAGTGATGATGGTGTGATGATGCAGTGAGGATGCTGTGATGATGCAGTGATGATGCAGTGATGATGATGTGTTGATGTAGTGATGACGCTGCGATGATGATGTTGTGATGATGCAGTGGTGATGGTGTGATGATGCAGTGATGATGCTTTTATGACGCTGTGATGATGCTGGAATGATGCAGTAATGATGCAGTGATGATGGTGTGATGATGCAGTGAGGATGCTGTGATGATTTAGTGATGATGCAGTGATGATGCTGTGATGACACTGTGGTGATTTTGTGATGATTTTGTGATGATGCAGTGATGATACTGTGATGATGCAATGATAATGCTTTGATGACCGTGTGTTGATGGTGTGATGATGCTCTGATGATGCAGTGATTATGCAGTGATGACACTGTGATGATGCTGTGACGATGCAGTGATGATGCAGTGATGATGCGGTGATGATGCAGTGATGATGCTGTGATGATACTGTGATGATGCTGTGATGATGCTATGATGATGCAGTGATGATGCAGTGATGATGAAGTCATGATGCAGTGATGCTCTTATGACACAGTGATGATGCAGTGATGATACAGTGATGATGCAGTGATGATGCAGTGATGATGCTGTGATGATGCTGTGATGACGCTGTGATGATGCAGTGATGATGCAGTGATGATGCTGTGATGATGCTGTGATGATGCAATGATGATGGTGTGATGATGCAGTGATGATGCAGTGATGATGCTGTGATGATGCAGTGATGATGCAGTGATGATGCTGTGATGATGCTGTGAAGACGTTCTGATGATGCTGTGATGCTGCTGTGATGCTGCTGTGATGATGCTGTGATGATGCAGTGATGATGCAGTGATGATGCAGTTATGATGGTGCAGTGATGATGCAGTGATGATGCTGTGATGATGCTGTGATGATGCAATGATGATGGTGTGATGATGGTGTGATGATGCAGTGATGATGCAGTGATGACACAATGATGATGCAGTGATGATGCTGTGATGACACAGTGATGATGCAGTGATGATGCTGTGATGACACAGTGATGATGCAGTGATGATGCAGTGATGATGCTGTGATGATGCAGTGATGATGAAGTGATGATGCTGTGATGACACAGTGATGACGCAGTGATGATGCAGTGATGATGCAGTGATGATGCTGTGATGATGCAGTGATGATGCAGTGATGATGTTATGATGATGCTGTGATGATGCAGTGATGATGGTGTGATGATGGTGTGATGATGCAGTGATGATGGTGTGATGATGCTGTGATGATGCTGTGATGATACTGTGATGATGCAGTGATGATGCTGTGATGATGCAGTGATGATGCAGTGATGATGAAGTGATGATGCAGTGATTATGCTGTTATGACACAGTGATGATGCTGTGATGATGCAGTGATGATGCTGTGATGATGCTGTGATGATGGTGTGATGATGCAGTGATGATGGTGTGATGATGCTGTGATGATGCTGTGATGATGGTGTGATGATGCTGTGATGATGCTGTGATGATACTGTGATGATGCAGTGATGATGCAGTGATGATGGTGTGATGACACAGTGATGACGCAGTGATGATGCAGTGATGATGCTGTGATGATGCAGTGATGATGCTGTGATGATGCTGTGATGATGCTGTGATGATGAAGTGATGATGCTGTTATGACACAGTGATGACGCAGTGATGATGCAGTGATGATGCTGTGATGATGCAGTGATGATGCTGTGATGAAGCAGTAATGATGCAGTGATGATGCAGTGATGATGTTGTGATGATGCTGTGATGATGCAGTGATGATGGTGTGATGATGGTGTGATGATGCAGTGATGATGCTGTGATGATACTGTGATGATGCAGTGATGATGCTGTGATAATGCTGTGATGATGCAGTGATGATGCTGTAATGATGCTGTGATGATGCAGTGATGATGCTGTGATGATGCAGTGATGATGCAGTGATGATGGTGTGATGCTGCAGTGATGATGCTGTGATGATGCAGTGATGATGGTGTGATGCTGCAGTGATGATGCAGTGATGATGCAGTGATGATGAAGTCATGATGAAGTCATGATGCAGTGATGCTCTTATGACACAGTGATGATGGTGTGATGATACAGTGAGTATGCAGTGATGATGAAGTGATGATGCAGTGATGATGCTGTGATGATGCAGTGATGATGCAGTGATGATGTTATGATGATGCTGTGATGATGCAGTGATGATGGTGTGATGATGGTGTGATGATGCAGTGATGATGCTCTGATGATGCAGTGATGATGCAGTGATGATGCTGTGATGATGCAGTGATGATGAAGTGATGATGCTGTGATGACACAGTGGTGACGCAGTGATGATGCAGTGTTAATGCAGTGATGATGCAGTGATGATGCTGTGATGATGCTGTGATGATGCAGTAATGATGCAGTGATGATGTTATGATGATGCTGTGATGATGCAGTGATGATGGTGTGATGATGGTGTGATGATGCAGTGATGATGCTGTGATGATGCAGTGATGATGCTGTGATGATGCTGTGATGATGCAGTGATGATGCAGTGAGGATGCTGTGATGATGCAGTGATGATGCTGTTATGACACTGTGATGATGCAGTGATGATGCAGTGATGATGCTGTGAAGACGTTCTGATGATGCTGTGATGCTGCAGTGATGATGCTGTGATGATGCAGTGATGATGAAGTGATGATGCTGTGATGACACAGTGATGATGCAGTGATGATGCAATGATGATGGTGTGATGATGCAGTGATGATGCAGTGATGACACAGTGATGATGCAGTGATGATGCAGTGATGATGCTGTGATGATGCAGTGATGATGAAGTGATGATGCTGTGATGACACAGTGATGACGCAGTGATGATGCAGTGATGATGCAGTGATGATACTGTGATGATGCAGTGATGATGCTGTGATGATGCAGTGATGATGCAATGATGATGGTGTGATGATGCAGTGATGATGCAGTGATGACACAGTGATGATGCAGTGATGATGCTGTGATGACACAGTGATGATGCAGTGATGATGAAGTGATGATGCTGTGATGATGCAGTGATGATGAAGTGATGATGCTGTGATGACACAGTGATGACGCAGTGATGATGCAGTGATGATGCAGTGATGATACTGTGATGATGCAGTGATGATGCTGTGATGATGCAGTGATGATGCAGTGATGATGTTATGATGATGCTGTGATGATGCAGTGATGATGGTGTGATGATGGTGTGATGATGCAGTGATGATGCTCTGATGATGCAGTGATGATGCAGTGATGATGCTGTGATGATGCAGTGATGATGAAGTGATGATGCTGTGATGACACAGTGATGACGCAGTGATGATGCAGTGTTAATGCAGTGATGATGCAGTGATGATGAAGTGATGATGCTCTGATGATGCTGTGATGATGCAATAATGATGCAGTGATGATGTTATGATGATGCTGTGATGATGCAGTGATGATGGTGTGATGATGGTGTGATGATGCAGTGATGATGCAGTGATGATGCTGTGATGATGCAGTGATGATGCAGTGATGATGAAGTGATGATGCAGTGATGATGCTGTTATGACACAGTGATGATGCTGTGATGATGCAGTGATGATGCTGTGATGATGCTGTGATGATGGTGTGATGATGCAGTGATGATGCTGTGATGATGCATTGATGATGCTGTGATGATGCAGTGATGATGCTGTGATGATGCTGTGATGATGAAGTGATGATGCAGTGATGATGTTGTTATGACACAGTGATGATGCTGTGAGGATGCTGTGATGATGCAGTGATGATGCAGTGATGATGCAGTGATGATGGTGTGATGCTGCAGTGATGATGCAGTGATGATGCAGTGATGATGCTGTGATGATGCAGTGATGATGCTGTGATGATGCTGTGATGATGAAGTGATGATGCAGTGATGGTGCTGTGATGATGCTTTGATGATGCAAGGATTATGCAGTGATGACACTGTGATGATGCTGTGAATATGCTTTGATGATGCAAGGATTATGCAGTGATGACACTGTGATGATGCTGTGACGATGCAGTGATGATGCAGTGATGATGCGGTGATGATGTAGTGATGATGCTGTGATGATACTGTGATGATGCAGTGATGATGCTGTGATGATGCTGTGATGATGCAATGATGATGGTGTGATGATGCAGTGATGATGCAGTGATGATGCTGTGATGATGCTGTGATGATGTAGTGATGATGGTGTGATGATGCTGTGATGACACTGTGATGATGCAGTGATGATGCTGTGATGATGCAGTGATGATGCAGTGATGATGCTGTGATGACACTGTGATGATGCAATGATGATGCTGTGATGATGCAGTGATGATGCAGTGATGATGAAGTGATGATGCAGTGATGATGTTGTTATGACACAGTGATGATGCAGTGATGATGCAGTGATGATGCTGTGACGATGCAGTGATGATGCTGTGATGATGCAGTGATGATGCAGTGATGATGCTGTGATGATGCAGTGATGATGCTGTTATGACACTGTGATGATGCAGTGATGATGCAGTAATGATGCTGTGAAGACGTTCTGATGATGCTGTGATGCTGCAGTGATGATGCTGTGATGATGCTGTGATGATGCTGTGACGATGCAGTGATGATGCTGTGATGATGCAGTTATGATGGTGTGATGATGCAGTGATGATGCTGTGATGATGCAGTGATGATGCAGTGATGATGCTGTGATGATGCAGTGATGATGCTGTGATGATGCAGTGATGATGCAGTGATGATGCAGTGATGATGCTGTGATGATGCAGTGATGATGCAGTTATGATGGTGTGATGATGCAGTGATGATGCTGTGATGATGCAGTGATGATGCAATGATGATGGTGTGATGATGCAGTGATGATGCAGTGATGACACAGTGATGATGCAGTGATGATGCTGTGATGACACAGTGATGATGCAGTGATGATGCAGTGATGATGCTGTCATGATGCAGTGATGATGAAGTGATGATGCTGTGATGACACAGTGATGACGCAGTGATGATGCAGTGATGATGCAGTGATGATGCTGTGATGATGCAGTGATGATGCTGTGATGATGCAGTGATGATGTTATGATGATGCTGTGATGATGCAGTGATGATGGTGTGATGATGGTGTGATGATGCAGTGATGATGCTCTGATGATGCTGTGATGATGCTGTGATGATACTGTGATGATGCAGTGATGATGCTGTGATGATGAAGTGATGATGCAGTGATGATGCTGTTATGACGCAGTGATGATGCAGTGATGATGCTGTGATGATGGTGTGATGATGCTGTGATGATGCTGTGATGATGGTGTGATGATGCTGTGATGATGCTGTGATGATACTGTGATGATGCAGTGATGATGCAGTGATGATGGTGTGATGCTGCAGTGATGATGCTGTGATGATGCTGTTATGACAAAGTGATGATGCAGTGATGATGCAGTGATGATGCAGTGATGATGCTTTGATGACGCTGTGATGATGCTTTGATGATGCAGTGAGGATGCAGTGATGATGCAGTGATGATGCTGTTATGATGCAGTGATGATGGTGTGACGATGCAGTGAGGATGCTGTGATGATGCAGTAATGAGGCAGTGATGATGCTGTGAAGACGTTCTGATGATGCTGTGATGCTGCAGTGATGATGCAGTGATGATGCTTTGATGATGGTGTGATGATGCAGTGATGATGCAGTGATGATGCAGTGATGATGCAGTGATGATGCTGTGATGATGCAGTAATGATGCAGTGATGATGCTGTGATGATGCTGTGAAGACGTTCTGATGATGCTGTGATGCTGCTGTGATGCTGCTGTGATGATGCTGTGATGATGCAGTGATGATGCAGTGATGATGCAGTTATGATGGTGCAGTGATGATGCAGTGATGATGCTGTGATGATGCTGTGATGATGCAATGATGATGGTGTGATGATGGTGTGATGATGCTCTGATGATGCAGTGATGACACAGTGATGATGCAGTGATGATGCTGTGATGACACAGTGATGATGCAGTGATGATGCTGTGATGACACAGTGATGATGCAGTGATGATGCAGTGATGATGCTGTGATGATGCAGTGATGATGAAGTGATGATGCTGTGATGACACAGTGATGACGCAGTGATGATGCAGTGATGATGCAGTGATGATGCTGTGATGATGCAGTGATGATGCAGTGATGATGTTATGATGATGCTGTGATGATGCAGTGATGATGGTGTGATGATGGTGTGATGATGCAGTGATGATGGTGTGATGATGCTGTGATGATGCTGTGATGATACTGTGATGATGCAGTGATGATGCTGTGATGATGCAGTGATGATGCAGTGATGATGAAGTGATGATGCAGTGATTATGCTGTTATGACACAGTGATGATGCTGTGATGATGCAGTGATGATGCTGTGATGATGCTGTGATGATGGTGTGATGATGCAGTGATGATGGTGTGATGATGCTGTGATGATGCTGTGATGATGGTGTGATGATGCTGTGATGATGCTGTGATGATACTGTGATGATGCAGTGATGATGCAGTGATGATGGTGTGATGACACAGTGATGACGCAGTGATGATGCAGTGATGATGCTGTGATGATGCAGTGATGATGCTGTGATGATGCTGTGATGATGCTGTGATGATGAAGTGATGATGCTGTGATGACACAGTGATGACGCAGTGATGATGCAGTGATGATGCTGTGATGATGCAGTGATGATGCTGTGATGAAGCAGTAATGATGCAGTGATGATGCAGTGATGATGTTGTGATGATGCTGTGATGATGCAGTGATGATGGTGTGATGATGGTGTGATGATGCAGTGATGATGCTGTGATGATACTGTGATGATGCAGTGATGATGCTGTGATAATGCTGTGATGATGCAGTGATGATGCTGTAATGATGCTGTGATGATGCAGTGATGATGCTGTGATGATGCAGTGATGATGCAGTGATGATGGTGTGATGCTGCAGTGATGATGCTGTGATGATGCAGTGATGATGGTGTGATGCTGCAGTGATGATGCAGTGATGATGCAGTGATGATGAAGTCATGATGAAGTCATGATGCAGTGATGCTCTTATGACACAGTGATGATGGTGTGATGATACAGTGAGTATGCAGTGATGATGAAGTGATGATGCAGTGATGATGCTGTTATGACACAGTGATGACGCAGTGATGACACAGTGATGATGCAGTGATGATGCAGTGATAATGCAGTGATGATGCTGTGATGGTGCAGTGATGATGCAGTGATGACACAGTGATGATGCAGTGATGATGCTGTGATGACACAGTGATGATGCAGTGATGATGCATTGATGATGGTGTGATGATGCAGTGATGATGAAGTGATGATGCTGTGATGACACAGTGGTGACGCAGTGATGATGCAGTGTTAATGCAGTGATGATGCAGTGATGATGCTGTGATGATGCTGTGATGATGCAGTAATGATGCAGTGATGATGTTATGATGATGCTGTGATGATGCAGTGATGATGGTGTGATGATGGTGTGATGATGCAGTGATGATGCTGTGATGATGCAGTGATGATGCTGTGATGATGCTGTGATGATGCAGTGATGATGCAGTGAGGATGCTGTGATGATGCAGTG
Source organism: Somateria mollissima (assembly GCA_951411735.1). Lineage (NCBI taxonomy): Eukaryota > Metazoa > Chordata > Aves > Anseriformes > Anatidae > Somateria > Somateria mollissima. The sequence goes on along the minus strand of CATOCB010000086.1, from coordinate 224,779 downwards.
ATGATGCTGTTATGACACTGTGATGATGCAGTGATGATGCAGTGATGATGCTGTGAAGACGTTCTGATGATGCTGTGATGCTGCAGTGATGATGCTGTGATGATGCAGTGATGATGAAGTGATGATGCTGTGATGACACAGTGATGATGCAGTGATGATGCAATGATGATGGTGTGATGATGCAGTGATGATGCAGTGATGACACAGTGATGATGCAGTGATGATGCAGTGATGATGCTGTGATGATGCAGTGATGATGAAGTGATGATGCTGTGATGACACAGTGATGACGCAGTGATGATGCAGTGATGATGCAGTGATGATACTGTGATGATGCAGTGATGATGCTGTGATGATGCAGTGATGATGCAATGATGATGGTGTGATGATGCAGTGATGATGCAGTGATGACACAGTGATGATGCAGTGATGATGCTGTGATGACACAGTGATGATGCAGTGATGACGCAGTGATGATGCAGTGATGATGCTGTGATGATGCAGTGATGATGCTGTGATGATGCTGTGATGATGCTGTGATGATGAAGTGATGATGCTGTGATGACACAGTGATGACGCAGTGATGATGCAGTGATGATGCTGTGATGATGCAGTGATGATGCTGTGATGAAGCAGTAATGATGCAGTGATGATGCAGTGATGATGTTGTGATGATGCTGTGATGATGCAGTGATGATGGTGTGATGATGGTGTGATGATGCAGTGATGATGCTGTGATGATACTGTGATGATGCAGTGATGATGCTGTGATAATGCTGTGATGATGCAGTGATGATGCTGTAATGATGCTGTGATGATGCAGTGATGATGCTGTGATGATGCAGTGATGATGCAGTGATGATGGTGTGATGCTGCAGTGATGATGCTGTGATGATGCAGTGATGATGGTGTGATGCTGCAGTGATGATGCAGTGATGATGCAGTGATGATGAAGTCATGATGAAGTCATGATGCAGTGATGCTCTTATGACACAGTGATGATGGTGTGATGATACAGTGAGTATGCAGTGATGATGAAGTGATGATGCAGTGATGATGCTGTTATGACACAGTGATGACGCAGTGATGACACAGTGATGATGCAGTGATGATGCAGTGATAATGCAGTGATGATGCTGTGATGGTGCAGTGATGATGCTGTGATGATGCAGTGATGATGCAATGATGATGGTGTGATGATGCAGTGATGATGCTGTGATGATGCAGTGATGATGCAATGATGATGGTGTGATGATGCAGTGATGATGCAGTGATGACACAGTGATGATGCAGTGATGATGCTGTGATGACACAGTGATGATGCAGTGATGATGCATTGATGATGGTGTGATGATGCAGTGATGATGAAGTGATGATGCTGTGATGACACAGTGATGACGCAGTGATGATGCAGTGATGATGCAGTGATGATGCTGTGATGATGCAGTGATGATGCAGTGATGATGTTATGATGATGCTGTGATGATGCAGTGATGATGGTGTGATGATGGTGTGATGATGCAGTGATGATGCTCTGATGATGCAGTGATGATGCAGTGATGATGCTGTGATGATGCAGTGATGATGAAGTGATGATGCTGTGATGACACAGTGGTGACGCAGTGATGATGCAGTGTTAATGCAGTGATGATGCAGTGATGATGCTGTGATGATGCTGTGATGATGCAGTAATGATGCAGTGATGATGTTATGATGATGCTGTGATGATGCAGTGATGATGGTGTGATGATGGTGTGATGATGCAGTGATGATGCTGTGATGATGCAGTGATGATGCTGTGATGATGCTGTGATGATGCAGTGATGATGCAGTGAGGATGCTGTGATGATGCAGTGATGATGCTGTTATGACACTGTGATGATGCAGTGATGATGCAGTGATGATGCTGTGAAGACGTTCTGATGATGCTGTGATGCTGCAGTGATGATGCTGTGATGATGCAGTGATGATGAAGTGATGATGCTGTGATGACACAGTGATGATGCAGTGATGATGCAATGATGATGGTGTGATGATGCAGTGATGATGCAGTGATGACACAGTGATGATGCAGTGATGATGCAGTGATGATGCTGTGATGATGCAGTGATGATGAAGTGATGATGCTGTGATGACACAGTGATGACGCAGTGATGATGCAGTGATGATGCAGTGATGATACTGTGATGATGCAGTGATGATGCTGTGATGATGCAGTGATGATGCAATGATGATGGTGTGATGATGCAGTGATGATGCAGTGATGACACAGTGATGATGCAGTGATGATGCTGTGATGACACAGTGATGATGCAGTGATGATGAAGTGATGATGCTGTGATGATGCAGTGATGATGAAGTGATGATGCTGTGATGACACAGTGATGACGCAGTGATGATGCAGTGATGATGCAGTGATGATACTGTGATGATGCAGTGATGATGCTGTGATGATGCAGTGATGATGCAGTGATGATGTTATGATGATGCTGTGATGATGCAGTGATGATGGTGTGATGATGGTGTGATGATGCAGTGATGATGCTCTGATGATGCAGTGATGATGCAGTGATGATGCTGTGATGATGCAGTGATGATGAAGTGATGATGCTGTGATGACACAGTGATGACGCAGTGATGATGCAGTGTTAATGCAGTGATGATGCAGTGATGATGAAGTGATGATGCTCTGATGATGCTGTGATGATGCAATAATGATGCAGTGATGATGTTATCATGATGCTGTGATGATGCAGTGATGATGGTGTGATGATGGTGTGATGATGCAGTGATGATGCAGTGATGATGCTGTGATGATGCAGTGATGATGCAGTGATGATGAAGTGATGATGCAGTGATGATGCTGTTATGACACAGTGATGATGCTGTGATGATGCAGTGATGATGCTGTGATGATGCTGTGATGATGGTGTGATGATGCAGTGATGATGCTGTGATGATGCATTGATGATGCTGTGATGATGCAGTGATGATGCTGTGATGATGCTGTGATGATGAAGTGATGATGCAGTGATGATGTTGTTATGACACAGTGATGATGCTGTGATGATGCTGTGATGATGCAGTGATGATGCAGTGATGATGCAGTGATGATGGTGTGATGCTGCAGTGATGATGCAGTGATGATGCAGTGATGATGCTGTGATGATGCAGTGATGATGCTGTGATGATGCTGTGATGATGAAGTGATGATGCAGTGATGGTGCTGTGATGATGCTGTGATGACACTGTGATGATGCAGTGATGATGCTGTGATGATGCAGTGATGATGCAGTGATGATGAAGTGATGATGCAGTGATGATGTTGTTATGACACAGTGATGATGCAGTGATGATGCAGTGATGATGCTGTGACGATGCAGTGATGATGCTGTGATGATGCAGTGATGATGCAGTGATGATGCTGTGATGATGCAGTGATGATGCTGTTATGACACTGTGATGATGCAGTGATGATGCAGTAATGATGCTGTGAAGACGTTCTGATGATGCTGTGATGCTGCAGTGATGATGCTGTGATGATGCTGTGATGATGCTGTGACGATGCAGTGATGATGCTGTGATGATGCAGTTATGATGGTGTGATGATGCAGTGATGATGCTGTGATGATGCAGTGATGATGCAGTGATGATGCTGTGATGATGCAGTGATGATGCTGTGATGATGCAGTGATGATGCTGTGATGATGCAGTGATGATGCAGTGATGATGCTGTGATGATGCAGTGATGATGCAGTTATGATGGTGTGATGATGCAGTGATGATGCTGTGATGATGCAGTGATGATGCAATGATGATGGTGTGATGATGCAGTGATGATGCAGTGATGACACAGTGATGATGCAGTGATGATGCTGTGATGACACAGTGATGATGCAGTGATGATGCAGTGATGATGCTGTCATGATGCAGTGATGATGAAGTGATGATGCTGTGATGACACAGTGATGACGCAGTGATGATGCAGTGATGATGCAGTGATGATGCTGTGATGATGCAGTGATGATGCTGTGATGATGCAGTGATGATGTTATGATGATGCTGTGATGATGCAGTGATGATGGTGTGATGATGGTGTGATGATGCAGTGATGATGCTCTGATGATGCTGTGATGATGCTGTGATGATACTGTGATGATGCAGTGATGATGCTGTGATGATGAAGTGATGATGCAGTGATGATGCTGTTATGACGCAGTGATGATGCAGTGATGATGCTGTGATGATGGTGTGATGATGCTGTGATGATGCTGTGATGATGGTGTGATGATGCTGTGATGATGCTGTGATGATACTGTGATGATGCAGTGATGATGCAGTGATGATGGTGTGATGCTGCAGTGATGATGCTGTGATGATGCTGTTATGACAAAGTGATGATGCAGTGATGATGCAGTGATGATGCAGTGATGATGCTTTGATGACGCTGTGATGATGCTTTGATGATGCAGTGAGGATGCAGTGATGATGCAGTGATGATGCTGTTATGATGCAGTGATGATGGTGTGACGATGCAGTGAGGATGCTGTGATGATGCAGTAATGAGGCAGTGATGATGCTGTGAAGACGTTCTGATGATGCTGTGATGCTGCAGTGATGATGCAGTGATGATGCTTTGATGATGGTGTGATGATGCAGTGATGATGCAGTGATGATGGTGTGATGATGCAGTGATGATGCTTTGATGATGCAGTGATGACACAGTGATGATGCAGTGATGATGCAATGATGATGGTGTGATGATGCAGTGATGATGCTGTAATGATTCTGTGATGATGCAGTGATGATGAAGTGATGATGCTGTGATGACACAGTGATGACGCAGTGATGATGCAGTGATGATGCTTTGATGATGCAGTGATGATGCTGTGATGAAGCAGTAATGATGCAGTGATGATGGAGTGATGATGTTGTGATGATGCTGTGATGATGCAGTGATTATGGTGTGATGATGGTGTGATGATGCAGTGATTATGGTGTGATGATGCAGTGATGATGCAGTGATGATGCTGTGATGATACAGTGATGATGTAATGATGATGCTGTGATAATGCTGTGATGATGCAGTGATGATGCTGTGATGATGCAGTGATGATGCTGTGATGATGCAGTGATGATGCTGTGATGATGCAGTGATGATGCAGTGATGATGCTGTGATGATGCTGTGATGATGCAGTGATGATGCAGTTATGATGGTGTGATGATGCAATGATGATGGTGTGATGATGCAGTGATGATGCAGTGATGACACAGTGATGATGCAGTGATGATGCTGTGATGACACAGTGATGATGCAGTGATGATGCAGTGATGATGCTGTGATGATGCAGTGATGATGAAGTGATGATGCTGTGATGACACAGTGATGACGCAGTGATGATGCAGTGATGATGCAGTGATGATGCTGTGATGATGCAGTGATGATGCTGTGATGATGCAGTGATGATGCAGTGATGATGTTATGATGATGCTGTGATGATGCAGTGATGATGGTGTGATGATGGTGTGATGATGCAGTGATGATGCTCTGATGATGCTGTGATGATGCTGTGATGATACTGTGATGATGCAGTGATGATGCTGTGATGATGCTGTGATGATGCAGTGATGATGCAGTGATGATGAAGTGATGATGCAGTGATGATGCTGTTATGACACAGTGATGATGCAGTGATGATGCTGTGATGATGGTGTGATGATGCTGTGATGATGCTGTGATGATGGTGCGATGATGCTGTGATGATGCTGTGATGATACTGTGATGATGCAGTGATGATGCAGTGATGATGGTGTGATGCTGCAGTGATGATGCTGTGATGATGCAGTGATGATGCTGTGATGATGCTGTGATGATGAAGTGATGATGCAGTGATGGTGTTGTTATGACACAGTGATGATGCAGTGATGATGCTGTGATGATGCAGTGATGATGCAGTGATGATGCTGTGATGATGCTGTTATGACAAAGTGATGATGCAGTGATGATGCAGTGATGATGCTTTGATGACGCTGTGATGATGTTGTGATGATGCAGTGAGGATGCAGTGATGATGCAGTGATGATGCTGTTATGATGCAGTGATGATGGTGTGACGATGCAGTGAGGATGCTGTGATGATGCAGTAATGAGGCAGTGATGATGCTGTGAAGACGTTCTGATGATGCTGTGATGATGGTGTGATGATGCAGTGATGATGTTGTGATGATGCTGTGATGATGCAGTGATTATGGTGTGATGATGGTGTGATGATGCAGTGATTATGGTGTGATGATGCAGTGATGATGCAGTGATGATGCTGTGATGATACAGTGATGATGTAATGATGATGCTGTGATGATGCAGTGATGATGCAGTGATGATGGTGTGATGCTGCAGTGATGATGCATTGATGATGCTGTGATGCTGCAGTGATGATGCACTGATGATGCAGTGATGATGCGGTGATGATGGTGTGATGCTGTAGTGATGATGCTGTGATGACGCAGTGATGATGCAGTGATGATGCTGTGATGATGCAGTGATGATGCAGTGATGATGTTGTTAAGACACAGTGATGATGCAGTGATGATGCTGTGATGATGAAGTGATGATGCAGTGATGATGTTGTTATGACAAAGTGATGATGCAGTGATGATGCAGTGATGATGCTTTGATGACGCTGTGATGATGCTGTGATGATGCAGTGAGGATGCAGTGATGATGCAGTGATGATGCTGTTATGATGCAGTGATGATGGTGTGACGATGCAGTGAGGATGCTGTGATGATGCAGTGATGAGGCAGTGATGATGTTGTGAAGACGTTCTGATGATGCTGTGATGCTGCAGTGATGATGCTGTGATGATGCAGTGATGATGCTGTGATGATGCAGTGATGATGGTGTGATGCTGCAGTGATGATGCTGTGATGATGCAGTGATGATGCAGTGATGATGCTGTGATGATGCAGTGATGATGCTGTGATGATGCAGTGATGATGCAGTGATGATGCTGTGATGATGCTGTGATGATGCAGTGATGATGCAGTTATGATGGTGTGATGATGCAGTGATGATGCAGTGATGATGCTGTGATGATGCTGTGATGATGCAGTGATGATGGTGTGATGATGGAGTGATGATGCAGTGATGATGCAGTGATGATGCTGTGATGATGCAGTGATGATGCAGTGATGATGTTATGATGATGCTGTGATGATGCAGTGATGATGGTGTGATGATGGTGTGATGATGCAGTGATGATGCTCTGATGATACTGTGATGATGCTCTGATGATACTATGATGATGCAGTGATGATGCTGTGATGATGCTGTGATGATGCAGTGATGATGCAGTGATGATGAAGTGATGATGCAGTGATGATGCTGTTATGACACAGTGATGATGCAGTGATGATGCTGTGATGATGGTGTGATAATGCTGTGATGATGCTGTGATGATGGTGCGATGATGCTGTGATGATGCTGTGATGATACTGTGATGATGCAGTGATGATGCAGTGATGATGGTGTGATGCTGCAGTGATGATGCTGTGATGATGCAGTGATGATGCTGTGATGATGCTGTGATGATGAAGTGATGATGCAGTGATGGTGTTGTTATGACACAGTGATGATGCAGTGATGATGCTGTGATGATGCAGTGATGATGCAGTGATGATGCTGTGATGATGCTGTTATGACAAAGTGATGATGCAGTGATGATGCAGTGATGATGCAGTGATGATGCTTTGATGACGCTGTGATGATGCTGTGATGATGCAGTGAGGATGCAGTGATGATGCAGTGATGATGCTGTTATGATGCAGTGATGATGGTGTGACGATGCAGTGAGGATGCTGTGATGATGCAGTAATGAGGCAGTGATGATGCTGTGAAGACGTTCTGATGATGCTGTGATGCTGCAGTGATGATGCAGTGATGATGCTGTGATGATGGTGTGATGATGCAGTGATGATGCAGTGATGATGGTGTGATGATGCAGTGATGATGCTTTGATGATGCAGTGATGATGCAGTGATGACACAGTGATGATGCAGTGATGATGCTGTGATGACACAGTGATGATGCAGTGATGATGCTGTAATGATTCTGTGATGATGCAGTGATGATGAAGTGATGATGCTGTGATGACGCAGTGATGATGCAGTGATGATGCTTTGATGATGCAGTGATGATGCTGTGATGAAGCAGTAATGATGCAGTGATGATGCAGTGATGATGTTGTGATGATGCTGTGATGATGCAGTGATTATGGTGTGATGATGGTGTGATGATGCAGTGATTATGGTGTGATGATGCAGTGATGATGCAGTGATGATGCTGTGATGATACAGTGATGATGTAATGATGATGCTGTGATAATGCTGTGATGATGCAGTGATGATACTGTAATGATGCTGTGATGATGCAGTGATTATGGTGTGATGATGCAGTGATGATGCAGTGATGATGCTGTGATGATACAGTGATTATGTAATGATGATGCTGTGATGATGCAGTGATGATGCAGTGATGATGGTGTGATGCTGCAGTGATGATGCATTGATGATGCTGTGATGCTGCAGTGATGATGCAGTGATGATGCAGTGATGATGCGGTGATGATGGTGTGATGCTGTAGTGATGATGCTGTGATGACGCAGTGATGATGCAGTGATGATGCTGTGATGATGCAGTGATGATGCAGTGATGATGTTGTTATGACACAGTGATGATGCAGTGATGATGCTGTGATGATGAAGTGATGATGCAGTGATGATGTTGTTATGACAAAGTGATGATGCAGTGATGATGCAGTGATGATGCTTTGATGACGCTGTGATGATGCTGTGATGATGCAGTGAGGATGCAGTGATGATGCAGTGATGATGCTATTATGATGCAGTGATGATGGTGTGACGATGCAGTGAGGATGCTGTGATGATGCAGTGATGAGGCAGTGATGATGCTGTGAAGACGTTCTGATGATGCTGTGATGCTGCAGTGATGATGCTGTGATGATGCTGTGATGATGCAGTGATGATGCTGTGATGATGCAGTGATGATGGTGTGATGCTGCAGTGATGATGCTGTGATGATGCAGTGATGATGCAGTGATGATGCTGTGATGATGCAGTGATGATGCTGTGATGATGCAGTGATGATGCAGTGATGATGCTGTGATGATGCTGTGATGATGCAGTGATGATGCAGTTATGATGGTGTGATGATGCAGTGATGATGGTGTGATGATGCAGTGATAATGCAATGATGATGGTGTGATGATGCAGTGATGATGCAGTGATGACACAGTGATGATGCAGTGATGATGCTGTGATGATGCTGTGATGATGCAGTGATGATGAAGTGATGATGCTGTGATGACACAGTGATGACGCAGTGATGATGCAGTGATGATGCAGTGATGATGCAGTGATGATGCTGTGATGATGCAGTGATGATGCAGTGATGATGTTATGATGATGCTGTGATGATGCAGTGATGATGGTGTGATGATGGTGTGATGATGCAGTGATGATGCTCTGATGATACTGTGATGATGCTGTGATGATACTGTGATGATGCAGTGATGATGCTGTGATGATGCTGTGATGATGCAGTGATGATGCAGTGATGATGAAGTGATGATGCAGTGATGATGCTGTTATGACACAGTGATGATGCAGTGATGATGCTGTGATGATGGTGTGATGATGCTGTGATGATGCTGTGATGATGGTGCGATGATGCTGTGATTATGCTGTGATGATACTGTGATGATGCAGTGATTCTGCAGTGATGATGGTGTGATGCTGCAGTGATGATGCTGTGATGATGCAGTGATGATGCTGTGATGATGCTGTGATGATGAAGTGATGATGCAGTGATGGTGTTGTTATGACACAGTGATGATGCAGTGATGATGCTGTGATGATGCAGTGATGATGCAGTGATGATGCTGTGATGATGCTGTTATGACAAAGTGATGATGCAGTGATGATGCAGTGATGATGCAGTGATGATGCTTTGATGACGCTGTGATGATGCTGTGATGATGCAGTGAGGATGCAGTGATGATGCAGTGATGATGCTGTTATGATGCAGTGATGATGGTGTGACGATGCAGTGAGGATGCTGTGATGATGCAGTAATGAGGCAGTGATGATGCTGTGAAGACGTTCTGATGATGCTGTGATGCTGCAGTGATGATGCAGTGATGATGCTGTGATGATGGTGTGATGATGCAGTGATGATGCAGTGATGATGGTGTGATGATGCAGTGATGATGCTTTGATGATGCAGTGATGATGCAGTGATGACACAGTGATGATGCAGTGATGATGCTGTGATGACACAGTGATGATGCAGTGATGATGCTGTAATGATTCTGTGATGATGCAGTGATGATGAAGTGATGATGCTGTGATGACACAGTGATGACGCAGTGATGATGCAGTGATGATGCTTTGATGATGCAGTGATGATGCTGTGATGAAGCAGTAATGACACAGTGATGATTCTGTGATGATGTTGTGATGATGCTGTGATGATGCAGTGATTATGGTGTGATGATGGTGTGATGATGCAGTGATTATGGTGTGATGATGCAGTGATGATGCAGTGATGATGCTGTGATGATACAGTGATGATGTAATGATGATGCTGTGATAATGCTGTGATGATGCAGTGATGATGCTGTAATGATGCTGTGATGATGCAGTGATTATGGTGTGATGATGCAGTGATGATGCAGTGATGATGCTGTGATGATACAGTGATGATGTAATGATGATGCTGTGATGATGCAGTGATGATGCAGTGATGATGGTGTGATGCTGCAGTGATGATGCATTGATGATGCTGTGATGCTGCAGTGATGATGCAGTGATGATGCAGTGATGATGCGGTGATGATGGTGTGATGCTGTAGTGATGATGCTGTGATGATGCTGTGATGATGCTGTGATGATGCTGTGATGATGAAGTGATGATGCAGTGATGATGTTGTTATGACACAGTGATGATGCAGTGATGATGCTGTGATGATGCAGTGATGATGCAGTGATGATGTTGTTATGACACAGTGATGATGCAGTGATGATGCTGTGATGATGAAGTGATGATGCAGTGATGATGTTGTTATGACAAAGTGATGATGCAGTGATGATGCAGTGATGATGCTTTGATGACACTGTGATGATGCTGTGATGATGCAGTGAGGATGCAGTGATGATGCAGTGATGATGCTGTTATGATGCAGTGATGATGGTGTGACGATGCAGTGAGGATGCTGTGATGATGCAGTGATGAGGCAGTGATGATGCTGTGAAGACGTTCTGATGATGCTGTGATGCTGCAGTGATGCTGCAGTGATGATGCAGTGATGATGGTGTGATGATGCAGTGATGATGCAGTGATGATGGTGTGATGATGCAGTGATGATGCTGTGATGATGCAGTGATGATGCAGTGATGATGGTGTGATGATGCTTTGATGATGCAGTGATGATGCAGTGATGACACCGTGATGATGCAGTGATGATGGTGTGATGATTGTGTGATGACACAGTGATGATGCAGTGATGATGCTGTGATGATGCAGTGATGATGCAGTGATGATGCTGTGATGATGCAGTGATGATGCTGTGATGATGCTGTTATGACAAAGTGATGATGCATTGATGATGCAGTGATGATGCAGTGATGATGCTTTGATGACGCTGTGATGATGCTGTGATGATGAAGTGATGATGCAGTGATGATGTTGTTATGACACAGTGATGATGCAGTGATGATGCTGTGATGATGCAGTGATGATGCAGTGATGATGCTGTGATGGTGGTGTGATGCTGCAGTGATGATGCAGTGATGATGCTGTGATGATGCAGTGATGATGCTGTGATGATGGTGTGATGCTGCAGTGATGATGCAGTGATGATGCTGTGATGATTTAGTGATGATGCAGTGATGATGCTGTGATGATGCTGTGAAGACGTTCTGATGATGCTGTGATGCTGCTGTGATGATGCAGTTATGATGCAGTGATGATGGTGTGATGATGCAGTGAGGATGCTGTGATGATGCAGTGATGATGCAGTGATGATGATGTGTTGATGTAGTGATGAAGCTGCGATGATGATGTTGTGATGATGCAGTGGTGATGGTGTGATGATGCAGTGATGATGCTTTTATGACGCTGTGATGATGCTGGAATGATGCAGTAATGATGCAGTGATGATGGTGTGATGATGCAGTGAGGATGCTGTGATGATTTAGTGATGATGCAGTGATGATGCTGTGATGACACTGTGGTGATTTTGTGATGATTTTGTGATGATGCAGTGATGATACTGTGATGATGCAATGATAATGCTTTGATGACCGTGTGTTGATGGTGTGATGATGCTCTGATGATGCAGTGATTATGCAGTGATGACACTGTGATGATGCTGTGACGATGCAGTGATGATGCAGTGATGATGCGGTGATGATGCAGTGATGATGCTGTGATGATACTGTGATGATGCTGTGATGATGCTATGATGATGCAGTGATGATGCAGTGATGATGAAGTCATGATGCAGTGATGCTCTTATGACACAGTGATGATGCAGTGATGATACAGTGATGATGCAGTGATGATGCAGTGATGATGCTGTGATGATGCTGTGATGACGCTGTGATGATGCAGTGATGATGCAGTGATGATGCTGTGATGATGCTGTGATGATGCAATGATGATGGTGTGATGATGCAGTGATGATGCAGTGATGATGCTGTGATGATGCAGTGATGATGCAGTGATGATGCTGTGATGATGCTGTGAAGACGTTCTGATGATGCTGTGATGCTGCTGTGATGCTGCTGTGATGATGCTGTGATGATGCAGTGATGATGCAGTGATGATGCAGTTATGATGGTGCAGTGATGATGCAGTGATGATGCTGTGATGATGCTGTGATGATGCAATGATGATGGTGTGATGATGGTGTGATGATGCAGTGATGATGCAGTGATGACACAATGATGATGCAGTGATGATGCTGTGATGACACAGTGATGATGCAGTGATGATGCTGTGATGACACAGTGATGATGCAGTGATGATGCAGTGATGATGCTGTGATGATGCAGTGATGATGAAGTGATGATGCTGTGATGACACAGTGATGACGCAGTGATGATGCAGTGATGATGCAGTGATGATGCTGTGATGATGCAGTGATGATGCAGTGATGATGTTATGATGATGCTGTGATGATGCAGTGATGATGGTGTGATGATGGTGTGATGATGCAGTGATGATGGTGTGATGATGCTGTGATGATGCTGTGATGATACTGTGATGATGCAGTGATGATGCTGTGATGATGCAGTGATGATGCAGTGATGATGAAGTGATGATGCAGTGATTATGCTGTTATGACACAGTGATGATGCTGTGATGATGCAGTGATGATGCTGTGATGATGCTGTGATGATGGTGTGATGATGCAGTGATGATGGTGTGATGATGCTGTGATGATGCTGTGATGATGGTGTGATGATGCTGTGATGATGCTGTGATGATACTGTGATGATGCAGTGATGATGCAGTGATGATGGTGTGATGACACAGTGATGACGCAGTGATGATGCAGTGATGATGCTGTGATGATGCAGTGATGATGCTGTGATGATGCTGTGATGATGCTGTGATGATGAAGTGATGATGCTGTTATGACACAGTGATGACGCAGTGATGATGCAGTGATGATGCTGTGATGATGCAGTGATGATGCTGTGATGAAGCAGTAATGATGCAGTGATGATGCAGTGATGATGTTGTGATGATGCTGTGATGATGCAGTGATGATGGTGTGATGATGGTGTGATGATGCAGTGATGATGCTGTGATGATACTGTGATGATGCAGTGATGATGCTGTGATAATGCTGTGATGATGCAGTGATGATGCTGTAATGATGCTGTGATGATGCAGTGATGATGCTGTGATGATGCAGTGATGATGCAGTGATGATGGTGTGATGCTGCAGTGATGATGCTGTGATGATGCAGTGATGATGGTGTGATGCTGCAGTGATGATGCAGTGATGATGCAGTGATGATGAAGTCATGATGAAGTCATGATGCAGTGATGCTCTTATGACACAGTGATGATGGTGTGATGATACAGTGAGTATGCAGTGATGATGAAGTGATGATGCAGTGATGATGCTGTGATGATGCAGTGATGATGCAGTGATGATGTTATGATGATGCTGTGATGATGCAGTGATGATGGTGTGATGATGGTGTGATGATGCAGTGATGATGCTCTGATGATGCAGTGATGATGCAGTGATGATGCTGTGATGATGCAGTGATGATGAAGTGATGATGCTGTGATGACACAGTGGTGACGCAGTGATGATGCAGTGTTAATGCAGTGATGATGCAGTGATGATGCTGTGATGATGCTGTGATGATGCAGTAATGATGCAGTGATGATGTTATGATGATGCTGTGATGATGCAGTGATGATGGTGTGATGATGGTGTGATGATGCAGTGATGATGCTGTGATGATGCAGTGATGATGCTGTGATGATGCTGTGATGATGCAGTGATGATGCAGTGAGGATGCTGTGATGATGCAGTGATGATGCTGTTATGACACTGTGATGATGCAGTGATGATGCAGTGATGATGCTGTGAAGACGTTCTGATGATGCTGTGATGCTGCAGTGATGATGCTGTGATGATGCAGTGATGATGAAGTGATGATGCTGTGATGACACAGTGATGATGCAGTGATGATGCAATGATGATGGTGTGATGATGCAGTGATGATGCAGTGATGACACAGTGATGATGCAGTGATGATGCAGTGATGATGCTGTGATGATGCAGTGATGATGAAGTGATGATGCTGTGATGACACAGTGATGACGCAGTGATGATGCAGTGATGATGCAGTGATGATACTGTGATGATGCAGTGATGATGCTGTGATGATGCAGTGATGATGCAATGATGATGGTGTGATGATGCAGTGATGATGCAGTGATGACACAGTGATGATGCAGTGATGATGCTGTGATGACACAGTGATGATGCAGTGATGATGAAGTGATGATGCTGTGATGATGCAGTGATGATGAAGTGATGATGCTGTGATGACACAGTGATGACGCAGTGATGATGCAGTGATGATGCAGTGATGATACTGTGATGATGCAGTGATGATGCTGTGATGATGCAGTGATGATGCAGTGATGATGTTATGATGATGCTGTGATGATGCAGTGATGATGGTGTGATGATGGTGTGATGATGCAGTGATGATGCTCTGATGATGCAGTGATGATGCAGTGATGATGCTGTGATGATGCAGTGATGATGAAGTGATGATGCTGTGATGACACAGTGATGACGCAGTGATGATGCAGTGTTAATGCAGTGATGATGCAGTGATGATGAAGTGATGATGCTCTGATGATGCTGTGATGATGCAATAATGATGCAGTGATGATGTTATGATGATGCTGTGATGATGCAGTGATGATGGTGTGATGATGGTGTGATGATGCAGTGATGATGCAGTGATGATGCTGTGATGATGCAGTGATGATGCAGTGATGATGAAGTGATGATGCAGTGATGATGCTGTTATGACACAGTGATGATGCTGTGATGATGCAGTGATGATGCTGTGATGATGCTGTGATGATGGTGTGATGATGCAGTGATGATGCTGTGATGATGCATTGATGATGCTGTGATGATGCAGTGATGATGCTGTGATGATGCTGTGATGATGAAGTGATGATGCAGTGATGATGTTGTTATGACACAGTGATGATGCTGTGATGATGCTGTGATGATGCAGTGATGATGCAGTGATGATGCAGTGATGATGGTGTGATGCTGCAGTGATGATGCAGTGATGATGCTGTGATGATGCAGTGATGATGCTGTGATGATGCTGTGATGATGAAGTGATGATGCAGTGATGGTGCTGTGATGATGCTTTGATGATGCAAGGATTATGCAGTGATGACACTGTGATGATGCTGTGAATATGCTTTGATGATGCAAGGATTATGCAGTGATGACACTGTGATGATGCTGTGACGATGCAGTGATGATGCAGTGATGATGCGGTGATGATGTAGTGATGATGCTGTGATGATACTGTGATGATGCAGTGATGATGCTGTGATGATGCTGTGATGATGCAATGATGATGGTGTGATGATGCAGTGATGATGCAGTGATGATGCTGTGATGATGCTGTGATGATGTAGTGATGATGGTGTGATGATGCTGTGATGACACTGTGATGATGCAGTGATGATGCTGTGATGATGCAGTGATGATGCAGTGATGATGCTGTGATGACACTGTGATGATGCAATGATGATGCTGTGATGATGCAGTGATGATGCAGTGATGATGAAGTGATGATGCAGTGATGATGTTGTTATGACACAGTGATGATGCAGTGATGATGCAGTGATGATGCTGTGACGATGCAGTGATGATGCTGTGATGATGCAGTGATGATGCAGTGATGATGCTGTGATGATGCAGTGATGATGCTGTTATGACACTGTGATGATGCAGTGATGATGCAGTAATGATGCTGTGAAGACGTTCTGATGATGCTGTGATGCTGCTGTGATGATGCTGTGATGATGCTGTGATGATGCTGTGACGATGCAGTGATGATGCTGTGATGATGCAGTTATGATGGTGTGATGATGCAGTGATGATGCTGTGATGATGCAGTGATGATGCAGTGATGATGCTGTGATGATGCAGTGATGATGCTGTGATGATGCAGTGATGATGCAGTGATGATGCAGTGATGATGCTGTGATGATGCAGTGATGATGCAGTTATGATGGTGTGATGATGCAGTGATGATGCTGTGATGATGCAGTGATGATGCAATGATGATGGTGTGATGATGCAGTGATGATGCAGTGATGACACAGTGATGATGCAGTGATGATGCTGTGATGACACAGTGATGATGCAGTGATGATGCAGTGATGATGCTGTCATGATGAAGTGATGATGAAGTGATGATGCTGTGATGACACAGTGATGACGCAGTGATGATGCAGTGATGATGCAGTGATGATGCTGTGATGATGCAGTGATGATGCTGTGATGATGCAGTGATGATGTTATGATGATGCTGTGATGATGCAGTGATGATGGTGTGATGATGGTGTGATGATGCAGTGATGATGCTCTGATGATGCTGTGATGATGCTGTGATGATACTGTGATGATGCAGTGATGATGCTGTGATGATGAAGTGATGATGCAGTGATGATGCTGTTATGACGCAGTGATGATGCAGTGATGATGCTGTGATGATGGTGTGATGATGCTGTGATGATGCTGTGATGATGGTGTGATGATGCTGTGATGATGCTGTGATGATACTGTGATGATGCAGTGATGATGCAGTGATGATGGTGTGATGCTGCAGTGATGATGCTGTGATGATGCTGTTATGACAAAGTGATGATGCAGTGATGATGCAGTGATGATGCAGTGATGATGCTTTGATGACGCTGTGATGATGCTTTGATGATGCAGTGAGGATGCAGTGATGATGCAGTGATGATGCTGTTATGATGCAGTGATGATGGTGTGACGATGCAGTGAGGATGCTGTGATGATGCAGTAATGAGGCAGTGATGATGCTGTGAAGACGTTCTGATGATGCTGTGATGCTGCAGTGATGATGCAGTGATGATGCTTTGATGATGGTGTGATGATGCAGTGATGATGCAGTGATGATGCAGTGATGATGCAGTGATGATGCTGTGATGATGCAGTGATGATGCAGTGATGATGCTGTGATGATGCTGTGAAGACGTTCTGATGATGCTGTGATGCTGCTGTGATGCTGCTGTGATGATGCTGTGATGATGCAGTGATGATGCAGTGATGATGCAGTTATGATGGTGCAGTGATGATGCAGTGATGATGCTGTGATGATGCTGTGATGATGCAATGATGATGGTGTGATGATGGTGTGATGATGCTCTGATGATGCAGTGATGACACAGTGATGATGCAGTGATGATGCTGTGATGACACAGTGATGATGCAGTGATGATGCTGTGATGACACAGTGATGATGCAGTGATGATGCAGTGATGATGCTGTGATGATGCAGTGATGATGAAGTGATGATGCTGTGATGACACAGTGATGACGCAGTGATGATGCAGTGATGATGCAGTGATGATGCTGTGATGATGCAGTGATGATGCAGTGATGATGTTATGATGATGCTGTGATGATGCAGTGATGATGGTGTGATGATGGTGTGATGATGCAGTGATGATGGTGTGATGATGCTGTGATGATGCTGTGATGATACTGTGATGATGCAGTGATGATGCTGTGATGATGCAGTGATGATGCAGTGATGATGAAGTGATGATGCAGTGATTATGCTGTTATGACACAGTGATGATGCTGTGATGATGCAGTGATGATGCTGTGATGATGCTGTGATGATGGTGTGATGATGCAGTGATGATGGTGTGATGATGCTGTGATGATGCTGTGATGATGGTGTGATGATGCTGTGATGATGCTGTGATGATACTGTGATGATGCAGTGATGATGCAGTGATGATGGTGTGATGACACAGTGATGACGCAGTGATGATGCAGTGATGATGCTGTGATGATGCAGTGATGATGCTGTGATGATGCTGTGATGATGCTGTGATGATGAAGTGATGATGCTGTGATGACACAGTGATGACGCAGTGATGATGCAGTGATGATGCTGTGATGATGCAGTGATGATGCTGTGATGAAGCAGTAATGATGCAGTGATGATGCAGTGATGATGTTGTGATGATGCTGTGATGATGCAGTGATGATGGTGTGATGATGGTGTGATGATGCAGTGATGATGCTGTGATGATACTGTGATGATGCAGTGATGATGCTGTGATAATGCTGTGATGATGCAGTGATGATGCTGTAATGATGCTGTGATGATGCAGTGATGATGCTGTGATGATGCAGTGATGATGCAGTGATGATGGTGTGATGCTGCAGTGATGATGCTGTGATGATGCAGTGATGATGGTGTGATGCTGCAGTGATGATGCAGTGATGATGCAGTGATGATGAAGTCATGATGAAGTCATGATGCAGTGATGCTCTTATGACACAGTGATGATGGTGTGATGATACAGTGAGTATGCAGTGATGATGAAGTGATGATGCAGTGATGATGCTGTTATGACACAGTGATGACGCAGTGATGACACAGTGATGATGCAGTGATGATGCAGTGATAATGCAGTGATGATGCTGTGATGGTGCAGTGATGATGCTGTGATGATGCAGTGATGATGCAATGATGATGGTGTGATGATGCAGTGATGATGCTGTGATGATGCAGTGATGATGCAATGATGATGGTGTGATGATGCAGTGATGATGCAGTGATGACACAGTGATGATGCAGTGATGATGCTGTGATGACACAGTGATGATGCAGTGATGATGCATTGATGATGTTGTGATGATGCAGTGATGATGAAGTGATGATGCTGTGATGACACAGTGATGACGCAGTGATGATGCAGTGATGATGCAGTGATGATGCTGTGATGATGCAGTGATGATGTTATGATGATGCTGTGATGATGCAGTGATGATGGTGTGATGATGGTGTGATGATGCAGTGATGATGCTCTGATGATGCAGTGATGATGCAGTGATGATGCTGTGATGATGCAGTGATGATGAAGTGATGATGCTGTGATGACACAGTGGTGACGCAGTGATGATGCAGTGTTAATGCAGTGATGATGCAGTGATGATGCTGTGATGATGCTGTGATGATGCAGTAATGATGCAGTGATGATGTTATGATGATGCTGTGATGATGCAGTGATGATGGTGTGATGATGGTGTGATGATGCAGTGATGATGCTGTGATGATGCAGTGATGATGCTGTGATGATGCTGTGATGATGCAGTGATGATGCAGTGAGGATGCTGTGATGATGCAGTGATGATGCTGTTATGACACTGTGATGATGCAGTGATGATGCAGTGATGATGCTGTGAAGACGTTCTGATGATGCTGTGATGCTGCAGTGATGATGCTGTGATGATGCAGTGATGATGAAGTGATGATGCTGTGATGACACAGTGATGATGCAGTGATGATGCAATGATGATGGTGTGATGATGCAGTGATGATGCAGTGATGACACAGTGATGATGCAGTGATGATGCAGTGATGATGCTGTGATGATGCAGTGATGATGAAGTGATGATGCTGTGATGACACAGTGATGACGCAGTGATGATGCAGTGATGATGCAGTGATGATACTGTGATGATGCAGTGATGATGCTGTGATGATGCAGTGATGATGCAATGATGATGGTGTGATGATGCAGTGATGATGCAGTGATGACACAGTGATGATGCAGTGATGATGCTGTGATGACACAGTGATGATGCAGTGATGATGAAGTGATGATGCTGTGATGATGCAGTGATGATGAAGTGATGATGCTGTGATGACACAGTGATGACGCAGTGATGATGCAGTGATGATGCAGTGATGATACTGTGATGATGCAGTGATGATGCTGTGATGATGCAGTGATGATGCTGTGATGATGCTGTGATGATGAAGTGATGATGCAGTGATGGTGCTGTGATGATGCTGTGATGACACTGTGATGATGCAATGATGATGCTGTGATGATGCAGTGATGATGCAGTGATGATGAAGTGATGATGCAGTGATGGTGTTGTTATGACACAGTGATGATGCAGTGATGATGCTGTGACGATGCAGTGATGATGCTGTGATGATGCAGTGATGATGCAGTGATGATGCTGTGATGATGCAGTGATGATGCTGTTATGACACTGTGATGATGCAGTGATGATGCAGTAATGATGCTGTGAAGACGTTCTGATGATGCTGTGATGCTGCAGTGATGATGCTGTGATGATGCTGTGATGATGCTGTGACGATGCAGTGATGATGCTGTGATGATGCAGTTATGATGGTGTGATGATGCAGTGATGATGCTGTGATGATGCAGTGATGATGCAGTGATGATGCTGTGATGATGCAGTGATGATGCTGTGATGATGCAGTGATGATGCTGTGATGATGCAGTGATGATGCAGTGATGATGCTGTGATGATGCAGTGATGATGCAGTGATGATGCTGTGATGATGCAGTGATGATGCTGTGATGATGCAATGATGATGGTGTGATGATGCAGTGATGATGCAGTGATGACACAGTGATGATGCAGTGATGATGCTGTGATGACACAGTGATGATGCAGTGATGATGCAGTGATGATGCTGTCATGATGCAGTGATGATGAAGTGATGATGCTGTGATGACACAGTGATGACGCAGTGATGATGCAGTGATGATGCAGTGATGATGCTGTGATGATGCAGTGATGATGCTGTGATGATGCAGTGATGATGTTATGATGATGCTGTGATGATGCAGTGATGATGGTGTGATGATGGTGTGATGATGCAGTGATGATGCTCTGATGATGCTGTGATGATGCTGTGATGATACTGTGATGATGCAGTGATGATGCTGTGATGATGAAGTGATGATGCAGTGATGATGCTGTTATGACGCAGTGATGATGCAGTGATGATGCTGTGATGATGGTGTGATGATGCTGTGATGATGCTGTGATGATGGTGTGATGATGCTGTGATGATGCTGTGATGATACTGTGATGATGCAGTGATGATGCAGTGATGATGGTGTGATGCTGCAGTGATGATGCTGTGATGATGCTGTTATGACAAAGTGATGATGCAGTGATGATGCAGTGATGATGCAGTGATGATGCTTTGATGACGCTGTGATGATGCTTTGATGATGCAGTGAGGATGCAGTGATGATGCAGTGATGATGCTGTTATGATGCAGTGATGATGGTGTGACGATGCAGTGAGGATGCTGTGATGATGCAGTAATGAGGCAGTGATGATGCTGTGAAGACGTTCTGATGATGCTGTGATGCTGCAGTGATGATGCAGTGATGATGCTTTGATGATGGTGTGATGATGCAGTGATGATGCAGTGATGATGGTGTGATGATGCAGTGATGATGCTTTGATGATGCAGTGATGACACAGTGATGATGCAGTGATGATGCAATGATGATGGTGTGATGATGCAGTGATGATGCTGTAATGATTCTGTGATGATGCAGTGATGATGAAGTGATGATGCTGTGATGACACAGTGATGACGCAGTGATGATGCAGTGATGATGCTTTGATGATGCAGTGATGATGCTGTGATGAAGCAGTAATGATGCAGTGATGATGGAGTGATGATGTTGTGATGATGCTGTGATGATGCAGTGATTATGGTGTGATGATGGTGTGATGATGCAGTGATTATGGTGTGATGATGCAGTGATGATGCAGTGATGATGCTGTGATGATACAGTGATGATGTAATGATGATGCTGTGATAATGCTGTGATGATGCAGTGATGATGCTGTAATGATGCTGTGATGATGCAGTGATTATGGTGTGATGATGCAGTGATGATGCAGTGATGATGCTGTGATGATACAGTGATGATGTAATGATGATGCTGTGATGATGCAGTGATGATGCAGTGATGATGGTGTGATGCTGCAGTGATGATGCATTGATGATGCTGTGATGCTGCAGTGATGATGCAGTGATGATGCAGTGATGATGCGGTGATGATGGTGTGATGCTGTAGTGATGATGCTGTGATGATGCTGTGATGATGCTGTGATGATGCTGTGATGATGAAGTGATGATGCAGTGATGATGTTGTTATGACACAGTGATGATGCAGTGATGATGCTGTGATGATGCAGTGATGATGTAGTGATGATGTTGTTATGACACAGTGATGATGCAGTGATGATGCTGTGATGATGAAGTGATGATGCAGTGATGATGTTGTTATGACAAAGTGATGATGCAGTGATGATGCAGTGATGATGCTGTGATGATACTGTGATGATGCTGTGATGATGCAGTGAGGATGCAGTGATGATGCAGTGATGATGCTGTTATGATGCAGTGATGATGGTGTGACGATGCAGTGAGGATGCTGTGATGATGCAGTGATGAGGCAGTGATGATGCTGTGAAGACATTCTGATGATGCTGTGATGACACAGTGATGATGCAGTGATGATGCAGTGATGATGGTGTGATGATGCAGTGATGATGCAGTGATGATGGTGTGATGATGCAGTGATGATACTGTGATGATGCAGTGATGATGCAGTGATGATGGTGTGATGATGCTTTGATGATGCAGTGATGATGCAGTGATGACACCGTGATGATGCAGTGATGATGCTGTGATGATGCAGTACTGATGCAGTTATGATGCAGTGATGATGTTATGATGATGCTGTGATGATGCAGTGATGATGGTGTGATGATGGTGTGATGATGCTGTGATGATACTGTGATGATGCAGCGATGATGCTGTGATGATGCTGTGATGATGCAGTGATAATGCAGTGATGATGAAGTGATGATGCAGTGATGATGCAGTGATGACACAGTGATGATGCAGTGATGATGCTGTGATGACACAGTGATGATGCAGTGATGATGCAGTGATGATGCTGTGATGATGCAGTGATGATGAAGTGATGATGCTGTGATGAAACAGTGATGACGCAGTGATGATGCAGTGATGATGCAGTGATGATGCTGTGATGATGCAGTGATGATGCAGTGATGATGTTATGATGATGCTGTGATGATGCAGTGATGATGGTGTGATGATGGTGTGATGATGCAGTGATGATGCTCTGATGATGCTGTGATGATGCTGTGATGATACTGTGATGATGCAGTGATGATGCTGTGATGATGCTGTGATGATGCAGTGATGATGCAGTGATGATGAAGTGATGATGCAGTGATGATGCTGTTATGACACAGTGATGATGCAGTGATGATGCAGTGATGATGCTGTGATGATGCAGTGATGATGAAGTGATGATGCAGTGATGATGCAGTGATGACGCAGTGATGATGCAGTGATGATGCAGTGATGATGCAGTGATGATGCTGTGATGATGCAGTGATGATGCAGTGATGATGTTATGATGATGCTGTGATGATGCAGTGATGATGGTGTGATGATGGTGTGATGATGCAGTGATGATGCTCTGATGATACTGTGATGATGCTGTGATGATACTGTGATGATGCAGTGATGATGCTGTGATGATGCTGTGATGATGCAGTGATGATGCAGTGATGATGAAGTGATGATGCAGTGATGATGCTGTTATGACACAGTGATGATGCAGTGATGATGCTGTGATGATGGTGTGATGATGCTGTGATGATGCTGTGATGATGGTGCGATGATGCTGTGATGATGCTGTGATGATACTGTGATGATGCAGTGATTCTGCAGTGATGATGGTGTGATGCTGCAGTGATGATGCTGTGATGATGCAGTGATGATGCTGTGATGATGCTGTGATGATGAAGTGATGATGCAGTGATGGTGTTTTTATGACACAGTGATGATGCAGTGATGATGCTGTGATGATGCAGTGATGATGCAGTGATGATGCTGTGATGATGCTGTTATGACAAAGTGATGATGCAGTGATGATGCAGTGATGATGCAGTGATGATGCTTTGATGACGCTGTGATGATGCTGTGATGATGCAGTGAGGATGCAGTGATGATGCAGTGATGATGCTGTTATGATGCAGTGATGATGGTGTGACGATGCAGTGAGGATGCTGTGATGATGCAGTAATGAGGCAGTGATGATGCTGTGAAGACGTTCTGATGATGCTGTGATGCTGCAGTGATGATGCAGTGATGATGCTGTGATGATGGTGTGATGATGCAGTGATGATGCAGTGATGATGGTGTGATGATGCAGTGATGATGCTTTGATGATGCAGTGATGATGCAGTGATGATGCAGTGATGATGAAGTGATGATGCTGTGATGACACAGTGATGACGCAGTGATGATGCAGTGATGATGCTTTGATGATGCAGTGATGATGCTGTGATGAAGCAGTAATGATGCAGTGATGATGCAGTGATGATGTTGTGATGATGCTGTGATGATGCAGTGATTATGGTGTGATGATGGTGTGATGATGCAGTGATTATGGTGTGATGATGCAGTGATGATGCAGTGATGATGCTGTGATGCTACAGTGATGATGTAATGATGATGCTGTGATAATGCTGTGATGATGCAGTGATGATGCTGTAATGATGCTGTGATGATGCAGTGATTATGGTGTGATGATGCAGTGATGATGCAGTGATGATGCTGTGATGATACAGTGATGATGTAATGATGATGCTGTGATGATGCAGTGATGATGCAGTGATGATGGTGTGATGCTGCAGTGATGATGCATTGATGATGCTGTGATGCTGCAGTGATGATGCAGTGATGATGCAGTGATGATGCGGTGATGATGGTGTGATGCTGTAGTGATGATGCTGTGATGATGCTGTGATGATGCTGTGATGATGAAGTGATGATGCAGTGATGATGTTGTTATGACACAGTGATGATGCAGTGATGATGCTGTGATGATGCAGTGATGATGCAGTGATGATGTTGTTATGACACAGTGATGATGCAGTGATGATGCTGTGATGATGAAGTGATGATGCAGTGATGATGTTGTTATGACAAAGTGATGATGCAGTGATGATGCAGTGATGATGCTTTGATGACGCTGTGATGATGCTGTGATGATGCAGTGAGGATGCAGTGATGATGCAGTGATGATGCTGTTATGATGCAGTGATGATGGTGTGACGATGCAGTGAGGATGCTGTGATGATGCAGTGATGAGGCAGTGATGATGCTGTGAAGACGTTCTGATGATGCTGTGATGCTGCAGTGATGATGCTGTGATGATGCTGTGATGATGCAGTGATGATGCTGTGATGATGCAGTGATGATGGTGTGATGCTGCAGTGATGATGCTGTGATGATGCAGTGATGATGCAGTGATGATGCTGTGATGATGCAGTGATGATGCTGTGATGATGCAGTGATGATGCTGTGATGATGCAGTGATGATGCAGTGATGATGCTGTGATGATGCTGTGATGATGCAGTGATGATGCAGTTATGATGGTGTGATGATGCAATGATGATGGTGTGATGATGCAGTGATGATGCAGTGATGACACAGTGATGATGCAGTGATGATGCTGTGATGACACAGTGATGATGCAGTGATGATGCAGTGATGATGCTGTGATGATGCAGTGATGATGAAGTGATGATGCTGTGATGACACAGTGATGACGCAGTGATGATGCAGTGATGATGCAGTGATGATGCTGTGATGATGCAGTGATGATGCTGTGATGATGCAGTGATGATGCAGTGATGATGTTATGATGATGCTGTGATGATGCAGTGATGATGGTGTGATGATGGTGTGATGATGCAGTGATGATGCTCTGATGATGCTGTGATGATGCTGTGATGATACTGTGATGATGCAGTGATGATGCTGTGATGATGCTGTGATGATGCAGTGATGATGCAGTGATGATGAAGTGATGATGCAGTGATGATGCTGTTATGACACAGTGATGATGCAGTGATGATGCTGTGATGATGGTGTGATGATGGTGTGATGATGCTGTGATGATGGTGCGATGATGCTGTGATGATGCTGTGATGATACTGTGATGATGCAGTGATGATGCAGTGATGATGGTGTGATGCTGCAGTGATGATGCTGTGATGATGCAGTGATGATGCTGTGATGATGCTGTGATGATGAAGTGATGATGCAGTGATGGTGTTGTTATGACACAGTGATGATGCAGTGATGATGCTGTGATGATGCAGTGATGATGCAGTGATGATGCTGTGATGATGCTGTTATGACAAAGTGATGATGCAGTGATGATGCAGTGATGATGCTTTGATGACGCTGTGATGATGTTGTGATGATGCAGTGAGGATGCAGTGATGATGCAGTGATGATGCTGTTATGATGCAGTGATGATGGTGTGACGATGCAGTGAGGATGCTGTGATGATGCAGTAATGAGGCAGTGATGATGCTGTGAAGACGTTCTGATGATGCTGTGATGATGGTGTGATGATGCAGTGATGATGTTGTGATGATGCTGTGATGATGCAGTGATTATGGTGTGATGATGGTGTGATGATGCAGTGATTATGGTGTGATGATGCAGTGATGATGCAGTGATGATGCTGTGATGATACAGTGATGATGTAATGATGATGCTGTGATGATGCAGTGATGATGCAGTGATGATGGTGTGATGCTGCAGTGATGATGCATTGATGATGCTGTGATGCTGCAGTGATGATGCACTGATGATGCAGTGATGATGCGGTGATGATGGTGTGATGCTGTAGTGATGATGCTGTGATGACGCAGTGATGATGCAGTGATGATGCTGTGATGATGCAGTGATGATGCAGTGATGATGTTGTTAAGACACAGTGATGATGCAGTGATGATGCTGTGATGATGAAGTGATGATGCAGTGATGATGTTGTTATGACAAAGTGATGATGCAGTGATGATGCAGTGATGATGCTTTGATGACGCTGTGATGATGCTGTGATGATGCAGTGAGGATGCAGTGATGATGCAGTGATGATGCTGTTATGATGCAGTGATGATGGTGTGACGATGCAGTGAGGATGCTGTGATGATGCAGTGATGAGGCAGTGATGATGTTGTGAAGACGTTCTGATGATGCTGTGATGCTGCAGTGATGATGCTGTGATGATGCTGTGATGATGCAGTGATGATGCTGTGATGATGCAGTGATGATGGTGTGATGCTGCAGTGATGATGCTGTGATGATGCAGTGATGATGCAGTGATGATGCTGTGATGATGCAGTGATGATGCTGTGATGATGCAGTGATGATGCAGTGATGATGCTGTGATGATGCTGTGATGATGCAGTGATGATGCAGTTATGATGGTGTGATGATGCAGTGATGATGCAGTGATGATGCTGTGATGATGCTGTGATGATGCAGTGATGATGGTGTGATGATGGAGTGATGATGCAGTGATGATGCAGTGATGATGCTGTGATGATGCAGTGATGATGCAGTGATGATGTTATGATGATGCTGTGATGATGCAGTGATGATGGTGTGATGATGGTGTGATGATGCAGTGATGATGCTCTGATGATACTGTGATGATGCTGTGATGATACTATGATGATGCAGTGATGATGCTGTGATGATGCTGTGATGATGCAGTGATGATGCAGTGATGATGAAGTGATGATGCAGTGATGATGCTGTTATGACACAGTGATGATGCAGTGATGATGCTGTGATGATGGTGTGATGATGCTGTGATGATGGTGCGATGATGCTGTGATGATGCTGTGATGATACTGTGATGATGCAGTGATGATGCAGTGATGATGGTGTGATGCTGCAGTGATGATGCTGTGATGATGCAGTGATGATGCTGTGATGATGCTGTGATGATGAAGTGATGATGCAGTGATGGTGTTGTTATGACACAGTGATGATGCAGTGATGATGCTGTGATGATGCAGTGATGATGCAGTGATGATGCTGTGATGATGCTGTTATGACAAAGTGATGATGCAGTGATGATGCAGTGATGATGCAGTGATGATGCTTTGATGACGCTGTGATGATGCTGTGATGATGCAGTGAGGATGCAGTGATGATGCAGTGATGATGCTGTTATGATGCAGTGATGATGGTGTGACGATGCAGTGAGGATGCTGTGATGATGCAGTAATGAGGCAGTGATGATGCTGTGAAGACGTTCTGATGATGCTGTGATGCTGCAGTGATGATGCAGTGATGATGCTGTGATGATGGTGTGATGATGCAGTGATGATGCAGTGATGATGGTGTGATGATGCAGTGATGATGCTTTGATGATGCAGTGATGATGCAGTGATGACACAGTGATGATGCAGTGATGATGCTGTGATGACACAGTGATGATGCAGTGATGATGCTGTAATGATTCTGTGATGATGCAGTGATGATGAAGTGATGATGCTGTGATGACGCAGTGATGATGCAGTGATGATGCTTTGATGATGCAGTGATGATGCTGTGATGAAGCAGTAATGATGCAGTGATGATGCAGTGATGATGTTGTGATGATGCTGTGATGATGCAGTGATTATGGTGTGATGATGGTGTGATGATGCAGTGATTATGGTGTGATGATGCAGTGATGATGCAGTGATGATGCTGTGATGATACAGTGATGATGTAATGATGATGCTGTGATAATGCTGTGATGATGCAGTGATGATACTGTAATGATGCTGTGATGATGCAGTGATTATGGTGTGATGATGCAGTGATGATGCAGTGATGATGCTGTGATGATACAGTGATTATGTAATGATGATGCTGTGATGATGCAGTGATGATGCAGTGATGATGGTGTGATGCTGCAGTGATGATGCATTGATGATGCTGTGATGCTGCAGTGATGATGCAGTGATGATGCAGTGATGATGCGGTGATGATGGTGTGATGCTGTAGTGATGATGCTGTGATGACGCAGTGATGATGCAGTGATGATGCTGTGATGATGCAGTGATGATGCAGTGATGATGTTGTTATGACACAGTGATGATGCAGTGATGATGCTGTGATGATGAAGTGATGATGCAGTGATGATGTTGTTATGACAAAGTGATGATGCAGTGATGATGCAGTGATGATGCTTTGATGACGCTGTGATGATGCTGTGATGATGCAGTGAGGATGCAGTGATGATGCAGTGATGATGCTGTTATGATGCAGTGATGATGGTGTGACGATGCAGTGAGGATGCTGTGATGATGCAGTGATGAGGCAGTGATGATGCTGTGAAGACGTTCTGATGATGCTGTGATGCTGCAGTGATGATGCTGTGATGATGCTGTGATGATGCAGTGATGATGCTGTGATGATGCAGTGATGATGGTGTGATGCTGCAGTGATGATGCTGTGATGATGCAGTGATGATGCAGTGATGATGCTGTGATGATGCAGTGATGATGCTGTGATGATGCAGTGATGATGCAGTGATGATGCTGTGATGATGCTGTGATGATGCAGTGATGATGCAGTTATGATGGTGTGATGATGCAGTGATGATGGTGTGATGATGCAGTGATGATGCAATGATGATGGTGTGATGATGCAGTGATGATGCAGTGATGACACAGTGATGATGCAGTGATGATGCTGTGATGATGCTGTGATGATGCAGTGATGATGAAGTGATGATGCTGTGATGACACAGTGATGACGCAGTGATGATGCAGTGATGATGCAGTGATGATGCAGTGATGATGCTGTGATGATGCAGTGATGATGCAGTGATGATGTTATGATGATGCTGTGATGATGCAGTGATGATGGTGTGATGATGGTGTGATGATGCAGTGATGATGCTCTGATGATACTGTGATGATGCTGTGATGATACTGTGATGATGCAGTGATGATGCTGTGATGATGCTGTGATGATGCAGTGATGATGCAGTGATGATGAAGTGATGATGCAGTGATGATGCTGTTATGACACAGTGATGATGCAGTGATGATGCTGTGATGATGGTGTGATGATGCTGTGATGATGGTGCGATGATGCTGTGATTATGCTGTGATGATACTGTGATGATGCAGTGATTCTGCAGTGATGATGGTGTGATGCTGCAGTGATGATGCTGTGATGATGCAGTGATGATGCTGTGATGATGCTGTGATGATGAAGTGATGATGCAGTGATGGTGTTGTTATGACACAGTGATGATGCAGTGATGATGCTGTGATGATGCAGTGATGATGCAGTGATGATGCAGTGATGATGCTTTGATGACGCTGTGATGATGCTGTGATGATGCAGTGAGGATGCAGTGATGATGCAGTGATGATGCTGTTATGATGCAGTGATGATGGTGTGACGATGCAGTGAGGATGCTGTGATGATGCAGTAATGAGGCAGTGATGATGCTGTGAAGACGTTCTGATGATGCTGTGATGCTGCAGTGATGATGCAGTGATGATGCTGTGATGATGGTGTGATGATGCAGTGATGATGCAGTGATGATGGTGTGATGATGCAGTGATGATGCTTTGATGATGCAGTGATGATGCAGTGATGACACAGTGATGATGCAGTGATGATGCTGTGATGACACAGTGATGATGCAGTGATGATGCTGTAATGATTCTGTGATGATGCAGTGATGATGAAGTGATGATGCTGTGATGACACAGTGATGACGCAGTGATGATGCAGTGATGATGCTTTGATGATGCAGTGATGATGCTGTGATGAAGCAGTAATGATGCAGTGATGATGCAGTGATGATGTTGTGATGATGCTGTGATGATGCAGTGATTATGGTGTGATGATGGTGTGATGATGCAGTGATTATGGTGTGATGATGCAGTGATGATGCAGTGATGATGCTGTGATGATACAGTGATGATGTAATGATGATGCTGTGATAATGCTGTGATGATGCAGTGATGATGCAGTGATTATGGTGTGATGATGCAGTGATGATGCAGTGATGATGCTGTGATGATACAGTGATGATGTAATGATGATGCTGTGATGATGCAGTGATGATGCAGTGATGATGGTGTGATGCTGCAGTGATGATGCATTGATGATGCTGTGATGCTGCAGTGATGATGCAGTGATGATGCAGTGATGATGCGGTGATGATGGTGTGATGCTGTAGTGATGATGCTGTGATGATGCTGTGATGATGCTGTGATGATGCTGTGATGATGAAGTGATGATGCAGTGATGATGTTGTTATGACACAGTGATGATGCAGTGATGATGCTGTGATGATGCAGTGATGATGCAGTGATGATGTTGTTATGACACAGTGATGATGCAGTGATGATGCTGTGATGATGAAGTGATGATGCAGTGATGATGTTGTTATGACAAAGTGATGATGCAGTGATGATGCAGTGATGATGCTTTGATGACACTGTGATGATGCTGTGATGATGCAGTGAGGATGCAGTGATGATGCAGTGATGATGCTGTTATGATGCAGTGATGATGGTGTGACGATGCAGTGAGGATGCTGTGATGATGCAGTGATGAGGCAGTGATGATGCTGTGAAGACGTTCTGATGTTGCTGTGATGCTGCAGTGATGCTGCAGTGATGATGGTGTGATGATGCAGTGATGATGCAGTGATGATGGTGTGATGATGCAGTGATGATGCTGTGATGATGCAGTGATGATGCAGTGATGATGGTGTGATGATGCTTTGATGATGCAGTGATGATGCAGTGATGACACCGTGATGATGCAGTGATGATGGTGTGATGATTGTGTGATGACACAGTGATGATGCAGTGATGATGCTGTGATGATGCAGTGATGATGCAGTGATGATGCTGTGATGATGCAGTGATGATGCTGTGATGATGCTGTTATGACAAAGTGATGATGCATTGATGATGCAGTGATGATGCAGTGATGATGCTTTGATGACGCTGTGATGATGCTGTGATGATGAAGTGATGATGCAGTGATGATGTTGTTATGACACAGTGATGATGCAGTGATGATGCTGTGATGATGCAGTGATGATGCAGTGATGATGCTGTGATGGTGGTGTGATGCTGCAGTGATGATGCAGTGATGATGCTGTGATGATGCAGTGATGATGCTGTGATGATGGTGTGATGCTGCAGTGATGATGCAGTGATGATGCTGTGATGATTTAGTGATGATGCAGTGATGATGCTGTGATGATGCTGTGAAGACGTTCTGATGATGCTGTGATGCTGCTGTGATGATGCAGTTATGATGCAGTGATGATGGTGTGATGATGCAGTGAGGATGCTGTGATGATGCAGTGATGATGCAGTGATGATGATGTGTTGATGTAGTGATGACGCTGCGATGATGATGTTGTGATGATGCAGTGGTGATGGTGTGATGATGCAGTGATGATGCTTTTATGACGCTGTGATGATGCTGGAATGATGCAGTAATGATGCAGTGATGATGGTGTGATGATGCAGTGAGGATGCTGTGATGATTTAGTGATGATGCAGTGATGATGCTGTGATGACACTGTGGTGATTTTGTGATGATTTTGTGATGATGCAGTGATGATACTGTGATGATGCAATGATAATGCTTTGATGACCGTGTGTTGATGGTGTGATGATGCTCTGATGATGCAGTGATTATGCAGTGATGACACTGTGATGATGCTGTGACGATGCAGTGATGATGCAGTGATGATGCGGTGATGATGCAGTGATGATGCTGTGATGATACTGTGATGATGCTGTGATGATGCTATGATGATGCAGTGATGATGCAGTGATGATGAAGTCATGATGCAGTGATGCTCTTATGACACAGTGATGATGCAGTGATGATACAGTGATGATGCAGTGATGATGCAGTGATGATGCTGTGATGATGCTGTGATGACGCTGTGATGATGCAGTGATGATGCAGTGATGATGCTGTGATGATGCTGTGATGATGCAATGATGATGGTGTGATGATGCAGTGATGATGCAGTGATGATGCTGTGATGATGCAGTGATGATGCAGTGATGATGCTGTGATGATGCTGTGAAGACGTTCTGATGATGCTGTGATGCTGCTGTGATGCTGCTGTGATGATGCTGTGATGATGCAGTGATGATGCAGTGATGATGCAGTTATGATGGTGCAGTGATGATGCAGTGATGATGCTGTGATGATGCTGTGATGATGCAATGATGATGGTGTGATGATGGTGTGATGATGCAGTGATGATGCAGTGATGACACAATGATGATGCAGTGATGATGCTGTGATGACACAGTGATGATGCAGTGATGATGCTGTGATGACACAGTGATGATGCAGTGATGATGCAGTGATGATGCTGTGATGATGCAGTGATGATGAAGTGATGATGCTGTGATGACACAGTGATGACGCAGTGATGATGCAGTGATGATGCAGTGATGATGCTGTGATGATGCAGTGATGATGCAGTGATGATGTTATGATGATGCTGTGATGATGCAGTGATGATGGTGTGATGATGGTGTGATGATGCAGTGATGATGGTGTGATGATGCTGTGATGATGCTGTGATGATACTGTGATGATGCAGTGATGATGCTGTGATGATGCAGTGATGATGCAGTGATGATGAAGTGATGATGCAGTGATTATGTTGTTATGACACAGTGATGATGCTGTGATGATGCAGTGATGATGCTGTGATGATGCTGTGATGATGGTGTGATGATGCAGTGATGATGGTGTGATGATGCAGTGATGATGCAGTGATGATGGTGTGATGACACAGTGATGACGCAGTGATGATGCAGTGATGATGCTGTGATGATGCAGTGATGATGCTGTGATGATGCTGTGATGATGCTGTGATGATGAAGTGATGATGCTGTTATGACACAGTGATGACGCAGTGATGATGCAGTGATGATGCTGTGATGATGCAGTGATGATGCTGTGATGAAGCAGTAATGATGCAGTGATGATGCAGTGATGATGTTGTGATGATGCTGTGATGATGCAGTGATGATGGTGTGATGATGGTGTGATGATGCAGTGATGATGCTGTGATGATACTGTGATGATGCAGTGATGATGCTGTGATAATGCTGTGATGATGCAGTGATGATGCTGTAATGATGCTGTGATGATGCAGTGATGATGCTGTGATGATGCAGTGATGATGCAGTGATGATGGTGTGATGCTGCAGTGATGATGCTGTGATGATGCAGTGATGATGGTGTGATGCTGCAGTGATGATGCAGTGATGATGCAGTGATGATGAAGTCATGATGAAGTCATGATGCAGTGATGCTCTTATGACACAGTGATGATGGTGTGATGATACAGTGAGTATGCAGTGATGATGAAGTGATGATGCAGTGATGATGCTGTTATGACACAGTGATGACGCAGTGATGACACAGTGATGATGCAGTGATGATGCAGTGATAATGCAGTGATGATGCTGTGATGGTGCAGTGATGATGCTGTGATGATGCAGTGATGATGCAATGATGATGGTGTGATGATGCAGTGATGATGCTGTGATGATGCAGTGATGACGCAATGATGATGGTGTGATGATGCAGTGATGATGCAGTGATGACACAGTGATGATGCAGTGATGATGCTGTGATGACACAGTGATGATGCAGTGATGATGCATTGATGATGTTGTGATGATGCAGTGATGATGAAGTGATGATGCTGTGATGACACAGTGATGACGCAGTGATGATGCAGTGATGATGCAGTGATGATGCTGTGATGATGCAGTGATGATGCTGTGATGATGCAGTGATGATGCAGTGATGATGTTATGATGATGCTGTGATGATGCAGTGATGATGGTGTGATGATGGTGTGATGATGCAGTGATGATGCTCTGATGATGCAGTGATGATGCAGTGATGATGCTGTGATGATGCAGTGATGATGAAGTGATGATGCTGTGATGACACAGTGGTGACGCAGTGATGATGCAGTGTTAATGCAGTGATGATGCAGTGATGATGCTGTGATGATGCTGTGATGATGCAGTAATGATGCAGTGATGATGTTATGATGATGCTGTGATGATGCAGTGATGATGGTGTGATGATGGTGTGATGATGCAGTGATGATGCTGTGATGATGCAGTGATGATGCTGTGATGATGCTGTGATGATGCAGTGATGATGCAGTGAGGATGCTGTGATGATGCAGTGATGATGCTGTTATGACACTGTGATGATGCAGTGATGATGCAGTGATGATGCTGTGAAGACGTTCTGATGATGCTGTGATGCTGCAGTGATGATGCTGTGATGATGCAGTGATGATGAAGTGATGATGCTGTGATGACACAGTGATGATGCAGTGATGATGCAATGATGATGGTGTGATGATGCAGTGATGATGCAGTGATGACACAGTGATGATGCAGTGATGATGCAGTGATGATGCTGTGATGATGCAGTGATGATGAAGTGATGATGCTGTGATGATGCAGTGATGATGAAGTGATGATGCAGTGATGATGCAGTGATGACACAGTGATGATGCAGTGATGATGCAGTGATGATGCTGTGATGATGCAGTGATGATGAAGTGATGATGCTGTGATGACACAGTGATGACGCAGTGATGATGCAGTGATGATGCAGTGATGATACTGTGATGATGCAGTGATGATGCTGTGATGATGCAGTGATGATGCAATGATGATGGTGTGATGATGCAGTGATGATGCAGTGATGACACAGTGATGATGCAGTGATGATGCTGTGATGACACAGTGATGATGCAGTGATGATGCAGTGATGATGCTGTGATGATGCAGTGATGATGAAGTGATGATGCTGTGATGACACAGTGATGACGCAGTGATGATGCAGTGATGATGCAGTGATGATACTGTGATGATGCAGTGATGATGCTGTGATGATGCAGTGATGATGCAGTGATGATGTTATGATGATGCTGTGATGATGCAGTGATGATGGTGTGATGATGGTGTGATGATGCAGTGATGATGCTCTGATGATGCAGTGATGATGCAGTGATGATGCTGTGATGATGCAGTGATGATGAAGTGATGATGCTGTGATGACACAGTGATGACGCAGTGATGATGCAGTGTTAATGCAGTGATGATGCAGTGATGATGAAGTGATGATGCTCTGATGATGCTGTGATGATGCAATAATGATGCAGTGATGATGTTATGATGATGCTGTGATGATGCAGTGATGATGGTGTGATGATGGTGTGATGATGCAGTGATGATGCATTGATGATGCTGTGATGATGCAGTGATGATGCAGTGATGATGAAGTGATGATGCAGTGATGATGCTGTTATGACACAGTGATGATGCTGTGATGATGCAGTGATGATGCTGTGATGATGCTGTGATGATGGTGTGATTATGCAGTGATGATGCTGTGATGATGCATTGATGATGCTGTGATGATGCAGTGATGATGCTGTGATGATGCTGTGATGATGAAGTGATGATGCAGTGATGATGTTGTTATGACACAGTGATGATGCTGTGATGATGCTGTGATGATGCAGTGATGATGCAGTGATGATGCAGTGATGATGGTGTGATGCTGCAGTGATGATGCAGTGATGATGCAGTGATGATGCTGTGATGATGCAGTGATGATGCTGTGATGATGCTGTGATGATGAAGTGATGATGCAGTGATGGTGCTGTGATGATGCTTTGATGATGCAAGGATTATGCAGTGATGACACTGTGATGATGCTGTGATGATGCTTTGATGATGCAAGGATTATGCAGTGATGACACTGTGATGATGCTGTGACGATGCAGTGATGATGCAGTGATGATGCGGTGATGATGTAGTGATGATGCTGTGATGATACTGTGATGATGCAGTGATGATGCTGTGATGATGGTGTGATGATGCAATGATGATGGTGTGATGATGCAGTGATGATGCAGTGATGATGCTGTGATGATGCTGTGATGATGTAGTGATGATGGTGTGATGATGCTGTGATGACACTGTGATGATGCAGTGATGATGCTGTGATGATGCAGTGATGATGCAGTGATGATGCTGTGATGACACTGTGATGATGCAATGATGATGCTGTGATGATGCAGTGATGATGCAGTGATGATGAAGTGATGATGCAGTGATGATGTTGTTATGACACAGTGATGATGCAGTGATGATGCAGTGATGATGCTGTGACGATGCAGTGATGATGCTGTGATGATGCAGTGATGATGCAGTGATGATGCTGTGATGATGCAGTGATGATGCTGTTATGACACTGTGATGATGCAGTGATGATGCAGTAATGATGCTGTGAAGACGTTCTGATGATGCTGTGATGCTGCAGTGATGATGCTGTGATGATGCTGTGATGATGCTGTGACGATGCAGTGATGATGTTGTGATGATGCAGTTATGATGGTGTGATGATGCAGTGATGATGCTGTGATGATGCAGTGATGATGCAGTGATGATGCTGTGATGATGCAGTGATGATGCTGTGATGATGCAGTGATGATGCTGTGATGATGCAGTGAGGATGCAGTGATGATGCTGTGATGATGCAGTGATGATGCAGTTATGATGGTGTGATGATGCAGTGATGATGCTGTGATGATGCAGTGATGATGCAATGATGATGGTGTGATGATGCAGTGATGATGCAGTGATGACACAGTGATGATGCAGTGATGATGCTGTGATGACACAGTGATGATGCAGTGATGATGCAGTGATGATGCTGTCATGATGCAGTGATGATGAATTGATGATGCTGTGATGACACAGTGATGACGCAGTGATGATGCAGTGATGATGCAGTGATGATGCTGTGATGATGCAGTGATGATGCTGTGATGATGCAGTGATGATGTTATGATGATGCTGTGATGATGCAGTGATGATGGTGTGATGATGGTGTGATGATGCAGTGATGATGCTCTGATGATGCTGTGATGATGCTGTGATGATACTGTGATGATGCAGTGATGATGCTGTGATGATGAAGTGATGATGCAGTGATGATGCTGTTATGACACAGTGATGACACAGTGATGATGCAGTGATGATGCTGTGATGATGGTGTGATGATGCTGTGATGATGGTGTGATGATGCTGTGATGATGCTGTGATGATACTGTGATGATGCAGTGATGATGCAGTGATGATGGTGTGATGCTGCAGTGATGATGCAGTGATGATGCTGTTATGACAAAGTGATGATGCAGTGATGATGCAGTGATGATGCAGTGATGATGCTTTGATGACGCTCTGATGATGCTGTGATGATGCAGTGAGGATGCAGTGATGATGCAGTGATGATGCTGTTATGATGCAGTGATGATGGTGTGACGATGCAGTGAGGATGCTGTGATGATGCAGTGATGATGAAGTGATGATGCTGTGATGACACAGTGATGACGCAGTGATGCTGCAGTGATGATGCTGTGATGATGCTTTGATGATGGTGTGATGATGCAGTGATGATGCAGTGATGATGCAATGATGATGGTGTGATGATGCAGTGATGATGCTGTAATGATTCTGTGATGATGCAGTGATGATGAAGTGATGATGCTGTGATGACACAGTGATGACGCAGTGATGATGCAGTGATGATGCTTTGATGATGCAGTGATGATGCTGTGATGAAGCAGTAATGATGCAGTGATGATGGAGTGATGATGTTGTGATGATGCTGTGATGATGCAGTGATTATGGTGTGATGATGGTGTGATGATGCAGTGATTATGGTGTGATGATGCAGTGATGATGCAGTGATGATGCTGTGATGATACAGTGATGATGTAATGATGATGCTGTGATAATGCTGTGATGATGCAGTGATGATGCTGTAATGATGCTGTGATGATGCAGTGATTATGGTGTGATGATGCAGTGATGATGCAGTGATGATGTTGTGATGATACAGTGATGATGTAATGATGATGCTGTGATGATGCAGTGATGATGCAGTGATGATGGTGTGATGCTGCAGTGATGATGCATTGATGATGCTGTGATGCTGCAGTGATGATGCAGTGATGATGCAGTGATGATGCGGTGATGATGGTGTGATGCTGTAGTGATGATGCTGTGATGATGCTGTGATGATGCTGTGATGATGCTGTGATGATGAAGTGATGATGCAGTGATGATGTTGTTATGACACAGTGATGATGCAGTGATGATGCTGTGATGATGCAGTGATGATGCAGTGATGATGTTGTTATGACACAGTGATGATGCAGTGATGATGCTGTGATGATGAAGTGATGATGCAGTGATGATGTTGTTATGACAAAGTGATGATGCAGTGATGATGCAGTGATGATGCTGTGATGATACTGTGATGATGCTGTGATGATGCAGTGAGGATGCAGTGATGATGCAGTGATGATGCTGTTATGATGCAGTGATGATGGTGTGACGATGCAGTGAGGATGCTGTGATGATGCAGTGATGAGGCAGTGATGATGCTGTGAAGACATTCTGATGATGCTGTGATGCTGCAGTGATGCTGCAGTGATGATGCAGTGATGATGGTGTGATGATGCAGTGATGATGCAGTGATGATGGTGTGATGATGCAGTGATGATGCTGTAATGATTCTGTGATGATGCAGTGATGATGAAGTGATGATGCTGTGATGACACAGTGATGACGCAGTGATGATGCAGTGATGATGCTTTGATGATGCAGTGATGATGCTGTGATGAAGCAGTAATGATGCAGTGATGATGGAGTGATGATGTTGTGATGATGCTGTGATGATGCAGTGATTATGGTGTGATGATGGTGTGATGATGCAGTGATTATGGTGTGATGATGCAGTGATGATGCAGTGATGATGCTGTGATGATACAGTGATGATGTAATGATGATGCTGTGATAATGC
Source organism: Somateria mollissima (assembly GCA_951411735.1). Classification (NCBI taxonomy): domain Eukaryota; kingdom Metazoa; phylum Chordata; class Aves; order Anseriformes; family Anatidae; genus Somateria; species Somateria mollissima. Next base: position 184,229 of record CATOCB010000086.1, on the reverse strand, counting down.
TGTGATGATGCAGTGATGATGCTGTAATGATGCTGTGATGATGCAGTGATTATGGTGTGATGATGCAGTGATGATGCAGTGATGATGTTGTGATGATACAGTGATGATGTAATGATGATGCTGTGATGATGCAGTGATGATGCAGTGATGATGGTGTGATGCTGCAGTGATGATGCATTGATGATGCTGTGATGCTGCAGTGATGATGCAGTGATGATGCAGTGATGATGCGGTGATGATGGTGTGATGCTGTAGTGATGATGCTGTGATGATGCTGTGATGATGCTGTGATGATGCTGTGATGATGAAGTGATGATGCAGTGATGATGTTGTTATGACACAGTGATGATGCAGTGATGATGCTGTGATGATGCAGTGATGATGCAGTGATGATGTTGTTATGACACAGTGATGATGCAGTGATGATGCTGTGATGATGAAGTGATGATGCAGTGATGATGTTGTTATGACAAAGTGATGATGCAGTGATGATGCAGTGATGATGCTGTGATGATACTGTGATGATGCTGTGATGATGCAGTGAGGATGCAGTGATGATGCAGTGATGATGCTGTTATGATGCAGTGATGATGGTGTGACGATGCAGTGAGGATGCTGTGATGATGCAGTGATGAGGCAGTGATGATGCTGTGAAGACATTCTGATGATGCTGTGATGCTGCAGTGATGCTGCAGTGATGATGCAGTGATGATGGTGTGATGATGCAGTGATGATGCAGTGATGATGGTGTGATGATGCAGTGATGATACTGTGATGATGCAGTGATGATGCAGTGATGATGGTGTGATGATGCTTTGATGATGCAGTGATGATGCAGTGATGACACCGTGATGATGCAGTGATGATGCTGTGATGATGCAGTACTGATGCAGTTATGATGCAGTGATGATGTTATGATGATGCTGTGATGATGCAGTGATGATGGTGTGATGATGGTGTGATGATGCTGTGATGATACTGTGATGATGCAGCGATGATGCTGTGATGATGCTGTGATGATGCAGTGATAATGCAGTGATGATGAAGTGATGATGCAGTGATGATGCTGTTATGACACAGTGATGATGCTGTGATGATGCAGTGATGATGCTGTGATGATGCTGTGATGATGGTGTGATGATGCAGTTATGATGGTGTGATGATGCTGTGATGATGCAGTGATGATGCAGTGATGATGGTGTGATGATGCAGTGAGGATTCTGTGATGATGCTGTGATGATGCAGTGATGATGCTGTGATGCTGCAGTGATGATGCTGTGATGATGCTGTGATGATGCTGTGACTATGCAGTGATGATGCTGTGATGATGCTGTTATGACAAAGTGATGATGCAGTGATGATGCAGTGATGATGCAGTGATGATGCTTTGATGACGCTGTGATAATGCTGTGATGATGCAGTAATGATGCAGTGATGATGGTGTGATGATGCAGTGAGGATGCTGTGATGATTTAGTGATGATGCAGTGATGATGCTGTGATGACACTGTGGTGATTTTGTGATGATTTTGTGATGATGCAGTGATGATACTGTGATGATGCAATGATAATGCTTTGATGACCGTGTGTTGATGGTGTGATGATGCTCTGATGATGCAGTGATTATGCAGTGATGACACTGTGATGATGCTGTGACGATGCAGTGATGATGCAGTGATGATGCGGTGATGATGCAGTGATGATGCTGTGATGATACTGTGATGATGCTGTGATGATGCTGTGATGATGCTGTGATGATGCAGTGATGATGCAGTGATGATGAAGTCATGATGAAGTCATGATGCAGTGATGCTCTTATGACACAGTCATGATGCAGTGATGATACAGTGATGATGCAGTGATGATGCAGTGATGATGCTGTGATGATGCTGTGATGACGCTGTGATGATGCAGTGATGATGCAGTGATGATGCTGTGATGATGCTGTGATGATGCAATGATGATGGTGTGATGATGCAGTGATGATGCAGTGATGATGCTGTGATGATGCAGTGATGATGCAGTGATGATGCTGTGATGATGCTGTGAAGACGTTCTGATGATGCTGTGATGCTGCTGTGATGCTGCTGTGATGATGCTGTGATGATGCAGTGATGATGCAGTGATGATGCAGTTATGATGGTGCAGTGATGATGCAGTGATGATGCTGTGATGATGCTGTGATGATGCAATGATGATGGTGTGATGATGCAGTGATGATGCAGTGATGATGCAGTGATGATGCTGTGATGACACAGTGATGATGCAGTGATGATGCTGTGATGACACAGTGATGATGCAGTGATGATGCAGTGGTGATGAAGTGATGATGTTTTGATGATGCTGTGATGATGCAGTGATGATGGTGTGATGATGGTGTGATGATGCAGTGATGATGCTCTGATGATGCTGTGATGATGCTGTGATGATACTGTGATGATGCAGTGATGATGCTGTGATGATGCAGTGATGATGCAGTGATGATGAAGTGATGATGCAGTGATGATGCTGTTATGACACAGTGATGATGCTGTGATGATGCAGTGATGATGCTGTGATGATGGTGTGATGATGCAGTGATGATGGTGTGATGATGGTGTGATGCTGCAGTGATGATGCTGTGATGATGCAGTGATGATGCTGTGATGATACTGTGATGATGCAGTGATGATGCAGTGATGATGGTGTGATGCTGCAGTGATGATGCTGTGATGATGCAGTGATGATGCTGTGATGATGCTGTGATGATGAAGTGATGATGCAGTGATGATGTTGTTATGACACAGTGATGATGCAGTGATGATGCTGTGATGATGCAGTGATGATGCAGTGATGATGCTGTGATGATGCTGTTATGACAAAGTGATGATGCAGTGATGATGCAGTGATGATGCAGTGATTATGCTTTGATGACGCTGTGATGATGCTGTGATGATGCAGTGAGGATGCAGTGATGATGCAGTGATGATGCAGTGATGATGCTGTTATGATGCAGTATTGATGGTGTGACGATGCAGTGAGGATGCTGTGATGATGCAGTGATGAGGCAGTGATGATGCTGTGAAGACGTTCTGATGATGCTGTGATGCTGCAGTGATGATGCAGTGATGATGCTGTGATGATGGTGTGATGATGCAGTGATGATGCAGTGATGATGGTGTGATGATGCAGTGATGATGCTGTGATGATGCAGTGATGATTGTGTGATGATGGTGTGATGATGCTTTGATGATGCAGTGATGATGCAGTTATGATGGTGTGATGATGCAGTGATGATTCTGTGATGATGCAGTGATGATGCAATGATGATGCTGTGATGATGCAGTGATGATGCAGTGATGATGAAGTGATGATGCAGTGATGATGCTGTGATGACACAGTGATGATGCAGTGATGATGCAGTGATGATGCTGTGGTGATGCAGTGATGATGCAGTGACGATGCTGTGATGACACAGTGATGACGCAGTGATGATGCAGTGATGATGCAGTGATGATGTTGTGATGATGCAGTGATGATGCTGTGATGATGCAGTGATGATGCAGTGATGATGTTATGATGATGCTGTGATGATGCAGTGATGATAGTGTGATGATGGTGTGATGACGCAGTGATGATGCTCTGATGATGCAGTGATGATGCTGTGATGATACTGTGATGATGCAGTGATGATGCTGTGATGATGCTGTGATGATGCAGTGATGATGCAGTGATGATGCTGTTATGATGCAGTGATGATGGTGTGACGATGCAGTGAGGATGCTGTGATGATGCAGTGATGAGGCAGTGATGATGCTTTGATGATGCAGTGATGATGCAGTGATGACACCGTGATGATGCAGTGATGATGCTGTGATGATGCAGTACTGATGCAGTTATGATGCAGTGATGATGTTATGATGATGCTGTGATGATGCAGTGATGATGGTGTGATGATGGTGTGATGATGCTGTGATGATACTGTGATGATGCAGCGATGATGCTGTGATGATGCTGTGATGATGCAGTGATAATGCAGTGATGATGAAGTGATGATGCAGTGATGATGCTGTTATGACACAGTGATGATGCTGTGATGATGCAGTGATGATGCTATGATGATGCTGTGATGATGGTGTGATGATGCAGTTATGATGGTGTGATGATGCTGTGATGATGCAGTGATGATGCAGTGATGATGGTGTGATGATGCAGTGAGGATTCTGTGATGATGCTGTGATGATGCAGTGATGATGCAGTGATGATGCAGTGATGATGCTGTGATGATGCAGTGATGATGCTGTGACTATGCAGTGATGATGCTGTGATGATGCTGTTATGACAAAGTGATGATGCAGTGATGATGCAGTGATGATGCAGTGATGATGCTTTGATGACGCTGTGATGATGCTGTGATGATGCAGTGATGATGCAGTGATGATTGTGTGATGAAACAGTGATGATGCAGTGATGATGCTGTGATGATGCAGTGATGATGCAGTGATGATGCTGTGATGATGGTGTGATGATGCAGTGATGATGCTGTGATGATGCAGTGATGATGCTGTGATGATGCTGTTATGACAAAGTGATGATGCAGTGATGATGCAGTGATGATGCAGTGATGATGCTTTGATGACGCTGTGATGATGCTGTGATGATGTAGTGATGATGCAGTGATGATGTTGTTATGACACAGTGATGATGCAGTGATGATGCTGTGATGATGCAGTGATGATGCAGTGATGATGCTGTGATGATGGTGTGATGCTGCAGTGATGATGCAGTGATGATGCTGTGATGATGCAGTGATGATGCTGTGATGATGGTGTGATGCTGCAGTGATGATGCAGTGATGATGCTGTGATGATTTAGTGATGATGCAGTGATGACGCTGTGATGATGCTGTGAAGACGTTCTGATGATGCTGTGATGCTGCTGTGATGATGCTGTGATGATGCTGTGATGATGGTGTGATGATGCTGTGATGATACTGTGATGATGCAGTGATGATGCTGTGATGATGCTGTGATGATGCAGTGATGATGCAGTGATGATGGTGTGATGATGCAGTGAGGATGCTGTGATGATGCAGTGATGATGCAGTGATGATGATGTGTTGATGTAGTGATGACGCTGCGATGATGATGTTGTGATGATGCAGTGGTGATGGTGTGATGATGCAGTGATGATGCTTTTATGACGCTGTGATGATGCTGGAATGATGCAGTAATGATGCAGTGATGATGGTGTGATGATGCAGTGAGGATGCTGTGATGATTTAGTGATGATGCAGTGATGATGCTGTGATGACACTGTGGTGATTTTGTGATGATTTTGTGATGATGCAGTGATGATACTCTGATGATGCAATGATAATGCTTTGATGACCGTGTGTTGATGGTGTGATGATGCTCTGATGATGCAGTGATTATGCAGTGATGACACTGTGATGATGCTGTGACGATGCAGTGATGATGCAGTGATGATGCGGTGATGATGCAGTGATGATGCTGTGATGATGCTGTGATGATACTGTGATGATGCTGTGATGATGCAGTGATGATGCAGTGATGATGCAGTGATGATGAAGTCATGATGAAGTCATGATGCAGTGATGCTCTTATGACACAGTGATGATGCAGTGATGATACAGTGATGATGCAGTGATGATGCAGTGATGATGCTGTGATGATGCTGTGATGACGCTGTGATGATGCAGTGATGATGCAGTGATGATGCTGTGATGATGCTGTGATGATGCAATGATGATGGTGTGATGATGCAGTGATGATGCAGTGATGATGCTGTGATGATGCAGTGATGATGCAGTGATGATGCTGTGATGATGCTGTGAAGACGTTCTGATGATGCTGTGATGCTGCTGTGATGCTGCTGTGATGATGCTGTGATGATGCAGTGATGATGCAGTGATGATGCAGTTATGATGGTGCAGTGATGATGCAGTGATGATGCTGTGATGATGCTGTGATGATGCAATGATGATGGTGTGATGATGCAGTGATGATGCAGTGATGACACTGTGATGATGCAGTGATGATGCTGTGATGACACAGTGATGATGCAGTGATGATGCTGTGATGACACAGTGATGATGCAGTGATGATGCAGTGATGATGCTGTGATGATGCAGTGATGATGAAGTGATGATGCTGTGATGACACAGTGATGACGCAGTGATGATGCAGTGATGATGCAGTGATGATGCTGTGATGATGCAGTGATGATGCAGTGATGATGTTATGATGATGCTGTGATGATGCAGTGATGATGGTGTGATGATGGTGTGATGATGCAGTGATGATGCTCTGATGATGCTGTGATGATGCTGTGATGATACTGTGATGATGCAGTGATGATGCTGTGATGATGCAGTGATGATGCAGTGATGATGAAGTGATGATGCAGTGATGATGCTGTTATGACACAGTGATGATGCTGTGATGATGCAGTGATGATGCTGTGATGATGCTGTGATGATGGTGTGATGATGCAGTGATGATGGTGTGATGATGCTGTGATGATGCTGTGATGATGGTGTGATGATGCTGTGATGATGCTGTGATGATACTGTGATGATGCAGTGATGATGCAGTGATGATGGTGTGATGCTGCAGTGATGATGCTGTGATGATGCAGCGATGATGCTGTGATAATGCTGTGATGATGAAGTGATGATGCAGTGATGATGTTGTTATGACACAGTGATGATGCAGTGATGATGCTGTGATGATGCAGTGATGATGCAGTGATGATGCTGTGATGATGCTGTTATGACAAAATGATGATGCAGTGATGATGCAGTGATGATGCAGTGATGATGCTTTGATGACGCTGTGATGATGCTGTGATGATGCAGTGAGGATGCTGTGATTATTTAGTGATGATGCAGTGATGATGCTGTGATGACACTGTGGTGATTTTGTGATGATTTTGTGATGATGCAGTGATGATACTGTGATGATGCAATGATAATGCTTTGATGACCGTGTGTTGATGGTGTGATGATGCTCTGATGATGCAGTGATTATGCAGTGATGACACTGTGATGATGCTGTGACGATGCAGTGATGATGCAGTGATGATGCGGTGATGATGCAGTGATGATGCTGTGTTGATACTGTGATGATGCTGTGATGATGCTGTGATGATGCTGTGATGATGCAGTGATGATGCAGTGATGATGAAGTCATGATGAAGTCATGATGCAGTGATGCTCTTATGACACAGTCATGATGCAGTGATGATACAGTGATGATGCAGTGATGATGCAGTGATGATGCTGTGATGATGCTGTGATGACGCTGTGATGATGCAGTGATGATGCAGTGATGATGCTGTGATTATGCTGTGATGATGCAATGATGATAGTGTGATGATGCATTGATGATGCAGTGATGATGCTGTGATGATGCAGTGATGATGCAGTGATGATGCTGTGATGATGCTGTGATGATGCTGTGATGATGCAGTGATGATGCAGTGATGATGCAGTGATGATGCTGTGATGATGCTGTGATGATGCTGTGACTATGCAGTGATGATGCTGTGATGATGCTGTTATGACAAAGTGATGATGCAGTGATGATGCAGTGATGATGCAGTGATGATGCTTTGATGACGCTGTGATGATGCTGTGATGATGCAGTGATGATGCAGTGATGATTGTGTGATGAAACAGTGATGATGCAGTGATGATGCTGTGATGATGCAGTGATGATGCAGTGATGATGCTGTGATGATGGTGTGATGATGCAGTGATGATGCTGTGATGATGCAGTGATGATGCTGTGATGATGCTGTTATGACAAAGTGATGATGCAGTGATGATGCAGTGATGATGCAGTGATGATGCTTTGATGACGCTGTGATGATGCTGTGATGATGTAGTGATGATGCAGTGATGATGTTGTTATGACACAGTGATGATGCAGTGATGATGCTGTGATGATGCAGTGATGATGCAGTGATGATGCTGTGATGATGGTGTGATGCTGCAGTGATGATGCAGTGATGATGCTGTGATGATGCAGTGATGATGCTGTGATGATGGTGTGATGCTGCAGTGATGATGCAGTGATGATGCTGTGATGATTTAGTGATGATGCAGTGATGACGCTGTGATGATGCTGTGAAGACGTTCTGATGATGCTGTGATGCTGCTGTGATGATGCTGTGATGATGCTGTGATGATGGTGTGATGATGCTGTGATGATACTGTGATGATGCAGTGATGATGCTGTGATGATGCTGTGATGATGCAGTGATGATTCAGTGATGATGGTGTGATGATGCAGTGAGGATGCTGTGATGATGCAGTGATGATGCAGTGATGATGATGTGTTGATGTAGTGATGACGCTGCGATGATGATGTTGTGATGATGCAGTGGTGATGGTGTGATGATGCAGTGATGATGCTTTTATGACGCTGTGATGATGCTGGAATGATGCAGTAATGATGCAGTGATGATGGTGTGATGATGCAGTGAGGATGCTGTGATGATTTAGTGATGATGCAGTGATGATGCTGTGATGACACTGTGGTGATTTTGTGATGATTTTGTGATGATGCAGTGATGATACTCTGATGATGCAATGATAATGCTTTGATGACCGTGTGTTGATGGTGTGATGATGCTCTGATGATGCAGTGATTATGCAGTGATGACACTGTGATGATGCTGTGACGATGCAGTGATGATGCAGTGATGATGCGGTGATGATGCAGTGATGATGCTGTGATGATGCTGTGATGATACTGTGATGATGCTGTGATGATGCTGTGATGATGCAGTGATGATGCAGTGATGATGAAGTCATGATGAAGTCATGATGCAGTGATGCTCTTATGACACAGTGATGATGCAGTGATGATACAGTGATGATGCAGTGATGATGCAGTGATGATGCTGTGATGATGCTGTGATGACGCTGTGATGATGCAGTGATGATGCAGTGATGATGCTGTGATGATGCTGTGATGATGCAATGATGATGGTGTGATGATGCAGTGATGATGCAGTGATGATGCTGTGATGATGCAGTGATGATGCAGTGATGATGCTGTGATGATGCTGTGAAGACGTTCTGATGATGCTGTGATGCTGCTGTGATGCTGCTGTGATGATGCTGTGATGATGCAGTGATGATGCAGTGATGATGCAGTTATGATGGTGCAGTGATGATGCAGTGATGATGCTGTGATGATGCTGTGATGATGCAATGATGATGGTGTGATGATGCAGTGATGATGCAGTGATGACACTGTGATGATGCAGTGATGATGCTGTGATGACACAGTGATGATGCAGTGATGATGCTGTGATGACACAGTGATGATGCAGTGATGATGCAGTGATGATGCTGTGATGATGCAGTGATGATGAAGTGATGATGCTGTGATGACACAGTGATGACGCAGTGATGATGCAGTGATGATGCAGTGATGATGCTGTGATGATGCAGTGATGATGCAGTGATGATGTTATGATGATGCTGTGATGATGCAGTGATGATGGTGTGATGATGGTGTGATGATGCAGTGATGATGCTCTGATGATGCTGTGATGATGCTGTGATGATACTGTGATGATGCAGTGATGATGCTGTGATGATGCAGTGATGATGCAGTGATGATGAAGTGATGATGCAGTGATGATGCTGTTATGACACAGTGATGATGCTGTGATGATGCAGTGATGATGCTGTGATGATGCTGTGATGATGGTGTGATGATGCAGTGATGATGGTGTGATGATGCTGTGATGATGCTGTGATGATGGTGTGATGATGCTGTGATGATGCTGTGATGATACTGTGATGATGCAGTGATGATGCAGTGATGATGGTGTGATGCTGCAGTGATGATGCTGTGATGATGCAGTGATGATGCTGTGATAATGCTGTGATGATGAAGTGATGATGCAGTGATGATGTTGTTATGACACAGTGATGATGCAGTGATGATGCTGTGATGATGCAGTGATGATGCAGTGATGATGCTGTGATGATGCTGTTATGACAAAGTGATGATGCAGTGATGATGCAGTGATGATGCAGTGATGATGCTTTGATGACGCTGTGATGATGCTGTGATGATGCAGTGAGGATGCTGTGATGATTTAGTGATGATGCAGTGATGATGCTGTGATGACACTGTGGTGATTTTGTGATGATTTTGTGATGATGCAGTGATGATACTGTGATGATGCAATGATAATGCTTTGATGACCGTGTGTTGATGGTGTGATGATGCTCTGATGATGCAGTGATTATGCAGTGATGACACTGTGATGATGCTGTGACGATGCAGTGATGATGCAGTGATGATGCGGTGATGATGCAGTGATGATGCTGTGTTGATACTGTGATGATGCTGTGATGATGCTGTGATGATGCTGTGATGATGCAGTGATGATGCAGTGATGATGAAGTCATGATGAAGTCATGATGCAGTGATGCTCTTATGACACAGTCATGATGCAGTGATGATACAGTGATGATGCAGTGATGATGCAGTGATGATGCTGTGATGATGCTGTGATGACGCTGTGATGATGCAGTGATGATGCAGTGATGATGCTGTGATTATGCTGTGATGATGCAATGATGATAGTGTGATGATGCATTGATGATGCAGTGATGATGCTGTGATGATGCAGTGATGATGCAGTGATGATGCTGTGATGATGCTGTGAAGACGTTCTGATGATGCTGTGATGCTGCTGTGATGCTGCTGTGATGATGCTGTGATGATGCAGTGATGATGCAGTGATGATGCAGTTATGATGGTGCAGTGATGATGCAGTGATGATGCTGTGATGATGCTGTGATGATGCAATGATAATGGTGTGATGATGCAGTGATGATGCAGTGATGACACAGTGATGATGCAGTGATGATGCTGTGATGACACAGTGATGATGCAGTGATGATGCTGTGATGACACAGTGATGATGCAGTGATGATGCAGTGATGATGCTGTGATGATGCAGTGATGATGAAGTGATGATGCTGTGATGACACAGTGATGACGCAGTGATGATGCAGTGATGATGCAGTGATGATGCTGTGATGATGCAGTGATGATGCAGTGATGATGTTATGATGATGCTGTGATGATGCAGTGATGATGCAGTGATGATGCTGTGATGATGCTGTGATGATGCTCTGATGATGCTCTGATGATGCTGTGATTATACTGTGATGATGCAGTGATGATGCTGTGATGATGCAGTGATGATGCAGTGATGATGAAGTGATGATGCAGTGATGATGCTGTTATGACACAGTGATGATGCTGTGATGATGCAGTGATGATGCTGTGATGATGCTGTGATGATGGTGTGATGATGCAGTGATGATGGTGTGATGATGCTGTGATGATGCGGTGATGATGGTGTGATGATGCTGTGATGATGCTGTGATGATACTGTGATGATGCAGTGATGATGCAGTGATGATGGTGTGATGCTGCAGTTATGATGCTGTGATGATGCAGTGATGATGCTGTGATGATGCTGTTATGATGAAGTGATGATGCAGTGATGATGTTGTTATGACACAGTGATGATGCAGTGATGATGCAGTGATGATGCAGTGATGATGCTGTGATGATGCTGTTATGACAAAGTGATGATGCAGTGATGATGCAGTGATGATGCAGTGATGATGCTTTGATGACTCTGTGATGATGCTGTGATGATGCAGTGAGGATGCAGTGATGATGCAGTGATGATGCAGTGATGATGCTGTTATGATGCAGTATTGATGGTGTGACGATGCAGTGAGGATGCTGTGATGATGCAGTGATGAGGCAGTGATGATGCTGTGAAGACGTTCTGATGATGCTGTGATGCTGCAGTGATGATGCAGTGATGATGCTGTGATGATGGTGTGATGATGCAGTGATGATGCAGTGATGATGGTGTGATGATGCAGTGATGATGCTGTGATGATGCAGTGATGATGCAGTGATGATGGTGTGATGATGCTTTGATGATGCAGTGATGATGCAGTGATGACACCGTGATGATGCAGTGATGATGCAGTGATGATGAAGTGATGATGCAGTGATGATGCTGTGATGACACAGTGATGATGCAGTGATGATGCAGTGATGATGCAGTGATGATGCAGTGAGGATGCTGTGATGACACAGTGATGACGCAGTGATGATGCAGTGATGATGCAGTGATGATGCTGTGATGATGCAGTGATGATGCTGTGATGATACAGTGATGATGCAGTGATGATGTTATGATGATGCTGTGATGATGCAGTGATGATGGTGTGATGATGGTGTGATGACGCAGTGATGATGCTCTGATGATGCAGTGATGATGCTGTGATGATGCTGTGATGATGCAGTGATGATGCAGTGATGATGAAGTGATGATGCAGTGATGATGCTGTTATGACAGTGATGATGCAGTGATGATGCAGTGATGATGCTGTGATGATGGTGTGATGATGCAGTGATGATGGTGTTATGAAGCTGTGATGATGCTGTGATGATACTGTGATGATGGTGTGATGATGCTGTGATGATGCTGTGATGATACTGTGATGATGCAGTGATGATGCAGTGATGATGGTGTGATGCTGCAGTGATGATGCTGTGATGATGCAGTGATGATGCTGTGATGATGCTGTGATGATGAAGTGATGATGCAGTGATGATGTTGTTATGACACAGTGATGATGCAGTGATGATGCTGTGATGATGCAGTGATGATGCAGTGATGATGCTGTGATGATGCTGTTATGAAAGAGTGATGATGCAGTGATGATGCAGTGATGATGCAGTGATGATGCTTTGATGACGCTGTGATGATGCTGTGATGATGCAGTGAGGATGCAGTGATGATGCAGTGATGATGCTGTGATGATGCTGGGATGATGCAGTGATGATGGTGTGATGATGCAGTGATGATGCTGTGATGATGCAGTGATGATGCTGTGATGATGCATTGATGATGCAGTGATGATGCTGTGATGATGCAGTGATGATGCTGTTATGACACAGTGATGATGCAGTGATGATGCAGTGATAATGCTGTGATGATGCAGTGAGGATGCTGTGATGATGCAGTGATGATGGTGTGATGATGGTGTGATGATGGTGTGATGATGGTGTGATGATGCAGTGATGATGGTGTGATGATACTGTGATGATGCAGTGATGATGCTGTGATGATGTAGTGATGATGGTGTGATGATGCAGTGATGATGGTGTGATGATGCAGTGATGATGCAGTGATGATGCTGTGATGATGCAGTGATGACGCAGTGATGATGCTGTGATGATGCAGTGATGATGCTATGATGATGCAGTGATGATGCAGTGATGATGCAGTGAGGATGCTGTGATGATGCAGTGATGATGCTGTTATGACACAGTGATGATGCAGTGATGATGCAGTGATGATGGTGTGATGATGCAGTGAGGATGCTGTGATGATGCAGTGATGATGCAGTGATGATGCTGTGATGATGCTGATATAATGCTATGATGATGCAGTGATTATGCAGTGATGATGCTGTGATGACACTGTGGTGATTTTGTGATGATTTTGTAATGATGAAGTGATGATACTGTGATGATGCTGTGATGACGCTGTGTTGATGGTGTGATGATGCTCTGATGATGCAGTGAGTATGCAGTGATGATGCTGTGATGACACTCTGATGAGTCTGTGACGATGCAGTGATGATGGTGTGATGATTCTGTGAAGACGCTCTGATGATGCTGTGATGACACAGTGATGACGCTGTGATGATTATCTGATGATGCAGTGATGATGCACTGATGATGCTGTGATGGTGGTATGATGATGTTGTGATGATGTAGTGATGGTGCAGGGATGATGCTGTGATGACTCTGTGGTGATGCAGTGATGATGCAGTGATGACGCTGTGTTGATGTAGTGATGACGCTGCGATGATGATGTTGTGATGATGCAGTGATGACGCAGTGGTGATGGTGTGATGATGCTCTGATGATGCAGTGATGATGCTGTGAAGACGCTCTGATGATGAAGTGATGATGCTTTGATGACGCTGTGATAATGCTGTGATAATGCTGTGATGATGCAGTGATGATGGTGTGATGATGCAGTGAGGGTGCTGTGATGATGCAGTGATGATGCAGTGATGATGCTGTGATGATGCTGATATAATGCTGTGATGATGCAGTGATTATGCAGTGATGATGCTGTGATGACACTGTGGTGATTTTGTGATGATTTTGTAATGATGCAGTGATGATACTGTGATGATGCTGTGATGACACTGTGATGAAGCTGTGACGATGCAGTGATGATTCTGTGAAGACGCTCTGATGATGCTGTGATGACGCAGTGATGATGATGTGATGATACAGTGATGACGCTGTGATGATTATCTGATGATGCAGTGATGATGCTGTGATGATGCTGTGAAGACGTTCTGATGATGCTGTGATGCTGCTGTGATGCTGCTGTGATGATGCTGTGATGATGCAGTGATGATGCAGTGATGATGCAGTTATGATGGTGCAGTGATGATGCAGTGATGATGCTGTGATGATGCTGTGATGATGCAATGATAATGGTGTGATGATGCAGTGATGATGCAGTGATGACACAGTGATGATGCAGTGATGATGCTGTGATGACACAGTGATGATGCAGTGATGATGCTGTGATGACACAGTGATGATGCAGTGATGATGCAGTGATGATGCTGTGATGATGCAGTGATGATGAAGTGATGATGCTGTGATGACACAGTGATGACGCAGTGATGATGCAGTGATGATGCAGTGATGATGCTGTGATGATGCAGTGATGATGCAGTGATGATGTTATGATGATGCTGTGATGATGCAGTGATGATGCAGTGATGATGCTGTGATGATGCTGTGATGATGCTCTGATGATGCTCTGATGATGCTGTGATTATACTGTGATGATGCAGTGATGATGCTGTGATGATGCAGTGATGATGCAGTGATGATGAAGTGATGATGCAGTGATGATGCTGTTATGACACAGTGATGATGCTGTGATGATGCAGTGATGATGCTGTGATGATGCTGTGATGATGGTGTGATGATGCAGTGATGATGGTGTGATGATGCTGTGATGATGCGGTGATGATGGTGTGATGATGCTGTGATGATGCTGTGATGATACTGTGATGATGCAGTGATGATGCAGTGATGATGGTGTGATGCTGCAGTTATGATGCTGTGATGATGCAGTGATGATGCTGTGATGATGCTGTTATGATGAAGTGATGATGCAGTGATGATGTTGTTATGACACAGTGATGATGCAGTGATGATGCAGTGATGATGCAGTGATGATGCTGTGATGATGCTGTTATGACAAAGTGATGATGCAGTGATGATGCAGTGATGATGCAGTGATGATGCTTTGATGACTCTGTGATGATGCTGTGATGATGCAGTGAGGATGCAGTGATGATGCAGTGATGATGCAGTGATGATGCTGTTATGATGCAGTATTGATGGTGTGACGATGCAGTGAGGATGCTGTGATGATGCAGTGATGAGGCAGTGATGATGCTGTGAAGACGTTCTGATGATGCTGTGATGCTGCAGTGATGATGCAGTGATGATGCTGTGATGATGGTGTGATGATGCAGTGATGATGCAGTGATGATGGTGTGATGATGCAGTGATGATGCTGTGATGATGCAGTGATGATGCAGTGATGATGGTGTGATGATGCTTTGATGATGCAGTGATGATGCAGTGATGACACCGTGATGATGCAGTGATGATGCAGTGATGATGAAGTGATGATGCAGTGATGATGCTGTGATGACACAGTGATGATGCAGTGATGATGCAGTGATGATGCAGTGATGATGCAGTGATGATGCTGTGATGACACAGTGATGACGCAGTGATGATGCAGTGATGATGCAGTGATGATGCTGTGATGATGCAGTGATGATGCTGTGATGATACAGTGATGATGCAGTGATGATGTTATGATGATGCTGTGATGATGCAGTGATGATGGTGTGATGATGGTGTGATGACGCAGTGATGATGCTCTGATGATGCAGTGATGATGCTGTGATGATGCTGTGATGATGCAGTGATGATGCAGTGATGATGAAGTGATGATGCAGTGATGATGCTGTTATGACAGTGATGATGCAGTGATGATGCAGTGATGATGCTGTGATGATGGTGTGATGATGCAGTGATGATGGTGTTATGAAGCTGTGATGATGCTGTGATGATACTGTGATGATGGTGTGATGATGCTGTGATGATGCTGTGATGATACTGTGATGATGCAGTGATGATGCAGTGATGATGGTGTGATGCTGCAGTGATGATGCTGTGATGATGCAGTGATGATGCTGTGATGATGCTGTGATGATGAAGTGATGATGCAGTGATGATGTTGTTATGACACAGTGATGATGCAGTGATGATGCTGTGATGATGCAGTGATGATGCAGTGATGATGCTGTGATGATGCTGTTATGAAAGAGTGATGATGCAGTGATGATGCAGTGATGATGCAGTGATGATGCTTTGATGACGCTGTGATGATGCTGTGATGATGCAGTGAGGATGCAGTGATGATGCAGTGATGATGCTGTGATGATGCTGGGATGATGCAGTGATGATGGTGTGATGATGCAGTGATGATGCTGTGATGATGCAGTGATGATGCTGTGATGATGCATTGATGATGCAGTGATGATGCTGTGATGATGCAGTGATGATGCTGTTATGACACAGTGATGATGCAGTGATGATGCAGTGATAATGCTGTGATGATGCAGTGAGGATGCTGTGATGATGCAGTGATGATGGTGTGATGATGGTGTGATGATGGTGTGATGATGGTGTGATGATGGTGTGATGATGCAGTGATGATGGTGTGATGATACTGTGATGATGCAGTGATGATGCTGTGATGATGTAGTGATGATGGTGTGATGATGCAGTGATGATGGTGTGATGATGCAGTGATGATGCAGTGATGATGCTGTGATGATGCAGTGATGACGCAGTGATGATGCTGTGATGATGCAGTGATGATGCTATGATGATGCAGTGATGATGCAGTGATGATGCAGTGAGGATGCTGTGATGATGCAGTGATGATGCTGTTATGACACAGTGATGATGCAGTGATGATGCAGTGATGATGGTGTGATGATGCAGTGAGGATGCTGTGATGATGCAGTGATGATGCAGTGATGATGCTGTGATGATGCTGATATAATGCTATGATGATGCAGTGATTATGCAGTGATGATGCTGTGATGACACTGTGGTGATTTTGTGATGATTTTGTAATGATGAAGTGATGATACTGTGATGATGCTGTGATGACGCTGTGTTGATGGTGTGATGATGCTCTGATGATGCAGTGAGTATGCAGTGATGATGCTGTGATGACACTCTGATGAGTCTGTGACGATGCAGTGATGATGGTGTGATGATTCTGTGAAGACGCTCTGATGATGCTGTGATGACACAGTGATGACGCTGTGATGATTATCTGATGATGCAGTGATGATGCACTGATGATGCTGTGATGGTGGTATGATGATGTTGTGATGATGTAGTGATGGTGCAGGGATGATGCTGTGATGACTCTGTGGTGATGCAGTGATGATGCAGTGATGACGCTGTGTTGATGTAGTGATGACGCTGCGATGATGATGTTGTGATGATGCAGTGATGACGCAGTGGTGATGGTGTGATGATGCTCTGATGATGCAGTGATGATGCTGTGAAGACGCTCTGATGATGAAGTGATGATGCTTTGATGACGCTGTGATAATGCTGTGATAATGCTGTGATGATGCAGTGATGATGGTGTGATGATGCAGTGAGGGTGCTGTGATGATGCAGTGATGATGCAGTGATGATGCTGTGATGATGCTGATATAATGCTGTGATGATGCAGTGATTATGCAGTGATGATGCTGTGATGACACTGTGGTGATTTTGTGATGATTTTGTAATGATGCAGTGATGATACTGTGATGATGCTGTGATGACACTGTGATGAAGCTGTGACGATGCAGTGATGATTCTGTGAAGACGCTCTGATGATGCTGTGATGACGCAGTGATGATGATGTGATGATACAGTGATGACGCTGTGATGATTATCTGATGATGCAGTGATGATGCATTGATGATGCTGTGATCGTGGTATGATGATGTTGTGATGATGTAGTGATGGTGCAGGGATGATGCTCTTATGACACTGTGATGATGCAGTGATGATGCAGTGATGATGCTGTGAAGACGCTCTGATGATGCTGTGATAATGCAGTGATGATGCAGTGATGATGCAGTGATGATGCTGTGATGATGCAGTGATGATGCTGTGATGATGCTGTGATGATGCAGTGATGATGCTGTTATGACACTGTGATGATGCTGTGATGATGCTGTGAAGACGCTCTGATGATGCAGTGATGATGCAGTAATGATGGTGTGATGATGCAGTGAGGATGGTGTGATGATGCAGTGATGATGCTGTGATGATGCATTGATGATGCTGCTATGACAGTGATGATGCAGTGATGATGCAGTGATGATGCAGTGATGATGCAGTGATGATGCAGTGATGATACGGTGATGATGCTGTGATGATGCAGTGATGATGCAGTGATGATGCTGTGATGATGCTGTGATGATGCAGTGATGATACGGTGATGATGCTGTGATGATGCAGGGATGATGCAGTGATGATGCTGTGATGATGCTGTGATGGTGCTGTGATGATGCAGTGATGATGCAGTGATGATGCTGTGATGATGCTGTGATGATGCTGTGATGATGTAGTGATGACGGTTTGATGATGGTGTGATGATGCAGTGATGATGCAGTGATGATGCTGTGATGATTCAGTGATGATGCTGTGATGATGCAGTGATGATGCAGTGATGATGCTGTGATGATGAAGTGATGATGAAGTGATGATGCATTGATGATGCAGTGATGATGAAGTGATGATGCAGTGATGATGCTGTTATGACACAGTGATGATGCAGTGAGGATGCTGTGATGATGCTGTGATGATGCAGTGATGATGGTGTGACGATGCAGTGAGGATGCTGTGATGATGCAGTGATGATGTAGTGATCATGCTTTGATGATGGTGTGTTGATGCTGTGATGATGCAGTGATGATGCTGTGATGATGCAGTGATGATGCAGTGATGATGCAGTGATGATGCTGTGATGATGCTGTGATGATGTAGTGATGATGCATTGATGATGCAGTGATGATGCAGTGATGATGCAGTGATGATGCTGTGATGATACTGTGATGATGCTGTGATGATGCAGTGATGATGCATTGATGATGCTGTGATCGTGGTATGATGATGTTGTGATGATGTAGTGATGGTGCAGGGATGATGCTCTTATGACACTGTGATGATGCAGTGATGATGCTGTGATGATGCTGTGATGATGCAGTGATGATGCTGTGAAGACGCTCTGATGATGCAGTGATGATGCAGTAATGATGGTGTGATGATGCAGTGATGATGCTGTGATGATGCAGTGATGATGCTGTGATGATGCAGTGATGATGAAGTGATGATGCATTGATGATGCAGTGATGATGCAGTGATGATGCAGTGATGATGCTGTGATGATGCCGTGATGATGCTGTGATGATGCAGTGAGGATGCTGTGATGATGCAGTGATGATGCTGTGATGATGCTGATATAATGCTGTGATGAAGCAGTGATTATGCAGTGATGATGCTGTGATGACACTGTGGTGATTTTGTGATGATTTTGTAATGATGCAGTGATGATACTGTGATGATGCAGTGATGATGCTGTGATGACGCTGTGTTGATGGTGTGATGATGCTCTGATGATGCAGTGATTATGCAGTGATGATGCTGTGAAGACGCTCTGATGATGCTGTGACGATGCAGTGATGATGGTGTGATGATTCTGTGAAGACGCTCTGATGATGCTGTGATGACGCAGTGATGATGATGTGATGATACAGTGATGACGCTGTGATGATTATCTGATGATGCAGTGATGATGCATTGATGATGCTGTGATCGTGGTATGATGATGTTGTGATGATGTAGTGATGGTGCAGGGATGATGCTCTTATGACACTGTGATGATGCAGTGATGATGCTGTGATGATGCTGTGAAGACGCTCTGATGATGCAGTGATGATGCAGTGATGATGCAGTGATGATGCTGTGATAATGCAGTGATGATGCAGTGATGATGCAGTGATGATGCTGTGATGATGCAGTGATGATGCTGTTATGACACTGTGATGATGCTGTGATGATGCTGTGAAGACGCTCTGATGATGCAGTGATGATGCAGTAATGATGGTGTGATGATGCAGTGAGGATGCTGTGATGATGCATTGATGATGCTGTGATCGTGGTATGATGATGTTGTGATGATGTAGTGTTGGTGCAGGGATGATGCTCTTATGACACTGTGATGATGCAGTGATGATGCTGTGATGATGCTGTGAAGACGCTCTGATGATGCTGTGATGATGCAGTGATGATGCAGTGATGATGCAGTGATGATGCTGTGATGATGCAGTGATGATGCTGTTATGACACTGTGATGAGGCTGTGATGATGCTGTGAAGACGCTCTGATGATGCAGTGATGATGCAGTGCTGATGGTGTGATGATGCTCTGATTATGCAGTGATCATGCTATGATGATGCAGTGAGTAAGCTGTAATGATGCAGTGATGATGGTGTAATGATGCAGTGATGATGCTGTGATGATGCAGTGATGATGCTGTGATGATGCTGTGATGATGCAGTGATGATGTAGTGATGATGCTGTGATGATGCTAATATAATGCTGTGATGATGCAGTGATTATGCACTGATGATGCTGTGATGACACTGTGGTGATTTTGTGATGATTTTGTGATGATGCAGTGATGATGGTGTGATGATGGTGTGATGATGCAGTGATGATGCAGTGATGATGCTGTGATGATGCAGTGATGATGGTGTGATGATGCAGTGATGATGCAGTGATGATGCAGTGATGATGCTGTGATGATGCAGTGATGATGGTGTGATGATGCAGTGATGATGCAGTGATGATGCTGTGATGATGCAGTGATGATGCTGTGATTATGCAATGATGACGCAGTGATGATGCTGTGATGATGCAGTGATGATGCTGTGAAGACGCTCTGATGATGCAGTGATGATGCAGTGAGGATGCTGTGATGATGCAGTGATGATGCTGTTATGACACAGTGATGATGCAGTGATGATGCAGTGATGATGCTGTGATGATGCAGTGATGATGCTGTGAAGACGCTCTGATGACGCTGTGATGATGCAGTGATGATGCTTTGATGACGCTGTGATGATGCTGTGATAATACAGTGATGATGCAGTGATGATGGTGTGATGATGCAGTGAGGATGCTGTGATGATGCAGTGATGATGCAGTGATGATGCTGTGATGATGCTGATATAATGCTATGATGATGCAGTGATTATGCAGTGATGATGCTGTGATGACACTGTGGTGATTTTGTGATGATTTTGTAATGATGAAGTGATGATACTGTGATGATGCTGTGATGACGCTGTGTTGATGGTGTGATGATGCTCTGATGATGCAGTGATTATGCAGTGATGATGCTGTGATGACACTCTGATGAGTCTGTGACGATGCAGTGATGATGGTGTGATGATTCTGTGAAGACGCTCTGATGATGCTGTGATGACACAGTGATGACGCTGTGATGATTATCTGATGATGCAGTGATGATGCACTGATGATGCTGTGATGGTGGTATGATGATGTTGTGATGATGTAGTGATGGTGCAGGGATGATGCTGTGATGACTCTGTGGTGATGTTGTGATGATGCAGTGATGACGCAGTGGTGATGGTGTGATGATGCTCTGATGATGCAGTGATGATGCTGTGAAGACGCTCTGATGATGAAGTGATGATGCTTTGATGACGCTGTGATAATGCTGTGATAATGCTGTGATGATGCAGTGATGATGGTGTGATGATGCAGTGATGATGCTGTGATGATGCAGTGATGATGCAGTGATGATGCTGTGATGATGCTGATATAATGCTGTGATGATGCAGTGATTATGCAGTGATGATGCTGTGATGACACTGTGGTGATTTTGTGATGATTTTGTAATGATGCAGTGATGATACTGTGATGATGCTGTGATGACACTGTGATGAAGCTGTGACGATGCAGTGATGATTCTGTGAAGACGCTCTGATGATGCTGTGATGACGCAGTGATGATGATGTGATGATACAGTGATGACGCTGTGATGATTATCTGATGATGCAGTGATGATGGTGTGATGATGCTGTGATGATGCAGTGATGATACTGTGATGATGCAGTGATGATGCTGTGATGATGCAGTGATGATGCAGTGATGATGAAGTGATGATGCAGTGATGATGCTGTTATGACACAGTGATGATGCTGTGATGATGCAGTGATGATGCTGTGATGATGCTGTGATGATGGTGTGATGATGCAGTGATGATGGTGTGATGATGCTGTGATGATGCTGTGATGATAGTGTGATGATGCTGTGATGATGCTGTGATGATACTGTGATGATGCAGTGATGATGCAGTGATGATGGTGTGATGCTGCAGTGATGATGCTGTGATGATGCAGTGATGATGCTGTGATGATGCTGTGATGATGAAGTGATGATGCAGTGATGATGTTGTTATGACACAGTGATGATGCAGTGATGATGCTGTGATGATGCAGTGATGATGCAGTGATGATGCTGTGATGATGCTGTTATGACAAAGTGATGATGCAGTGATGATGCAGTGATGATGCAGTGATGATGCTTTGATGACGCTGTGATGATGCTGTGATGATGCAGTGAGGATGCAGTGATGATGCAGTGATGATGCAGTGATGATGCTGTTATGATGCAGTATTGATGGTGTGACGATGCAGTGAGGATGCTGTGATGATGCAGTGATGAGGCAGTGATGATGCTGTGAAGACGTTCTGATGATGCTGTGATGCTGCAGTGATGATGCAGTGATGATGCTGTGATGACGGTGTGATGATGCAGTGATGATGCAGTGATGATGGTGTGATGATGCAGTGATGATGCTGTGATGATGCAGTGATGATTGTGTGATGATGGTGTGATGACACAGTGATGATGCAGTGATGATGCAGTGATGATGCAGTGATGATGCAGTGATGATGCTGTGATGACACAGTGATGACGCAGTGATGATGCAGTGATGATGCAGTGATGATGCTGTGATGATGCAGTGATGATGCTGTGATGATACAGTGATGATGCAGTGATGATGTTATGATGATGCTGTGATGATGCAGTGATGATGGTGTGATGATGGTGTGATGACGCAGTGATGATGCTCTGATGATGCAGTGATGATGCTGTGATGATGCTGTGATGATGCAGTGATGATGCAGTGATGATGAAGTGATGATGCAGTGATGATGCTGTTATGACAGTGATGATGCAGTGATGATGCAGTGATGATGCTGTGATGATGGTGTGATGATGCAGTGATGATGGTGTTATGAAGCTGTGATGATGCTGTGATGATACTGTGATGATGGTGTGATGATGCTGTGATGATGCTGTGATGATACTGTGATGATGCAGTGATGATGCAGTGATGATGGTGTGATGCTGCAGTGATGATGCTGTGATGATGCAGTGATGATGCTGTGATGATGCTGTGATGATGAAGTGATGATGCAGTGATGATGTTGTTATGACACAGTGATGATGCAGTGATGATGCTGTGATGATGCAGTGATGATGCAGTGATGATGCTGTGATGATGCTGTTATGAAAGAGTGATGATGCAGTGATGATGCAGTGATGATGCAGTGATGATGCTTTGATGACGCTGTGATGATGCTGTGATGATGCAGTGAGGATGCAGTGATGATGCAGTGATGATGCTGTGATGATGCTGGGATGATGCAGTGATGATGGTGTGATGATGCAGTGATGATGCTGTGATGATGCAGTGATGATGCTGTGATGATGCATTGATGATGCAGTGATGATGCTGTGATGATGCAGTGATGATGCTGTTATGACACAGTGATGATGCAGTGATGATGCAGTGATAATGCTGTGATGATGCAGTGAGGATGCTGTGATGATGCAGTGATGATGGTGTGATGATGGTGTGATGATGGTGTGATGATGGTGTGATGATGGTGTGATGATGCAGTGATGATGGTGTGATGATACTGTGATGATGCAGTGATGATGCTGTGATGATGTAGTGATGATGGTGTGATGATGCAGTGATGATGGTGTGATGATGCAGTGATGATGCAGTGATGATGCTGTGATGATGCAGTGATGACGCAGTGATGATGCTGTGATGATGCAGTGATGATGCTATGATGATGCAGTGATGATGCAGTGATGATGCAGTGAGGATGCTGTGATGATGCAGTGATGATGCTGTTATGACACAGTGATGATGCAGTGATGATGCAGTGATGATGGTGTGATGATGCAGTGAGGATGCTGTGATGATGCAGTGATGATGCAGTGATGATGCTGTGATGATGCTGATATAATGCTATGATGATGCAGTGATTATGCAGTGATGATGCTGTGATGACACTGTGGTGATTTTGTGATGATTTTGTAATGATGAAGTGATGATACTGTGATGATGCTGTGATGACGCTGTGTTGATGGTGTGATGATGCTCTGATGATGCAGTGAGTATGCAGTGATGATGCTGTGATGACACTCTGATGAGTCTGTGACGATGCAGTGATGATGGTGTGATGATTCTGTGAAGACGCTCTGATGATGCTGTGATGACACAGTGATGACGCTGTGATGATTATCTGATGATGCAGTGATGATGCACTGATGATGCTGTGATGGTGGTATGATGATGTTGTGATGATGTAGTGATGGTGCAGGGATGATGCTGTGATGACTCTGTGGTGATGCAGTGATGATGCAGTGATGACGCTGTGTTGATGTAGTGATGACGCTGCGATGATGATGTTGTGATGATGCAGTGATGACGCAGTGGTGATGGTGTGATGATGCTCTGATGATGCAGTGATGATGCTGTGAAGACGCTCTGATGATGAAGTGATGATGCTTTGATGACGCTGTGATAATGCTGTGATAATGCTGTGATGATGCAGTGATGATGGTGTGATGATGCAGTGAGGGTGCTGTGATGATGCAGTGATGATGCAGTGATGATGCTGTGATGATGCTGATATAATGCTGTGATGATGCAGTGATTATGCAGTGATGATGCTGTGATGACACTGTGGTGATTTTGTGATGATTTTGTAATGATGCAGTGATGATACTGTGATGATGCTGTGATGACACTGTGATGAAGCTGTGACGATGCAGTGATGATTCTGTGAAGACGCTCTGATGATGCTGTGATGACGCAGTGATGATGATGTGATGATACAGTGATGACGCTGTGATGATTATCTGATGATGCAGTGATGATGCATTGATGATGCTGTGATCGTGGTATGATGATGTTGTGATGATGTAGTGATGGTGCAGGGATGATGCTCTTATGACACTGTGATGATGCAGTGATGATGCAGTGATGATGCTGTGAAGACGCTCTGATGATGCTGTGATAATGCAGTGATGATGCAGTGATGATGCAGTGATGATGCTGTGATGATGCAGTGATGATGCTGTGATGATGCTGTGATGATGCAGTGATGATGCTGTTATGACACTGTGATGATGCTGTGATGATGCTGTGAAGACGCTCTGATGATGCAGTGATGATGCAGTAATGATGGTGTGATGATGCAGTGAGGATGGTGTGATGATGCAGTGATGATGCTGTGATGATGCATTGATGATGCTGCTATGACAGTGATGATGCAGTGATGATGCAGTGATGATGCAGTGATGATGCAGTGATGATGCAGTGATGATACGGTGATGATGCTGTGATGATGCAGTGATGATGCAGTGATGATGCTGTGATGATGCTGTGATGATGCAGTGATGATACGGTGATGATGCTGTGATGATGCAGGGATGATGCAGTGATGATGCTGTGATGATGCTGTGATGGTGCTGTGATGATGCAGTGATGATGCAGTGATGATGCTGTGATGATGCTGTGATGATGCTGTGATGATGTAGTGATGACGGTTTGATGATGGTGTGATGATGCAGTGATGATGCAGTGATGATGCTGTGATGATTCAGTGATGATGCTGTGATGATGCAGTGATGATGCAGTGATGATGCTGTGATGATGAAGTGATGATGAAGTGATGATGCATTGATGATGCAGTGATGATGAAGTGATGATGCAGTGATGATGCTGTTATGACACAGTGATGATGCAGTGAGGATGCTGTGATGATGCTGTGATGATGCAGTGATGATGGTGTGACGATGCAGTGAGGATGCTGTGATGATGCAGTGATGATGTAGTGATCATGCTTTGATGATGGTGTGTTGATGCTGTGATGATGCAGTGATGATGCTGTGATGATGCAGTGATGATGCAGTGATGATGCAGTGATGATGCTGTGATGATGCTGTGATGATGTAGTGATGATGCATTGATGATGCAGTGATGATGCAGTGATGATGCAGTGATGATGCTGTGATGATACTGTGATGATGCTGTGATGATGCAGTGATGATGCATTGATGATGCTGTGATCGTGGTATGATGATGTTGTGATGATGTAGTGATGGTGCAGGGATGATGCTCTTATGACACTGTGATGATGCAGTGATGATGCTGTGATGATGCTGTGATGATGCAGTGATGATGCTGTGAAGACGCTCTGATGATGCAGTGATGATGCAGTAATGATGGTGTGATGATGCAGTGATGATGCTGTGATGATGCAGTGATGATGCTGTGATGATGCAGTGATGATGAAGTGATGATGCATTGATGATGCAGTGATGATGCAGTGATGATGCAGTGATGATGCTGTGATGATGCCGTGATGATGCTGTGATGATGCAGTGAGGATGCTGTGATGATGCAGTGATGATGCTGTGATGATGCTGATATAATGCTGTGATGAAGCAGTGATTATGCAGTGATGATGCTGTGATGACACTGTGGTGATTTTGTGATGATTTTGTAATGATGCAGTGATGATACTGTGATGATGCAGTGATGATGCTGTGATGACGCTGTGTTGATGGTGTGATGATGCTCTGATGATGCAGTGATTATGCAGTGATGATGCTGTGAAGACGCTCTGATGATGCTGTGACGATGCAGTGATGATGGTGTGATGATTCTGTGAAGACGCTCTGATGATGCTGTGATGACGCAGTGATGATGATGTGATGATACAGTGATGACGCTGTGATGATTATCTGATGATGCAGTGATGATGCATTGATGATGCTGTGATCGTGGTATGATGATGTTGTGATGATGTAGTGATGGTGCAGGGATGATGCTCTTATGACACTGTGATGATGCAGTGATGATGCTGTGATGATGCTGTGAAGACGCTCTGATGATGCAGTGATGATGCAGTGATGATGCAGTGATGATGCTGTGATAATGCAGTGATGATGCAGTGATGATGCAGTGATGATGCTGTGATGATGCAGTGATGATGCTGTTATGACACTGTGATGATGCTGTGATGATGCTGTGAAGACGCTCTGATGATGCAGTGATGATGCAGTAATGATGGTGTGATGATGCAGTGAGGATGCTGTGATGATGCATTGATGATGCTGTGATCGTGGTATGATGATGTTGTGATGATGTAGTGTTGGTGCAGGGATGATGCTCTTATGACACTGTGATGATGCAGTGATGATGCTGTGATGATGCTGTGAAGACGCTCTGATGATGCTGTGATGATGCAGTGATGATGCAGTGATGATGCAGTGATGATGCTGTGATGATGCAGTGATGATGCTGTTATGACACTGTGATGAGGCTGTGATGATGCTGTGAAGACGCTCTGATGATGCAGTGATGATGCAGTGCTGATGGTGTGATGATGCTCTGATTATGCAGTGATCATGCTATGATGATGCAGTGAGTAAGCTGTAATGATGCAGTGATGATGGTGTAATGATGCAGTGATGATGCTGTGATGATGCAGTGATGATGCTGTGATGATGCTGTGATGATGCAGTGATGATGTAGTGATGATGCTGTGATGATGCTAATATAATGCTGTGATGATGCAGTGATTATGCACTGATGATGCTGTGATGACACTGTGGTGATTTTGTGATGATTTTGTGATGATGCAGTGATGATGGTGTGATGATGGTGTGATGATGCAGTGATGATGCAGTGATGATGCTGTGATGATGCAGTGATGATGGTGTGATGATGCAGTGATGATGCAGTGATGATGCAGTGATGATGCTGTGATGATGCAGTGATGATGGTGTGATGATGCAGTGATGATGCAGTGATGATGCTGTGATGATGCAGTGATGATGCTGTGATTATGCAATGATGACGCAGTGATGATGCTGTGATGATGCAGTGATGATGCTGTGAAGACGCTCTGATGATGCAGTGATGATGCAGTGAGGATGCTGTGATGATGCAGTGATGATGCTGTTATGACACAGTGATGATGCAGTGATGATGCAGTGATGATGCTGTGATGATGCAGTGATGATGCTGTGAAGACGCTCTGATGACGCTGTGATGATGCAGTGATGATGCTTTGATGACGCTGTGATGATGCTGTGATAATACAGTGATGATGCAGTGATGATGGTGTGATGATGCAGTGAGGATGCTGTGATGATGCAGTGATGATGCAGTGATGATGCTGTGATGATGCTGATATAATGCTATGATGATGCAGTGATTATGCAGTGATGATGCTGTGATGACACTGTGGTGATTTTGTGATGATTTTGTAATGATGAAGTGATGATACTGTGATGATGCTGTGATGACGCTGTGTTGATGGTGTGATGATGCTCTGATGATGCAGTGATTATGCAGTGATGATGCTGTGATGACACTCTGATGAGTCTGTGACGATGCAGTGATGATGGTGTGATGATTCTGTGAAGACGCTCTGATGATGCTGTGATGACACAGTGATGACGCTGTGATGATTATCTGATGATGCAGTGATGATGCACTGATGATGCTGTGATGGTGGTATGATGATGTTGTGATGATGTAGTGATGGTGCAGGGATGATGCTGTGATGACTCTGTGGTGATGTTGTGATGATGCAGTGATGACGCAGTGGTGATGGTGTGATGATGCTCTGATGATGCAGTGATGATGCTGTGAAGACGCTCTGATGATGAAGTGATGATGCTTTGATGACGCTGTGATAATGCTGTGATAATGCTGTGATGATGCAGTGATGATGGTGTGATGATGCAGTGATGATGCTGTGATGATGCAGTGATGATGCAGTGATGATGCTGTGATGATGCTGATATAATGCTGTGATGATGCAGTGATTATGCAGTGATGATGCTGTGATGACACTGTGGTGATTTTGTGATGATTTTGTAATGATGCAGTGATGATACTGTGATGATGCTGTGATGACACTGTGATGAAGCTGTGACGATGCAGTGATGATTCTGTGAAGACGCTCTGATGATGCTGTGATGACGCAGTGATGATGATGTGATGATACAGTGATGACGCTGTGATGATTATCTGATGATGCAGTGATGATGGTGTGATGATGCTGTGATGATGCAGTGATGATACTGTGATGATGCAGTGATGATGCTGTGATGATGCAGTGATGATGCAGTGATGATGAAGTGATGATGCAGTGATGATGCTGTTATGACACAGTGATGATGCTGTGATGATGCAGTGATGATGCTGTGATGATGCTGTGATGATGGTGTGATGATGCAGTGATGATGGTGTGATGATGCTGTGATGATGCTGTGATGATAGTGTGATGATGCTGTGATGATGCTGTGATGATACTGTGATGATGCAGTGATGATGCAGTGATGATGGTGTGATGCTGCAGTGATGATGCTGTGATGATGCAGTGATGATGCTGTGATGATGCTGTGATGATGAAGTGATGATGCAGTGATGATGTTGTTATGACACAGTGATGATGCAGTGATGATGCTCTGATGATGCAGTGATGATGCAGTGATGATGCTGTGATGATGCTGTTATGACAAAGTGATGATGCAGTGATGATGCAGTGATGATGCAGTGATGATGCTTTGATGACGCTGTGATGATGCTGTGATGATGCAGTGAGGATGCAGTGATGATGCAGTGATGATGCAGTGATGATGCTGTTATGATGCAGTATTGATGGTGTGACGATGCAGTGAGGATGCTGTGATGATGCAGTGATGAGGCAGTGATGATGCTGTGAAGACGTTCTGATGATGCTGTGATGCTGCAGTGATGATGCAGTGATGATGCTGTGATGACGGTGTGATGATGCAGTGATGATGCAGTGATGATGGTGTGATGATGCAGTGATGATGCTGTGATGATGCAGTGATGATTGTGTGATGATGGTGTGATGATGCTTTGATGATGCAGTGATGATGCAGTTATGATGGTGTGATGATGCAGTGATGATTCTGTGATGATGCAGTGATGATGCAATGATGATGCTGTGATTATGCAGTGATGATGCAGTGATGATGAAGTGATGATGCAGTGATGATGCTGTGATGACACAGTGATGATGCAGTGATGATGCTGTGATGACACAGTGATGATGCAGTGATGATGCAGTGATGATGCTGTGGTGATGCAGTGATGACGCAGTGAGGATGCTGTGATGACACAGTGATGACGCAGTGATGATGCAGTGATGATGCAGTGATGATGCTGTGATGATGCAGTGATGATGCTGTGATGATGCAGTGATGATGCAGTGATGATGTTATGATGATGCTGTGATGATGCAGTGATGACGGTGTGATGATGGTGTGATGACGCAGTGATGATGCTCTGATGATGCAGTGATGATGCTGTGATGATACTGTGATGATGCAGTGATGATGCTGTGATGATGCTGTGATGATGCAGTGATGATGCAGTGATGATGAAGTGATGATGCAGTGATGATGCTGTTATGACAGTGATGATGCTGTGATGATGCAGTGATGATGCTGTGATGATGCTGTGATGATGGTGTGATGATGCAGTGATGATGGTGTTATGAAGCTGTGATGATGCTGTGATGATGCTGTGATGATGGTGTGATGATGCTGTGATGATGCTGTGATGATACTGTGATGATGCAGTGATGATGCAGTGATGATGGTGTGATGCTGCAGTGATGATGCTGTGATGATGCAGTGATGATGCTGTGATGATGCTGTGATGATGAAGTGATGATGCAGTGATGATGTTGTTATGACACAGTGATGATGCAGTGATGATGCTGTGATGATGCAGTGATGATGCAGTGATGATGCTGTGATGATGCTGTTATGAAAGAGAGATGATGCAGTGATGATGCAGTGATGATGCAGTGATGATGCTTTGATGACGCTGTGATGATGCTGTGATGATGCAGTGAGGATGCAGTGATGATGCAGTGATGATGCAGTGATGATGCTGTTATGATGCAGTGATGATGCTGTGACGATGCAGTGAGGATGCTGTGATGATGCAGTGATGATGCAGTGATGATGCTGTGAAGACGTTCTGATGATGCTGTGATGCTGCAGTGATGATGCTGTGATGATGGTGTGATGATGCAGTGATGATGGTGTGATGATGCAGTGATGATGCTGTGATGATGCAGTGATGATGCAGTGATGACGGTGTGATGATGCTTTGATGATGCAGTGATGATGCAGTGATGACACAGTGATGATGCAGTGACGATGCTGTGATGACACAGTGATGATGCAGTGATGATGCTGTGATGATGCTGTGATGATGAAGTGATGATGCTGTGATGACACAGTGATGACGCAGTGATGATGCAGTGATGATGCTGTGATGATGCAGTGATGATGCTGTGATGAAGCAGTAATGATGCAGTGATGATGCAGTGATGATGTTGTGATGATGCTGTGATGATGCAGTGATGATGGTGTGATGATGGTGTGATGATGCAGTGATGATGCTGTGATGATACTGTGATGATGCAGTGATGATGCTGTGATAATGCTGTGATGATGCAGTGATGATGCTGTAATGATGCTGTGATGATGCAGTGATGATGCTGTGATGATGCAGTGATGATGCAGTGATGATGGTGTGATGCTGCAGTGATGATGCTGTGATGATGCAGTGATGATGGTGTGATGCTACAGTGATGATGCAGTGATGATGCAGTGATGATGAAGTCATGATGAAGTCATGATGCAGTGATGCTCTTATGACACAGTGATTATGGTGTGATGATACAGTGAGTATGCAGTGATGATGAAGTGATGATGCAGTGATGATTCTGTTATGACACAGTGATGACGCAGTGATGACACAGTGATGATGCAGTGATGATGCAGTGATAATGCAGTGATGATGCTGTGATGGTGCAGTGATGATGCAGTGATGATGCAATGATGATGGTGTGATGATGCAGTGATGATGCTGTGATGATGCAGTGATGATGCAATGATGATGGTGTGATGATGCAGTGATGATGCAGTGATGACACAGTGATGATGCAGTGATGATGCTGTGATGACACAGTGATGATGCAGTGATGATGCATTGATGATGCTGTGATGATGCAGTGATGATGAAGTGATGATGCTGTGATGACACAGTGATGACGCAGTGATGATGCAGTGATGATGCAGTGATGATGCAGTGATGATGTTATGATGATGCTGTGATGATGCAGTGATGATGGTGTGATGATGGTGTGATGATGCAGTGATGATGCTCTGATGATGCAGTGATGATGCAGTGATGATGCTGTGATGATGCAGTGATGATGAAGTGATGATGCTGTGATGACACAGTGATGACGCAGTGATGATGCAGTGTTAATGCAGTGATGATGCAGTGATGATGCTGTGATGATGCTGTGATGATGCTGTGATGATGCAGTAATGATGCAGTGATGATGTTATGATGATGCTGTGATGATGCAGTGATGATGGTGTGATGATGCAGTGATGATGCTGTGATGATGCAGTGATGATGCAGTGATGATGCTGTGATGATGCTGTGATGATGCAGTAATGATGCAGTGATGATGTTATGATGATGCTGTGATGATGCAGTGATGATGGTGTGATGATGGTGTGATGATGCTCTGATGATGCAGTGATGATGCTGTGATGATACTGTGATGATGCAGTGATGATGCTGTGATGATGCTGTGATGATGCAGTGATGATGCAGTGATGATGAAGTGATGATGCAGTGATGATGCTGTTATGACAGTGATGATGCAGTGATGATGCAGTGATGATGCTGTGATGATGCTGTGATGATGGTGTGATGATGCAGTGATGATGGTGTTATGAAGCTGTGATGATGCTGTGATGATGCTGTGATGATGGTGTGATGATGCTGTGATGATGCTGTGATGATACTGTGATGATGCAGTGATGATGCAGTGATGATGGTGTGATGCTGCAGTGATGATGCTGTGATGATGCAGTGATGATGCTGTGATGATGCTGTGATGATGAAGTGATGATGCAGTGATGATGTTGTTATGACACAGTGATGATGCAGTGATGATGCTGTGATGATGCAGTGATGATGCTGTGATGATGCTGTTATGAAAGAGTGATGATGCAGTGATGATGCAGTGATGATGCAGTGATGATGCTTTGATGACGCTGTGATGATGCTGTGATGATGCAGTGAGGATGCAGTGATGATGCAGTGATGATGCTGTGATGATGCTGGGATGATGCAGTGATGATGGTGTGATGATGCAGTGATGATGCTGTGATGATGCAGTGATGATGCTGTGATGATGCAGTGATGATGCAGTGATGATGCTGTGATGATGCAGTGATGATGCTGTTATGACACAGTGATGATGCAGTGATGATGCAGTGATGATGCAGTGATAATGCTGTGATGATGCAGTGAGGATTCTGTGATGATGCAGTGATGATGGTGTGATGATGGTGTGATGATGGTGTGATGATGCAGTGATGATGCTGTGATGATGCAGTGATGATGGTGTGATGATGCAGTGATGATGCAGTGATGATGCAGTGATGATGCAGTGATGATGGTGTGATGATGCAGTGATGATGCAGTGATGATGCTGTGATGATGCAGTAATGATGCTGTGATGATGCACTGATGACGCAGTGATGATGCTGTGATGATGCAGTGATGATGCTATGATGATGCAGTGATGATGCAGTGATGATGCAGTGAGGATGCTGTGATGATGCAGTGAGGATGCAGTGATGATGCAGTGATGATGCAGTGATGATGCAGTGATGATGGTGTGATGATGCAGTGATGATGCAGTGATGATGCTGTGATGACACTGTGGTTATTTTGTGATGATTTTGTAATGATGAAGTGATGATACTGTGATGATGCTGTGATGACGCTGTGTTGATGGTGTGATGATGCTCTGATGATGCAGTGATTATGCAGTGATGATGCTGTGATGACACTCTGATGAGTCTGTGACGATGCAGTGATGATGGTGTGATGATTCTGTGAAGACGCTCTGATGATGCTGTGATGACACAGTGATGACGCTGTGATGATTATCTGATGATGCAGTGATGATGCACTGATGATGCTGTGATGGTGGTATGATGATGTTGTGATGATGTAGTGATGGTGCAGGGATGATGCTGTGATGACTCTGTGGTGATGCAGTGATGATGCAGTGATGACGCTGTGTTGATGTAGTGATGACGCTGCGATGATGATGTTGTGATGATGCAGTGATGACGCAGTGGTGATGGTGTGATGATGCTCTGATGATGCAGTGATGATGCTGTGAAGACGCTCTGATGATGAAGTGATGATGCTTTGATGACGCTGTGATAATGCTGTGATAATGCTGTGATGATGCAGTGATGATGGTGTGATGATGCAGTGAGGGTGCTGTGATGATGCAGTGATGATGCAGTGATGATGCTGTGATGATGCTGATATAATGCTGTGATGATGCAGTGATTATGCAGTGATGATGCTGTGATGACACTGTGGTGATTTTGTGATGATTTTGTAATGATGCAGTGATGATACTGTGATGATGCTGTGATGACACTGTGATGAAGCTGTGACGATGCAGTGATGATTCTTTGAAGACGCTCTGATGATGCTGTGATGACGCAGTGATGATGATGTGATGATACAGTGATGACGCTGTGATGATTATCTGATGATGCAGTGATGATGCATTGATGATGCTGTGATCGTGGTATGATGATGTTGTGATGATGTAGTGATGGTGCAGGGATGATGCTCTTATGACACTGTGATGATGCAGTGATGATGCAGTGATGATGCTGTGAAGACGCTCTGATGATGCTATGATAATGCAGTGATGATGCAGTGATGATGCAGTGATGATGCTGTGATGATGCAGTGATGATGCTGTGATGATGCTGTGATGATGCTGTGATGATGCTGTTATGACACTGTGATGATGCTGTGATGATGCTGTGAAGACGCTCTGATGATGCAGTGATGATGCAGTAATGATGGTGTGATGATGCAGTGAGGATGGTGTGATGATGCAGTGATGATGCTGTGATGATGCATTGATGATGCTGTTATGACAGTGATGA
The DNA here is from genome assembly GCA_951411735.1 of Somateria mollissima. Lineage (NCBI taxonomy): Eukaryota > Metazoa > Chordata > Aves > Anseriformes > Anatidae > Somateria > Somateria mollissima. Next base: position 148,483 of record CATOCB010000086.1, on the reverse strand, counting down.
TGCAGTGATGATGCAGTGATGATGCAGTGATGATGCAGTGATGATACGGTGATGATGCTGTGATGATGCAGTGATGATGCAGTGATGATGCTGTGATGATGCTGTGATGATGCAGTGATGATACGGTGATGATGCTGTGATGATGCAGGGATGATGCAGTGATGATGCTGTGATGATGCTGTGATGGTGCTGTGATGATGCAGTGATGATGCAGTGATGATGCTGTGATGATGCTGTGATGATGCTGTGATGATGTAGTGATGACGGTTTGATGATGGTGTGATGATGCAGTGATGATGCAGTGATGATGCAGTGATGATTCAGTGATGATGCTGTGATGATGCAGTGATGATGCAGTGATGATGCAGTGATGATGAAGTGATGATGCTGTGATGATGCATTGATGATGCAGTGATGATGAAGTGATGATGCAGTGATGATGCTGTTATGACACAGTGATGATGCAGTGAGGATGCTGTGATGATGCTGTGATGATGCAGTGATGATGGTGTGACGATGCAGTGAGGATGCTGTGATGATGCAGTGATGATGTAGTGATGATGCTTTGATGATGGTGTGTTGATGCTGTGATGATGCAGTGATGATGCTGTGATGATGCAGTGATGATGCAGTGATGATGCAGTGATGATGCTGTGATGATGCTGTGATGATGTAGTGATGATGCATTGATGATGCAGTGATGATGCAGTGATGATGCAGTGATGATGCTGTGATGATACTGTGATGATGCTGTGATGATGCAGTGATGATGCATTGATGATGCTGTGATCGTGGTATGATGATGTTGTGATGATGTAGTGATGGTGCAGGGATGATGCTCTTATGACACTGTGATGATGGTGTGATGATGCAGTGATGATGCTGTGATGATGCAGTGATGATGCTGTGAAGACGCTCTGATGATGCAGTGATGATGCAGTAATGATGGTGTGATGATGCAGTGATGATGCTGTGATGATGCAGTGATGATGCTGTGATGATGCAGTGATGATGAAGTGATGATGCAGTGATGATGCAGTGATGATGCAGTGATGATGCAGTGATGATGCTGTGATGATGCCGTGATGATGCTGTGATGATGCAGTGAGGATGCTGTGATGATGCAGTGATGATGCTGTGATGATGCTGATATAATGCTGTGATGAAGCAGTGATTATGCAGTGATGATGCTGTGATGACACTGTGGTGATTTTGTGATGATTTTGTAATGATGCAGTGATGATACTGTGATGATGCAGTGATGATGCTGTGATGACGCTGTGTTGATGGTGTGATGATGCTCTGATGATGCAGTGATTATGCAGTGATGATGCTGTGAAGACGCTCTGATGATGCTGTGACGATGCAGTGATGATGGTGTGATGATTCTGTGAAGACTCTCTGATGATGCTGTGATGACGCAGTGATGATGATGTGATGATACAGTGATGACGCTGTGATGATTATCTGATGATGCAGTGATGATGCATTGATGATGCTGTGATCGTGGTATGATGATGTTGTGATGATGTAGTGATGGTGCAGGGATGATGCTCTTATGACACTGTGATGATGCAGTGATGATGCTGTGATGATGCTGTGAAGACGCTCTGATGATGCAGTGATGATGCAGTGATGATGCAGTGATGATGCTGTGATAATGCAGTGATGATGCAGTGATGATGCAGTGATGATGCTGTGATGATGCAGTGATGATGCTGTTATGACACTGTGATGATGCTGTGATGATGCTGTGAAGACGCTCTGATGATGCAGTGATGATGCAGTAATGATGGTGTGATGATGCAGTGAGGATGCTGTGATGATGCAGTGATGATGCTGTGATGATGCTGATATAATGCTGTGATGAAGCAGTGATTATGCAGTGATGATGCTGTGATGACACTGTGGTGATTTTGTGATGATTTTGTAATGATGCAGTGATGATACTGTGATGATGCAGTGATGATGCTGTGATGACGCTGTGTTGATGGTGTGATGATGCTCTGATGATGCAGTGATTATGCAGTGATGATGCTGTGAAGACGCTCTGATGATGCTGTGACGATGCAGTGATGATGGTGTGATGATTCTGTGAAGACGCTCTGATAATGCTGTGATGACGCAGTGATGATGATGTGATGATACAGTGATGACGCTGTGATGATTATCTGATGATGCAGTGATGATGAATTGATGATGCTGTGATCATGGTATGATGATGTTGTGATGATGTAGTGATGGTGCAGGGATGATGCTCTTATGACACTGTGATGATGCAGTGATGATGCTGTGATGATGCTGTGAAGACGCTCTGATGATGCTGTGATGATGCAGTGATGATGCAGTGATGATGCAGTGATGATGCTGTGATGATGCAGTGATGATGCAGTGATGATGCAGTGATGATGCTGTGATGATGCAGTGATGATGCTGTTATGACACTGTGATGAGGCTGTGATGATGCTGTGAAGACGCTCTGATGATGCAGTGATGATGCAGTGCTGATGGTGTGATGATGCTCTGATTATGCAGTGATCATGCTATGATGATGCAGTGAGTAAGCTGTAATGATGCAGTGATGATGGTGTAATGATGCAGTGATGATGCTGTGATGATGCAGTGATGATGCTGTGATGATGCTGTGATGATGCAGTGATGATGTAGTGATGATTCTGTGATGATGCTAATATAATGCTGTGATGATGCAGTGATTATGCACTGATGATGCTCTGATGACACTGTGGTGATTTTGTGATGATTTTGTGATGATGCAGTGATGATGGTGTGATGATGGTGTGATGATGCAGTGATGATGCAGTGATGATGCTGTGATGATGCAGTGATGATGGTGTGATGATGCAGTGATGATGCAGTGATGATGCAGTGATGATGCTGTGATGATGCAGTGATGATGGTGTGATGATGCAGTGATGATGCAGTGATGATGCTTTGATGATGCAGTGATGATGCAGTTATGATGGTGTGATGATGCAGTGATGATTCTGTGATGATGCAGTGATGATGCAATGATGATGCTGTGATTATGCAGTGATGATGCAGTGATGATGAAGTGATGATGCAGTGATGATGCTGTGATGACACAGTGATGATGCAGTGATGATGCTGTGATGACACAGTGATGATGCAGTGATGATGCAGTGATGATGCTGTGGTGATGCAGTGATGATGCAGTGAGGATGCTGTGATGACACAGTGATGACGCAGTGATGATGCAGTGATGATGCAGTGATGATGCTGTGATGATGCAGTGATGATGCTGTGATGATGCAGTGATGATGCAGTGATGATGTTATGATGATGCTGTGATGATGCAGTGATGATGGTGTGATGATGGTGTGATGACGCAGTGATGATGCTCTGATGATGCAGTGATGATGCTGTGATGATGCTGTGATGATGCAGTGATGATGCAGTGATGATGAAGTGATGATGCAGTGATGATGCTGTTATGACAGTGATGATGCAGTGATGATGCAGTGATGATGCTGTGATGATGGTGTGATGATGCAGTGATGATGGTGTTATGAAGCTGTGATGATGCTGTGATGATACTGTGATGATGGTGTGATGATGCTGTGATGATGCTGTGATGATACTGTGATGATGCAGTGATGATGCAGTGATGATGGTGTGATGCTGCAGTGATGATGCTGTGATGATGCAGTGATGATGCTGTGATGATGCTGTGATGATGAAGTGATGATGCAGTGATGATGTTGTTATGACACAGTGATGATGCAGTGATGATGCTGTGATGATGCAGTGATGATGCAGTGATGATGCTGTGATGATGCTGTTATGAAAGAGTGATGATGCAGTGATGATGCAGTGATGATGCAGTGATGATGCTTTGATGACGCTGTGATGATGCTGTGATGATGCAGTGAGGATGCAGTGATGATGCAGTGATGATGCTGTGATGATGCTGGGATGATGCAGTGATGATGGTGTGATGATGCAGTGATGATGCTGTGATGATGCAGTGATGATGCTGTGATGATGCATTGATGATGCAGTGATGATGCTGTGATGATGCAGTGATGATGCTGTTATGACACAGTGATGATGCAGTGATGATGCAGTGATAATGCTGTGATGATGCAGTGAGGATGCTGTGATGATGCAGTGATGATGGTGTGATGATGGTGTGATGATGGTGTGATGATGGTGTGATGATGGTGTGATGATGCAGTGATGATGGTGTGATGATACTGTGATGATGCAGTGATGATGCTGTGATGATGCAGTGATGATGGTGTGATGATGCAGTGATGATGGTGTGATGATGCAGTGATGATGCAGTGATGATGCTGTGATGATGCAGTGATGACGCAGTGATGATGCTGTGATGATGCAATGATGATGCTATGATGATGCAGTGATGATGCAGTGATGATGCAGTGAGGATGCTGTGATGATGCAGTGATGATGCTGTTATGACACAGTGATGATGCAGTGATGATGCAGTGATGATGGTGTGATGATGCAGTGAGGATGCTGTGATGATGCAGTGATGATGCAGTGATGATGCTGTGATGATGCTGATATAATGCTATGATGATGCAGTGATTATGCAGTGATGATGCTGTGATGACACTGTGGTGATTTTGTGATGATTTTGTAATGATGAAGTGATGATACTGTGATGATGCTGTGATGACGCTGTGTTGATGGTGTGATGATGCTCTGATGATGCAGTGAGTATGCAGTGATGATGCTGTGATGACACTCTGATGAGTCTGTGACGATGCAGTGATGATGGTGTGATGATTCTGTGAAGACGCTCTGATGATGCTGTGATGACACAGTGATGACGCTGTGATGATTATCTGATGATGCAGTGATGATGCACTGATGATGCTGTGATGGTGGTATGATGATGTTGTGATGATGTAGTGATGGTGCAGGGATGATGCTGTGATGACTCTGTGGTGATGCAGTGATGATGCAGTGATGACGCTGTGTTGATGTAGTGATGACGCTGCGATGATGATGTTGTGATGATGCAGTGATGACGCAGTGGTGATGGTGTGATGATGCTCTGATGATGCAGTGATGATGCTGTGAAGACGCTCTGATGATGAAGTGATGATGCTTTGATGACGCTGTGATAATGCTGTGATAATGCTGTGATGATGCAGTGATGATGGTGTGATGATGCAGTGAGGGTGCTGTGATGATGCAGTGATGATGCAGTGATGATGCTGTGATGATGCTGATATAATGCTGTGATGATGCAGTGATTATGCAGTGATGATGCTGTGATGACACTGTGGTGATTTTGTGATGATTTTGTAATGATGCAGTGATGATACTGTGATGATGCTGTAATGACACTGTGATGAAGCTGTGACGATGCAGTGATGATTCTGTGAAGACGCTCTGATGATGCTGTGATGACGCAGTGATGATGATGTGATGATACAGTGATGACGCTGTGATGATTATCTGATGATGCAGTGATGATGCATTGATGATGCTGTGATCGTGGTATGATGATGTTGTGATGATGTAGTGATGGTGCAGGGATGATGCTCTTATGACACTGTGATGATGCAGTGATGATGCAGTGATGATGCTGTGAAGACGCTCTGATGATGCTGTGATAATGCAGTGATGATGCAGTGATGATGCAGTGATGATGCTGTGATGATGCAGTGATGATGCTGTGATGATGCTGTGATGATGCAGTGATGATGCTGTTATGACACTGTGATGATGCTGTGATGATGCTGTGAAGACGCTCTGATGATGCAGTGATGATGCAGTAATGATGGTGTGATGATGCAGTGAGGATGGTGTGATGATGCAGTGATGATGCTGTGATGATGCATTGATGATGCTGTTATGACAGTGATGATGCAGTGATGATGCAGTGATGATGCAGTGATGATGCAGTGATGATGCAGTGATGATACGGTGATGATGCTGTGATGATGCAGTGATGATGCAGTGATGATGCTGTGATGATGCTGTGATGATGCAGTGATGATACGGTGATGATGCTGTGATGATGCAGGGATGATGCAGTGATGATGCTGTGATGATGCTGTGATGGTGCTGTGATGATGCAGTGATGATGCAGTGATGATGCTGTGATGATGCTGTGATGATGCTGTGATGATGTAGTGATGACGGTTTGATGATGGTGTGATGATGCAGTGATGATGCAGTGATGATGCTGTGATGATTCAGTGATGATGCTGTGATGATGCAGTGATGATGCAGTGATGATGCTGTGATGATGAAGTGATGATGAAGTGATGATGCATTGATGATGCAGTGATGATGAAGTGATGATGCAGTGATGATGCTGTTATGACACAGTGATGATGCAGTGAGGATGCTGTGATGATGCTGTGATGATGCAGTGATGATGGTGTGACGATGCAGTGAGGATGCTGTGATGATGCAGTGATGATGTAGTGATGATGCTTTGATGATGGTGTGTTGATGCTGTGATGATGCAGTGATGATGCTGTGATGATGCAGTGATGATGCAGTGATGATGCAGTGATGATGCTGTGATGATGCTGTGATGATGTAGTGATGATGCATTGATGATGCAGTGATGATGCAGTGATGATGCAGTGATGATGCTGTGATGATACTGTGATGATGCTGTGATGATGCAGTGATGATGCATTGATGATGCTGTGATCGTGGTATGATGATGTTGTGATGATGTAGTGATGGTGCAGGGATGATGCTCTTATGACACTGTGATGATGCAGTGATGATGCTGTGATGATGCTGTGATGATGCAGTGATGATGCTGTGAAGACGCTCTGATGATGCAGTGATGATGCAGTAATGATGGTGTGATGATGCAGTGATGATGCTGTGATGATGCAGTGATGATGCTGTGATGATGCAGTGATGATGAAGTGATGATGCATTGATGATGCATTGATGATGCAGTGATGATGCAGTGATGATGCTGTGATGATGCCGTGATGATGCTGTGAGGATGCAGTGAGGATGCTGTGATGATGCAGTGATGATGCTGTGATGATGCTGATATAATGCTGTGATGAAGCAGTGATTATGCAGTGATGATGCTGTGATGACACTGTGGTGATTTTGTGATGATTTTGTAATGATGCAGTGATGATACTGTGATGATGCAGTGATGATGCTGTGATGACGCTGTGTTGATGGTGTGATGATGCTCTGATGATGCAGTGATTATGCAGTGATGATGCTGTGAAGACGCTCTGATGATGCTGTGACGATGCAGTGATGATGGTGTGATGATTCTGTGAAGACGCTCTGATGATGCTGTGATGACGCAGTGATGATGATGTGATGATACAGTGATGACGCTGTGATGATTATCTGATGATGCAGTGATGATGCATTGATGATGCTGTGATCGTGGTATGATGATGTTGTGATGATGTAGTGATGGTGCAGGGATGATGCTCTTATGACACTGTGATGATGCAGTGATGATGCTGTGATGATGCTGTGAAGACGCTCTGATGATGCAGTGATGATGCAGTGATGATGCAGTGATGATGCTGTGATAATGCAGTGATGATGCAGTGATGATGCAGTGATGATGCTGTGATGATGCAGTGATGATGCTGTTATGACACTGTGATGATGCTGTGATGATGCTGTGAAGACGCTCTGATGATGCAGTGATGATGCAGTAATGATGGTGTGATGATGCAGTGAGGATGCTGTGATGATGCATTGATGATGCTGTGATCGTGGTATGATGATGTTGTGATGATGTAGTGTTGGTGCAGGGATGATGCTCTTATGACACTGTGATGATGCAGTGATGATGCTGTGATGATGCTGTGAAGACGCTCTGATGATGCTGTGATGATGCAGTGATGATGCAGTGATGATGCAGTGATGATGCTGTGATGATGCAGTGATGATGCTGTTATGACACTGTGATGAGGCTGTGATGATGCTGTGAAGACGCTCTGATGATGCAGTGATGATGCAGTGCTGATGGTGTGATGATGCTCTGATTATGCAGTGATCATGCTATGATGATGCAGTGAGTAAGCTGTAATGATGCAGTGATGATGGTGTAATGATGCAGTGATGATGCTGTGATGATGCAGTGATGATGCTGTGATGATGCTGTGATGATGCAGTGATGATGTAGTGATGATGCTGTGATGATGCTAATATAATGCTGTGATGATGCAGTGATTATGCACTGATGATGCTGTGATGACACTGTGGTGATTTTGTGATGATTTTGTGATGATGCAGTGATGATGGTGTGATGATGGTGTGATGATGCAGTGATGATGCAGTGATGATGCTGTGATGATGCAGTGATGATGGTGTGATGATGCAGTGATGATGCAGTGATGATGCAGTGATGATGCTGTGATGATGCAGTGATGATGGTGTGATGATGCAGTGATGATGCAGTGATGATGCTGTGATGATGCAGTGATGATGCTGTGATTATGCAATGATGACGCAGTGATGATGCTGTGATGATGCAGTGATGATGCTGTGAAGACGCTCTGATGATGCAGTGATGATGCAGTGAGGATGCTGTGATGATGCAGTGATGATGCTGTTATGACACAGTGATGATGCAGTGATGATGCAGTGATGATGCTGTGATGATGCAGTGATGATGCTGTGAAGACTCTCTGATGACGCTGTGATGATGCAGTGATGATGCTTTGATGACGCTGTGATGATGCTGTGATAATACAGTGATGATGCAGTGATGATGGTGTGATGATGCAGTGAGGATGCTGTGATGATGCAGTGATGATGCAGTGATGATGCTGTGATGATGCTGATATAATGCTATGATGATGCAGTGATTATGCAGTGATGATGCTGTGATGACACTGTGGTGATTTTGTGATGATTTTGTAATGATGAAGTGATGATACTGTGATGATGCTGTGATGACGCTGTGTTGATGGTGTGATGATGCTCTGATGATGCAGTGATTATGCAGTGATGATGCTGTGATGACACTCTGATGAGTCTGTGACGATGCAGTGATGATGGTGTGATGATTCTGTGAAGACGCTCTGATGATGCTGTGATGACACAGTGATGACGCTGTGATGATTATCTGATGATGCAGTGATGATGCACTGATGATGCTGTGATGGTGGTATGATGATGTTGTGATGATGTAGTGATGGTGCAGGGATGATGCTGTGATGACTCTGTGGTGATGCAGTGATGATGCAGTGATGACGCTGTGTTGATGTAGTGATGACGCTGCGATGATGATGTTGTGATGATGCAGTGATGACGCAGTGGTGATGGTGTGATGATGCTCTGATGATGCAGTGATGATGCTGTGAAGACGCTCTGATGATGAAGTGATGATGCTTTGATGACGCTGTGATAATGCTGTGATAATGCTGTGATGATGCAGTGATGATGGTGTGATGATGCAGTGATGATGCTGTGATGATGCAGTGATGATGCTGTGATGATGCTGTGATGATGCTGATATAATGCTGTGATGATGCAGTGATTATGCAGTGATGATGCTGTGATGACACTGTGGTGATTTTGTGATGATTTTGTAATGATGCAGTGATGATACTGTGATGATGCTGTGATGACACTGTGATGAAGCTGTGACGATGCAGTGATGATTCTGTGAAGACGCTCTGATGATGCTGTGATGACGCAGTGATGATGATGTGATGATACAGTGATGACGCTGTGATGATTATCTGATGATGCAGTGATGATGGTGTGATGATGCTGTGATGATGCAGTGATGATACTGTGATGATGCAGTGATGATGCTGTGATGATGCAGTGATGATGCAGTGATGATGAAGTGATGATGCAGTGATGATGCTGTTATGACACAGTGATGATGCTGTGATGATGCAGTGATGATGCTGTGATGATGCTGTGATGATGGTGTGATGATGCAGTGATGATGGTGTGATGATGCTGTGATGATGCTGTGATGATAGTGTGATGATGCTGTGATGATGCTGTGATGATACTGTGATGATGCAGTGATGATGCAGTGATGATGGTGTGATGCTGCAGTGATGATGCTGTGATGATGCAGTGATGATGCTGTGATGATGCTGTGATGATGAAGTGATGATGCAGTGATGATGTTGTTATGACACAGTGATGATGCAGTGATGATGCTGTGATGATGCAGTGATGATGCAGTGATGATGCTGTGATGATGCTGTTATGACAAAGTGATGATGCAGTGATGATGCAGTGATGATGCTTTGATGACGCTGTGATGATGCTGTGATGATGCAGTGAGGATGCAGTGATGATGCAGTGATGATGCAGTGATGATGCTGTTATGATGCAGTATTGATGGTGTGACGATGCAGTGAGGATGCTGTGATGATGCAGTGATGAGGCAGTGATGATGCTGTGAAGACGTTCTGATGATGCTGTGATGCTGCAGTGATGATGCAGTGATGATGCTGTGATGATGGTGTGATGATGCAGTGATGATGCAGTGATGATGGTGTGATGATGCAGTGATGATGCTGTGATGATGCAGTGATGATTGTGTGATGATGGTGTGATGATGCTTTGATGATGCAGTGATGATGCAGTTATGATGGTGTGATGATGCAGTGATGATTCTGTGATGATGCAGTGATGATGCAATGATGATGCTGTGATTATGCAGTGATGATGCAGTGATGATGAAGTGATGATGCAGTGATGATGCTGTGATGACACAGTGATGATGCAGTGATGATGCTGTGATGACACAGTGATGATGCAGTGATGATGCAGTGATGATGCTGTGGTGATGCAGTGATGACGCAGTGAGGATGCTGTGATGACACAGTGATGACGCAGTGATGATGCAGTGATGATGCAGTGATGATGCTGTGATGATGCAGTGATGATGCTGTGATGATGCAGTGATGATGCAGTGATGATGTTATGATGATGCTGTGATGATGCAGTGATGACGGTGTGATGATGGTGTGATGACGCAGTGATGATGCTCTGATGATGCAGTGATGATGCTGTGATGATACTGTGATGATGCAGTGATGATGCTGTGATGATGCTGTGATGATGCAGTGATGATGCAGTGATGATGCTGTGATGATGCAGTGATGATGCTGTTATGACAGTGATGATGCTGTGATGATGCAGTGATGATGCTGTGATGATGCTGTGATGATGGTGTGATGATGCAGTGATGATGGTGTTATGAAGCTGTGATGATGCTGTGATGATGCTGTGATGATGGTGTGATGATGCTGTGATGATGCTGTGATGATGCTGTGATGATGCTCTGATGATACTGTGATGATGCAGTGATGATGCAGTGATGATGGTGTGATGCTGCAGTGATGATGCTGTGATGATGCAGTGATGATGCTGTGATGATGCTGTGATGATGAAGTGATGATGCAGTGATGATGTTGTTATGACACAGTGATGATGCAGTGATGATGCTGTGATGATGCAGTGATGATGCAGTGATGATGCTGTGATGATGCTGTTATGAAAGAGTGATGATGCAGTGATGATGCAGTGATGATGCAGTGATGATGCTTTGATGACGCTGTGATGATGCTGTGATGATGCAGTGAGGATGCAGTGATGATGCAGTGATGATGCAGTGATGATGCTGTTATGATGCAGTGATGATGCTGTGACGATGCAGTGGGGATGCTGTGATGATGCAGTGATGAGGCAGTGATGATGCTGTGAAGACGTTCTGATGATGCTGTGATGCTGCAGTGATGATGCTGTGATGATGGTGTGATGATGCAGTGATGATGGTGTGATGATGCAGTGATGATGCTGTGATGATGCAGTGATGATGCAGTGATGATGGTGTGATGATGCTTTGATGATGCAGTGATGATGCAGTGATGACACAGTGATGATGCAGTGACGATGCTGTGATGACACAGTGATGATGCAGTGATGATGCTGTGATGATGCTGTGATGATGAAGTGATGATGCTGTGATGACACAGTGATGACGCAGTGATGATGCAGTGATGATGCTGTGATGATGCAGTGATGATGCTGTGATGAAGCAGTAATGATGCAGTGATGATGCAGTGATGATGTTGTGATGATGCTGTGATGATGCAGTGATGATGGTGTGATGATGGTGTGATGATGCAGTGATGATGCTGTGATGATACTGTGATGATGCAGTGATGATGCTGTGATAATGCTGTGATGATGCAGTGATGATGCTGTAATGATGCTGTGATGATGCAGTGATGATGCTGTGATGATGCAGTGATGATGCAGTGATGATGGTGTGATGCTGCAGTGATGATGCTGTGATGATGCAGTGATGATGGTGTGATGCTACAGTGATGATGCAGTGATGATGCAGTGATGATGAAGTCATGATGAAGTCATGATGCAGTGATGCTCTTATGACACAGTGATTATGGTGTGATGATACAGTGAGTATGCAGTGATGATGAAGTGATGATGCAGTGATGATTCTGTTATGACACAGTGATGACGCAGTGATGACACAGTGATGATGCAGTGATGATGCAGTGATAATGCAGTGATGATGCTGTGATGGTGCAGTGATGATGCTGTGATGATGCAGTGATGATGCAATGATGATGGTGTGATGATGCAGTGATGATGCTGTGATGATGCAGTGATGATGCAATGATGATGGTGTGATGATGCAGTGATGATGCAGTGATGACACAGTGATGATGCAGTGATGATGCTGTGATGACACAGTGATGATGCAGTGATGATGCATTGATGATGCTGTGATGATGCAGTGATGATGAAGTGATGATGCTGTGATGACACAGTGATGACGCAGTGATGATGCAGTGATGATGCAGTGATGATGCTGTGATGATGCAGTGATGATGCAGTGATGATGTTATGATGATGCTGTGATGATGCAGTGATGATGGTGTGATGATGGTGTGATGATGCAGTGATGATGCTCTGATGATGCAGTGATGATGCAGTGATGATGCTGTGATGATGCAGTGATGATGAAGTGATGATGCTGTGATGACACAGTGATGACGCAGTGATGATGCAGTGTTAATGCAGTGATGATGCAGTGATGATGCTGTGATGATGCTGTGATGATGCTGTGATGATGCAGTAATGATGCAGTGATGATGTTATGATGATGCTGTGATGATGCAGTGATGATGGTGTGATGATGCAGTGATGATGCTGTGATGATGCAGTGATGATGCAGTGATGATGCTGTGATGATGCTGTGATGATGCTGTGATGATGCAGTAATGATGCAGTGATGATGTTATGATGATGCTGTGATGATGCAGTGATGATGGTGTGATGATGGTGTGATGATGCTCTGATGATGCTGTGATGATACTGTGATGATGCAGTGATGATGCTGTGATGATGCTGTGATGATGCTGTGATGATGCAGTAATGATGCAGTGATGATGTTATGATGATGCTGTGATGATGCAGTGATGATGCAGTGATGATGCTGTGATGATGCTGTGATGATGCTGTGATGATACTGTGATGATGCAGTGATGATGCTGTGATGATGCTGTGATGATGCAGTGATGATGCAGTGATGATGAAGTGATGATGCAGTGATGATGCTGTTATGACAGTGATGATGCAGTGATGATGCAGTGATGATGCTGTGATGATGCTGTGATGATGGTGTGATGATGCAGTGATGATGGTGTTATGAAGCTGTGATGATGCTGTGATGATGCTGTGATGATGGTGTGATGATGCTGTGATGATGCTGTGATGATACTGTGATGATGCAGTGATGATGCAGTGATGATGGTGTGATGCTGCAGTGATGATGCTGTGATGATGCAGTGATGATGCTGTGATGATGCTGTGATGATGAAGTGATGATGCAGTGATGATGTTGTTATGACACAGTGATGATGCAGTGATGATGCTGTGATGATGCAGTGATGATGCAGTGATGATGCTGTGATGATGCTGTTATGAAAGAGTGATGATGCAGTGATGATGCAGTGATGATGCAGTGATGATGCTTTGATGACGCTGTGATGATGCTGTGATGATGCAGTGAGGATGCAGTGATGATGCAGTGATGATGCTGTGATGATGCTGGGATGATGCAGTGATGATGGTGTGATGATGCAGTGATGATGCTGTGATGATGCAGTGATGATGCTGTGATGATGCAGTGATGATGCAGTGATGAGGCTGTGATGATGCAGTGATGATGCTGTTATGACACAGTGATGATGCAGTGATGATGCAGTGATAATGCTGTGATGATGCAGTGAGGATGCTGTGATGATGCAGTGATGATGGTGTGATGATGGTGTGATGATGGTGTGATGATGCAGTGATGATGCTGTGATGATGCAGTGATGATGGTGTGATGATGCAGTGATGATGCAGTGATGATGCAGTGATGATGCTGTGATGATGCAGTGATGATGGTGTGATGATGCAGTGATGATGCAGTGATGATGCTGTGATGATGCAGTGATGATGCTGTGATGATGCAGTGATGACGCAGTGATGATGCTGTGATGATGCAGTGATGATGCTATGATGATGCAGTGATGATGCAGTGATGATGCAGTGAGGATGCTGTGATGATGCAGTGAGGATGCTGTGATGATGCAGTGATGATGCAGTGATGATGCAGTGATGATGGTGTGATGATGCAGTGATGATGCAGTGATGATGCTGTGATGACACTGTGGTTATTTTGTGATGATTTTGTAATGATGAAGTGATGATACTGTGATGATGCTGTGATGACGCTGTGTTGATGGTGTGATGATGCTCTGATGATGCAGTGATTATGCAGTGATGATGCTGTGATGACACTGATGAGTCTGTGACGATGCAGTGATGATGGTGTGATGATTCTGTGAAGACGCTCTGATGATGCTGTGATGACACAGTGATGACGCTGTGATGATTATCTGATGATGCAGTGATGATGCACTGATGATGCTGTGATGGTGGTATGATGATGTTGTGATGATGTAGTGATGGTGCAGGGATGATGCTGTGATGACTCTGTGGTGATGCAGTGATGATGCAGTGATGACGCTGTGTTGATGTAGTGATGACGCTGCGATGATGATGTTGTGATGATGCAGTGATGACGCAGTGGTGATGGTGTGATGATGCTCTGATGATGCAGTGATGATGCTGTGAAGACGCTCTGATGATGAAGTGATGATGCTTTGATGACGCTGTGATAATGCTGTGATAATGCTGTGATGATGCAGTGATGATGGTGTGATGATGCAGTGAGGGTGCTGTGATGATGCAGTGATGATGCAGTGATGATGCTGTGATGATGCTGATATAATGCTGTGATGATGCAGTGATTATGCAGTGATGATGCTGTGATGACACTGTGGTGATTTTGTGATGATTTTGTAATGATGCAGTGATGATACTGTGATGATGCTGTGATGACACTGTGATGAAGCTGTGACGATGCAGTGATGATTCTGTGAAGACGCTCTGATGATGCTGTGATGACGCAGTGATGATGATGTGATGATACAGTGATGACGCTGTGATGATTATCTGATGATGCAGTGATGATGCATTGATGATGCTGTGATCGTGGTATGATGATGTTGTGATGATGTAGTGATGGTGCAGGGATGATGCTCTTATGACACTGTGATGATGCAGTGATGATGCAGTGATGATGCTGTGAAGACGCTCTGATGATGCTATGATAATGCAGTGATGATGCAGTGATGATGCAGTGATGATGCTGTGATGATGCAGTGATGATGCTGTGATGATGCTGTGATGATGCAGTGATGATGCTGTTATGACACTGTGATGATGCTGTGATGATGCTGTGAAGACGCTCTGATGATGCAGTGATGATGCAGTAATGATGGTGTGATGATGCAGTGAGGATGGTGTGATGATGCAGTGATGATGCTGTGATGATGCATTGATGATGCTGTTATGACAGTGATGATGCAGTGATGATGCAGTGATGATGCAGTGATGATGCAGTGATGATACGGTGATGATGCTGTGATGATGCAGTGATGATGCAGTGATGATGCTGTGATGATGCTGTGATGATGCAGTGATGATACGGTGATGATGCTGTGATGATGCAGGGATGATGCAGTGATGATGCTGTGATGATGCTGTGATGGTGCTGTGATGATGCAGTGATGATGCAGTGATGATGCTGTGATGATGCTGTGATGATGCTGTGATGATGCTGTGATGACGGTTTGATGATGGTGTGATGATGCAGTGATGATGCAGTGATGATGCAGTGATGATTCAGTGATGATGCTGTGATGATGCAGTGATGATGCAGTGATGATGCAGTGATGATGAAGTGATGATGCTGTGATGATGCATTGATGATGCAGTGATGATGAAGTGATGATGCAGTGATGATGCTGTTATGACACAGTGATGATGCAGTGAGGATGCTGTGATGATGCTGTGATGATGCAGTGATGATGGTGTGACGATGCAGTGAGGATGCTGTGATGATGCAGTGATGATGTAGTGATGATGCTTTGATGATGGTGTGTTGATGCTGTGATGATGCAGTGATGATGCTGTGATGATGCAGTGATGATGCAGTGATGATGCAGTGATGATGCTGTGATGATGCTGTGATGATGTAGTGATGATGCATTGATGATGCAGTGATGATGCAGTGATGATGCAGTGATGATGCTGTGATGATACTGTGATGATGCTGTGATGATGCAGTGATGATGCATTGATGATGCTGTGATCGTGGTATGATGATGTTGTGATGATGTAGTGATGGTGCAGGGATGATGCTCTTATGACACTGTGATGATGCAGTGATGATGCTGTGATGATGCTGTGATGATGCAGTGATGATGCTGTGAAGACGCTCTGATGATGCAGTGATGATGCAGTAATGATGGTGTGATGATGCAGTGATGATGCTGTGATGATGCAGTGATGATGCTGTGATGATGCAGTGATGATGAAGTGATGATGCATTGATGATGCAGTGATGATGCAGTGATGATGCAGTGATGATGCTGTGATGATGCCGTGATGATGCTGTGATGATGCAGTGAGGATGCTGTGATGATGCAGTGATGATGCTGTGATGATGCTGATATAATGCTGTGATGAAGCAGTGATTATGCAGTGATGATGCTGTGATGACACTGTGGTGATTTTGTGATGATTTTGTAATGATGCAGTGATGATACTGTGATGATGCAGTGATGATGCTGTGATGACGCTGTGTTGATGGTGTGATGATGCTCTGATGATGCAGTGATTATGCAGTGATGATGCTGTGAAGACGCTCTGATGATGCTGTGACGATGCAGTGATGATGGTGTGATGATTCTGTGAAGACGCTCTGATGATGCTGTGATGACGCAGTGATGATGATGTGATGATACAGTGATGACGCTGTGATGATTATCTGATGATGCAGTGATGATGCATTGATGATGCTGTGATCGTGGTATGATGATGTTGTGATGATGTAGTGATGGTGCAGGGATGATGCTCTTATGACACTGTGATGATGCAGTGATGATGCTGTGATGATGCTGTGAAGACGCTCTGATGATGCAGTGATGATGCAGTGATGATGCAGTGATGATGCTGTGATAATGCAGTGATGATGCAGTGATGATGCAGTGATGATGCTGTGATGATGCAGTGATGATGCTGTTATGACACTGTGATGATGCTGTGATGATGCTGTGAAGACGCTCTGATGATGCAGTGATGATGCAGTAATGATGGTGTGATGATGCAGTGAGGATGCTGTGATGATGCAGTGATGATGCTGTGATGATGCTGATATAATGCTGTGATGAAGCAGTGATTATGCAGTGATGATGCTGTGATGACACTGTGGTGATTTTGTGATGATTTTGTAATGATGCAGTGATGATACTGTGATGATGCAGTGATGATGCTGTGATGACGCTGTGTTGATGGTGTGATGATGCTCTGATGATGCAGTGATTATGCAGTGATGATGCTGTGAAGACGCTCTGATGATGCTGTGACGATGCAGTGATGATGGTGTGATGATTCTGTGAAGACGCTCTGATAATGCTGTGATGACGCAGTGATGATGATGTGATGATACAGTGATGACGCTGTGATGATTATCTGATGATGCAGTGATGATGAATTGATGATGCTGTGATCATGGTATGATGATGTTGTGATGATGTAGTGATGGTGCAGGGATGATGCTCTTATGACACTGTGATGATGCAGTGATGATGCTGTGATGATGCTGTGAAGACGCTCTGATGATGCTGTGATGATGCAGTGATGATGCAGTGATGATGCAGTGATGATGCTGTGATGATGCAGTGATGATGCAGTGATGATGCAGTGATGATGCTGTGATGATGCAGTGATGATGCTGTTATGACACTGTGATGAGGCTGTGATGATGCTGTGAAGACGCTCTGATGATGCAGTGATGATGCAGTGCTGATGGTGTGATGATGCTCTGATTATGCAGTGATCATGCTATGATGATGCAGTGAGTAAGCTGTAATGATGCAGTGATGATGGTGTAATGATGCAGTGATGATGCTGTGATGATGCAGTGATGATGCTGTGATGATGCTGTGATGATGCAGTGATGATGTAGTGATGATTCTGTGATGATGCTAATATAATGCTGTGATGATGCAGTGATTATGCACTGATGATGCTGTGATGACACTGTGGTGATTTTGTGATGATTTTGTGATGATGCAGTGATGATGGTGTGATGATGGTGTGATGATGCAGTGATGATGCAGTGATGATGCTGTGATGATGCAGTGATGATGGTGTGATGATGCAGTGATGATGCAGTGATGATGCAGTGATGATGCTGTGATGATGCAGTGATGATGGTGTGATGATGCAGTGATGATGCAGTGATGATGCTTTGATGATGCAGTGATGATGCAGTTATGATGGTGTGATGATGCAGTGATGATTCTGTGATGATGCAGTGATGATGCAATGATGATGCTGTGATTATGCAGTGATGATGCAGTGATGATGAAGTGATGATGCAGTGATGATGCTGTGATGACACAGTGATGATGCAGTGATGATGCTGTGATGACACAGTGATGATGCAGTGATGATGCAGTGATGATGCTGTGGTGATGCAGTGATGATGCAGTGAGGATGCTGTGATGACACAGTGATGACGCAGTGATGATGCAGTGATGATGCAGTGATGATGCTGTGATGATGCAGTGATGATGCTGTGATGATGCAGTGATGATGCAGTGATGATGTTATGATGATGCTGTGATGATGCAGTGATGATGGTGTGATGATGGTGTGATGACGCAGTGATGATGCTCTGATGATGCAGTGATGATGCTGTGATGATACTGTGATGATGCAGAGATGATGCTGTGATGATGCTGTGATGATGCAGTGATGATGCAGTGATGATGAAGTGATGATGCAGTGATGATGCTGTTATGACAGTGATGATGCTGTGATGATGCAGTGATGATGCTGTGATGATGCTGTGATGATGGTGTGATGATGCAGTGATGATGGTGTTATGAAGCTGTGATGATGCTGTGATGATGCTGTGATGATGGTGTGATGATGCTGTGATGATGCTGTGATGATACTGTGATGATGCAGTGATGATGCAGTGATGATGGTGTGATGCTGCAGTGATGATGCTGTGATGATGCAGTGATGATGCTGTGATGATGCTGTGATGATGAAGTGATGATGCAGTGATGATGTTGTTATGACACAGTGATGATGCAGTGATGATGCTGTGATGATGCAGTGATGATGCAGTGATGATGCTGTGATGATGCTGTTATGAAAGAGTGATGATGCAGTGATGATGCAGTGATGATGCAGTGATGATGCTTTGATGACGCTGTGATGATGCTGTGATGATGCAGTGAGGATGCAGTGATGATGCAGTGATGAGGCAGTGATGATGCTGTGAAGACGTTCTGATGATGCTGTGATGCTGCAGTGATGATGCTGTGATGATGGTGTGATGATGCAGTGATGATGGTGTGATGATGCAGTGATGATGCTGTGATGATGCAGTGATGATGCAGTGATGATGGTGTGATGATGCTTTGATGATGCAGTGATGATGCAGTGATGACACAGTGATGATGCAGTGACGATGCTGTGATGACACAGTGATGATGCAGTGATGATGCTGTGATGATGCTGTGATGATGCTGTGATGATGAAGTGATGATGCTGTGATGACACAGTGATGACGCAGTGATGATGCAGTGATGATGCTGTGATGATGCAGTGATGATGCTGTGATGAAGCAGTAATGATGCAGTGATGATGCAGTGATGATGTTGTGATGATGCTGTGATGATGCAGTGATGATGGTGTGATGATGCAGTGATGATACAGTGATGATGCTGTGATGATACTGTGATGATGCAGTGATGATGCTGTGATAATGCTGTGATGATGCAGTGATGATGCTGTAATGATGCTGTGATGATGCAGTGATGATGCTGTGATGATGCAGTGATGATGCAGTGATGATGGTGTGATGCTGCAGTGATGATGCTGTGATGATGCAGTGATGATGAAGTCATGATGAAGTCATGATGCAGTGATGCTCTTATGACACAGTGATTATGGTGTGATAATACAGTGAGTATGCAGTGATGATGAAGTGATGATGCAGTGATGATGCTGTGATGATACTGTGATGATGCAGTGATGATGCTGTGATAATGCTGTGATGATGCAGTGATGATGCTGTAATGATGCTGTGATGATGCAGTGATGACGCAGTGATGACACAGTGATGATGCAGTGATGATGCAGTGATAATGCAGTGATGATGCTGTGATGGTGCAGTGATGATGCTGTGATGATGCAGTGATGATGCAATGATGATGGTGTGATGATGCAGTGATGATGCTGTGATGATGCAGTGATGATGCAATGATGATGGTGTGATGATGCAGTGATGATGCAGTGATGACACAGTGATGATGCAGTGATGATGCTGTGATGACACAGTGATGATGCAGTGATGATGCATTGATGATGCTGTGATGATGCAGTGATGATGAAGTGATGATGCTGTGATGACACAGTGATGACGCAGTGATGATGCAGTGATGATGCAGTGATGATGCTGTGATGATGCAGTGATGATGCAGTGATGATGTTATGATGATGCTGTGATGATGCAGTGATGATGGTGTGATGATGGTGTGATGATGCAGTGATGATGCTCTGATGATGCAGTGATGATGCAGTGATGATGCTGTGATGATGCAGTGATGATGAAGTGATGATGCTGTGATGACACAGTGATGACGCAGTGATGATGCAGTGTTAATGCAGTGATGATGCAGTGATGATGCTGTGATGATGCTGTGATGATGCTGTGATGATGCAGTAATGATGCAGTGATGATGTTATGATGATGCTGTGATGATGCAGTGATGATGGTGTGATGATGGTGTGATGATGCAGTGATGATGCTGTGATGATGCAGTGATGATGGTGTGATGATGCTGTGATGATGCAGTGATGATGCAGTGAGGATGCTGTGATGATGCAGTGATGATGCTGTTATGACACTGTGATGATGCAGTGATGATGCAGTGATGATGCTGTGAAGACGTTCTGATGATGCTGTGATGCTGCAGTGATGATGCAGTGATGATGCTGTGATGATACTGTGATGATGCAGTGATGATGCTGTGATGATGCAGTGATGATGCAATGATGATGGTGTGATGATGCAGTGATGATGCAGTGATGACACAGTGATGATGCAGTGATGATGCTGTGATGACACAGTGATGATGCAGTGATGATGCAGTGATGATGCTGTGATGATGCAGTGATGATGAAGTGATGATGCTGTGATGACACAGTGATGACGCAGTGATGATGCAGTGATGATGCAGTGATGATACTGTGATGATGCAGTGATGATGCTGTGATGATGCAGTGATGATGCAATGATGATGGTGTGATGATGCAGTGATGATGCAGTGATGACACAGTGATGATGCAGTGATGATGCTGTGATGACACAGTGATGATGCAGTGATGATGCAGTGATGATGCTGTGATGATGCAGTGATGATGAAGTGATGATGCTGTGATGACACAGTGATGACGCAGTGATGATGCAGTGATGATGCAGTGATGATACTGTGATGATGCAGTGATGATGCTGTGATGATGCAGTGATGATGCAGTGATGATGTTATGATGATGCTGTGATGATGCAGTGATGATGGTGTGATGATGGTGTGATGATGCAGTGATGATGCTCTGATGATGCAGTGATGATGCAGTGATGATGCTGTGATGATGCAGTGATGATGAAGTGATGATGCTGTGATGACACAGTGATGACGCAGTGATGATGCAGTGTTAATGCAGTGATGATGCAGTGATGATGAAGTGATGATGCTCTGATGATGCTGTGATGATGCAGTGATGATGCAGTGATGATGGTGTGATGATGCAGTGATGATGCTTTGATGATGCAGTGATGATGCAGTGATGACACAGTGATGATGCAGTGATGATGCTGTGATGACGCAGTGATGATGCAGTGTTAATGCAGTGATGATGCAGTGATGATGAAGTGATGATGCTCTGATGATGCTGTGATGACACAGTGATGACGCAGTGATGATGCAGTGTTAATGCAGTAATGATGCTATGATGATGCAGTGAGGATGCAGTGATGATGCAGTGATGATGCAGTGATGATGGTGTGACGATGCAGTGAGGATGCTGTGATGATGCAGTAATGAGGCAGTGATGATGCTGTGAAGACGTTCTGATGATGCTGTGATGCTGCAGTGATGATGCAGTGATGATGCTGTGATGATGCTGTGATGATGCAGTGATGATGGTATGATGATGCAGTGATGATGCTTTGATGATGCAGTGATGATGCAGTGATGACACAGTGATGATGCAGTGATGATGCTGTGATGACACAGTGATGATGCAGTGATGATGCTGTAATGATTCTGTGATGATGCAGTGATGATGAAGTGATGATGCTGTGATGACACAGTGATGACGCAGTGATGATGCAGTGATGATGCTTTGATGATGCAGTGATGATGCTGTGATGAAGCAGTAATGATGCAGTGATGATGCAGTGATGATGTTGTGATGATGCTGTGATGATGCAGTGATTATGGTGTGATGATGGTGTGATGATGCAGTGATTATGGTGTGATGATTCAGTGATGATGCAGTGATGATGCTGTGATGATACAGTGATGATGTAATGATGATGCTGTGATAATGCTGTGATGATGCAGTGATGATGCTGTAATGATGCTGTGATGATGCAGTGATTATGGTGTGATGATGCAGTGATGATGCAGTGATGATGCTGTGATGATACAGTGATGATGTAATGATGATGCTGTGATGATGCAGTGATGATGGTGTGATGCTGCAGTGATGATGCATTGATGATGCTGTGATGCTGCAGTGATGATGCAGTGATGATGCAGTGATGATGCGGTGATGATGGTGTGATGCTGTAGTGATGATGCTGTGATGATGCTGTGATGATGCTGTGATGATGCTGTGATGATGAAGTGATGATGCAGTGATGATGTTGTTATGACACAGTGGTGATGCAGTGATGATGCTGTGATGATGCAGTGATGATGCAGTGATGATGTTGTTATGACACAGTGATGATGCAGTGATGATGCTGTGATGATGAAGTGATGATGCAGTGATGATGTTGTTATGACAAAGTGATGATGCAGTGATGATGCAGTGATGATGCTGTGATGATTCTGTGATGATGCTGTGATGATGCAGTGAGGATGCAGTGATGATGCAGTGATGATGCTGTTATGATGCAGTGATGATGGTGTGACGATGCAGTGAGGATGCTGTGATGATGCAGTGATGAGGCAGTGATGATGCTGTGAAGACGTTCTGATGATGCTGTGATGCTGCAGTGATGCTGCAGTGATGATGCAGTGATGATGGTGTGATGATGCAGTGATGATTCAGTGATGATGGTGTGATGATGCAGTGATGATGCTGTGATGATGCAGTGATGATGCAGTGATGATGGTGTGATGATGCTTTGATGATGCAGTGATGATGCAGTGATGACACCGTGATGATGCAGTGATGATGCTGTGATGATGCAGTACTGATGCAGTTATGATGCAGTGATGATGTTATGATGATGCTGTGATGATGCAGTGATGATGGTGTGATGATGGTGTGATGATGCTGTGATGATACTGTGATGATGCAGCGATGATGCTGTGATGATGCTGTGATGATGCAGTGACAATGCAGTGATGATGAAGTGATGATGCAGTGATGATGCTGTTATGACACAGTGATGATGCTGTGATGATGCAGTGATGATGCTGTGATGATGCTGTGATGATGGTGTGATGATGCAGTTATGATGGTGTGATGATGCTGTGATGATGCAGTGATGATGCAGTGATGATGGTGTGATGATGCAGTGAGGATTCTGTGATGATGCTGTGATGATGCAGTGATGATGCAGTGATGATGCAGTGATGATGCTGTGATGATGCTGTGATGATGCTGTGACTATGCAGTGATGATGCTGTGATGATGCTGTTATGACAAAGTGATGATGCAGTGATGATGCAGTGATGATGCAGTGATGATGCTTTGATGACGCTGTGATGATGCTGTGATGATGCAGTGATGATGCAGTGATGATTGTGTGATGAAACAGTGATGATGCAGTGATGATGCTGTGATGATGCAGTGATGATGCAGTGATGATGCTGTGATGATGGTGTGATGCTGCAGTGATGATGCAGTGATGATGCTGTGATGATGCAGTGATGATGCTGTGATGATGCTGTTATGACAAAGTGATGATGCTGTGA
The DNA here is from genome assembly GCA_951411735.1 of Somateria mollissima. NCBI lineage: Eukaryota > Metazoa > Chordata > Aves > Anseriformes > Anatidae > Somateria > Somateria mollissima. The sequence goes on along the minus strand of CATOCB010000086.1, from coordinate 123,593 downwards.
TGATGCAGTGATGATGCAGTGAAGATGCTTTGATGACGCTGTGATGATGCTATGATGATGAAGTGATGATGCAGTGATGATGTTGTTATGACACAGTGATGATGCAGTGATGATGCTGTGATGATGCAGTGATGATGCAGTGATGATGCTGTGATGATGGTGTGATGCTGCAGTGATGATGCAGTGATGATGCTGTGATGATGCAGTGATGATGCTGTGATGATGGTGTGATGCTGCAGTGATGATGCAGTGATGATGCTGTGATGATTTAGTGATGATGCAGTGATGACGCTGTGATGATGCTGTGAAGACGTTCTGATGATGCTGTGATGCTGCTGTGATGATGCTGTGATGATGCTGTGATGATGGTGTGATGATGCTGTGATGATACTGTGATGATGCAGTGATGATGCTGTGATGATGCTGTGATGATGCAGTGATGATGCAGTGATGATGGTGTGATGATGCAGTGAGGATGCTGTGATGATGCAGTGATGATGCAGTGATGATGATGTGTTGATGTAGTGATGACGCTGCGATGATGATGTTGTGATGATGCAGTGGTGATGGTGTGATGATGCAGTGATGATGCTTTTATGACGCTGTGATGATGCTGGAATGATGCAGTAATGATGCAGTGATGATGGTGTGATGATGCAGTGAGGATGATGTGATGATTTAGTGATGATGCAGTGATGATGCTGTGATGACACTGTGGTGATTTTGTGATGATTTTGTGATGATGCAGTGATGATACTGTGATGATGCAATGATAATGCTTTGATGACCGTGTGTTGATGGTGTGATGATGCTCTGATGATGCAGTGATTATGCAGTGATGACACTGTGATGATGCTGTGACGATGCAGTGATGATGCAGTGATGATGCGGTGATGATGCAGTGATGATGCTGTGATGATGCTAATATAATGCTGTGATGATGCAGTGATTATGCACTGATGATGCTGTGATGACACTGTGGTGATTTTGTGATGATTTTGTGATGATGCAGTGATGATGGTGTGATGATGGTGTGATGACGCAGTGATGATGCAGTGATGATGCTGTGATGATGCAGTGATGATGGTGTGATGATGCAGTGATGATGCAGTGATGATGCAGTGATGATGCTGTGATGATGCAGTGATGATGGTGTGATGATGCAGTGATGATGCAGTGATGATGCTGTGATGATGCAGTGATGATGCTGTGATTATGCAATGATGACGCAGTGATGATGCTGTGATGATGCAGTGATGATGCTGTGAAGACGCTCTGATGATGCAGTGATGATGCAGTGAGGATGCTGTGATGATGCAGTGATGATGCTGTTATGACACAGTGATGATGCAGTGATGATGCAGTGATGATGCTGTGATGATGCAGTGATGATGCTGTGAAGACGCTCTGATGACGCTGTGATGATGCAGTGATGATGCTTTGATGACGCTGTGATGATGCTGTGATGATGCTGTGATGATGCAGTGATGATGGTGTGATGATGCAGTGAGGATGCTGTGATGATGCAGTGATGATGCAGTGATGATGCTGTGATGATGCTGATATAATGCTATGATGATGCAGTGATTATGCAGTGATGATGCTGTGATGACACTGTGGTGATTTTGTGATGATTTTGTAATGATGAAGTAATGATACTGTGATGATGCTGTGATGACGCTGTGTTGATGGTGTGATGATGCTCTGATGATGCAGTGATTATGCAGTGATGATGCTGTGATGACACTCTGATGAGTCTGTGACGATGCAGTGATGATGGTGTGATGATTCTGTGAAGACGCTCTGATGATGCTGTGATGACACAGTGATGACGCTGTGATGATTATCTGATGATGCAGTGATGATGCACTGATGATGCTGTGATGGTGGTATGATGATGTTGTGATGATGTAGTGATGGTGCAGGGATGATGCTGTGATGACTCTGTGGTGATGCAGTGATGATGCAGTGATGACGCTGTGTTGATGTAGTGATGACGCTGCGATGATGATGTTGTGATGATGCAGTGATGACGCAGTGGTGATGGTGTGATGATGCTCTGATGATGCAGTGATGATGCTGTGAAGACGCTCTGATGATGAAGTGATGATGCTTTGATGACGCTGTGATAATGCTGTGATAATGCTGTGATGATGCAGTGATGATGGTGTGATGATGCAGTGATGATGCTGCGATGATGCAGTGATGATGCAGTGATGATGCTGTGATGATGCTGATATAATGCTGTGATGATGCAGTGATTATGCAGTGATGATGCTGTGATGACACTGTGGTGATTTTGTGATGATTTTGTAATGATTCAGTGATGATACTGTGATGATGCTGTGATGACACTGTGATGAAGCTGTGACGATGCAGTGATGATTCTGTGAAGACGCTCTGATGATGCTGTGATGACGCAGTGATGATGATGTGATGATACAGTGATGACGCTGTGATGATTATCTGATGATGCAGTGATGATGGTGTGATGATGCTGTGATGATGCAGTGATGATACTGTGATGATGCAGTGATGATGCTGTGATGGTGCAGTGATGATGCAGTGATGATGAAGTGATGATGCAGTGATGATGCTGTTATGACACAGTGATGATGCTGTGATGATGCAGTGATGATGCTGTGATGATGCTGTGATGATGGTGTGATGATGCAGTGATGATGGTGTGATGATGCTGTGATGATGCTGTGATGATAGTGTGATGATGCTGTGATGATGCTGTGATGATACTGTGATGATGCAGTGATGATGCAGTGATGATGGTGTGATGCTGCAGTGATGATGCTGTGATGATGCAGTGATGATGCTGTGATGATGCTGTGATGATGAAGTGATGATGCAGTGATGATGTTGTTATGACACAGTGATGATGCAGTGATGATGCTGTGATGATGCAGTGATGATGCAGTGATGATGCTGTTATGACAAAGTGATGATGCAGTGATGATGCAGTGATGATGCAGTGATGATGCTTTGATGACGCTGTGATGATGCTGTGATGATGCAGTGAGGATGCAGTGATGATGCAGTGATGATGCTGTTATGATGCAGTATTGATGGTGTGACGATGCAGTGAGGATGCTGTGATGATGCAGTGATGAGGCAGTGATGATGCTGTGAAGACGTTCTGATGATGCTGTGATGCTGCAGTGATGATGCAGTGATGATGCTGTGATGATGGTGTGATGATGCAGTGATGATGCAGTGATGATGGTGTGATGATGCAGTGATGATGCTGTGATGATGCAGTGATGATTGTGTGATGATGGTGTGATGATGCTTTGATGATGCAGTGATGATGCAGTTATGATGGTGTGATGATGCAGTGATGATTCTGTGATGATGCAGTGATGATGCAATGATGATGCTGTGATTATGCAGTGATGATGCAGTGATGATGAAGTGATGATGCAGTGATGATGCTGTGATGACACAGTGATGATGCAGTGATGATGCTGTGATGACACAGTGATGATGCAGTGATGATGCAGTGATGATGCTGTGGTGATGCAGTGATGACGCAGTGAGGATGCTCTGATGACACAGTGATGACGCAGTGATGATGCAGTGATGATGCAGTGATGATGCTGTGATGATGCAGTGATGATGCTGTGATGATGCAGTGATGATGCAGTGATGATGTTATGATGATGCTGTGATGATGCAGTGATGATGGTGTGATGATGGTGTGATGACGCAGTGATGATGCTCTGATGATGCAGTGATGATGCTGTGATGATACTGTGATGATGCAGAGATGATGCTGTGATGATGCTGTGATGATGCAGTGATGATGCAGTGATGATGAAGTGATGATGCAGTGATGATGCTGTTATGACAGTGATGATGCTGTGATGATGCAGTGATGATGCTGTGATGATGCTGTGATGATGGTGTGATGATGCAGTGATGATGGTGTTATGAATCTGTGATGATGCTGTGATGATGCTGTGATGATGGTGTGATGATGCTGTGATGATGCTGTGATGATACTGTGATGATGCAGTGATGATGCAGTGATGATGGTGTGATGCTGCAGTGATGATGCTGTGATGATGCAGTGATGATGCTGTGATGATGCTGTGATGATGAAGTGATGATGCAGTGATGATGTTGTTATGACACAGTGATGATGCAGTGATGATGGTGTGATGATGCAGTGATGATGCAGTGATGATGCTGTGATGATGCTGTTATGAAAGAGTGATGATGCAGTGATGATGCAGTGATGATGCAGTGATGATGCTTTGATGACGCTGTGATGATGCTGTGATGATGCAGTGAGGATGCAGTGATGATGCAGTGATGATGCAGTGATGATGCTGTTATGATGCAGTGATGATGCTGTGACGATGCAGTGAGGATGCTGTGATGATGCAGTGATGAGGCAGTGATGATGCTGTGAAGACGTTCTGATGATGCTGTGATGCTGCAGTGATGATGCTGTGATGATGGTGTGATGATGCTGTGATGATGCAGTGATGATGGTGTGATGATGCAGTGATGATGCTGTGATGATGCAGTGATGATGGTGTGATGATGCTTTGATGATGCAGTGATGATGCAGTGATGACACAGTGATGATGCAGTGACGATGCTGTGATGACACAGTGATGATGCAGTGATGATGCTGTGATGATGCTGTGATGATGGTGTGATGATGCAGTGATGATGCTGTGATGATGCAGTGATGATTGTGTGATGATGGTGTGATGATGCTTTGATGATGCAGTGATGATGCAGTTATGATGGTGTGATGATGCAGTGATGATTCTGTGATGATGCAGTGATGATGCAATGATGATGCTGTGATTATGCAGTGATGATGCAGTGATGATGAAGTGATGATGCAGTGATGATGCTGTGATGACACAGTGATGATGCAGTGATGATGCTGTGATGACACAGTGATGATGCAGTGATGATGCAGTGATGATGCTGTGGTGATGCAGTGATGACGCAGTGAGGATGCTCTGATGACACAGTGATGACGCAGTGATGATGCAGTGATGATGCAGTGATGATGCTGTGATGATGCAGTGATGATGCTGTGATGATGCAGTGATGATGCAGTGATGATGTTATGATGATGCTGTGATGATGCAGTGATGATGGTGTGATGATGGTGTGATGACGCAGTGATGATGCTCTGATGATGCAGTGATGATGCTGTGATGATACTGTGATGATGCAGAGATGATGCTGTGATGATGCTGTGATGATGCAGTGATGATGCAGTGATGATGAAGTGATGATGCAGTGATGATGCTGTTATGACAGTGATGATGCTGTGATGATGCAGTGATGATGCTGTGATGATGCTGTGATGATGGTGTGATGATGCAGTGATGATGGTGTTATGAATCTGTGATGATGCTGTGATGATGCTGTGATGATGGTGTGATGATGCTGTGATGATGCTGTGATGATACTGTGATGATGCAGTGATGATGCAGTGATGATGGTGTGATGCTGCAGTGATGATGCTGTGATGATGCAGTGATGATGCTGTGATGATGCTGTGATGATGAAGTGATGATGCAGTGATGATGTTGTTATGACACAGTGATGATGCAGTGATGATGCTGTGATGATGCAGTGATGATGCAGTGATGATGCTGTGATGATGCTGTTATGAAAGAGTGATGATGCAGTGATGATGCAGTGATGATGCAGTGATGATGCTTTGATGACGCTGTGATGATGCTGTGATGATGCAGTGAGGATGCAGTGATGATGCAGTGATGATGCAGTGATGATGCTGTTATGATGCAGTGATGATGCTGTGACGATGCAGTGAGGATGCTGTGATGATGCAGTGATGAGGCAGTGATGATGCTGTGAAGACGTTCTGATGATGCTGTGATGCTGCAGTGATGATGCTGTGATGATGGTGTGATGATGCTGTGATGATGCAGTGATGATGGTGTGATGATGCAGTGATGATGCTGTGATGATGCAGTGATGATGGTGTGATGATGCTTTGATGATGCAGTGATGATGCAGTGATGACACAGTGATGATGCAGTGACGATGCTGTGATGACACAGTGATGATGCAGTGATGATGCTGTGATGATGCTGTGATGATGCTGTGATGATGAAGTGATGATGCTGTGATGACACAGTGATGACGCAGTGATGATGCAGTGATGATGCTGTGATGATGCAGTGATGATGCTGTGATGAAGCAGTAATGATGCAGTGATGATGCAGTGATGATGTTGTGATGATGCTGTGATGATGCAGTGATGATGGTGTGATGATGGTGTGATGATGTAGTGATGATGCTGTGATGATACTGTGATGATGCAGTGATGATGCTGTGATAATGCTGTGATGATGCAGTGATGATGCTGTAATGATGCTGTGATGATGCAGTGATGATGCTGTGATGATGCAGTGATGATGCAGTGATGATGGTGTGATGCTGCAGTGATGATGCTGTGATGATGCAGTGATGATGGTGTGATGCTGCAGTGATGATGCAGTGATGATGCAGTGATGATGAAGTCATGATGAAGTCATGATGCAGTGATGCTCTTATGACACAGTGATTATGGTGTGATGATACAGTGAGTATGCAGTGATGATGAAGTGATGATGCAGTGATGATGCTGTTATGACACAGTGATGACGCAGTGATGACACAGTGATGATGCAGTGATGATGCAGTGATAATGCAGTGATGATGCTGTGATGGTGCAGTGATGATGCTGTGATGATGCAGTGATGATGCAATGATGATGGTGTGATGATGCAGTGATGATGCTGTGATGATGCAGTGATGATGCAATGATGATGGTGTGATGATGCAGTGATGATGCAGTGATGACACAGTGATGATGCAGTGATGATGCTGTGATGACACAGTGATGATGCAGTGATGATGCATTGATGATGCTGTGATGATGCAGTGATGATGAAGTGATGATGCTGTGATGACACAGTGATGACGCAGTGATGATGCAGTGATGATGCAGTGATGATGCTGTGATGATGCAGTGATGATGCAGTGATGATGTTATGATGATGCTGTGATGATGCAGTGATGATGGTGTGATGATGGTGTGATGATGCAGTGATGATGCTGTGATGATGCAGTAATGATGCAGTGATGATGTTATGATGATGCTGTGATGATGCAGTGATGATGGTGTGATGATGCAGTGATGATGCTGTGATGATGCAGTGATGATGCAGTGATGATGCTGTGATGATGCTGTGATGATGCTGTGATGATGCAGTAATGATGCAGTGATGATGTTATGATGATGCTGTGATGATGCATTGAGGATGCTGTGATGATGCAGTGATGATGCAGTGATGATGCAGTGATGATGCAGTGATGATGCAGTGATGATGGTGTGATGATGCAGTGATGATGCAGTGATGATGCTGTGATGACACTGTGGTGATTTTGTGATGATTTTGTAATGATGAAGTGATGATACTGTGATGATGCTGTGATGACGCTGTGTTGATGGTGTGATGATGCTCTGATGATGCAGTGATTATGCAGTGATGATGCTGTGATGACACTCTGATGAGTCTGTGACGATGCAGTGATGATGGTGTGATGATTCTGTGAAGACGCTCTAATGATGCTGTGATGACACAGTGATGACGCTGTGATGATTATCTGATGATGCAGTGATGATGCACTGATGATGCTGTGATGGTGGTATGATGATGTTGTGATGATGTAGTGATGGTGCAGGGATGATGCTGTGATGACTCTGTGGTGATGCAGTGATGATGCAGTGATGACGCTGTGTTGATGTAGTGATGACGCTGCGATGATGATGTTGTGATGATGCAGTGATGACGCAGTGGTGATGGTGTGATGATGCTCTGATGATGCAGTGATGATGCTGTGAAGACGCTCTGATGATGAAGTGATGATGCTTTGATGACGCTGTGATAATGCTGTGATAATGCTGTGATGATGCAGTGATGATGGTGTGATGATGCAGTGAGGGTGCTGTGATGATGCAGTGATGATGCAGTGATGATGCTGTGATGATGCTGATATAATGCTGTGATGATGCAGTGATTATGCAGTGATGATGCTGTGATGACACTGTGGTGATTTTGTGATGATTTTGTAATGATGCAGTGATGATACTGTGATGATGCTGTGATGACACTGTGATGAAGCTGTGACGATGCAGTGATGATTCTGTGAAGACGCTCTGATGATGCTGTGATGACGCAGTGATGATGATGTGATGATACAGTGATGACGCTGTGATGATTATCTGATGATGCAGTGATGATGCATTGATGATGCTGTGATCGTGGTATGATGATGTTGTGATGATGTAGTGATGGTGCAGGGATGATGCTCTTATGACACTGTGATGATGCAGTGATGATGCAGTGATGATGCTGTGAAGACGCTCTGATGATGCTATGATAATGCAGTGATGATGCAGTGATGATGCAGTGATGATGCTGTGATGATGCAGTGATGATGCTGTGATGATGCTGTGATGATGCAGTGATGATGCTGTTATGACACTGTGATGATGCTGTGATGATGCTGTGAAGACGCTCTGATGATGCAGTGATGATGCAGTAATGATGGTGTGATGATGCAGTGAGGATGGTGTGATGATGCAGTGATGATGCTGTGATGATGCATTGATGATGCTGTTATGACAGTGATGATGCAGTGATGATGCAGTGATGATGCAGTGATGATGCAGTGATGATACGGTGATGATGCTGTGATGATGCAGTGATGATGCAGTGATGATGCTGTGATGATGCTGTGATGATGCAGTGATGATACGGTGATGATGCTGTGATGATGCAGGGATGATGCAGTGATGATGCTGTGATGATGCTGTGATGGTGCTGTGATGATGCAGTGATGATGCAGTGATGATGCTGTGATGATGCTGTGATGATGCTGTGATGATGTAGTGATGACGGTTTGATGATGGTGTGATGATGCAGTGATGATGCAGTGATGATGCAGTGATGATTCAGTGATGATGCTGTGATGATGCAGTGATGATGCAGTGATGATGCAGTGATGATGAAGTGATGATGCTGTGATGATGCATTGATGATGCAGTGATGATGAAGTGATGATGCAGTGATGATGCTGTTATGACACAGTGATGATGCAGTGAGGATGCTGTGATGATGCTGTGATGATGCAGTGATGATGGTGTGACGATGCAGTGAGGATGCTGTGATGATGCAGTGATGATGTAGTGATGATGCTTTGATGATGGTGTGTTGATGCTGTGATGATGCAGTGATGATGCTGTGATGATGCAGTGATGATGCAGTGATGATGCAGTGATGATGCTGTGATGATGCTGTGATGATGTAGTGATGATGCATTGATGATGCAGTGATGATGCAGTGATGATGCAGTGATGATGCTGTGATGATACTGTGATGATGCTGTGATGATGCAGTGATGATGCATTGATGATGCTGTGATCGTGGTATGATGATGTTGTGATGATGTAGTGATGGTGCAGGGATGATGCTCTTATGACACTGTGATGATGGTGTGATGATGCAGTGATGATGCTGTGATGATGCAGTGATGATGCTGTGAAGACGCTCTGATGATGCAGTGATGATGCAGTAATGATGGTGTGATGATGCAGTGATGATGCTGTGATGATGCAGTGATGATGCTGTGATGATGCAGTGATGATGAAGTGATGATGCAGTGATGATGCAGTGATGATGCAGTGATGATGCAGTGATGATGCTGTGATGATGCCGTGATGATGCTGTGATGATGCAGTGAGGATGCTGTGATGATGCAGTGATGATGCTGTGATGATGCTGATATAATGCTGTGATGAAGCAGTGATTATGCAGTGATGATGCTGTGATGACACTGTGGTGATTTTGTGATGATTTTGTAATGATGCAGTGATGATACTGTGATGATGCAGTGATGATGCTGTGATGACGCTGTGTTGATGGTGTGATGATGCTCTGATGATGCAGTGATTATGCAGTGATGATGCTGTGAAGACGCTCTGATGATGCTGTGACGATGCAGTGATGATGGTGTGATGATTCTGTGAAGACGCTCTGATGATGCTGTGATGACGCAGTGATGATGATGTGATGATACAGTGATGACGCTGTGATGATTATCTGATGATGCAGTGATGATGCATTGATGATGCTGTGATCGTGGTATGATGATGTTGTGATGATGTAGTGATGGTGCAGGGATGATGCTCTTATGACACTGTGATGATGCAGTGATGATGCTGTGATGATGCTGTGAAGACGCTCTGATGATGCAGTGATGATGCAGTGATGATGCAGTGATGATGCTGTGATAATGCAGTGATGATGCAGTGATGATGCAGTGATGATGCTGTGATGATGCAGTGATGATGCTGTTATGACACTGTGATGATGCTGTGATGATGCTGTGAAGACGCTCTGATGATGCAGTGATGATGCAGTAATGATGGTGTGATGATGCAGTGAGGATGCTGTGATGATGCAGTGATGATGCTGTGATGATGCTGATATAATGCTGTGATGAAGCAGTGATTGTGCAGTGATGATGCTGTGATGACACTGTGGTGATTTTGTGATGATTTTGTAATGATGCAGTGATGATACTGTGATGATGCAGTGATGATGCTGTGATGACGCTGTGTTGATGGTGTGATGATGCTCTGATGATGCAGTGATTATGCAGTGATGATGCTGTGAAGACGCTCTGATGATGCTGTGACGATGCAGTGATGATGGTGTGATGATTCTGTGAAGACGCTCTGATAATGCTGTGATGACGCAGTGATGATGATGTGATGATACAGTGATGACGCTGTGATGATTATCTGATGATGCAGTGATGATGAATTGATGATGCTGTGATCATGGTATGATGATGTTGTGATGATGTAGTGATGGTGCAGGGATGATGCTCTTATGACACTGTGATGATGCAGTGATGATGCTGTGATGATGCTGTGAAGACGCTCTGATGATGCTGTGATGATGCAGTGATGATGCAGTGATGATGCAGTGATGATGCTGTGATGATGCAGTGATGATGCAGTGATGATGCAGTGATGATGCTGTGATGATGCAGTGATGATGCTGTTATGACACTGTGATGAGGCTGTGATGATGCTGTGAAGACGCTCTGATGATGCAGTGATGATGCAGTGCTGATGGTGTGATGATGCTCTGATTATGCAGTGATCATGCTATGATGATGCAGTGAGTAAGCTGTAATGATGCAGTGATGATGGTGTAATGATGCAGTGATGATGCTGTGATGATGCAGTGATGATGCTGTGATGATGCTGTGATGATGCAGTGATGATGTAGTGATGATTCTGTGATGATGCTAATATAATGCTGTGATGATGCAGTGATTATGCACTGATGATGCTGTGATGACACTGTGGTGATTTTGTGATGATTTTGTGATGATGCAGTGATGATGGTGTGATGATGGTGTGATGATGCAGTGATGATGCAGTGATGATGCTGTGATGATGCAGTGATGATGGTGTGATGATGCAGTGATGATGGTGTGATGATGCAGTGATGATGCTGTGATGATGCAGTGATGATGGTGTGATGATGCAGTGATGATGCAGTGATGATGCTTTGATGATGCAGTGATGATGCAGTTATGATGGTGTGATGATGCAGTGATGATTCTGTGATGATGCAGTGATGATGCAATGATGATGCTGTGATTATGCAGTGATGATGCAGTGATGATGAAGTGATGATGCAGTGATGATGCTGTGAAGACGCTCTGATGATGCTATGATAATGCTGTGATGACACAGTGATGATGCAGTGATGATGCAGTGATGATGCTGTGGTGATGCAGTGATGATGCAGTGAGGATGCTGTGATGATGCAGTGATGATGCAGTGATGATGTTATGATGATGCTGTGATGATGCTGTGATGATGCAGTGATGATGCTGTGATGATGCAGTGATGATGCAGTGATGATGTTATGATGATGCTGTGATGATGCAGTGATGATGGTGTGATGATGGTGTGATGACGCAGTGATGATGCTCTGATGATGCAGTGATGATGCTGTGATGATACTGTGATGATGCAGTGATGATGCTGTGATGATGCTGTGATGATGCAGTGATGATGCAGTGATGATGAAGTGATGATGCAGTGATGATGCTGTTATGACAGTGATGATGCTGTGATGATGCAGTGATGATGCTGTGATGATGCTGTGATGATGGTGTGATGATGCAGTGATGATGGTGTTATGAAGCTGTGATGATGCTGTGATGATGCTGTGATGATGGTGTGATGATGCTGTGATGATGCTGTGATGATACTGTGATGATGCAGTGATGATGCAGTGATGATGGTGTGATGCTGCAGTGATGATGCTGTGATGATGCAGTGATGATGCTGTGATGATGCTGTGATGATGAAGTGATGATGCAGTGATGATGTTGTTATGACACAGTGATGATGCAGTGATGATGCTGTGATGATGCAGTGATGATGCAGTGATGATGCTGTGATGATGCTGTTATGAAAGAGTGATGATGCAGTGATGATGCAGTGATGATGCAGTGATGATGCTTTGATGACGCTGTGATGATGCTGTGATGATGCAGTGAGGATGCAGTGATGATGCAGTGATGAGGCAGTGATGATGCTGTGAAGACGTTCTGATGATGCTGTGATGCTGCAGTGATGATGCTGTGATGATGGTGTGATGATGCAGTGATGATGGTGTGATGATGCAGTGATGATGCTGTGATGATGCAGTGATGATGCAGTGATGATGGTGTGATGATGCTTTGATGATGCAGTGATGATGCAGTGATGACACAGTGATGATGCAGTGACGATGCTGTGATGACACAGTGATGATGCAGTGATGATGCTGTGATGATGCTGTGATGATGCTGTGATGATGCAGTGATGATGAAGTGATGATGCTGTGATGACACAGTGATGACGCAGTGATGATGCTGTGATGATGCAGTGATGATGCTGTGATGAAGCAGTAATGATGCAGTGATGATGCAGTGATGATGTTGTGATGATGCTGTGATGATGCAGTGATGATGGTGTGATGATGCAGTGATGATGCAGTGATGATGCTGTGATGATACTGTGATGATGCAGTGATGATGCTGTGATAATGCTGTGATGATGCAGTGATGATGCTGTAATGATGCTGTGATGATGCAGTGATGATGCTGTGATGATGCAGTGATGATGCAGTGATGATGGTGTGATGCTGCAGTGATGATGCTGTGATGATGCAGTGATGATGAAGTCATGATGAAGTCATGATGCAGTGATGCTCTTATGACACAGTGATTATGGTGTGATAATACAGTGAGTATGCAGTGATGATGAAGTGATGATGCAGTGATGATGCTGTTATGACACAGTGATGACGCAGTGATGACACAGTGATGATGCAGTGATGATGCAGTGATAATGCAGTGATGATGCTGTGATGGTGCAGTGATGATGCTGTGATGATGCAGTGATGATGCAATGATGATGGTGTGATGATGCAGTGATGATGCTGTGATGATGCAGTGATGATGCAATGATGATGGTGTGATGATGCAGTGATGATGCAGTGATGACACAGTGATGATGCAGTGATGATGCTGTGATGACACAGTGATGATGCAGTGATGATGCATTGATGATGCTGTGATGATGCAGTGATGATGAAGTGATGATGCTGTGATGACACAGTGATGACGCAGTGATGATGCAGTGATGATGCAGTGATGATGCTGTGATGATGCAGTGATGATGCAGTGATGATGTTATGATGATGCTGTGATGATGCAGTGATGATGGTGTGATGATGGTGTGATGATGCAGTGATGATGCTCTGATGATGCAGTGATGATGCAGTGATGATGCTGTGATGATGCAGTGATGATGAAGTGATGATGCTGTGATGACACAGTGATGACGCAGTGATGATGCAGTGTTAATGCAGTGATGATGCAGTGATGATGCTGTGATGATGCTGTGATGATGCTGTGATGATGCAGTAATGATGCAGTGATGATGTTATGATGATGCTGTGATGATGCAGTGATGATGGTGTGATGATGGTGTGATGATGCAGTGATGATGCTGTGATGATGCAGTGATGATGCTGTGATGATGCTGTGATGATGCAGTGATGATGCAGTGAGGATGCTGTGATGATGCAGTGATGATGCTGTTATGACACTGTGATGATGCAGTGATGATGCAGTGATGATGCTGTGAAGACGTTCTGATGATGCTGTGATGCTGCAGTGATGATGCAGTGATGATGCTGTGATGATGGTGTGATGATGCAGTGATGATGCAGTGATGATGGTATGATGATGCAGTGATGATGCTTTGATGATGCAGTGATGATGCAGTGATGACACAGTGATGATGCAGTGATGATGCTGTGATGACACAGTGATGATGCAGTGATGATGCTGTAATGATTCTGTGATGATGCAGTGATGATGAAGTGATGATGCTGTGATGACACAGTGATGACGCAGTGATGATGCAGTGATGATGCTTTGATGATGCAGTGATGATGCTGTGATGAAGCAGTAATGATGCAGTGATGATGCAGTGATGATGTTGTGATGATGCTGTGATGATGCAGTGATTATGGTGTGATGATGGTGTGATGATGCAGTGATTATGGTGTGATGATTCAGTGATGATGCAGTGATGATGCTGTGATGATACAGTGATGATGTAATGATGATGCTGTGATAATGCTGTGATGATGCAGTGATGATGCTGTAATGATGCTGTGATGATGCAGTGATTATGGTGTGATGATGCAGTGATGATGCAGTGATGATGCTGTGATGATACAGTGATGATGTAATGATGATGCTGTGATGATGCAGTGATGATGTAGTGATGATGGTGTGATGCTGCAGTGATGATGCATTGATGATGCTGTGATGCTGCAGTGATGATGCAGTGATGATGCAGTGATGATGCGGTGATGATGGTGTGATGCTGTAGTGATGATGCTGTGATGATGCTGTGATGATGCTGTGATGATGCTGTGATGATGAAGTGATGATGCAGTGATGATGTTGTTATGACACAGTGGTGATGCAGTGATGATGCTGTGATGATGCAGTGATGATGCAGTGATGATGTTGTTATGACACAGTGATGATGCAGTGATGATGCTGTGATGATGAAGTGATGATGCAGTGATGATGTTGTTATGACAAAGTGATGATGCAGTGATGATGCAGTGATGATGCTGTGATGATACTGTGATGATGCTGTGATGATGCAGTGAGGATGCAGTGATGATGCAGTGATGATGCTGTTATGATGCAGTGATGATGGTGTGACGATGCAGTGAGGATGCTGTGATGATGCAGTGATGAGGCAGTGATGATGCTGTGAAGACGTTCTGATGATGCTGTGATGCTGCAGTGATGCTGCAGTGATGATGCAGTGATGATGGTGTGATGATGCAGTGATGATGCAGTGATGATGGTGTGATGATGCAGTGATGATGCTGTGATGATGCAGTGATGATGCAGTGATGATGGTGTGATGATGCTTTGATGATGCAGTGATGATGCAGTGATGACACCGTGATGATGCAGTGATGATGCTGTGATGATGCAGTACTGATGCAGTTATGATGCAGTGATGATGTTATGATGATGCTGTGATGATGCAGTGATGATGGTGTGATGATGGTGTGATGATGCTGTGATGATACTGTGATGATGCAGCGATGATGCTGTGATGATGCTGTGATGATGCAGTGACAATGCAGTGATGATGAAGTGATGATGCAGTGATGATGCTGTTATGACACAGTGATGATGCTGTGATGATGCAGTGATGATGCTGTGATGATGCAGTGATGATGGTGTGATGATGCAGTTATGATGGTGTGATGATGCTGTGATGATGCAGTGATGATGCAGTGATGATGGTGTGATGATGCAGTGAGGATTCTGTGATGATGCTGTGATGATGCAGTGATGATGCAGTGATGATGCAGTGATGATGCTGTGATGATGCTGTGATGATGCTGTGACTATGCAGTGATGATGCTGTGATGATGCTGTTATGACAAAGTGATGATGCAGTGATGATGCAGTGATGATGCAGTGATGATGCTTTGATGACGCTGTGATGATGCTGTGATGATGCAGTGATGATGCAGTGATGATTGTGTGATGAAACAGTGATGATGCAGTGATGATGCTGTGATGATGCAGTGATGATGCAGTGATGATGCTGTGATGATGGTGTGATGCTGCAGTGATGATGCAGTGATGATGCTGTGATGATGCAGTGATGATGCTGTGATGATGCTGTTATGACAAAGTGATGATGCTGTGATGATGCAGTGATGATGCAGTGAAGATGCTTTGATGACGCTGTGATGATGCTGTGATGATGAAGTGATGATGCAGTGATGATGTTGTTATGACACAGTGATGATGCAGTGATGATGCTGTGATGATGCAGTGATGATGCAGTGATGATGCTGTGATGATGCAGTGATGATGCAGTGATGATGCTGTGATGATGGTGTGATGCTGCAGTGATGATGCTGTGATGGTGCAGTGATGATGCTGTGATGATGCAGTGATGATGCAATGATGATGGTGTGATGATGCAGTGATGATGCTGTGATGATGCAGTGATGATGCAATGATGATGGTGTGATGATGCAGTGATGATGCAGTGATGACACAGTGATGATGCAGTGATGATGCTGTGATGACACAGTGATGATGCAGTGATGATGCATTGATGATGCTGTGATGATGCAGTGATGATGAAGTGATGATGCTGTTATGACACAGTGATGACGCAGTGATGATGCAGTGATGATGCAGTGATGATGCTGTGATGATGCAGTGATGATGCAGTGATGATGTTATGATGATGCTGTGATGATGCAGTGATGATGGTGTGATGATGGTGTGATGATGCAGTGATGATGCTCTGATGATGCAGTGATGATGCAGTGATGATGCTGTGATGATGCAGTGATGATGAAGTGATGATGCTGTGATGACACAGTGATGACGCAGTGATGATGCAGTGTTAATGCAGTGATGATGCAGTGATGATGCTGTGATGATGCTGTGATGATGCTGTGATGATGCAGTAATGATGCAGTGATGATGTTATGATGATGCTGTGATGATGCAGTGATGATGGTGTGATGATGGTGTGATGATGCAGTGATGATGCTGTGATGATGCAGTGATGATGCTGTGATGATGCTGTGATGATGCAGTGATGATGCAGTGAGGATGCTGTGATGATGCAGTGATGATGCTGTTATGACACTGTGATGATGCAGTGATGATGCAGTGATGATGCTGTGAAGACGTTCTGATGATGCTGTGATGCTGCAGTGATGATGCAGTGATGATGCTGTGATGATACTGTGATGATGCAGTGATGATGCTGTGATGATGCAGTGATGATGCAATGATGATGGTGTGATGATGCAGTGATGATGCAGTGATGACACAGTGATGATGCAGTGATGATGCTGTGATGACACAGTGATGATGCAGTGATGATGCAGTGATGATGCTGTGATGATGCAGTGATGATGAAGTGATGATGCTGTGATGACACAGTGATGACGCAGTGATGATGCAGTGATGATGCAGTGATGATACTGTGATGATGCAGTGATGATGCTGTGATGATGCAGTGATGATGCAATGATGATGGTGTGATGATGCAGTGATGATGCAGTGATGACACAGTGATGATGCAGTGATGATGCTGTGATGACACAGTGATGATGCAGTGATGATGCAGTGATGATGCTGTGATGATGCAGTGATGATGAAGTGATGATGCTGTGATGACACAGTGATGACGCAGTGATGATGCAGTGATGATGCAGTGATGATACTGTGATGATGCAGTGATGATGCTGTGATGATGCAGTGATGATGCAGTGATGATGTTATGATGATGCTGTGATGATGCAGTGATGATGGTGTGATGATGGTGTGATGATGGTGTGATGATGCAGTGATGATGCTCTGATGATGCAGTGATGATGCAGTGATGATGCTGTGATGATGCAGTGATGATGAAGTGATGATGCTGTGATGACACAGTGATGACGCAGTGATGATGCAGTGTTAATGCAGTGATGATGCAGTGATGATGAAGTGATGATGCTCTGATGATGCTGTGATGATGCAGTGATGATGCAGTGATGATGGTGTGATGATGCAGTGATGATGCTTTGATGATGCAGTGATGATGCAGTGATGACACAGTGATGATGCAGTGATGATGCTGTGATGACGCAGTGATGATGCAGTGTTAATGCAGTGATGATGCAGTGATGATGAAGTGATGATGCTCTGATGATACTGTGATGACACAGTGATGACGCAGTGATGATGCAGTGTTAATGCAGTGATGATGCTGTGATGATGCAGTGAGGATGCAGTGATGATGCAGTGATGATGCAGTGATGATGGTGTGACGATGCAGTGAGGATGCTGTGATGATGCAGTAATGAGGCAGTGATGATGCTGTGAAGACGTTCTGATGATGCTGTGATGCTGCAGTGATGATGCAGTGATGATGCTGTGATGATGGTGTGATGATGCAGTGATGATGCAGTGATGATGGTATGATGATGCAGTGATGATGCTTTGATGATGCAGTGATGATGCAGTGATGACACAGTGATGATGCAGTGATGATGCTGTGATGACACAGTGATGATGCAGTGATGATGCTGTAATGATTCTGTGATGATGCAGTGATGATGAAGTGATGATGCTGTGATGACACAGTGATGACGCAGTGATGATGCAGTGATGATGCTTTGATGATGCAGTGATGATGCTGTGATGAAGCAGTAATGATGCAGTGATGATGCAGTGATGATGTTGTGATGATGCTGTGATGATGCAGTGATTATGGTGTGATGATGGTGTGATGATGCAGTGATTATGGTGTGATGATTCAGTGATGATGCAGTGATGATGCTGTGATGATACAGTGATGATGTAATGATGATGCTGTGATAATGCTGTGATGATGCAGTGATGATGCTGTAATGATGCTGTGATGATGCAGTGATTATGGTGTGATGATGCAGTGATGATGCAGTGATGATGCTGTGATGATACAGTGATGATGTAATGATGATGCTGTGATGATGCAGTGATGATGCAGTGATGATGGTGTGATGCTGCAGTGATGATGCATTGATGATGCTGTGATGCTGCAGTGATGATGCAGTGATGATGCAGTGATGATGCGGTGATGATGGTGTGATGTTGTAGTGATGATGCTGTGATGATGCTGTGATGATGCTGTGATGATGCTGTGATGATGAAGTGATGATGCAGTGATGATGTTGTTATGACACAGTGGTGATGCAGTGATGATGCTGTGATGATGCAGTGATGATGCAGTGATGATGTTGTTATGACACAGTGATGATGCAGTGATGATGCTGTGATGATGAAGTGATGATGCAGTGATGATGTTGTTATGACAAAGTGATGATGCAGTGATGATGCAGTGATGATGCTGTGATGATACTGTGATGATGCTGTGATGATGCAGTGAGGATGCAGTGATGATGCAGTGATGATGCTGTTATGATGCAGTGATGATGGTGTGACGATGCAGTGAGGATGCTGTGATGATGCAGTGATGAGGCAGTGATGATGCTGTGAAGACGTTCTGATGATGCTGTGATGCTGCAGTGATGCTGCAGTGATGATGCAGTGATGATGGTGTGATGATGCAGTGATGATGCAGTGATGACACTGTGATGATGCAGTGATGATGCTGTGATGATGCAGTGATGATGCAGTGATGATGGTGTGATGATGCTTTGATGATGCAGTGATGATGCAGTGATGACACCGTGATGATGCAGTGATGATGCTGTGATGATGCAGTACTGATGCAGTTATGATGCAGTGATGATGTTATGATGATGCTGTGATGATGCAGTGATGATGGTGTGATGATGGTGTGATGATGCTGTGATGATACTGTGATGATGCAGCGATGATGCTGTGATGATGCTGTGATGATGCAGTGACAATGCAGTGATGATGAAGTGATGATGCAGTGATGATGCTGTTATGACACAGTGATGATGCTGTGATGATGCAGTGATGATGCTGTGATGATGCAGTGATGATGGTGTGATGATGCAGTTATGATGGTGTGATGATGCTGTGATGATGCAGTGATGATGCAGTGATGATGGTGTGATGATGCAGTGAGGATTCTGTGATGATGCTGTGATGATGCAGTGATGATGCAGTGATGATGCAGTGATGATGCTGTGATGATGCTGTGATGATGCTGTGACTATGCAGTGATGATGCTGTGATGATGCTGTTATGACAAAGTGATGATGCAGTGATGATGCAGTGATGATGCAGTGATGATGCTTTGATGACGCTGTGATGATGCTGTGATGATGCAGTGATGATGCAGTGATGATTGTGTGATGAAACAGTGATGATGCAGTGATGATGCTGTGATGATGCAGTGATGATGCAGTGATGATGCTGTGATGATGGTGTGATGCTGCAGTGATGATGCAGTGATGATGCTGTGATGATGCAGTGATGATGCTGTGATGATGCTGTTATGACAAAGTGATGATGCTGTGATGATGCAGTGATGATGCAGTGAAGATGCTTTGATGACGCTGTGATGATGCTGTGATGATGAAGTGATGATGCAGTGATGATGTTGTTATGACACAGTGATGATGCAGTGATGATGCTGTGATGATGCAGTGATGATGCAGTGATGATGCTGTGATGATGCAGTGATGATGCAGTGATGATGCTGTGATGATGGTGTGATGCTGCAGTGATGATGCAGTGATGATGCTGTGATGATGCAGTGATGATGCTGTGATGATGGTGTGATGCTGCAGTGATGATGCAGTGATGATGCTGTGATGATTTAGTGATGATGCAGTGATGACGCTGTGATGATGCTGTGAAGACGTTCTGATGATGCTGTGATGCTGCTGTGATGATGCTGTGATGATGCTGTGATGATGGTGTGATGATGCTGTGATGATACTGTGATGATGCAGTGATGATGCTGTGATGATGCTGTGATGATGCAGTGATGATGCAGTGATGATGGTGTGATGATGCAGTGAGGATGCTGTGATGATGCAGTGATGATGCAATGATGATGATGTGTTGATGTAGTGATGACGCTGCGATGATGATGTTGTGATGATGCAGTGGTGATGGTGTGATGATGCAGTGATGATGCTTTTATGACGCTGTGATGATGCTGGAATGATGCAGTAATGATGCAGTGATGATGGTGTGATGATGCAGTGAGGATGATGTGATGATTTAGTGATGATGCAGTGATGATGCTGTGATGACACTGTGGTGATTTTGTGATGATTTTGTGATGATGCAGTGATGATACTGTGATGATGCAATGATAATGCTTTGATGACCGTGTGTTGATGGTGTGATGATGCTCTGATGATGCAGTGATTATGCAGTGATGACACTGTGATGATGCTGTGACGATGCAGTGATGATGCAGTGATGATGCGGTGATGATGCAGTGATGATGCTGTGATGATACTGTGATGATGCTGTGATGATGCTGTGATGATGCTGTGATGATGCAGTGATGATGCAGTGATGATGCAGTGATGATGTTATGATGATGCTGTGATGATGCAGTGATGATGGTGTGATGATGGTGTGATGATGCAGTGATGATGCTGTGATGATGCAGTGATGATGCTGTGATGATGCTGTGATGATGCAGTGATGATGCAGTGAGGATGCTGTGATGATGCAGTGATGATGCTGTTATGACACTGTGATGATGCAGTGATGATGCAGTGATGATGCTGTGAAGACGTTCTGATGATGCTGTGATGCTGCAGTGATGATGCAGTGATGATGCTGTGATGATGGTGTGATGATGCAGTGATGATGCAGTGATGATGGTATGATGATGCAGTGATGATGCTTTGATGATGCAGTGATGATGCAGTGATGACACAGTGATGATGCAGTGATGATGCTGTGATGACACAGTGATGATGCAGTGATGATGCTGTAATGATTCTGTGATGATGCAGTGATGATGAAGTGATGATGCTGTGATGACACAGTGATGACGCAGTGATGATGCAGTGATGATGCTTTGATGATGCAGTGATGATGCTGTGATGAAGCAGTAATGATGCAGTGATGATGCAGTGATGATGTTGTGATGATGCTGTGATGATGCAGTGATTATGGTGTGATGATGGTGTGATGATGCAGTGATTATGGTGTGATGATTCAGTGATGATGCAGTGATGATGCTGTGATGATACAGTGATGATGTAATGATGATGCTGTGATAATGCTGTGATGATGCAGTGATGATGCTGTAATGATGCTGTGATGATGCAGTGATTATGGTGTGATGATGCAGTGATGATGCAGTGATGATGCTGTGATGATACAGTGATGATGTAATGATGATGCTGTGATGATGCAGTGATGATGTAGTGATGATGGTGTGATGCTGCAGTGATGATGCATTGATGATGCTGTGATGCTGCAGTGATGATGCAGTGATGATGCAGTGATGATGCGGTGATGATGGTGTGATGCTGTAGTGATGATGCTGTGATGATGCTGTGATGATGCTGTGATGATGCTGTGATGATGAAGTGATGATGCAGTGATGATGTTGTTATGACACAGTGGTGATGCAGTGATGATGCTGTGATGATGCAGTGATGATGCAGTGATGATGTTGTTATGACACAGTGATGATGCAGTGATGATGCTGTGATGATGAAGTGATGATGCAGTGATGATGTTGTTATGACAAAGTGATGATGCAGTGATGATGCAGTGATGATGCTGTGATGATACTGTGATGATGCTGTGATGATGCAGTGAGGATGCAGTGATGATGCAGTGATGATGCTGTTATGATGCAGTGATGATGGTGTGACGATGCAGTGAGGATGCTGTGATGATGCAGTGATGAGGCAGTGATGATGCTGTGAAGACGTTCTGATGATGCTGTGATGCTGCAGTGATGCTGCAGTGATGATGCAGTGATGATGGTGTGATGATGCAGTGATGATGCAGTGATGATGGTGTGATGATGCAGTGATGATGCTGTGATGATGCAGTGATGATGCAGTGATGATGGTGTGATGATGCTTTGATGATGCAGTGATGATGCAGTGATGACACCGTGATGATGCAGTGATGATGCTGTGATGATGCAGTACTGATGCAGTTATGATGCAGTGATGATGTTATGATGATGCTGTGATGATGCAGTGATGATGGTGTGATGATGGTGTGATGATGCTGTGATGATACTGTGATGATGCAGCGATGATGCTGTGATGATGCTGTGATGATGCAGTGACAATGCAGTGATGATGAAGTGATGATGCAGTGATGATGCTGTTATGACACAGTGATGATGCTGTGATGATGCAGTGATGATGCTGTGATGATGCAGTGATGATGGTGTGATGATGCAGTTATGATGGTGTGATGATGCTGTGATGATGCAGTGATGATGCAGTGATGATGGTGTGATGATGCAGTGAGGATTCTGTGATGATGCTGTGATGATGCAGTGATGATGCAGTGATGATGCAGTGATGATGCTGTGATGATGCTGTGATGATGCTGTGACTATGCAGTGATGATGCTGTGATGATGCTGTTATGACAAAGTGATGATGCAGTGATGATGCAGTGATGATGCAGTGATGATGCTTTGATGACGCTGTGATGATGCTGTGATGATGCAGTGATGATGCAGTGATGATTGTGTGATGAAACAGTGATGATGCAGTGATGATGCTGTGATGATGCAGTGATGATGCAGTGATGATGCTGTGATGATGGTGTGATGCTGCAGTGATGATGCAGTGATGATGCTGTGATGATGCAGTGATGATGCTGTGATGATGCTGTTATGACAAAGTGATGATGCTGTGATGATGCAGTGATGATGCAGTGAAGATGCTTTGATGACGCTGTGATGATGCTGTGATGATGAAGTGATGATGCAGTGATGATGTTGTTATGACACAGTGATGATGCAGTGATGATGCTGTGATGATGCAGTGATGATGCAGTGATGATGCTGTGATGATGCAGTGATGATGCAGTGATGATGCTGTGATGATGGTGTGATGCTGCAGTGATGATGCTGTGATGGTGCAGTGATGATGCTGTGATGATGCAGTGATGATGCAATGATGATGGTGTGATGATGCAGTGATGATGCTGTGATGATGCAGTGATGATGCAATGATGATGGTGTGATGATGCAGTGATGATGCAGTGATGACACAGTGATGATGCAGTGATGATGCTGTGATGACACAGTGATGATGCAGTGATGATGCATTGATGATGCTGTGATGATGCAGTGATGATGAAGTGATGATGCTGTTATGACACAGTGATGACGCAGTGATGATGCAGTGATGATGCAGTGATGATGCTGTGATGATGCAGTGATGATGCAGTGATGATGTTATGATGATGCTGTGATGATGCAGTGATGATGGTGTGATGATGGTGTGATGATGCAGTGATGATGCTCTGATGATGCAGTGATGATGCAGTGATGATGCTGTGATGATGCAGTGATGATGAAGTGATGATGCTGTGATGACACAGTGATGACGCAGTGATGATGCAGTGTTAATGCAGTGATGATGCAGTGATGATGCTGTGATGATGCTGTGATGATGCTGTGATGATGCAGTAATGATGCAGTGATGATGTTATGATGATGCTGTGATGATGCAGTGATGATGGTGTGATGATGGTGTGATGATGCAGTGATGATGCTGTGATGATGCAGTGATGATGCTGTGATGATGCTGTGATGATGCAGTGATGATGCAGTGAGGATGCTGTGATGATGCAGTGATGATGCTGTTATGACACTGTGATGATGCAGTGATGATGCAGTGATGATGCTGTGAAGACGTTCTGATGATGCTGTGATGCTGCAGTGATGATGCAGTGATGATGCTGTGATGATACTGTGATGATGCAGTGATGATGCTGTGATGATGCAGTGATGATGCAATGATGATGGTGTGATGATGCAGTGATGATGCTGTGATGACACAGTGATGATGCAGTGATGATGCAGTGATGATGCTGTGATGATGCAGTGATGATGAAGTGATGATGCTGTGATGACACAGTGATGACGCAGTGATGATGCAGTGATGATGCAGTGATGATACTGTGATGATGCAGTGATGATGCTGTGATGATGCAGTGATGATGCAATGATGATGGTGTGATGATGCAGTGATGATGCAGTGATGACACAGTGATGATGCAGTGATGATGCTGTGATGACACAGTGATGATGCAGTGATGATGCAGTGATGATGCTGTGATGATGCAGTGATGATGAAGTGATGATGCTGTGATGACACAGTGATGACGCAGTGATGATGCAGTGATGATGCAGTGATGATACTGTGATGATGCAGTGATGATGCTGTGATGATGCAGTGATGATGCAGTGATGATGTTATGATGATGCTGTGATGATGCAGTGATGATGGTGTGATGATGGTGTGATGATGGTGTGATGATGCAGTGATGATGCTCTGATGATGCAGTGATGATGCAGTGATGATGCTGTGATGATGCAGTGATGATGAAGTGATGATGCTGTGATGACACAGTGATGACGCAGTGATGATGCAGTGTTAATGCAGTGATGATGCAGTGATGATGAAGTGATGATGCTCTGATGATGCTGTGATGATGCAGTGATGATGCAGTGATGATGGTGTGATGATGCAGTGATGATGCTTTGATGATGCAGTGATGATGCAGTGATGACACAGTGATGATGCAGTGATGATGCTGTGATGACGCAGTGATGATGCAGTGTTAATGCAGTGATGATGCAGTGATGATGAAGTGATGATGCTCTGATGATACTGTGATGACACAGTGATGACGCAGTGATGATGCAGTGTTAATGCAGTGATGATGCTGTGATGATGCAGTGAGGATGCAGTGATGATGCAGTGATGATGCAGTGATGATGGTGTGACGATGCAGTGAGGATGCTGTGATGATGCAGTAATGAGGCAGTGATGATGCTGTGAAGACGTTCTGATGATGCTGTGATGCTGCAGTGATGATGCAGTGATGATGCTGTGATGATGGTGTGATGATGCAGTGATGATGCAGTGATGATGGTATGATGATGCAGTGATGATGCTTTGATGATGCAGTGATGATGCAGTGATGACACAGTGATGATGCAGTGATGATGCTGTGATGACACAGTGATGATGCAGTGATGATGCTGTAATGATTCTGTGATGATGCAGTGATGATGAAGTGATGATGCTGTGATGACACAGTGATGACGCAGTGATGATGCAGTGATGATGCTTTGATGATGCAGTGATGATGCTGTGATGAAGCAGTAATGATGCAGTGATGATGCAGTGATGATGTTGTGATGATGCTGTGATGATGCAGTGATTATGGTGTGATGATGGTGTGATGATGCAGTGATTATGGTGTGATGATTCAGTGATGATGCAGTGATGATGCTGTGATGATACAGTGATGATGTAATGATGATGCTGTGATAATGCTGTGATGATGCAGTGATGATGCTGTAATGATGCTGTGATGATGCAGTGATTATGGTGTGATGATGCAGTGATGATGCAGTGATGATGCTGTGATGATACAGTGATGATGTAATGATGATGCTGTGATGATGCAGTGATGATGCAGTGATGATGGTGTGATGCTGCAGTGATGATGCATTGATGATGCTGTGATGCTGCAGTGATGATGCAGTGATGATGCAGTGATGATGCGGTGATGATGGTGTGATGTTGTAGTGATGATGCTGTGATGATGCTGTGATGATGCTGTGATGATGCTGTGATGATGAAGTGATGATGCAGTGATGATGTTGTTATGACACAGTGGTGATGCAGTGATGATGCTGTGATGATGCAGTGATGATGCAGTGATGATGTTGTTATGACACAGTGATGATGCAGTGATGATGCTGTGATGATGAAGTGATGATGCAGTGATGATGTTGTTATGACAAAGTGATGATGCAGTGATGATGCAGTGATGATGCTGTGATGATACTGTGATGATGCTGTGATGATGCAGTGAGGATGCAGTGATGATGCAGTGATGATGCTGTTATGATGCAGTGATGATGGTGTGACGATGCAGTGAGGATGCTGTGATGATGCAGTGATGAGGCAGTGATGATGCTGTGAAGACGTTCTGATGATGCTGTGATGCTGCAGTGATGCTGCAGTGATGATGCAGTGATGATGGTGTGATGATGCAGTGATGATGCAGTGATGACACTGTGATGATGCAGTGATGATGCTGTGATGATGCAGTGATGATGCAGTGATGATGGTGTGATGATGCTTTGATGATGCAGTGATGATGCAGTGATGACACCGTGATGATGCAGTGATGATGCTGTGATGATGCAGTACTGATGCAGTTATGATGCAGTGATGATGTTATGATGATGCTGTGATGATGCAGTGATGATGGTGTGATGATGGTGTGATGATGCTGTGATGATACTGTGATGATGCAGCGATGATGCTGTGATGATGCTGTGATGATGCAGTGACAATGCAGTGATGATGAAGTGATGATGCAGTGATGATGCTGTTATGACACAGTGATGATGCTGTGATGATGCAGTGATGATGCTGTGATGATGCAGTGATGATGGTGTGATGATGCAGTTATGATGGTGTGATGATGCTGTGATGATGCAGTGATGATGCAGTGATGATGGTGTGATGATGCAGTGAGGATTCTGTGATGATGCTGTGATGATGCAGTGATGATGCAGTGATGATGCAGTGATGATGCTGTGATGATGCTGTGATGATGCTGTGACTATGCAGTGATGATGCTGTGATGATGCTGTTATGACAAAGTGATGATGCAGTGATGATGCAGTGATGATGCAGTGATGATGCTTTGATGACGCTGTGATGATGCTGTGATGATGCAGTGATGATGCAGTGATGATTGTGTGATGAAACAGTGATGATGCAGTGATGATGCTGTGATGATGCAGTGATGATGCAGTGATGATGCTGTGATGATGGTGTGATGCTGCAGTGATGATGCAGTGATGATGCTGTGATGATGCAGTGATGATGCTGTGATGATGCTGTTATGACAAAGTGATGATGCTGTGATGATGCAGTGATGATGCAGTGAAGATGCTTTGATGACGCTGTGATGATGCTGTGATGATGAAGTGATGATGCAGTGATGATGTTGTTATGACACAGTGATGATGCAGTGATGATGCTGTGATGATGCAGTGATGATGCAGTGATGATGCTGTGATGATGCAGTGATGATGCAGTGATGATGCTGTGATGATGGTGTGATGCTGCAGTGATGATGCAGTGATGATGCTGTGATGATGCAGTGATGATGCTGTGATGATGGTGTGATGCTGCAGTGATGATGCAGTGATGATGCTGTGATGATTTAGTGATGATGCAGTGATGACGCTGTGATGATGCTGTGAAGACGTTCTGATGATGCTGTGATGCTGCTGTGATGATGCTGTGATGATGCTGTGATGATGGTGTGATGATGCTGTGATGATACTGTGATGATGCAGTGATGATGCTGTGATGATGCTGTGATGATGCAGTGATGATGCAGTGATGATGGTGTGATGATGCAGTGAGGATGCTGTGATGATGCAGTGATGATGCAGTGATGATGATGTGTTGATGTAGTGATGACGCTGCGATGATGATGTTGTGATGATGCAGTGGTGATGGTGTGATGATGCAGTGATGATGCTTTTATGACGCTGTGATGATGCTGGAATGATGCAGTAATGATGCAGTGATGATGGTGTGATGATGCAGTGAGGATGATGTGATGATTTAGTGATGATGCAGTGATGATGCTGTGATGACACTGTGGTGATTTTGTGATGATTTTGTGATGATGCAGTGATGATACTGTGATGATGCAATGATAATGCTTTGATGACCGTGTGTTGATGGTGTGATGATGCTCTGATGATGCAGTGATTATGCAGTGATGACACTGTGATGATGCTGTGACGATGCAGTGATGATGCAGTGATGATGCGGTGATGATGCAGTGATGATGCTGTGATGATACTGTGATGATGCTGTGATGATGCTGTGATGATGCTGTGATGATGCAGTGATGATGCAGTGATGATGAAGTCATGATGAAGTCATGATGCAGTGATGCTCTTATGACACAGTGATGATGCAGTGATGATACAGTGATGATGCAGTGATGATGCAGTGATGATGCTGTGATGATGCTGTAATGACGCTGTGATGATGCTGTGATGATGAAGTGATGATGCAGTGATGATGTTGTTATGACACAGTGATGATGCAGTGATGATGCTGTGATGATGCAGTGATGATGCAGTGATGATGCTGTGATGATGCTGTTATGAAAGAGTGATGATGCAGTGATGATGCAGTGATGATGCAGTGATGATGCTTTGATGACGCTGTGATGATGCTGTGATGATGCAGTGAGGATGCAGTGATGATGCAGTGATGATGCTGTGATGATGCTGGGATGATGCAGTGATGATGGTGTGATGATGCAGTGATGATGCTGTGATGATGCAGTGATGATGCTGTGATGATGCAGTGATGATGCAGTGATGATGCTGTGATGATGCAGTGATGATGCTGTTATGACACAGTGATGATGCAGTGATGATGCAGTGATAATGCTGTGATGATGCAGTGAGGATGCTGTGATGATGCAGTGATGATGTTGTGATGATGGTGTGATGATGGTGTGATGATGCAGTGATGATGCTGTGATGATGCAGTGATGATGGTGTGATGATGCAGTGATGATGCAGTGATGATGCAGTGATGATGCTGTGATGATGCAGTGATGATGGTGTGATGATGCAGTGATGATGCAGTGATGATGCTGTGATGATGCAGTGATGATGCTGTGATGATGCAGTGATGACGCAGTGATGATGCTGTGATGATGCAGTGATGATGCTATGATGATGGTGTGATGCTGCAGTGATGATGCAGTGAGGATGCTGTGATGATGCAGTGAGGATGCAGTGATGATGCAGTGATGATGCAGTGATGATGCAGTGATGATGGTGTGATGATGCAGTGATGATGCAGTGATGATGCTGTGATGACACTGTGGTTATTTTGTGATGATTTTGTAATGATGAAGTGATGATACTGTGATGATGCTGTGATGACGCTGTGTTGATGGTGTGATGATGCTCTGATGATGCAGTGATTATGCAGTGATGATGCTGTGATGACACTCTGATGAGTCTGTGACGATGCAGTGATGATGGTGTGATGATTCTGTGAAGACGCTCTGATGATGCTGTGATGACACAGTGATGACGCTGTGATGATTATCTGATGATGCAGTGATGATGCACTGATGATGCTGTGATGGTGGTATGATGATGTTGTGATGATGTAGTGATGGTGCAGGGATGATGCTGTGATGACTCTGTGGTGATGCAGTGATGATGCAGTGATGACGCTGTGTTGATGTAGTGATGACGCTGCGATGATGATGTTGTGATGATGCAGTGATGACGCAGTGGTGATGGTGTGATGATGCTCTGATGATGCAGTGATGATGCTGTGAAGACGCTCTGATGATGAAGTGATGATGCTTTGATGACGCTGTGATAATGCTGTGATAATGCTGTGATGATGCAGTGATGATGGTGTGATGATGCAGTGAGGGTGCTGTGATGATGCAGTGATGATGCAGTGATGATGCTGTGATGATGCTGATATAATGCTGTGATGATGCAGTGATTATGCAGTGATGATGCTGTGATGACACTGTGGTGATTTTGTGATGATTTTGTAATGATGCAGTGATGATACTGTGATGATGCTGTGATGACACTGTGATGAAGCTGTGACGATGCAGTGATGATTCTGTGAAGACGCTCTGATGATGCTGTGATGACGCAGTGATGATGATGTGATGATACAGTGATGACGCTGTGATGATTATCTGATGATGCAGTGATGATGCATTGATGATGCTGTGATCGTGGTATGATGATGTTGTGAGGATGTAGTGATGGTGCAGGGATGATGCTCTTATGACACTGTGATGATGCAGTGATGATGCAGTGATGATGCTGTGAAGACGCTCTGATGATGCTATGATAATGCAGTGATGATGCAGTGATGATGCAGTGATGATGCTGTGATGATGCAGTGATGATGCTGTGATGATGCTGTGATGATGCAGTGATGATGCTGTTATGACACTGTGATGATGCTGTGATGATGCTGTGAAGACGCTCTGATGATGCAGTGATGATGCAGTGATGATGGTGTGATGATGCAGTGAGGATGGTGTGATGATGCAGTGATGATGCTGTGATGATGCATTGATGATGCTGTTATGACAGTGATGATGCAGTGATGATGCAGTGATGATGCAGTGATGATGCAGTGATGATGCAGTGATGATACGGTGATGATGCAGTGATGATGCAGTGATGATGCTGTGATGATGCTGTGATGATGCAGTGATGATACGGTGATGATGCTGTGATGATGCAGGGATGATGCAGTGATGATGCTGTGATGATGCTGTGATGGTGCTGTGATGATGCAGTGATGATGCAGTGATGATGCTGTGATGATGCTGTGATGATGCTGTGATGATGTAGAGATGACGGTTTGATGATGGTGTGATGATGCAGTGATGATGCAGTGATGATGCAGTGATGATTCAGTGATGATGCTGTGATGATGCAGTGATGATGCAGTGATGATGCAGTGATGATGAAGTGATGATGCTGTGATGATGCATTGATGATGCAGTGATGATGAAGTGATGATGCAGTGATGATGCTGTTATGACACAGTGATGATGCAGTGAGGATGCTGTGATGATGCTGTGATGATGCAGTGATGATGGTGTGACGATGCAGTGAGGATGCTGTGATGATGCAGTGATGATGTAGTGATGATGCTTTGATGATGGTGTGTTGATGCTGTGATGATGCAGTGATGATGCTGTGATGATGCAGTGATGATGCAGTGATGATGCAGTGATGATGCTGTGATGATGCTGTGATGATGTAGTGATGATGCATTGATGATGCAGTGATGATGCAGTGATGATGCAGTGATGATGCTGTGATGATACTGTGATGATGCTGTGATGATGCAGTGATGATGCATTGATGATGCTGTGATCGTGGTATGATGATGTTGTGATGATGTAGTGATGGTGCAGGGATGATGCTCTTATGACACTGTGATGATGCAGTGATGATGCTGTGATGATGCAGTGATGATGCTGTGAAGACGCTCTGATGATGCAGTGATGATGCAGTAATGATGGTGTGATGATGCAGTGATGATGCTGTGATGATGCAGTGATGATGCTGTGATGATGTAGTGATGATGAAGTGATGATGCAGTGATGATGCAGTGATGATGCAGTGATGATGCAGTGATGATGCTGTGATGATGCCGTGATGATGCTGTGATGATGCAGTGATGATGCTGTGATGATGCAGTGATGATGCTGTGATGATGCTGATATAATGCTGTGATGAAGCAGTGATTATGCAGTGATGATGCTGTGATGACACTGTGGTGATTTTGTGATGATTTTGTAATGATGCAGTGATGATACTGTGATGATGCAGTGATGATGCTGTGATGACGCTGTGTTGATGGTGTGATGATGCTCTGATGATGCAGTGATTATGCAGTGATGATGCTGTGAAGACGCTCTGATGATGCTGTGACGATGCAGTGATGATGGTGTGATGATTCTGTGAAGACGCTCTGATAATGCTGTGATAACGCAGTGATGATGATGTGATGATACAGTGATGACGCTGTGATGATTATCTGATGATGCAGTGATGATGAATTGATGATGCTGTGATCATGGTATGATGATGTTGTGATGATGTAGTGATGGTGCAGGGATGATGCTCTTATGACACTGTGATGATGCAGTGATGATGCTGTGATGATGCAGTGATGATGCAGTGATGATGCAGTGATGATGCTGTGATGATGCAGTGATGATGCTGTTATGACACTGTGATGAGGCTGTGATGATGCTATGAAGACGCTCTGATGATGCAGTGATGATGCAGTGCTGATGGTGTGATGATGCTCTGATTATGCAGTGATCATGCTATGATGATGCAGTGAGTAAGCTGTAATGATGCAGTGATGATGGTGTAATGATGCAGTGATGATGCTGTGATGATGCAGTGATGATGCTGTGATGATGCTGTGATGATGCAGTGATGATGTAGTGATGATTCTGTGATGATGCTAATATAATGCTGTGATGATGCAGTGATTATGCACTGATGATGCTGTGATAACACTGTGGTGATTTTGTGATGATTTTGTGATGATGCAGTGATGATGGTGTGATGATGATGCAGTGATGATGCAGTGATGATGCAGTGATGATGCAGTGATGATGGTGTGATGATGCAGTGATGATGCAGTGATGATGCTGTGATGATGCAGTGATGATGGTGTGATGATGCAGTGATGATGCAGTGATGATGCTTTGATGATGCAGTGATGATGCAGTTATGATGGTGTGATGATGCAGTGATGATTCTGTGATGATGCAGTGATGATGCAATGATGATGCTGTGATTATGCAGTGATGATGCAGTGATGATGAAGTGATGATGCAGTGATGATGCTGTGATGACACAGTGATGATGCAGTGATGATGCTGTGATGACACAGTGATGATGCAGTGATGATGCAGTGATGATGCTGTGGTGATGCAGTGATGATGCAGTGAGGATGCTGTGATGACACAGTAATGACGCAGTGATGATGCAGTGATGATGCAGTGATGATGCTGTGATGATGCAGTGATGATGCTGTGATGATGCAGTGATGATGCAGTGATGATGTTATGATGATGCTGTGATGATGCAGTGATGATGGTGTGATGATGGTGTGATGACGCAGTGATGATGCTCTGATGATGCAGTGATGATGCTGTGATGATACTGTGATGATGCAGAGATGATGCTGTGATGATGCTGTGATGATGCAGTGATGATGCAGTGATGATGAAGTGATGATGCAGTGATGATGCTGTTATGACAGTGATGATGCTGTGATGATGCAGTGATGATGCTGTGATGATGCTGTGATGATGCAGTGATGATGCAGTGATGATGGTGTTATGAAGCTGTGATGATGCTGTGATGATGCTGTGATGATGGTGTGATGATGCTGTGATGATGCTGTGATGATACTGTGATGATGCAGTGATGATGCAGTGATGATGGTGTGATGCTGCAGTGATGATGCTGTGATGATGCAGTGATGATGCTGTGATGATGCTGTGATGATGAAGTGATGATGCAGTGATGATGTTGTTATGACACAGTGATGATGCAGTGATGATGCTGTGATGATGCAGTGATGATGCAGTGATGATGCTGTGATGATGCTGTTATGAAAGAGTGATGATGCAGTGATGATGCAGTGATGATGCAGTGATGATGCTTTGATGACGCTGTGATGATGCTGTGATGATGCAGTGAGGATGCAGTGATGATGCAGTGATGAGGCAGTGATGATGCTGTGAAGACGTTCTGATGATGCTGTGATGCTGCAGTGATGATGCTGTGATGATGGTGTGATGATGCAGTGATGATGGTGTGATGATGCAGTGATGATGCTGTGATGATGCAGTGATGATGCAGTGATGATGGTGTGATGATGCTTTGATGATGCAGTGATGATGCAGTGATGACACAGTGATGATGCAGTGACGATGCTGTGATGACACAGTGATGATGCAGTGATGATGCTGTGATGATGCTGTGATGATGCTGTGATGATGAAGTGATGATGCTGTGATGACACAGTGATGACGCAGTGATGATGCAGTGATGATGCTGTGATGATGCAGTGATGATGCTGTGATGAAGCAGTAATGATGCAGTGATGATGCAGTGATGATGTTGTGATGATGCTGTGATGATGCAGTGATGATGGTGTGATGATGCAGTGATGATGCAGTGATGATGCTGTGATGATACTGTGATGATGCAGTGATGATGCTGTGATAATGCTGTGATGATGCAGTGATGATGCTGTAATGATGCTGTGATGATGCAGTGATGATGCTGTGATGATGCAGTGATGATGCAGTGATGATGGTGTGATGCTGCAGTGATGATGCTGTGATGATGCAGTGATGATGAAGTCATGATGAAGTCATGATGCAGTGATGCTCTTATGACACAGTGATTATGGTGTGATAATACAGTGAGTATGCAGTGATGATGAAGTGATGATGCAGTGATGATGCTGTTATGACACAGTGATGACGCAGTGATGACACAGTGATGATGCAGTGATGATGCAGTGATAATGCAGTGATGATGCTGTGATGGTGCAGTGATGATGCTGTGATGATGCAGTGATGATGCAATGATGATGGTGTGATGATGCAGTGATGATGCTGTGATGATGCAGTGATGATGGAATGATGATGGTGTGATGATGCAGTGATGATGCAGTGATGACACAGTGATGATGCAGTGATGATGCTGTGATGACACAGTGATGATGCAGTGATGATGCATTGATGATGCTGTGATGATGCAGTGATGATGAAGTGATGATGCTGTGATGACACAGTGATGACGCAGTGATGATGCAGTGATGATGCAGTGATGATGCTGTGATGATGCAGTGATGATGCAGTGATGATGTTATGATGATGCTGTGATGATGCAGTGATGATGGTGTGATGATGGTGTGATGATGCAGTGATGATGCTCTGATGATGCAGTGATGATGCAGTGATGATGCTGTGATGATGCAGTGATGATGAAGTGATGATGCTGTGATGACACAGTGATGACGCAGTGATGATGCAGTGTTAATGCAGTGATGATGCAGTGATGATGCTGTGATG
This sequence comes from Somateria mollissima, assembly GCA_951411735.1. Lineage (NCBI taxonomy): Eukaryota > Metazoa > Chordata > Aves > Anseriformes > Anatidae > Somateria > Somateria mollissima. The sequence goes on along the minus strand of CATOCB010000086.1, from coordinate 87,492 downwards.
ATGCTGTGATGATGCTGTGATGATGCAGTAATGATGCAGTGATGATGTTATGATGATGCTGTGATGATGCAGTGATGATGGTGTGATGATGGTGTGATGATGCAGTGATGATGCTGTGATGATGCAGTGATGATGCTGTGATGATGCTGTGATGATGCAGTGATGATGCAGTGAGGATGCTGTGATGATGCAGTGATGATGCTGTTATGACACTGTGATGATGCAGTGATGATGCAGTGATGATGCTGTGAAGACGTTCTGATGATGCTGTGATGCTGCAGTGATGATGCAGTGATGATGCTGTGATGATACTGTGATGATGCAGTGATGATGCTGTGATGATGCAGTGATGATGCAATGATGATGGTGTGATGATGCAGTGATGATGCAGTGATGACACAGTGATGATGCAGTGATGATGCTGTGATGACACAGTGATGATGCAGTGATGATGCAGTGATGATGCAGTGATGATGAAGTGATGATGCTGTGATGACACAGTGATGACGCAGTGATGATGCAGTGATGATGCAGTGATGATACTGTGATGATGCAGTGATGATGCTGTGATGATGCAGTGATGATGCAATGATGATGGTGTGATGATGCAGTGATGATGCAGTGATGACACAGTGATGATGCAGTGATGATGCTGTGATGACACAGTGATGATGCAGTGATGATGCAGTGATGATGCTGTGATGATGCAGTGATGATGAAGTGATGATGCTGTGATGACACAGTGATGACGCAGTGATGATGCAGTGATGATGCAGTGATGATACTGTGATGATGCAGTGATGATGCTGTGATGATGCAGTGATGATGCAGTGATGATGTTATGATGATGCTGTGATGATGCAGTGATGATGGTGTGATGATGGTGTGATGATGCAGTGATGATGCTCTGATGATGCAGTGATGATGCAGTGATGATGCTGTGATGATGCAGTGATGATGAAGTGATGATGCTGTGATGACACAGTGATGACGCAGTGATGATGCAGTGTTAATGCAGTGATGATGCAGTGATGATGAAGTGATGATGCTCTGATGATGCTGTGATGATGCAGTGATGATGCAGTGATGATGGTGTGATGATGCAGTGATGATGCTTTGATGATGCAGTGATGATGCAGTGATGACACAGTGATGATGCAGTGATGATGCTGTGATGACGCAGTGATGATGCAGTGTTAATGCAGTGATGATGCAGTGATGATGAAGTGATGATGCTCTGATGATGCTGTGATGACACAGTGATGACGCAGTGATGATGCAGTGTTAATGCAGTAATGATGCTATGATGATGCAGTGAGGATGCAGTGATGATGCAGTGATGATGCAGTGATGATGGTGTGACGATGCAGTGAGGATGCTGTGATGATGCAGTAATGAGGCAGTGATGATGCTGTGAAGACGTTCTGATGATGCTGTGATGCTGCAGTGATGATGCAGTGATGATGCTGTGATGATGCTGTGATGATGCAGTGATGATGCAGTGATGATGGTATGATGATGCAGTGATGATGCTTTGATGATGCAGTGATGATGCAGTGATGACACAGTGATGATGCAGTGATGATGCTGTGATGACACAGTGATGATGCAGTGATGATGCTGTAATGATTCTGTGATGATGCAGTGATGATGAAGTGATGATGCTGTGATGACACAGTGATGACGCAGTGATGATGCAGTGATGATGCTTTGATGATGCAGTGATGATGCTGTGATGAAGCAGTAATGATGCAGTGATGATGCAGTGATGATGTTGTGATGATGCTGTGATGATGCAGTGATTATGGTGTGATGATGGTGTGATGATGCAGTGATTATGGTGTGATGATTCAGTGATGATGCAGTGATGATGCTGTGATGATACAGTGATGATGTAATGATGATGCTGTGATAATGCTGTGATGATGCAGTGATGATGCTGTAATGATGCTGTGATGATGCAGTGATTATGGTGTGATGATGCAGTGATGATGCAGTGATGATGCTGTGATGATACAGTGATGATGTAATGATGATGCTGTGATGATGCAGTGATGATGCAGTGATGATGGTGTGATGCTGCAGTGATGATGCATTGATGATGCTGTGATGCTGCAGTGATGATGCAGTGATGATGCAGTGATGATGCGGTGATGATGGTGTGATGCTGTAGTGATGATGCTGTGATGATGCTGTGATGATGCTGTGATGATGCTGTGATGATGAAGTGATGATGCAGTGATGATGTTGTTATGACACAGTGGTGATGCAGTGATGATGCTGTGATGATGCAGTGATGATGCAGTGATGATGTTGTTATGACACAGTGATGATGCAGTGATGATGCTGTGATGATGAAGTGATGATGCAGTGATGATGTTGTTATGACAAAGTGATGATGCAGTGATGATGCAGTGATGATGCTGTGATGATACTGTGATGATGCTGTGATGATGCAGTGAGGATGCAGTGATGATGCAGTGATGATGCTGTTATGATGCAGTGATGATGGTGTGACGATGCAGTGAGGATGCTGTGATGATGCAGTGATGAGGCAGTGATGATGCTGTGAAGACGTTCTGATGATGCTGTGATGCTGCAGTGATGCTGCAGTGATGATGCAGTGATGATGGTGTGATGATGCAGTGATGATGCAGTGATGATGGTGTGATGATGCAGTGATGATGCTGTGATGATGCAGTGATGATGTAGTGATGATGGTGTGATGATGCTTTGATGATGCAGTGATGATGCAGTGATGACACCGTGATGATGCAGTGATGATGCTGTGATGATGCAGTACTGATGCAGTTATGATGCAGTGATGATGTTATGATGATGCTGTGATGATGCAGTGATGATGGTGTGATGATGGTGTGATGATGCTGTGATGATACTGTGATGATGCAGCGATGATGCTGTGATGATGCTGTGATGATGCAGTGACAATGCAGTGATGATGAAGTGATGATGCAGTGATGATGCTGTTATGACACAGTGATGATGCTGTGATGATGCAGTGATGATGCTGTGATGATGCTGTGATGATGGTGTGATGATGCAGTTATGATGGTGTGATGATGCTGTGATGATGCAGTGATGATGCAGTGATGATGGTGTGATGATGCAGTGAGGATTCTGTGATGATGCTGTGATGATGCAGTGATGATGCAGTGATGATGCAGTGATGATGCTGTGATGATGCTGTGATGATGCTGTGACTATGCAGTGATGATGCTGTGATGATGCTGTTATGACAAAGTGATGATGCAGTGATGATGCAGTGATGATGCAGTGAGGATGCTTTGATGACGCTGTGATGATGCTGTGATGATGCAGTGATGATGCAGTGATGATTGTGTGATGAAACAGTGATGATGCAGTGATGATGCTGTGATGATGCAGTGATGATGCAGTGATGATGCTGTGATGATGGTGTGATGCTGCAGTGATGATGCAGTGATGATGCTGTGATGATGCAGTGATGATGCTGTGATGATGCTGTTATGACAAAGTGATGATGCTGTGATGATGCAGTGATGATGCAGTGAAGATGCTTTGATGACGCTGTGATGATGCTGTGATGATTAAGTGATGATGCAGTGATGATGTTGTTATGACACAGTGATGATGCAGTGATGATGCTGTGATGATGCAGTGATGATGCAGTGATGATGCTGTGATGATGGTGTGATGCTGCAGTGATGATGCAGTGATGATGCTGTGATGATGCAGTGATGATGCTGTGATGATGGTGTGATGCTGCAGTGATGATGCAGTGATGATGCTGTGATGATTTAGTGATGATGCAGTGATGACGCTGTGATGATGCTGTGAAGACGTTCTGATGATGCTGTGATGCTGCTGTGATGATGCTGTGATGATGCTGTGATGATGGTGTGATGATGCTGTGATGATACTGTGATGATGCAGTGATGATGCTGTGATGATGCTGTGATGATGCAGTGATGATGCAGTGATGATGGTGTGATGATGCAGTGAGGATGCTGTGATGATGCAGTGATGATGCAGTGATGATGATGTGTTGATGTAGTGATGACGCTGCGATGATGATGTTGTGATGATGCAGTGGTGATGGTGTGATGATGCAGTGATGATGCTTTTATGACGCTGTGATGATGCTGGAATGATGCAGTAATGATGCAGTGATGATGGTGTGATGATGCAGTGAGGATGATGTGATGATTTAGTGATGATGCAGTGATGATGCTGTGATGACACTGTGGTGATTTTGTGATGATTTTGTGATGATGCAGTGATGATACTGTGATGATGCAATGATAATGCTTTGATGACCGTGTGTTGATGGTGTGATGATGCTCTGATGATGCAGTGATTATGCAGTGATGACACTGTGATGATGCTGTGACGATGCAGTGATGATGCAGTGATGATGCGGTGATGATGCTGTGATGATACTGTGATGATGCTGTGATGATGCTGTGATGATGCAGTGATGATGCAGTGATGATGAAGTCATGATGAAGTCATGATGCAGTGATGCTCTTATGACACAGTGATGATGCAGTGATGATACAGTGATGATGCAGTGATGATGCAGTGATGATGCTGTGATGATGCTGTAATGACGCTGTGATGATGCTGTGATGATGAAGTGATGATGCAGTGATGATGTTGTTATGACACAGTGATGATGCAGTGATGATGCTGTGATGATGCAGTGATGATGCAGTGATGATGCTGTGATGATGCTGTTATGAAAGAGTGATGATGCAGTGATGATGCAGTGATGATGCAGTGATGATGCTTTGATGACGCTGTGATGATGCTGTGATGATGCAGTGAGGATGCAGTGATGATGCAGTGATGATGCTGTGACTATGCAGTGATGATGCTGTGATGATGCTGTTATGACAAAGTGATGATGCAGTGATGATGCAGTGATGATGCAGTGAGGATGCTTTGATGACGCTGTGATGATGCTGTGATGATGCAGTGATGATGCAGTGATGATTGTGTGATGAAACAGTGATGATGCAGTGATGATGCTGTGATGATGCAGTGATGATGCAGTGATGATGCTGTGATGATGGTGTGATGCTGCAGTGATGATGCAGTGATGATGCTGTGATGATGCAGTGATGATGCTGTGATGATGCTGTTATGACAAAGTGATGATGCTGTGATGATGCAGTGATGATGCAGTGAAGATGCTTTGATGACGCTGTGATGATGCTGTGATGATTAAGTGATGATGCAGTGATGATGTTGTTATGACACAGTGATGATGCAGTGATGATGCTGTGATGATGCAGTGATGATGCAGTGATGATGCTGTGATGATGGTGTGATGCTGCAGTGATGATGCAGTGATGATGCTGTGATGATGCAGTGATGATGCTGTGATGATGGTGTGATGCTGCAGTGATGATGCAGTGATGATGCTGTGATGATTTAGTGATGATGCAGTGATGACGCTGTGATGATGCTGTGAAGACGTTCTGATGATGCTGTGATGCTGCTGTGATGATGCTGTGATGATGCTGTGATGATGGTGTGATGATGCTGTGATGATACTGTGATGATGCAGTGATGATGCTGTGATGATGCTGTGATGATGCAGTGATGATGCAGTGATGATGGTGTGATGATGCAGTGAGGATGCTGTGATGATGCAGTGATGATGCAGTGATGATGATGTGTTGATGTAGTGATGACGCTGCGATGATGATGTTGTGATGATGCAGTGGTGATGGTGTGATGATGCAGTGATGATGCTTTTATGACGCTGTGATGATGCTGGAATGATGCAGTAATGATGCAGTGATGATGGTGTGATGATGCAGTGAGGATGATGTGATGATTTAGTGATGATGCAGTGATGATGCTGTGATGACACTGTGGTGATTTTGTGATGATTTTGTGATGATGCAGTGATGATACTGTGATGATGCAATGATAATGCTTTGATGACCGTGTGTTGATGGTGTGATGATGCTCTGATGATGCAGTGATTATGCAGTGATGACACTGTGATGATGCTGTGACGATGCAGTGATGATGCAGTGATGATGCGGTGATGATGCTGTGATGATACTGTGATGATGCTGTGATGATGCTGTGATGATGCTGTGATGATGCAGTGATGATGCAGTGATGATGAAGTCATGATGAAGTCATGATGCAGTGATGCTCTTATGACACAGTGATGATGCAGTGATGATACAGTGATGATGCAGTGATGATGCAGTGATGATGCTGTGATGATGCTGTAATGACGCTGTGATGATGCTGTGATGATGAAGTGATGATGCAGTGATGATGTTGTTATGACACAGTGATGATGCAGTGATGATGCTGTGATGATGCAGTGATGATGCAGTGATGATGCTGTGATGATGCTGTTATGAAAGAGTGATGATGCAGTGATGATGCAGTGATGATGCAGTGATGATGCTTTGATGACGCTGTGATGATGCTGTGATGATGCAGTGAGGATGCAGTGATGATGCAGTGATGATGCTGTGATGATGCTGGGATGATGCAGTGATGATGGTGTGATGATGCAGTGATGATGCTGTGATGATGCAGTGATGATGCTGTGATGATGCAGTGATGATGCAGTGATGATGCTGTGATGATGCAGTGATGATGCTGTTATGACACAGTGATGATGCAGTGATGATGCAGTGATAATGCTGTGATGATGCAGTGAGGATGCTGTGATGATGCAGTGATGATGTTGTGATGATGGTGTGATGATGGTGTGATGATGCAGTGATGATGCTGTGATGATGCAGTGATGATGGTGTGATGATGCAGTGATGATGCAGTGATGATGCAGTGATGATGCTGTGATGATGCAGTGATGATGGTGTGATGATGCAGTGATGATGCAGTGATGATGCTGTGATGATGCAGTGATGATGCTGTGATGATGCAGTGATGACGCAGTGATGATGCTGTGATGATGCAGTGATGATGCTATGATGATGCAGTGATGATGCTCTGATGATGCAGTGAGGATGCTGTGATGATGCAGTGATGATGCAGTGATGATGCAGTGATGATGCAGTGATGATGCAGTGATGATGGTGTGATGATGCAGTGATGATGCAGTGATGATGCTGTGATGACACTGTGGTTATTTTGTGATGATTTTGTAATGATGAAGTGATGATACTGTGATGATGCTGTGATGACGCTGTGTTGATGGTGTGATGATGCTCTGATGATGCAGTGATTATGCAGTGATGATGCTGTGATGACACTCTGATGAGTCTGTGACGATGCAGTGATGATGGTGTGATGATTCTGTGAAGACGCTCTGATGATGCTGTGATGACACAGTGATGACGCTGTGATGATTATCTGATGATGCAGTGATGATGCACTGATGATGCTGTGATGGTGGTATGATGATGTTGTGATGATGTAGTGATGGTGCAGGGATGATGCTGTGATGACTCTGTGGTGATGCAGTGATGATGCAGTGATGACGCTGTGTTGATGTAGTGATGACGCTGCGATGATGATGTTGTGATGATGCAGTGATGACGCAGTGGTGATGGTGTGATGATGCTCTGATGATGCAGTGATGATGCTGTGAAGACGCTCTGATGATGAAGTGATGATGCTTTGATGACGCTGTGATAATGCTGTGATAATGCTGTGATGATGCAGTGATGATGGTGTGATGATGCAGTGAGGGTGCTGTGATGATGCAGTGATGATGCAGTGATGATGCTGTGATGATGCTGATATAATGCTGTGATGATGCAGTGATTATGCAGTGATGATGCTGTGATGACACTGTGGTGATTTTGTGATGATTTTGTAATGATGCAGTGATGATACTGTGATGATGCTGTGATGACACTGTGATGAAGCTGTGACGATGCAGTGATGATTCTGTGAAGACGCTCTGATGATGCTGTGATGACGCAGTGATGATGATGTGATGATACAGTGATGACGCTGTGATGATTATCTGATGATGCAGTGATGATGCATTGATGATGCTGTGATCGTGGTATGATGATGTTGTGATGATGTAGTGATGGTGCAGGGATGATGCTCTTATGACACTGTGATGATGCAGTGATGATGCAGTGATGATGCTGTGAAGACGCTCTGATGATGCTATGATAATGCAGTGATGATGCAGTGATGATGCAGTGATGATGCTGTGATGATGCAGTGATGATGCTGTGATGATGCTGTGATGATGCAGTGATGATGCTGTTATGACACTGTGATGATGCTGTGATGATGCTGTGAAGACGCTCTGATGATGCAGTGATGATGCAGTAATGATGGTGTGATGATGCAGTGAGGATGGTGTGATGATGCAGTGATGATGCTGTGATGATGCATTGATGATGCTGTTATGACAGTGATGATGCAGTGATGATGCAGTGATGATGCAGTGATGATGCAGTGATGATACGGTGATGATGCTGTGATGATGCAGTGATGATGCAGTGATGATGCTGTGATGATGCTGTGATGATGCAGTGATGATACGGTGATGATGCTGTGATGATGCAGGGATGATGCAGTGATGATGCTGTGATGATGCTGTGATGGTGCTGTGATGATGCAGTGATGATGCAGTGATGATGCAGTGATGATGCAGTGATGATACGGTGATGATGCAGTGATGATGCAGTGATGATGCTGTGATGATGCTGTGATGATGCAGTGATGATACGGTGATGATGCTGTGATGATGCAGGGATGATGCAGTGATGATGCTGTGATGATGCTGTGATGGTGCTGTGATGATGCAGTGATGATGCAGTGATGATGCTGTGATGATGCTGTGATGATGCTGTGATGATGTAGTGATGACGGTTTGATGATGGTGTGATGATGCAGTGATGATGCAGTGATGATGCAGTGATGATTCAGTGATGATGCTGTGATGATGCAGTGATGATGCAGTGATGATGCAGTGATGATGAAGTGATGATGCTGTGATGATGCATTGATGATGCAGTGATGATGAAGTGATGATGCAGTGATGATGCTGTTATGACACAGTGATGATGCAGTGAGGATGCTGTGATGATGCTGTGATGATGCAGTGATGATGGTGTGACGATGCAGTGAGGATGCTGTGATGATGCAGTGATGATGTAGTGATGATGCTTTGATGATGGTGTGTTGATGCTGTGATGATGCAGTGATGATGCTGTGATGATGCAGTGATGATGCAGTGATGATGCAGTGATGATGCTGTGATGATGTAGTGATGATGCATTGATGATGCAGTGATGATGCAGTGATGATGCAGTGATGATGCTGTGATGATACTGTGATGATGCTGTGATGATGCAGTGATGATGCATTGATGATGCTGTGATCGTGGTATGATGATGTTGTGATGATGTAGTGATGGTGCAGGGATGATGCTCTTATGACACTGTGATGATGCAGTGATGATGCTGTGATGATGCTGTGATGATGCAGTGATGATGCTGTGAAGACGCTCTGATGATGCAGTGATGATGCAGTAATGATGGTGTGATGATGCAGTGATGATGCTGTGATGATGCAGTGATGATGCTGTGATGATGTAGTGATGATGAAGTGATGATGCAGTGATGATGCAGTGATGATGCAGTGATGATGCAGTGATGATGCTGTGATGATGCCGTGATGATGCTGTGATGATGCAGTGATGATGCTGTGATGATGCAGTGATGATGCTGTGATGATGCTGATATAATGCTGTGATGAAGCAGTGATTATGCAGTGATGATGCTGTGATGACACTGTGGTGATTTTGTGATGATTTTGTAATGATGCAGTGATGATACTGTGATGATGCAGTGATGATGCTGTGATGACGCTGTGTTGATGGTGTGATGATGCTCTGATGATGCAGTGATTATGCAGTGATGATGCTGTGAAGACGCTCTGATGATGCTGTGACGATGCAGTGATGATGGTGTGATGATTCTGTGAAGACGCTCTGATGATGCTGTGATGACGCAGTGATGATGATGTGATGATACAGTGATGACGCTGTGATGATTATCTGATGATGCAGTGATGATGCATTGATGATGCTGTGATCGTGGTATGATGATGTTGTGATGATGTAGTGATGGTGCAGGGATGATGCTCTTATGACACTGTGATGATGCAGTGATGATGCTGTGATGATGCTGTGAAGACGCTCTGATGATGCTGTGATGATGCAGTGATGATGCAGTGATGATGCTGTGATAATGCAGTGATGATGCAGTGATGATGCAGTGATGATGCTGTGATGATGCAGTGATGATGCTGTTATGACACTGTGATGATGCTGTGATGATGCTGTGAAGACGCTCTGATGATGCAGTGATGATGCAGTAATGATGGTGTGATGATGCAGTGAGGATGCTGTGATGATGCAGTGATGATGCTGTGATGATGCTGATATAATGCTGTGATGAAGCAGTGATTATGCAGTGATGATGCTGTGATGACACTGTGGTGATTTTGTGATGATTTTGTAATGATGCAGTGATGATACTGTGATGATGCAGTGATGATGCTGTGATGACGCTGTGTTGATGGTGTGATGATGCTCTGATGATGCAGTGATTATGCAGTGATGATGCTGTGAAGACGCTCTGATGATGCTGTGACGATGCAGTGATGATGGTGTGATGATTCTGTGAAGACGCTCTGATAATGCTGTGATAACGCAGTGATGATGATGTGATGATACAGTGAGGATGCTGTGATGATTATCTGATGATGCAGTGATGATGAATTGATGATGCTGTGATCATGGTATGATGATGTTGTGATGATGTAGTGATGGTGCAGGGATGATGCTCTTATGACACTGTGATGATGCAGTGATGATGCTGTGATGATGCTGTGAAGACGCTCTGATGATGCTGTGATGATGCAGTGATGATGCAGTGATGATGCAGTGATGATGCTGTGATGATGCAGTGATGATGCAGTGATGATGCAGTGATGATGCTGTGATGATGCAGTGATGATGCTGTTATGACACTGTGATGAGGCTGTGATGATGCTATGAAGACGCTCTGATGATGCAGTGATGATGCAGTGCTGATGGTGTGATGATGCTCTGATTATGCAGTGATCATGCTATGATGATGCAGTGAGTAAGCTGTAATGATGCAGTGATGATGGTGTAATGATGCAGTGATGATGCTGTGATGATGCAGTGATGATGCTGTGATGATGCTGTGATGATGCAGTGATGATGTAGTGATGATTCTGTGATGATGCTAATATAATGCTGTGATGATGCAGTGATTATGCACTGATGATGCTGTGATAACACTGTGGTGATTTTGTGATGATTTTGTGATGATGCAGTGATGATGGTGTGATGATGGTGTGATGATGATGCAGTGATGATGCAGTGATGATGCTGTGATGATGCAGTGATGATGGTGTGATGATGAAGTGATGATGCAGTGATGATGCAGTGATGATGCTGTGATGATGCAGTGATGATGGTGTGATGATGCAGTGATGATGCAGTGATGATGCTTTGATGATGCAGTGATGATGCAGTTATGATGGTGTGATGATGCAGTGATGATTCTGTGATGATGCAGTGATGATGCAATGATGATGCTGTGATTATGCAGTGATGATGCAGTGATGATGAAGTGATGATGCAGTGATGATGCTGTGATGACACAGTGATGATGCAGTGATGATGCTGTGATGACACAGTGATGATGCAGTGATGATGCAGTGATGATGCTGTGGTGATGCAGTGATGATGCAGTGAGGATGCTGTGATGACACAGTGATGACGCAGTGATGATGCAGTGATGATGCAGTGATGATGCTGTGATGATGCAGTGATGATGCTGTGATGATGCAGTGATGATGCAGTGATGATGTTATGATGATGCTGTGATGATGCAGTGATGATGGTGTGATGATGGTGTGATGACGCAGTGATGATGCTCTGATGATGCAGTGATGATGCTGTGATGATACTGTGATGATGCAGAGATGATGCTGTGATGACACAGTGATGATGCAGTGATGATGCAGTGATGATGAAGTGATGATGCAGTGATGATGCTGTTATGACAGTGATGATGCTGTGATGATGCAGTGATGATGCTGTGATGATGCTGTGATGATGGTGTGATGATGCAGTGATGATGGTGTTATGAAGCTGTGATGATGCTGTGATGATGCTGTGATGATGGTGTGATGATGCTGTGATGATGCTGTGATGATACTGTGATGATGCAGTGATGATGCAGTGATGATGGTGTGATGCTGCAGTGATGATGCTGTGATGATGCAGTGATGATGCTGTGATGATGCTGTGATGATGAAGTGATGATGCAGTGATGATGTTGTTATGACACAGTGATGATGCAGTGATGATGCTGTGATGATGCAGTGATGATGCAGTGATGATGCTGTGATGATGCTGTTATGAAAGAGTGATGATGCAGTGATGATGCAGTGATGATGCAGTGATGATGCTTTGATGACGCTGTGATGATGCTGTGATGATGCAGTGAGGATGCAGTGATGATGCAGTGATGAGGCAGTGATGATGCTGTGAAGACGTTCTGATGATGCTGTGATGCTGCAGTGATGATGCTGTGATGATGGTGTGATGATGCAGTGATGATGGTGTGATGATGCAGTGATGATGCTGTGATGATGCAGTGATGATGCAGTGATGATGGTGTGATGATGCTTTGATGATGCAGTGATGATGCAGTGATGACACAGTGATGATGCAGTGACGATGCTGTGATGACACAGTGATGATGCAGTGATGATGCTGTGATGATGCTGTGATGATGCTGTGATGATGAAGTGATGATGCTGTGATGACACAGTGATGACGCAGTGATGATGCAGTGATGATGCTGTGATGATGCAGTGATGATGCTGTGATGAAGCAGTAATGATGCAGTGATGATGCAGTGATGATGTTGTGATGATGCTGTGATGATGCAGTGATGATGGTGTGATGATGCAGTGATGATGCAGTGATGATGCTGTGATGATACTGTGATGATGCAGTGATGATGCTGTGATAATGCTGTGATGATGCAGTGATGATGCTGTAATGATGCTGTGATGATGCAGTGATGATGCTGTGATGATGCAGTGATGATGCAGTGATGATGGTGTGATGCTGCAGTGATGATGCTGTGATGATGCAGTGATGATGAAGTCATGATGAAGTCATGATGCAGTGATGCTCTTATGACACAGTGATTATGGTGTGATAATACAGTGAGTATGCAGTGATGATGAAGTGATGATGCAGTGATGATGCTGTTATGACACAGTGATGACGCAGTGATGACACAGTGATGATGCAGTGATGATGCAGTGATAATGCAGTGATGATGCTGTGATGGTGCAGTGATGATGCTGTGATGATGCAGTGATGATGCAATGATGATGGTGTGATGATGCAGTGATGATGCTGTGATGATGCAGTGATGATGCAATGATGATGGTGTGATGATGCAGTGATGATGCAGTGATGACACAGTGATGATGCAGTGATGATGCTGTGATGATGCAGTGATGATGCAATGATGATGGTGTGATGATGCAGTGATGATGCTGTGATGATGCAGTGATGATGCAATGATGATGCTGTGATGATGCAGTGATGATGAAGTGATGATGCTGTGATGACACAGTGATGACGCAGTGATGATGCAGTGTTAATGCAGTGATGATGCAGTGATGATGCTGTGATGATGCTGTGATGATGCTGTGATGATGCAGTAATGATGCAGTGATGATGTTATGATGATGCTGTGATGATGCAGTGATGATGGTGTGATGATGGTGTGATGATGCAGTGATGATGCTGTGATGATGCAGTGATGATGCTGTGATGATGCTGTGATGATGCAGTGATGATGCAGTGAGGATGCTGTGATGATGCAGTGATGATGCTGTTATGACACTGTGATGATGCAGTGATGATGCAGTGATGATGCTGTGAAGACGTTCTGATGATGCTGTGATGCTGCAGTGATGATGCAGTGATGATGCTGTGATGATACTGTGATGATGCAGTGATGATGCTGTGATGATGCAGTGATGATGCAATGATGATGGTGTGATGATGCAGTGATGATGCAGTGATGACACAGTGATGATGCAGTGATGATGCTGTGATGACACAGTGATGATGCAGTGATGATGCAGTGATGATGCTGTGATGATGCAGTGATGATGAAGTGATGATGCTGTGATGACACAGTGATGACGCAGTGATGATGCAGTGATGATGCAGTGATGATACTGTGATGATGCAGTGATGATGCAGTGATGATGTTATGATGATGCTGTGATGATGCAGTGATGATGGTGTGATGATGGTGTGATGATGCAGTGATGATGCTCTGATGATGCAGTGATGATGCAGTGATGATGCTGTGATGATGCAGTGATGATGAAGTGATGATGCTGTGATGACACAGTGATGACGCAGTGATGATGCAGTGTTAATGCAGTGATGATGCAGTGATGATGCTGTGATGATGCTGTGATGATGCTGTGATGATGCAGTAATGATGCAGTGATGATGTTATGATGATGCTGTGATGATGCAGTGATGATGGTGTGATGATGGTGTGATGATGCAGTGATGATGCTGTGATGATGCAGTGATGATGCTGTGATGATGCTGTGATGATGCAGTGATGATGCAGTGAGGATGCTGTGATGATGCAGTGATGATGCTGTTATGACACTGTGATGATGCAGTGATGATGCTGTGATGATGCTGTGAAGACGTTCTGATGATGCTGTGATGCTGCAGTGATGATGCAGTGATGATGCTGTGATGATACTGTGATGATGCAGTGATGATGCTGTGATGATGCAGTGATGATGCAATGATGATGGTGTGATGATGCAGTGATGATGCAGTGATGACACAGTGATGATGCAGTGATGATGCTGTGATGACACAGTGATGATGCAGTGATGATGCAGTGATGATGCTGTGATGATGCAGTGATGATGAAGTGATGATGCTGTGATGACACAGTGATGACGCAGTGATGATGCAGTGATGATGCAGTGATGATACTGTGATGATGCAGTGATGATGCTGTGATGATGCAGTGATGATGCAATGATGATGGTGTGATGATGCAGTGATGATGCAGTGATGACACAGTGATGATGCAGTGATGATGCTGTGATGACACAGTGATGATGCAGTGATGATGCAGTGATGATGCTGTGATGATGCAGTGATGATGAAGTGATGATGCTGTGATGACACAGTGATGACGCAGTGATGATGCAGTGATGATGCAGTGATGATACTGTGATGATGCAGTGATGATGCTGTGATGATGCAGTGATGATGCAGTGATGATGTTATGATGATGCTGTGATGATGCAGTGATGATGGTGTGATGATGGTGTGATGATGCAGTGATGATGCTCTGATGATGCAGTGATGATGCAGTGATGATGCTGTGATGATGCAGTGATGATGAAGTGATGATGCTGTGATGACACAGTGATGACGCAGTGATGATGCAGTGTTAATGCAGTGATGATGCAGTGATGATGAAGTGATGATGCTCTGATGATGCTGTGATGATGCAGTGATGATGCAGTGATGATGGTGTGATGATGCAGTGATGATGCTTTGATGATGCAGTGATGATGCAGTGATGACACAGTGATGATGCAGTGATGATGCTGTGATGACGCAGTGATGATGCAGTGTTAATGCAGTGATGATGCAGTGATGATGAAGTGATGATGCTCTGATGATGCTGTGATGACACAGTGATGACGCAGTGATGATGCAGTGTTAATGCAGTAATGATGCTATGATGATGCAGTGAGGATGCAGTGATGATGCAGTGATGATGCAGTGATGATGGTGTGACGATGCAGTGAGGATGCTGTGATGATGCAGTAATGAGGCAGTGATGATGCTGTGAAGACGTTCTGATGATGCTGTGATGCTGCAGTGATGATGCAGTGATGATGCTGTGATGATGCTGTGATGATGCAGTGATGATGCAGTGATGATGGTATGATGATGCAGTGATGATGCTTTGATGATGCAGTGATGATGCAGTGATGACACAGTGATGATGCAGTGATGATGCTGTGATGACACAGTGATGATGCAGTGATGATGCTGTAATGATTCTGTGATGATGCAGTGATGATGAAGTGATGATGCTGTGATGACACAGTGATGACGCAGTGATGATGCAGTGATGATGCTTTGATGATGCAGTGATGATGCTGTGATGAAGCAGTAATGATGCAGTGATGATGCAGTGATGATGTTGTGATGATGCTGTGATGATGCAGTGATTATGGTGTGATGATGGTGTGATGATGCAGTGATTATGGTGTGATGATTCAGTGATGATGCAGTGATGATGCTGTGATGATACAGTGATGATGTAATGATGATGCTGTGATAATGCTGTGATGATGCAGTGATGATGCTGTAATGATGCTGTGATGATGCAGTGATTATGGTGTGATGATGCAGTGATGATGCACTGATGATGCTGTGATGATACAGTGATGATGTAATGATGATGCTGTGATGATGCAGTGATGATGCAGTGATGATGGTGTGATGCTGCAGTGATGATGCATTGATGATGCTGTGATGCTGCAGTGATGATGCAGTGATGATGCAGTGATGATGCGGTGATGATGGTGTGATGCTGTAGTGATGATGCTGTGATGATGCTGTGATGATGCTGTGATGATGCTGTGATGATGAAGTGATGATGCAGTGATGATGTTGTTATGACACAGTGGTGATGCAGTGATGATGCTGTGATGATGCAGTGATGATGCAGTGATGATGTTGTTATGACACAGTGATGATGCAGTGATGATGCTGTGATGATGAAGTGATGATGCAGTGATGATGTTGTTATGACAAAGTGATGATGCAGTGATGATGCAGTGATGATGCTGTGATGATTCTGTGATGATGCTGTGATGATGCAGTGAGGATGCAGTGATGATGCAGTGATGATGCTGTTATGATGCAGTGATGATGGTGTGACGATGCAGTGAGGATGCTGTGATGATGCAGTGATGAGGCAGTGATGATGCTGTGAAGACGTTCTGATGATGCTGTGATGCTGCAGTGATGCTGCAGTGATGATGCAGTGATGATGGTGTGATGATGCAGTGATGATGCAGTGATGATGGTGTGATGATGCAGTGATGATGCTGTGATGATGCAGTGATGATGCAGTGATGATGGTGTGATGATGCTTTGATGATGCAGTGATGATGCAGTGATGACACCGTGATGATGCAGTGATGATGCTGTGATGATGCAGTACTGATGCAGTTATGATGCAGTGATGATGTTATGATGATGCTGTGATGATGCAGTGATGATGGTGTGATGATGGTGTGATGATGCTGTGATGATACTGTGATGATGCAGCGATGATGCTGTGATGATGCTGTGATGATGCAGTGACAATGCAGTGATGATTCTGTGATGATGCAGTGATGATGCTGTGATGATGCTGTGATGATGGTGTGATGATGCAGTTATGATGGTGTGATGATGCTGTGATGATGCAGTGATGATGCAGTGATGATGGTGTGATGATGCAGTGAGGATTCTGTGATGATGCTGTGATGATGCAGTGATGATGCAGTGATGATGCAGTGATGATGCTGTGATGATGCTGTGATGATGCTGTGACTATGCAGTGATGATGCTGTGATGATGCTGTTATGACAAAGTGATGATGCAGTGATGATGCAGTGATGATGCAGTGAGGATGCTTTGATGACGCTGTGATGATGCTGTGATGATGCAGTGATGATGCAGTGATGATTGTGTGATGAAACAGTGATGATGCAGTGATGATGCTGTGATGATGCAGTGATGATGCAGTGATGATGCTGTGATGATGGTGTGATGCTGCAGTGATGATGCAGTGATGATGCTGTGATGATGCAGTGATGATGCAGTGAAGATGCTTTGATGACGCTGTGATGATGCTGTGATGATGAAGTGATGATGCAGTGATGATGTTGTTATGACACAGTGATGATGCAGTGATGATGCTGTGATGATGCAGTGATGATGCAGTGATGATGCTGTGATGATGGTGTGATGCTGCAGTGATGATGCAGTGATGATGCTGTGATGATGCAGTGATGATGCTGTGATGATGGTGTGATGCTGCAGTGATGATGCAGTGATGATGCTGTGATGATTTAGTGATGATGCAGTGATGACGCTGTGATGATGCTGTGAAGACGTTCTGATGATGCTGTGATGCTGCTGTGATGATGCTGTGATGATGCTGTGATGATGGTGTGATGATGCTGTGATGATACTGTGATGATGCAGTGATGATGCTGTGATGATGCTGTGATGATGCAGTGATGATGCAGTGATGATGGTGTGATGATGCAGTGAGGATGCTGTGATGATGCAGTGATGATGCAGTGATGATGATGTGTTGATGTAGTGATGACGCTGCGATGATGATGTTGTGATGATGCAGTGGTGATGGTGTGATGATGCAGTGATGATGCTTTTATGACGCTGTGATGATGCTGGAATGATGCAGTAATGATGCAGTGATGATGGTGTGATGATGCAGTGAGGATGATGTGATGATTTAGTGATGATGCAGTGATGATGCTGTGATGACACTGTGGTGATTTTGTGATGATTTTGTGATGATGCAGTGATGGTACTGTGATGATGCAATGATAATGCTTTGATGACCGTGTGTTGATGGTGTGATGATGCTCTGATGATGCAGTGATTATGCAGTGATGACACTGTGATGATGCTGTGACGATGCAGTGATGATGCAGTGATGATGCGGTGATGATGCAGTGATGATGCTGTGATGATGCTAATATAATGCTGTGATGATGCAGTGATTATGCACTGATGATGCTGTGATGACACTGTGGTGATTTTGTGATGATTTTGTGATGATGCAGTGATGATGTAGTGATGATGGTGTGATGCTGCAGTGATGATGCATTGATGATGCTGTGATGCTGCAGTGATGCTGCAGTGATGATGCAGTGATGATGCGGTGATGATGGTGTGATGCTGTAGTGATGATGCTGTGATGATGCTGTGATGATGCTGTGATGATGCTGTGATGATGAAGTGATGATGCAGTGATGATGTTGTTATGACACAGTGGTGATGCAGTGATGATGCTGTGATGATGCAGTGATGATGCAGTGATGATGTTGTTATGACACAGTGATGATGCAGTGATGATGCTGTGATGATGAAGTGATGATGCAGTGATGATTTTGTTATGACAAAGTGATGATGCAGTGATGATGCAGTGATGATGCTGTGATGATACTGTGATGATGCTGTGATGATGCAGTGAGGATGCAGTGATGATGCAGTGATGATGCTGTTATGATGCAGTGATGATGGTGTGACGATGCAGTGAGGATGCTGTGATGATGCAGTGATGAGGCAGTGATGATGCTGTGAAGACGTTCTGATGATGCTGTGATGCTGCAGTGATGCTGCAGTGATGATGCAGTGATGATGGTGTGATGATGCAGTGATGATGCAGTGATGATGGTGTGATGATGCAGTGATGATGCTGTGATGATGCAGTGATGATGCAGTGATGATGGTGTGATGATGCTTTGATGATGCAGTGATGATGCAGTGATGACACCGTGATGATGCAGTGATGATGCTGTGATGATGCAGTACTGATGCAGTTATGATGCAGTGATGATGTTATGATGATGCTGTGATGATGCAGTGATGATGGTGTGATGATGGTGTGATGATGCTGTGATGATACTGTGATGATGCAGCGATGATGCTGTGATGATGCTGTGATGATGCAGTGACAATGCAGTGATGATGAAGTGATGATGCAGTGATGATGCTGTTATGACACAGTGATGATGCTGTGATGATGCAGTGATGATGCTGTGATGATGCAGTGATGATGGTGTGATGATGCAGTTATGATGGTGTGATGATGCTGTGATGATGCAGTGATGATGCAGTGATGATGGTGTGATGATGCAGTGAGGATTCTGTGATGATGCTGTGATGATGCAGTGATGATGCAGTGATGATGCAGTGATGATGCTGTGATGATGCTGTGATGATGCTGTGACTATGCAGTGATGATGCTGTGATGATGCTGTTATGACAAAGTGATGATGCAGTGATGATGCAGTGATGATGCAGTGATGATGCTTTGATGACGCTGTGATGATGCTGTGATGATGCAGTGATGATGCAGTGATGATTGTGTGATGAAACAGTGATGATGCAGTGATGATGCTGTGATGATGCAGTGATGATGCAGTGATGATGCTGTGATGATGGTGTGATGCTGCAGTGATGATGCAGTGATGATGCTGTGATGATGCAGTGATGATGCTGTGATGATGCTGTTATGACAAAGTGATGATGCTGTGATGATGCAGTGATGATGCAGTGAAGATGCTTTGATGACGCTGTGATGATGCTGTGATGATGAAGTGATGATGCAGTGATGATGTTGTTATGACACAGTGATGATGCAGTGATGATGCTGTGATGATGCAGTGATGATGCAGTGATGATGCTGTGATGATGCAGTGATGATGCAGTGATGATGCTGTGATGATGGTGTGATGCTGCAGTGATGATGCTGTGATGGTGCAGTGATGATGCTGTGATGATGCAGTGATGATGCAATGATGATGGTGTGATGATGCAGTGATGATGCTGTGATGATGCAGTGATGATGCAATGATGATGGTGTGATGATGCAGTGATGATGCAGTGATGACACAGTGATGATGCAGTGATGATGCTGTGATGACACAGTGATGATGCAGTGATGATGCATTGATGATGCTGTGATGATGCAGTGATGATGAAGTGATGATGCTGTTATGACACAGTGATGACGCAGTGATGATGCAGTGATGATGCAGTGATGATGCTGTGATGATGCAGTGATGATGCAGTGATGATGTTATGATGATGCTGTGATGATGCAGTGATGATGGTGTGATGATGGTGTGATGATGCAGTGATGATGCTCTGATGATGCAGTGATGATGCAGTGATGATGCTGTGATGATGCAGTGATGATGAAGTGATGATGCTGTGATGACACAGTGATGACGCAGTGATGATGCAGTGTTAATGCAGTGATGATGCAGTGATGATGCTGTGATGATGCTGTGATGATGCTGTGATGATGCAGTAATGATGCAGTGATGATGTTATGATGATGCTGTGATGATGCAGTGATGATGGTGTGATGATGGTGTGATGATGCAGTGATGATGCTGTGATGATGCAGTGATGATGCTGTGATGATGCTGTGATGATGCAGTGATGATGCAGTGAGGATGCTGTGATGATGCAGTGATGATGCTGTTATGACACTGTGATGATGCAGTGATGATGCAGTGATGATGCTGTGAAGACGTTCTGATGATGCTGTGATGCTGCAGTGATGATGCAGTGATGATGCTGTGATGATACTGTGATGATGCAGTGATGATGCTGTGATGATGCAGTGATGATGCAATGATGATGGTGTGATGATGCAGTGATGATGCAGTGATGACACAGTGATGATGCAGTGATGATGCTGTGATGACACAGTGATGATGCAGTGATGATGCAGTGATGATGCTGTGATGATGCAGTGATGATGAAGTGATGATGCTGTGATGACACAGTGATGACGCAGTGATGATGCAGTGATGATGCAGTGATGATACTGTGATGATGCAGTGATGATGCTGTGATGATGCAGTGATGATGCAATGATGATGGTGTGATGATGCAGTGATGATGCAGTGATGACACAGTGATGATGCAGTGATGATGCTGTGATGACACAGTGATGATGCAGTGATGATGCAGTGATGATGCTGTGATGATGCAGTGATGATGAAGTGATGATGCTGTGATGACACAGTGATGACGCAGTGATGATGCAGTGATGATACTGTGATGATGCAGTGATGATGCTGTGATGATGCAGTGATGATGCAGTGATGATGTTATGATGATGCTGTGATGATGCAGTGATGATGGTGTGATGATGGTGTGATGATGGTGTGATGATGCAGTGATGATGCTCTGATGATGCAGTGATGATGCAGTGATGATGCTGTGATGATGCAGTGATGATGAAGTGATGATGCTGTGATGACACAGTGATGACGCAGTGATGATGCAGTGTTAATGCAGTGATGATGCAGTGATGATGAAGTGATGATGCTCTGATGATGCTGTGATGATGCAGTGATGATGCAGTGATGATGGTGTGATGATGCAGTGATGATGCTTTGATGATGCAGTGATGATGCAGTGATGACACAGTGATGATGCAGTGATGATGCTGTGATGACGCAGTGATGATGCAGTGTTAATGCAGTGATGATGCAGTGATGATGAAGTGATGATGCTCTGATGATACTGTGATGACACAGTGATGACGCAGTGATGATGCAGTGTTAATGCAGTGATGATGCTGTGATGATGCAGTGAGGATGCAGTGATGATGCAGTGATGATGCAGTGATGATGGTGTGACGATGCAGTGAGGATGCTGTGATGATGCAGTAATGAGGCAGTGATGATGCTGTGAAGACGTTCTGATGATGCTGTGATGCTGCAGTGATGATGCAGTGATGATGCTGTGATGATGGTGTGATGATGCAGTGATGATGCAGTGATGATGGTATGATGATGCAGTGATGATGCTTTGATGATGCAGTGATGATGCAGTGATGACACAGTGATGATGCAGTGATGATGCTGTGATGACACAGTGATGATGCAGTGATGATGCTGTAATGATTCTGTGATGATGCAGTGATGATGAAGTGATGATGCTGTGATGACACAGTGATGACGCAGTGATGATGCAGTGATGATGCTTTGATGATGCAGTGATGATGCTGTGATGAAGCAGTAATGATGCAGTGATGATGCAGTGATGATGTTGTGATGATGCTGTGATGATGCAGTGATTATGGTGTGATGATGGTGTGATGATGCAGTGATTATGGTGTGATGATTCAGTGATGATGCAGTGATGATGCTGTGATGATACAGTGATGATGTAATGATGATGCTGTGATAATGCTGTGATGATGCAGTGATGATGCTGTAATGATGCTGTGATGATGCAGTGATTATGGTGTGATGATGCAGTGATGATGCAGTGATGATGCTGTGATGATACAGTGATGATGTAATGATGATGCTGTGATGATGCAGTGATGATGCAGTGATGATGGTGTGATGCTGCAGTGATGATGCATTGATGATGCTGTGATGCTGCAGTGATGATGCAGTGATGATGCAGTGATGATGCGGTGATGATGGTGTGATGTTGTAGTGATGATGCTGTGATGATGCTGTGATGATGCTGTGATGATGCTGTGATGATGAAGTGATGATGCAGTGATGATGTTGTTATGACACAGTGGTGATGCAGTGATGATGCTGTGATGATGCAGTGATGATGCAGTGATGATGTTGTTATGACACAGTGATGATGCAGTGATGATGCTGTGATGATGAAGTGATGATGCAGTGATGATGTTGTTATGACAAAGTGATGATGCAGTGATGATGCAGTGATGATGCTGTGATGATACTGTGATGATGCTGTGATGATGCAGTGAGGATGCAGTGATGATGCAGTGATGATGCTGTTATGATGCAGTGATGATGGTGTGACGATGCAGTGAGGATGCTGTGATGATGCAGTGATGAGGCAGTGATGATGCTGTGAAGACGTTCTGATGATGCTGTGATGCTGCAGTGATGCTGCAGTGATGATGCAGTGATGATGGTGTGATGATGCAGTGATGATGCAGTGATGACACTGTGATGATGCAGTGATGATGCTGTGATGATGCAGTGATGATGCAGTGATGATGGTGTGATGATGCTTTGATGATGCAGTGATGATGCAGTGATGACACCGTGATGATGCAGTGATGATGCTGTGATGATGCAGTACTGATGCAGTTATGATGCAGTGATGATGTTATGATGATGCTGTGATGATGCAGTGATGATGGTGTGATGATGGTGTGATGATGCTGTGATGATACTGTGATGATGCAGCGATGATGCTGTGATGATGCTGTGATGATGCAGTGACAATGCAGTGATGATGAAGTGATGATGCAGTGATGATGCTGTTATGACACAGTGATGATGCTGTGATGATGCAGTGATGATGCTGTGATGATGCAGTGATGATGGTGTGATGATGCAGTTATGATGGTGTGATGATGCTGTGATGATGCAGTGATGATGCAGTGATGATGGTGTGATGATGCAGTGAGGATTCTGTGATGATGCTGTGATGATGCAGTGATGATGCAGTGATGATGCAGTGATGATGCTGTGATGATGCTGTGATGATGCTGTGACTATGCAGTGATGATGCTGTGATGATGCTGTTATGACAAAGTGATGATGCAGTGATGATGCAGTGATGATGCAGTGATGATGCTTTGATGACGCTGTGATGATGCTGTGATGATGCAGTGA
The DNA here is from genome assembly GCA_951411735.1 of Somateria mollissima. NCBI lineage: Eukaryota > Metazoa > Chordata > Aves > Anseriformes > Anatidae > Somateria > Somateria mollissima. Next base: position 62,940 of record CATOCB010000086.1, on the reverse strand, counting down.
TGATGCAGTGATGATTGTGTGATGAAACAGTGATGATGCAGTGATGATGCTGTGATGATGCAGTGATGATGCAGTGATGATGCTGTGATGATGGTGTGATGCTGCAGTGATGATGCAGTGATGATGCTGTGATGATGCAGTGATGATGCTGTGATGATGCTGTTATGACAAAGTGATGATGCTGTGATGATGCAGTGATGATGCAGTGAAGATGCTTTGATGACGCTGTGATGATGCTGTGATGATGAAGTGATGATGCAGTGATGATGTTGTTATGACACAGTGATGATGCAGTGATGATGCTGTGATGATGCAGTGATGATGCAGTGATGATGCTGTGATGATGCAGTGATGATGCAGTGATGATGCTGTGATGATGGTGTGATGCTGCAGTGATGATGCAGTGATGATGCTGTGATGATGCAGTGATGATGCTGTGATGATGGTGTGATGCTGCAGTGATGATGCAGTGATGATGCTGTGATGATTTAGTGATGATGCAGTGATGACGCTGTGATGATGCTGTGAAGACGTTCTGATGATGCTGTGATGCTGCTGTGATGATGCTGTGATGATGCTGTGATGATGGTGTGATGATGCTGTGATGATACTGTGATGATGCAGTGATGATGCTGTGATGATGCTGTGATGATGCAGTGATGATGCAGTGATGATGGTGTGATGATGCAGTGAGGATGCTGTGATGATGCAGTGATGATGCAATGATGATGATGTGTTGATGTAGTGATGACGCTGCGATGATGATGTTGTGATGATGCAGTGGTGATGGTGTGATGATGCAGTGATGATGCTTTTATGACGCTGTGATGATGCTGGAATGATGCAGTAATGATGCAGTGATGATGGTGTGATGATGCAGTGAGGATGATGTGATGATTTAGTGATGATGCAGTGATGATGCTGTGATGACACTGTGGTGATTTTGTGATGATTTTGTGATGATGCAGTGATGATACTGTGATGATGCAATGATAATGCTTTGATGACCGTGTGTTGATGGTGTGATGATGCTCTGATGATGCAGTGATTATGCAGTGATGACACTGTGATGATGCTGTGACGATGCAGTGATGATGCAGTGATGATGCGGTGATGATGCAGTGATGATGCTGTGATGATACTGTGATGATGCTGTGATGATGCTGTGATGATGCTGTGATGATGCAGTGATGATGCAGTGATGATGCAGTGATGATGTTATGATGATGCTGTGATGATGCAGTGATGATGGTGTGATGATGGTGTGATGATGCAGTGATGATGCTGTGATGATGCAGTGATGATGCTGTGATGATGCTGTGATGATGCAGTGATGATGCAGTGAGGATGCTGTGATGATGCAGTGATGATGCTGTTATGACACTGTGATGATGCAGTGATGATGCAGTGATGATGCTGTGAAGACGTTCTGATGATGCTGTGATGCTGCAGTGATGATGCAGTGATGATGCTGTGATGATGGTGTGATGATGCAGTGATGATGCAGTGATGATGGTATGATGATGCAGTGATGATGCTTTGATGATGCAGTGATGATGCAGTGATGACACAGTGATGATGCAGTGATGATGCTGTGATGACACAGTGATGATGCAGTGATGATGCTGTAATGATTCTGTGATGATGCAGTGATGATGAAGTGATGATGCTGTGATGACACAGTGATGACGCAGTGATGATGCAGTGATGATGCTTTGATGATGCAGTGATGATGCTGTGATGAAGCAGTAATGATGCAGTGATGATGCAGTGATGATGTTGTGATGATGCTGTGATGATGCAGTGATTATGGTGTGATGATGGTGTGATGATGCAGTGATTATGGTGTGATGATTCAGTGATGATGCAGTGATGATGCTGTGATGATACAGTGATGATGTAATGATGATGCTGTGATAATGCTGTGATGATGCAGTGATGATGCTGTAATGATGCTGTGATGATGCAGTGATTATGGTGTGATGATGCAGTGATGATGCAGTGATGATGCTGTGATGATACAGTGATGATGTAATGATGATGCTGTGATGATGCAGTGATGATGTAGTGATGATGGTGTGATGCTGCAGTGATGATGCATTGATGATGCTGTGATGCTGCAGTGATGATGCAGTGATGATGCAGTGATGATGCGGTGATGATGGTGTGATGCTGTAGTGATGATGCTGTGATGATGCTGTGATGATGCTGTGATGATGCTGTGATGATGAAGTGATGATGCAGTGATGATGTTGTTATGACACAGTGGTGATGCAGTGATGATGCTGTGATGATGCAGTGATGATGCAGTGATGATGTTGTTATGACACAGTGATGATGCAGTGATGATGCTGTGATGATGAAGTGATGATGCAGTGATGATGTTGTTATGACAAAGTGATGATGCAGTGATGATGCAGTGATGATGCTGTGATGATACTGTGATGATGCTGTGATGATGCAGTGAGGATGCAGTGATGATGCAGTGATGATGCTGTTATGATGCAGTGATGATGGTGTGACGATGCAGTGAGGATGCTGTGATGATGCAGTGATGAGGCAGTGATGATGCTGTGAAGACGTTCTGATGATGCTGTGATGCTGCAGTGATGCTGCAGTGATGATGCAGTGATGATGGTGTGATGATGCAGTGATGATGCAGTGATGATGGTGTGATGATGCAGTGATGATGCTGTGATGATGCAGTGATGATGCAGTGATGATGGTGTGATGATGCTTTGATGATGCAGTGATGATGCAGTGATGACACCGTGATGATGCAGTGATGATGCTGTGATGATGCAGTACTGATGCAGTTATGATGCAGTGATGATGTTATGATGATGCTGTGATGATGCAGTGATGATGGTGTGATGATGGTGTGATGATGCTGTGATGATACTGTGATGATGCAGCGATGATGCTGTGATGATGCTGTGATGATGCAGTGACAATGCAGTGATGATGAAGTGATGATGCAGTGATGATGCTGTTATGACACAGTGATGATGCTGTGATGATGCAGTGATGATGCTGTGATGATGCAGTGATGATGGTGTGATGATGCAGTTATGATGGTGTGATGATGCTGTGATGATGCAGTGATGATGCAGTGATGATGGTGTGATGATGCAGTGAGGATTCTGTGATGATGCTGTGATGATGCAGTGATGATGCAGTGATGATGCAGTGATGATGCTGTGATGATGCTGTGATGATGCTGTGACTATGCAGTGATGATGCTGTGATGATGCTGTTATGACAAAGTGATGATGCAGTGATGATGCAGTGATGATGCAGTGATGATGCTTTGATGACGCTGTGATGATGCTGTGATGATGCAGTGATGATGCAGTGATGATTGTGTGATGAAACAGTGATGATGCAGTGATGATGCTGTGATGATGCAGTGATGATGCAGTGATGATGCTGTGATGATGGTGTGATGCTGCAGTGATGATGCAGTGATGATGCTGTGATGATGCAGTGATGATGCTGTGATGATGCTGTTATGACAAAGTGATGATGCTGTGATGATGCAGTGATGATGCAGTGAAGATGCTTTGATGACGCTGTGATGATGCTGTGATGATGAAGTGATGATGCAGTGATGATGTTGTTATGACACAGTGATGATGCAGTGATGATGCTGTGATGATGCAGTGATGATGCAGTGATGATGCTGTGATGATGCAGTGATGATGCAGTGATGATGCTGTGATGATGGTGTGATGCTGCAGTGATGATGCTGTGATGGTGCAGTGATGATGCTGTGATGATGCAGTGATGATGCAATGATGATGGTGTGATGATGCAGTGATGATGCTGTGATGATGCAGTGATGATGCAATGATGATGGTGTGATGATGCAGTGATGATGCAGTGATGACACAGTGATGATGCAGTGATGATGCTGTGATGACACAGTGATGATGCAGTGATGATGCATTGATGATGCTGTGATGATGCAGTGATGATGAAGTGATGATGCTGTTATGACACAGTGATGACGCAGTGATGATGCAGTGATGATGCAGTGATGATGCTGTGATGATGCAGTGATGATGCAGTGATGATGTTATGATGATGCTGTGATGATGCAGTGATGATGGTGTGATGATGGTGTGATGATGCAGTGATGATGCTCTGATGATGCAGTGATGATGCAGTGATGATGCTGTGATGATGCAGTGATGATGAAGTGATGATGCTGTGATGACACAGTGATGACGCAGTGATGATGCAGTGTTAATGCAGTGATGATGCAGTGATGATGCTGTGATGATGCTGTGATGATGCTGTGATGATGCAGTAATGATGCAGTGATGATGTTATGATGATGCTGTGATGATGCAGTGATGATGGTGTGATGATGGTGTGATGATGCAGTGATGATGCTGTGATGATGCAGTGATGATGCTGTGATGATGCTGTGATGATGCAGTGATGATGCAGTGAGGATGCTGTGATGATGCAGTGATGATGCTGTTATTACACTGTGATGATGCAGTGATGATGCAGTGATGATGCTGTGAAGACGTTCTGATGATGCTGTGATGCTGCAGTGATGATGCAGTGATGATGCTGTGATGATACTGTGATGATGCAGTGATGATGCTGTGATGATGCAGTGATGATGCAATGATGATGGTGTGATGATGCAGTGATGATGCAGTGATGACACAGTGATGATGCAGTGATGATGCTGTGATGACACAGTGATGATGCAGTGATGATGCAGTGATGATGCTGTGATGATGCAGTGATGATGAAGTGATGATGCTGTGATGACACAGTGATGACGCAGTGATGATGCAGTGATGATGCAGTGATGATACTGTGATGATGCAGTGATGATGCTGTGATGATGCAGTGATGATGCAATGATGATGGTGTGATGATGCAGTGATGATGCAGTGATGACACAGTGATGATGCAGTGATGATGCTGTGATGACACAGTGATGATGCAGTGATGATGCAGTGATGATGCTGTGATGATGCAGTGATGATGAAGTGATGATGCTGTGATGACACAGTGATGACGCAGTGATGATGCAGTGATGATGCAGTGATGATACTGTGATGATGCAGTGATGATGCTGTGATGATGCAGTGATGATGCAGTGATGATGTTATGATGATGCTGTGATGATGCAGTGATGATGGTGTGATGATGGTGTGATGATGGTGTGATGATGCAGTGATGATGCTCTGATGATGCAGTGATGATGCAGTGATGATGCTGTGATGATGCAGTGATGATGAAGTGATGATGCTGTGATGACACAGTGATGACGCAGTGATGATGCAGTGTTAATGCAGTGATGATGCAGTGATGATGAAGTGATGATGCTCTGATGATGCTGTGATGATGCAGTGATGATGCAGTGATGATGGTGTGATGATGCAGTGATGATGCTTTGATGATGCAGTGATGATGCAGTGATGACACAGTGATGATGCAGTGATGATGCTGTGATGACGCAGTGATGATGCAGTGTTAATGCAGTGATGATGCAGTGATGATGAAGTGATGATGCTCTGATGATACTGTGATGACACAGTGATGACGCAGTGATGATGCAGTGTTAATGCAGTGATGATGCTGTGATGATGCAGTGAGGATGCAGTGATGATGCAGTGATGATGCAGTGATGATGGTGTGACGATGCAGTGAGGATGCTGTGATGATGCAGTAATGAGGCAGTGATGATGCTGTGAAGACGTTCTGATGATGCTGTGATGCTGCAGTGATGATGCAGTGATGATGCTGTGATGATGGTGTGATGATGCAGTGATGATGCAGTGATGATGGTATGATGATGCAGTGATGATGCTTTGATGATGCAGTGATGATGCAGTGATGACACAGTGATGATGCAGTGATGATGCTGTGATGACACAGTGATGATGCAGTGATGATGCTGTAATGATTCTGTGATGATGCAGTGATGATGAAGTGATGATGCTGTGATGACACAGTGATGACGCAGTGATGATGCAGTGATGATGCTTTGATGATGCAGTGATGATGCTGTGATGAAGCAGTAATGATGCAGTGATGATGCAGTGATGATGTTGTGATGATGCTGTGATGATGCAGTGATTATGGTGTGATGATGGTGTGATGATGCAGTGATTATGGTGTGATGATTCAGTGATGATGCAGTGATGATGCTGTGATGATACAGTGATGATGTAATGATGATGCTGTGATAATGCTGTGATGATGCAGTGATGATGCTGTAATGATGCTGTGATGATGCAGTGATTATGGTGTGATGATGCAGTGATGATGCAGTGATGATGCTGTGATGATACAGTGATGATGTAATGATGATGCTGTGATGATGCAGTGATGATGCAGTGATGATGGTGTGATGCTGCAGTGATGATGCATTGATGATGCTGTGATGCTGCAGTGATGATGCAGTGATGATGCAGTGATGATGCGGTGATGATGGTGTGATGTTGTAGTGATGATGCTGTGATGATGCTGTGATGATGCTGTGATGATGCTGTGATGATGAAGTGATGATGCAGTGATGATGTTGTTATGACACAGTGGTGATGCAGTGATGATGCTGTGATGATGCAGTGATGATGCAGTGATGATGTTGTTATGACACAGTGATGATGCAGTGATGATGCTGTGATGATGAAGTGATGATGCAGTGATGATGTTGTTATGACAAAGTGATGATGCAGTGATGATGCAGTGATGATGCTGTGATGATACTGTGATGATGCTGTGATGATGCAGTGAGGATGCAGTGATGATGCAGTGATGATGCTGTTATGATGCAGTGATGATGGTGTGACGATGCAGTGAGGATGCTGTGATGATGCAGTGATGAGGCAGTGATGATGCTGTGAAGACGTTCTGATGATGCTGTGATGCTGCAGTGATGCTGCAGTGATGATGCAGTGATGATGGTGTGATGATGCAGTGATGATGCAGTGATGACACTGTGATGATGCAGTGATGATGCAGTGATGATGGTGTGATGATGCTTTGATGATGCAGTGATGATGCAGTGATGACACCGTGATGATGCAGTGATGATGCTGTGATGATGCAGTACTGATGCAGTTATGATGCAGTGATGATGTTATGATGATGCTGTGATGATGCAGTGATGATGGTGTGATGATGGTGTGATGATGCTGTGATGATACTGTGATGATGCAGCGATGATGCTGTGATGATGCTGTGATGATGCAGTGACAATGCAGTGATGATGAAGTGATGATGCAGTGATGATGCTGTTATGACACAGTGATGATGCTGTGATGATGCAGTGATGATGCTGTGATGATGCAGTGATGATGGTGTGATGATGCAGTTATGATGGTGTGATGATGCTGTGATGATGCAGTGATGATGCAGTGATGATGGTGTGATGATGCAGTGAGGATTCTGTGATGATGCTGTGATGATGCAGTGATGATGCAGTGATGATGCAGTGATGATGCTGTGATGATGCTGTGATGATGCTGTGACTATGCAGTGATGATGCTGTGATGATGCTGTTATGACAAAGTGATGATGCAGTGATGATGCAGTGATGATGCAGTGATGATGCTTTGATGACGCTGTGATGATGCTGTGATGATGCAGTGATGATGCAGTGATGATTGTGTGATGAAACAGTGATGATGCAGTGATGATGCTGTGATGATGCAGTGATGATGCAGTGATGATGCTGTGATGATGGTGTGATGCTGCAGTGATGATGCAGTGATGATGCTGTGATGATGCAGTGATGATGCTGTGATGATGCTGTTATGACAAAGTGATGATGCTGTGATGATGCAGTGATGATGCAGTGAAGATGCTTTGATGACGCTGTGATGATGCTGTGATGATGAAGTGATGATGCAGTGATGATGTTGTTATGACACAGTGATGATGCAGTGATGATGCTGTGATGATGCAGTGATGATGCAGTGATGATGCTGTGATGATGCAGTGATGATGCAGTGATGATGCTGTGATGATGGTGTGATGCTGCAGTGATGATGCAGTGATGATGCTGTGATGATGCAGTGATGATGCTGTGATGATGGTGTGATGCTGCAGTGATGATGCAGTGATGATGCTGTGATGATTTAGTGATGATGCAGTGATGACGCTGTGATGATGCTGTGAAGACGTTCTGATGATGCTGTGATGCTGCTGTGATGATGCTGTGATGATGCTGTGATGATGGTGTGATGATGCTGTGATGATACTGTGATGATGCAGTGATGATGCTGTGATGATGCTGTGATGATGCAGTGATGATGCAGTGATGATGGTGTGATGATGCAGTGAGGATGCTGTGATGATGCAGTGATGATGCAGTGATGATGATGTGTTGATGTAGTGATGACGCTGCGATGATGATGTTGTGATGATGCAGTGGTGATGGTGTGATGATGCAGTGATGATGCTTTTATGACGCTGTGATGATGCTGGAATGATGCAGTAATGATGCAGTGATGATGGTGTGATGATGCAGTGAGGATGATGTGATGATTTAGTGATGATGCAGTGATGATGCTGTGATGACACTGTGGTGATTTTGTGATGATTTTGTGATGATGCAGTGATGATACTGTGATGATGCAATGATAATGCTTTGATGACCGTGTGTTGATGGTGTGATGATGCTCTGATGATGCAGTGATTATGCAGTGATGACACTGTGATGATGCTGTGACGATGCAGTGATGATGCAGTGATGATGCGGTGATGATGCAGTGATGATGCTGTGATGATACTGTGATGATGCTGTGATGATGCTGTGATGATGCTGTGATGATGCAGTGATGATGCAGTGATGATGAAGTCATGATGAAGTCATGATGCAGTGATGCTCTTATGACACAGTGATGATGCAGTGATGATACAGTGATGATGCAGTGATGATGCAGTGATGATGCTGTGATGATGCTGTAATGACGCTGTGATGATGCTGTGATGATGAAGTGATGATGCAGTGATGATGTTGTTATGACACAGTGATGATGCAGTGATGATGCTGTGATGATGCAGTGATGATGCAGTGATGATGCTGTGATGATGCTGTTATGAAAGAGTGATGATGCAGTGATGATGCAGTGATGATGCAGTGATGATGCTTTGATGACGCTGTGATGATGCTGTGATGATGCAGTGAGGATGCAGTGATGATGCAGTGATGATGCTGTGATGATGCTGGGATGATGCAGTGATGATGGTGTGATGATGCAGTGATGATGCTGTGATGATGCAGTGATGATGCTGTGATGATGCAGTGATGATGCAGTGATGATGCTGTGATGATGCAGTGATGATGCTGTTATGACACAGTGATGATGCAGTGATGATGCAGTGATAATGCTGTGATGATGCAGTGAGGATGCTGTGATGATGCAGTGATGATGTTGTGATGATGGTGTGATGATGGTGTGATGATGCAGTGATGATGCTGTGATGATGCAGTGATGATGGTGTGATGATGCAGTGATGATGCAGTGATGATGCAGTGATGATGCTGTGATGATGCAGTGATGATGGTGTGATGATGCAGTGATGATGCAGTGATGATGCTGTGATGATGCAGTGATGATGCTGTGATGATGCAGTGATGACGCAGTGATGATGCTGTGATGATGCAGTGATGATGCTATGATGATGGTGTGATGCTGCAGTGATGATGCAGTGAGGATGCTGTGATGATGCAGTGAGGATGCAGTGATGATGCAGTGATGATGCAGTGATGATGCAGTGATGATGGTGTGATGATGCAGTGATGATGCAGTGATGATGCTGTGATGACACTGTGGTTATTTTGTGATGATTTTGTAATGATGAAGTGATGATACTGTGATGATGCTGTGATGACGCTGTGTTGATGGTGTGATGATGCTCTGATGATGCAGTGATTATGCAGTGATGATGCTGTGATGACACTCTGATGAGTCTGTGACGATGCAGTGATGATGGTGTGATGATTCTGTGAAGACGCTCTGATGATGCTGTGATGACACAGTGATGACGCTGTGATGATTATCTGATGATGCAGTGATGATGCACTGATGATGCTGTGATGGTGGTATGATGATGTTGTGATGATGTAGTGATGGTGCAGGGATGATGCTGTGATGACTCTGTGGTGATGCAGTGATGATGCAGTGATGACGCTGTGTTGATGTAGTGATGACGCTGCGATGATGATGTTGTGATGATGCAGTGATGACGCAGTGGTGATGGTGTGATGATGCTCTGATGATGCAGTGATGATGCTGTGAAGACGCTCTGATGATGAAGTGATGATGCTTTGATGACGCTGTGATAATGCTGTGATAATGCTGTGATGATGCAGTGATGATGGTGTGATGATGCAGTGAGGGTGCTGTGATGATGCAGTGATGATGCAGTGATGATGCTGTGATGATGCTGATATAATGCTGTGATGATGCAGTGATTATGCAGTGATGATGCTGTGATGACACTGTGGTGATTTTGTGATGATTTTGTAATGATGCAGTGATGATACTGTGATGATGCTGTGATGACACTGTGATGAAGCTGTGACGATGCAGTGATGATTCTGTGAAGACGCTCTGATGATGCTGTGATGACGCAGTGATGATGATGTGATGATACAGTGATGACGCTGTGATGATTATCTGATGATGCAGTGATGATGCATTGATGATGCTGTGATCGTGGTATGATGATGTTGTGAGGATGTAGTGATGGTGCAGGGATGATGCTCTTATGACACTGTGATGATGCAGTGATGATGCAGTGATGATGCTGTGAAGACGCTCTGATGATGCTATGATAATGCAGTGATGATGCAGTGATGATGCAGTGATGATGCTGTGATGATGCAGTGATGATGCTGTGATGATGCTGTGATGATGCAGTGATGATGCTGTTATGACACTGTGATGATGCTGTGATGATGCTGTGAAGACGCTCTGATGATGCAGTGATGATGCAGTGATGATGGTGTGATGATGCAGTGAGGATGGTGTGATGATGCAGTGATGATGCTGTGATGATGCATTGATGATGCTGTTATGACAGTGATGATGCAGTGATGATGCAGTGATGATGCAGTGATGATGCAGTGATGATGCAGTGATGATACGGTGATGATGCAGTGATGATGCAGTGATGATGCTGTGATGATGCTGTGATGATGCAGTGATGATACGGTGATGATGCTGTGATGATGCAGGGATGATGCAGTGATGATGCTGTGATGATGCTGTGATGGTGCTGTGATGATGCAGTGATGATGCAGTGATGATGCTGTGATGATGCTGTGATGATGCTGTGATGATGTAGAGATGACGGTTTGATGATGGTGTGATGATGCAGTGATGATGCAGTGATGATGCAGTGATGATTCAGTGATGATGCTGTGATGATGCAGTGATGATGCAGTGATGATGCAGTGATGATGAAGTGATGATGCTGTGATGATGCATTGATGATGCAGTGATGATGAAGTGATGATGCAGTGATGATGCTGTTATGACACAGTGATGATGCAGTGAGGATGCTGTGATGATGCTGTGATGATGCAGTGATGATGGTGTGACGATGCAGTGAGGATGCTGTGATGATGCAGTGATGATGTAGTGATGATGCTTTGATGATGGTGTGTTGATGCTGTGATGATGCAGTGATGATGCTGTGATGATGCAGTGATGATGCAGTGATGATGCAGTGATGATGCTGTGATGATGCTGTGATGATGTAGTGATGATGCATTGATGATGCAGTGATGATGCAGTGATGATGCAGTGATGATGCTGTGATGATACTGTGATGATGCTGTGATGATGCAGTGATGATGCATTGATGATGCTGTGATCGTGGTATGATGATGTTGTGATGATGTAGTGATGGTGCAGGGATGATGCTCTTATGACACTGTGATGATGCAGTGATGATGCTGTGATGATGCAGTGATGATGCTGTGAAGACGCTCTGATGATGCAGTGATGATGCAGTAATGATGGTGTGATGATGCAGTGATGATGCTGTGATGATGCAGTGATGATGCTGTGATGATGTAGTGATGATGAAGTGATGATGCAGTGATGATGCAGTGATGATGCAGTGATGATGCAGTGATGATGCTGTGATGATGCCGTGATGATGCTGTGATGATGCAGTGATGATGCTGTGATGATGCAGTGATGATGCTGTGATGATGCTGATATAATGCTGTGATGAAGCAGTGATTATGCAGTGATGATGCTGTGATGACACTGTGGTGATTTTGTGATGATTTTGTAATGATGCAGTGATGATACTGTGATGATGCAGTGATGATGCTGTGATGACGCTGTGTTGATGGTGTGATGATGCTCTGATGATGCAGTGATTATGCAGTGATGATGCTGTGAAGACGCTCTGATGATGCTGTGACGATGCAGTGATGATGGTGTGATGATTCTGTGAAGACGCTCTGATAATGCTGTGATAACGCAGTGATGATGATGTGATGATACAGTGATGACGCTGTGATGATTATCTGATGATGCAGTGATGATGAATTGATGATGCTGTGATCATGGTATGATGATGTTGTGATGATGTAGTGATGGTGCAGGGATGATGCTCTTATGACACTGTGATGATGCAGTGATGATGCTGTGATGATGCAGTGATGATGCAGTGATGATGCAGTGATGATGCTGTGATGATGCAGTGATGATGCTGTTATGACACTGTGATGAGGCTGTGATGATGCTATGAAGACGCTCTGATGATGCAGTGATGATGCAGTGCTGATGGTGTGATGATGCTCTGATTATGCAGTGATCATGCTATGATGATGCAGTGAGTAAGCTGTAATGATGCAGTGATGATGGTGTAATGATGCAGTGATGATGCTGTGATGATGCAGTGATGATGCTGTGATGATGCTGTGATGATGCAGTGATGATGTAGTGATGATTCTGTGATGATGCTAATATAATGCTGTGATGATGCAGTGATTATGCACTGATGATGCTGTGATAACACTGTGGTGATTTTGTGATGATTTTGTGATGATGCAGTGATGATGGTGTGATGATGATGCAGTGATGATGCAGTGATGATGCAGTGATGATGCAGTGATGATGGTGTGATGATGCAGTGATGATGCAGTGATGATGCAGTGATGATGCTGTGATGATGCAGTGATGATGGTGTGATGATGCAGTGATGATGCAGTGATGATGCTTTGATGATGCAGTGATGATGCAGTTATGATGGTGTGATGATGCAGTGATGATTCTGTGATGATGCAGTGATGATGCAATGATGATGCTGTGATTATGCAGTGATGATGCAGTGATGATGAAGTGATGATGCAGTGATGATGCTGTGATGACACAGTGATGATGCAGTGATGATGCTGTGATGACACAGTGATGATGCAGTGATGATGCAGTGATGATGCTGTGGTGATGCAGTGATGATGCAGTGAGGATGCTGTGATGACACAGTAATGACGCAGTGATGATGCAGTGATGATGCAGTGATGATGCTGTGATGATGCAGTGATGATGCTGTGATGATGCAGTGATGATGCAGTGATGATGTTATGATGATGCTGTGATGATGCAGTGATGATGGTGTGATGATGGTGTGATGACGCAGTGATGATGCTCTGATGATGCAGTGATGATGCTGTGATGATACTGTGATGATGCAGAGATGATGCTGTGATGATGCTGTGATGATGCAGTGATGATGCAGTGATGATGAAGTGATGATGCAGTGATGATGCTGTTATGACAGTGATGATGCTGTGATGATGCAGTGATGATGCTGTGATGATGCTGTGATGATGCAGTGATGATGCAGTGATGATGGTGTTATGAAGCTGTGATGATGCTGTGATGATGCTGTGATGATGGTGTGATGATGCTGTGATGATGCTGTGATGATACTGTGATGATGCAGTGATGATGCAGTGATGATGGTGTGATGCTGCAGTGATGATGCTGTGATGATGCAGTGATGATGCTGTGATGATGCTGTGATGATGAAGTGATGATGCAGTGATGATGTTGTTATGACACAGTGATGATGCAGTGATGATGCTGTGATGATGCAGTGATGATGCAGTGATGATGCTGTGATGATGCTGTTATGAAAGAGTGATGATGCAGTGATGATGCAGTGATGATGCAGTGATGATGCTTTGATGACGCTGTGATGATGCTGTGATGATGCAGTGAGGATGCAGTGATGATGCAGTGATGAGGCAGTGATGATGCTGTGAAGACGTTCTGATGATGCTGTGATGCTGCAGTGATGATGCTGTGATGATGGTGTGATGATGCAGTGATGATGGTGTGATGATGCAGTGATGATGCTGTGATGATGCAGTGATGATGCAGTGATGATGGTGTGATGATGCTTTGATGATGCAGTGATGATGCAGTGATGACACAGTGATGATGCAGTGACGATGCTGTGATGACACAGTGATGATGCAGTGATGATGCTGTGATGATGCTGTGATGATGCTGTGATGATGAAGTGATGATGCTGTGATGACACAGTGATGACGCAGTGATGATGCAGTGATGATGCTGTGATGATGCAGTGATGATGCTGTGATGAAGCAGTAATGATGCAGTGATGATGCAGTGATGATGTTGTGATGATGCTGTGATGATGCAGTGATGATGGTGTGATGATGCAGTGATGATGCAGTGATGATGCTGTGATGATACTGTGATGATGCAGTGATGATGCTGTGATAATGCTGTGATGATGCAGTGATGATGCTGTAATGATGCTGTGATGATGCAGTGATGATGCTGTGATGATGCAGTGATGATGCAGTGATGATGGTGTGATGCTGCAGTGATGATGCTGTGATGATGCAGTGATGATGAAGTCATGATGAAGTCATGATGCAGTGATGCTCTTATGACACAGTGATTATGGTGTGATAATACAGTGAGTATGCAGTGATGATGAAGTGATGATGCAGTGATGATGCTGTTATGACACAGTGATGACGCAGTGATGACACAGTGATGATGCAGTGATAATGCAGTGATGATGCTGTGATGGTGCAGTGATGATGCTGTGATGATGCAGTGATGATGCAATGATGATGGTGTGATGATGCAGTGATGATGCTGTGATGATGCAGTGATGATGGAATGATGATGGTGTGATGATGCAGTGATGATGCAGTGATGACACAGTGATGATGCAGTGATGATGCTGTGATGACACAGTGATGATGCAGTGATGATGCATTGATGATGCTGTGATGATGCAGTGATGATGAAGTGATGATGCTGTGATGACACAGTGATGACGCAGTGATGATGCAGTGATGATGCAGTGATGATGCTGTGATGATGCAGTGATGATGCAGTGATGATGTTATGATGATGCTGTGATGATGCAGTGATGATGGTGTGATGATGGTGTGATGATGCAGTGATGATGCTCTGATGATGCAGTGATGATGCAGTGATGATGCTGTGATGATGCAGTGATGATGAAGTGATGATGCTGTGATGACACAGTGATGACGCAGTGATGATGCAGTGTTAATGCAGTGATGATGCAGTGATGATGCTGTGATGATGCTGTGATGATGCTGTGATGATGCAGTAATGATGCAGTGATGATGTTATGATGATGCTGTGATGATGCAGTGATGATGGTGTGATGATGGTGTGATGATGCAGTGATGATGCTGTGATGATGCAGTGATGATGCTGTGATGATGCTGTGATGATGCAGTGATGATGCAGTGAGGATGCTGTGATGATGCAGTGATGATGCTGTTATGACACTGTGATGATGCAGTGATGATGCAGTGATGATGCTGTGAAGACGTTCTGATGATGCTGTGATGCTGCAGTGATGATGCAGTGATGATGCTGTGATGATACTGTGATGATGCAGTGATGATGCTGTGATGATGCAGTGATGATGCAATGATGATGGTGTGATGATGCAGTGATGATGCAGTGATGACACAGTGATGATGCAGTGATGATGCTGTGATGACACAGTGATGATGCAGTGATGATGCAGTGATGATGCAGTGATGATGAAGTGATGATGCTGTGATGACACAGTGATGACGCAGTGATGATGCAGTGATGATGCAGTGATGATACTGTGATGATGCAGTGATGATGCTGTGATGATGCAGTGATGATGCAATGATGATGGTGTGATGATGCAGTGATGATGCAGTGATGACACAGTGATGATGCAGTGATGATGCTGTGATGACACAGTGATGATGCAGTGATGATGCAGTGATGATGCTGTGATGATGCAGTGATGATGAAGTGATGATGCTGTGATGACACAGTGATGACGCAGTGATGATGCAGTGATGATGCAGTGATGATACTGTGATGATGCAGTGATGATGCTGTGATGATGCAGTGATGATGCAGTGATGATGTTATGATGATGCTGTGATGATGCAGTGATGATGGTGTGATGATGGTGTGATGATGCAGTGATGATGCTCTGATGATGCAGTGATGATGCAGTGATGATGCTGTGATGATGCAGTGATGATGAAGTGATGATGCTGTGATGACACAGTGATGACGCAGTGATGATGCAGTGTTAATGCAGTGATGATGCAGTGATGATGAAGTGATGATGCTCTGATGATGCTGTGATGATGCAGTGATGATGCAGTGATGATGGTGTGATGATGCAGTGATGATGCTTTGATGATGCAGTGATGATGCAGTGATGACACAGTGATGATGCAGTGATGATGCTGTGATGACGCAGTGATGATGCAGTGTTAATGCAGTGATGATGCAGTGATGATGAAGTGATGATGCTCTGATGATGCTGTGATGACACAGTGATGACGCAGTGATGATGCAGTGTTAATGCAGTAATGATGCTATGATGATGCAGTGAGGATGCAGTGATGATGCAGTGATGATGCAGTGATGATGGTGTGACGATGCAGTGAGGATGCTGTGATGATGCAGTAATGAGGCAGTGATGATGCTGTGAAGACGTTCTGATGATGCTGTGATGCTGCAGTGATGATGCAGTGATGATGCTGTGATGATGCTGTGATGATGCAGTGATGATGCAGTGATGATGGTATGATGATGCAGTGATGATGCTTTGATGATGCAGTGATGATGCAGTGATGACACAGTGATGATGCAGTGATGATGCTGTGATGACACAGTGATGATGCAGTGATGATGCTGTAATGATTCTGTGATGATGCAGTGATGATGAAGTGATGATGCTGTGATGACACAGTGATGACGCAGTGATGATGCAGTGATGATGCTTTGATGATGCAGTGATGATGCTGTGATGAAGCAGTAATGATGCAGTGATGATGCAGTGATGATGTTGTGATGATGCTGTGATGATGCAGTGATTATGGTGTGATGATGGTGTGATGATGCAGTGATTATGGTGTGATGATTCAGTGATGATGCAGTGATGATGCTGTGATGATACAGTGATGATGTAATGATGATGCTGTGATAATGCTGTGATGATGCAGTGATGATGCTGTAATGATGCTGTGATGATGCAGTGATTATGGTGTGATGATGCAGTGATGATGCAGTGATGATGCTGTGATGATACAGTGATGATGTAATGATGATGCTGTGATGATGCAGTGATGATGCAGTGATGATGGTGTGATGCTGCAGTGATGATGCATTGATGATGCTGTGATGCTGCAGTGATGATGCAGTGATGATGCAGTGATGATGCGGTGATGATGGTGTGATGCTGTAGTGATGATGCTGTGATGATGCTGTGATGATGCTGTGATGATGCTGTGATGATGAAGTGATGATGCAGTGATGATGTTGTTATGACACAGTGGTGATGCAGTGATGATGCTGTGATGATGCAGTGATGATGCAGTGATGATGTTGTTATGACACAGTGATGATGCAGTGATGATGCTGTGATGATGAAGTGATGATGCAGTGATGATGTTGTTATGACAAAGTGATGATGCAGTGATGATGCAGTGATGATGCTGTGATGATACTGTGATGATGCTGTGATGATGCAGTGAGGATGCAGTGATGATGCAGTGATGATGCTGTTATGATGCAGTGATGATGGTGTGACGATGCAGTGAGGATGCTGTGATGATGCAGTGATGAGGCAGTGATGATGCTGTGAAGACGTTCTGATGATGCTGTGATGCTGCAGTGATGCTGCAGTGATGATGCAGTGATGATGGTGTGATGATGCAGTGATGATGCAGTGATGATGGTGTGATGATGCAGTGATGATGCTGTGATGATGCAGTGATGATGCAGTGATGATGGTGTGATGATGCTTTGATGATGCAGTGATGATGCAGTGATGACACCGTGATGATGCAGTGATGATGCTGTGATGATGCAGTACTGATGCAGTTATGATGCAGTGATGATGTTATGATGATGCTGTGATGATGCAGTGATGATGGTGTGATGATGCTGTGATGATACTGTGATGATGCAGCGATGATGCTGTGATGATGCTGTGATGATGCAGTGACAATGCAGTGATGATGAAGTGATGATGCAGTGATGATGCTGTTATGACACAGTGATGATGCTGTGATGATGCAGTGATGATGCTGTGATGATGCTGTGATGATGGTGTGATGATGCAGTTATGATGGTGTGATGATGCTGTGATGATGCAGTGATGATGCAGTGATGATGGTGTGATGATGCAGTGAGGATTCTGTGATGATGCTGTGATGATGCAGTGATGATGCAGTGATGATGCAGTGATGATGCTGTGATGATGCTGTGATGATGCTGTGACTATGCAGTGATGATGCTGTGATGATGCTGTTATGACAAAGTGATGATGCAGTGATGATGCAGTGATGATGCAGTGAGGATGCTTTGATGACGCTGTGATGATGCTGTGATGATGCAGTGATGATGCAGTGATGATTGTGTGATGAAACAGTGATGATGCAGTGATGATGCTGTGATGATGCAGTGATGATGCAGTGATGATGCTGTGATGATGGTGTGATGCTGCAGTGATGATGCAGTGATGATGCTGTGATGATGCAGTGATGATGCTGTGATGATGCTGTTATGACAAAGTGATGATGCTGTGATGATGCAGTGATGATGCAGTGAAGATGCTTTGATGACGCTGTGATGATGCTGTGATGATTAAGTGATGATGCAGTGATGATGTTGTTATGACACAGTGATGATGCAGTGATGATGCTGTGATGATGCAGTGATGATGCAGTGATGATGCTGTGATGATGGTGTGATGCTGCAGTGATGATGCAGTGATGATGCTGTGATGATGCAGTGATGATGCTGTGATGATGGTGTGATGCTGCAGTGATGATGCAGTGATGATGCTGTGATGATTTAGTGATGATGCAGTGATGACGCTGTGATGATGCTGTGAAGACGTTCTGATGATGCTGTGATGCTGCTGTGATGATGCTGTGATGATGCTGTGATGATGGTGTGATGATGCTGTGATGATACTGTGATGATGCAGTGATGATGCTGTGATGATGCTGTGATGATGCAGTGATGATGCAGTGATGATGGTGTGATGATGCAGTGAGGATGCTGTGATGATGCAGTGATGATGCAGTGATGATGATGTGTTGATGTAGTGATGACGCTGCGATGATGATGTTGTGATGATGCAGTGGTGATGGTGTGATGATGCAGTGATGATGCTTTTATGACGCTGTGATGATGCTGGAATGATGCAGTAATGATGCAGTGATGATGGTGTGATGATGCAGTGAGGATGATGTGATGATTTAGTGATGATGCAGTGATGATGCTGTGATGACACTGTGGTGATTTTGTGATGATTTTGTGATGATGCAGTGATGATACTGTGATGATGCAATGATAATGCTTTGATGACCGTGTGTTGATGGTGTGATGATGCTCTGATGATGCAGTGATTATGCAGTGATGACACTGTGATGATGCTGTGACGATGCAGTGATGATGCAGTGATGATGCGGTGATGATGCTGTGATGATACTGTGATGATGCTGTGATGATGCTGTGATGATGCTGTGATGATGCAGTGATGATGCAGTGATGATGAAGTCATGATGAAGTCATGATGCAGTGATGATGCTGTGATGATGCAGTGATGATGCAGTGATGATGCTGTGATGATGCTGTTATGAAAGAGTGATGATGCAGTGATGATGCAGTGATGATGCAGTGATGATGCTTTGATGACGCTGTGATGATGCTGTGATGATGCAGTGAGGATGCAGTGATGATGCAGTGATGATGCTGTGACTATGCAGTGATGATGCTGTGATGATGCTGTTATGACAAAGTGATGATGCAGTGATGATGCAGTGATGATGCAGTGAGGATGCTTTGATGACGCTGTGATGATGCTGTGATGATGCAGTGATGATGCAGTGATGATTGTGTGATGAAACAGTGATGATGCAGTGATGATGCTGTGATGATGCAGTGATGATGCAGTGATGATGCTGTGATGATGGTGTGATGCTGCAGTGATGATGCAGTGATGATGCTGTGATGATGCAGTGATGATGCAGTGATGATGCTGTGATGATGCTGTTATGAAAGAGTGATGATGCAGTGATGATGCAGTGATGATGCAGTGATGATGCTTTGATGACGCTGTGATGATGCTGTGATGATGCAGTGAGGATGCAGTGATGATGCAGTGATGATGCTGTGACTATGCAGTGATGATGCTGTGATGATGCTGTTATGACAAAGTGATGATGCAGTGATGATGCAGTGATGATGCAGTGAGGATGCTTTGATGACGCTGTGATGATGCTGTGATGATGCAGTGATGATGCAGTGATGATTGTGTGATGAAACAGTGATGATGCAGTGATGATGCTGTGATGATGCAGTGATGATGCAGTGATGATGCTGTGATGATGGTGTGATGCTGCAGTGATGATGCAGTGATGATGCTGTGATGATGCAGTGATGATGCTGTGATGATGCTGTTATGACAAAGTGATGATGCTGTGATGATGCAGTGATGATGCAGTGAAGATGCTTTGATGACGCTGTGATGATGCTGTGATGATTAAGTGATGATGCAGTGATGATGTTGTTATGACACAGTGATGATGCAGTGATGATGCTGTGATGATGCAGTGATGATGCAGTGATGATGCTGTGATGATGGTGTGATGCTGCAGTGATGATGCAGTGATGATGCTGTGATGATGCAGTGATGATGCTGTGATGATGGTGTGATGCTGCAGTGATGATGCAGTGATGATGCTGTGATGATTTAGTGATGATGCAGTGATGACGCTGTGATGATGCTGTGAAGACGTTCTGATGATGCTGTGATGCTGCTGTGATGATGCTGTGATGATGCTGTGATGATGGTGTGATGATGCTGTGATGATACTGTGATGATGCAGTGATGATGCTGTGATGATGCTGTGATGATGCAGTGATGATGCAGTGATGATGGTGTGATGATGCAGTGAGGATGCTGTGATGATGCAGTGATGATGCAGTGATGATGATGTGTTGATGTAGTGATGACGCTGCGATGATGATGTTGTGATGATGCAGTGGTGATGGTGTGATGATGCAGTGATGATGCTTTTATGACGCTGTGATGATGCTGGAATGATGCAGTAATGATGCAGTGATGATGGTGTGATGATGCAGTGAGGATGATGTGATGATTTAGTGATGATGCAGTGATGATGCTGTGATGACACTGTGGTGATTTTGTGATGATTTTGTGATGATGCAGTGATGATACTGTGATGATGCAATGATAATGCTTTGATGACCGTGTGTTGATGGTGTGATGATGCTCTGATGATGCAGTGATTATGCAGTGATGACACTGTGATGATGCTGTGACGATGCAGTGATGATGCAGTGATGATGCGGTGATGATGCTGTGATGATACTGTGATGATGCTGTGATGATGCTGTGATGATGCTGTGATGATGCAGTGATGATGCAGTGATGATGAAGTCATGATGAAGTCATGATGCAGTGATGCTCTTATGACACAGTGATGATGCAGTGATGATACAGTGATGATGCAGTGATGATGCAGTGATGATGCTGTGATGATGCTGTAATGACGCTGTGATGATGCTGTGATGATGAAGTGATGATGCAGTGATGATGTTGTTATGACACAGTGATGATGCAGTGATGATGCTGTGATGATGCAGTGATGATGCAGTGATGATGCTGTGATGATGCTGTTATGAAAGAGTGATGATGCAGTGATGATGCAGTGATGATGCAGTGATGATGCTTTGATGACGCTGTGATGATGCTGTGATGATGCAGTGAGGATGCAGTGATGATGCAGTGATGATGCTGTGATGATGCTGGGATGATGCAGTGATGATGGTGTGATGATGCAGTGATGATGCTGTGATGATGCAGTGATGATGCTGTGATGATGCAGTGATGATGCAGTGATGATGCTGTGATGATGCAGTGATGATGCTGTTATGACACAGTGATGATGCAGTGATGATGCAGTGATAATGCTGTGATGATGCAGTGAGGATGCTGTGATGATGCAGTGATGATGTTGTGATGATGGTGTGATGATGGTGTGATGATGCAGTGATGATGCTGTGATGATGCAGTGATGATGGTGTGATGATGCAGTGATGATGCAGTGATGATGCAGTGATGATGCTGTGATGATGCAGTGATGATGGTGTGATGATGCAGTGATGATGCAGTGATGATGCTGTGATGATGCAGTGATGATGCTGTGATGATGCAGTGATGACGCAGTGATGATGCTGTGATGATGCAGTGATGATGCTATGATGATGCAGTGATGATGCTCTGATGATGCAGTGAGGATGCTGTGATGATGCAGTGATGATGCAGTGATGATGCAGTGATGATGCAGTGATGATGCAGTGATGATGGTGTGATGATGCAGTGATGATGCAGTGATGATGCTGTGATGACACTGTGGTTATTTTGTGATGATTTTGTAATGATGAAGTGATGATACTGTGATGATGCTGTGATGACGCTGTGTTGATGGTGTGATGATGCTCTGATGATGCAGTGATTATGCAGTGATGATGCTGTGATGACACTCTGATGAGTCTGTGACGATGCAGTGATGATGGTGTGATGATTCTGTGAAGACGCTCTGATGATGCTGTGATGACACAGTGATGACGCTGTGATGATTATCTGATGATGCAGTGATGATGCACTGATGATGCTGTGATGGTGGTATGATGATGTTGTGATGATGTAGTGATGGTGCAGGGATGATGCTGTGATGACTCTGTGGTGATGCAGTGATGATGCAGTGATGACGCTGTGTTGATGTAGTGATGACGCTGCGATGATGATGTTGTGATGATGCAGTGATGACGCAGTGGTGATGGTGTGATGATGCTCTGATGATGCAGTGATGATGCTGTGAAGACGCTCTGATGATGAAGTGATGATGCTTTGATGACGCTGTGATAATGCTGTGATAATGCTGTGATGATGCAGTGATGATGCAGTGATGATGCTGTGATGATGCTGATATAATGCTGTGATGATGCAGTGATTATGCAGTGATGATGCTGTGATGACACTGTGGTGATTTTGTGATGATTTTGTAATGATGCAGTGATGATACTGTGATGATGCTGTAATGACACTGTGATGAAGCTGTGACGATGCAGTGATGATTCTGTGAAGACGCTCTGATGATGCTGTGATGACGCAGTGATGATGATGTGATGATACAGTGATGACGCTGTGATGATTATCTGATGATGCAGTGATGATGCATTGATGATGCTGTGATCGTGGTATGATGATGTTGTGATGATGTAGTGATGGTGCAGGGATGATGCTCTTATGACACTGTGATGATGCAGTGATGATGCAGTGATGATGCTGTGAAGACGCTCTGATGATGCTATGATAATGCAGTGATGATGCAGTGATGATGCAGTGATGATGCTGTGATGATGCAGTGATGATGCTGTGATGATGCTGTGATGATGCAGTGATGATGCTGTTATGACACTGTGATGATGCTGTGATGATGCTGTGAAGACGCTCTGATGATGCAGTGATGATGCAGTAATGATGGTGTGATGATGCAGTGAGGATGGTGTGATGATGCAGTGATGATGCTGTGATGATGCATTGATGATGCTGTTATGACAGTGATGATGCAGTGATGATGCAGTGATGATGCAGTGATGATGCAGTGATGATACGGTGATGATGCTGTGATGATGCAGTGATGATGCAGTGATGATGCAGTGATGATGCTGTGATGATGCTGTGATGATGCAGTGATGATACGGTGATGATGCTGTGATGATGCAGGGATGATGCAGTGATGATGCTGTGATGATGCTGTGATGGTGCTGTGATGATGCAGTGATGATGCAGTGATGATGCAGTGATGATGCAGTGATGATACGGTGATGATGCAGTGATGATGCAGTGATGATGCTGTGATGATGCTGTGATGATGCAGTGATGATACGGTGATGATGCTGTGATGATGCAGGGATGATGCAGTGATGATGCTGTGATGATGCTGTGATGGTGCTGTGATGATGCAGTGATGATGCAGTGATGATGCTGTGATGATGCTGTGATGATGCTGTGATGATGTAGTGATGACGGTTTGATGATGGTGTGATGATGCAGTGATGATGCAGTGATGATGCAGTGATGATTCAGTGATGATGCTGTGATGATGCAGTGATGATGCAGTGATGATGCAGTGATGATGAAGTGATGATGCTGTGATGATGCATTGATGATGCAGTGATGATGAAGTGATGATGCAGTGATGATGCTGTTATGACACAGTGATGATGCAGTGAGGATGCTGTGATGATGCTGTGATGATGCAGTGATGATGGTGTGACGATGCAGTGAGGATGCTGTGATGATGCAGTGATGATGTAGTGATGATGCTTTGATGATGGTGTGTTGATGCTGTGATGATGCAGTGATGATGCTGTGATGATGCAGTGATGATGCAGTGATGATGCAGTGATGATGCTGTGATGATGTAGTGATGATGCATTGATGATGCAGTGATGATGCAGTGATGATGCAGTGATGATGCTGTGATGATACTGTGATGATGCTGTGATGATGCAGTGATGATGCATTGATGATGCTGTGATCGTGGTATGATGATGTTGTGATGATGTAGTGATGGTGCAGGGATGATGCTCTTATGACACTGTGATGATGCAGTGATGATGCTGTGATGATGCTGTGATGATGCAGTGATGATGCTGTGAAGACGCTCTGATGATGCAGTGATGATGCAGTAATGATGGTGTGATGATGCAGTGATGATGCTGTGATGATGCAGTGATGATGCTGTGATGATGTAGTGATGATGAAGTGATGATGCAGTGATGATGCAGTGATGATGCAGTGATGATGCAGTGATGATGCTGTGATGATGCCGTGATGATGCTGTGATGATGCAGTGATGATGCTGTGATGATGCAGTGATGATGCTGTGATGATGCTGATATAATGCTGTGATGAAGCAGTGATTATGCAGTGATGATGCTGTGATGACACTGTGGTGATTTTGTGATGATTTTGTAATGATGCAGTGATGATACTGTGATGATGCAGTGATGATGCTGTGATGACGCTGTGTTGATGGTGTGATGATGCTCTGATGATGCAGTGATTATGCAGTGATGATGCTGTGAAGACGCTCTGATGATGCTGTGACGATGCAGTGATGATGGTGTGATGATTCTGTGAAGACGCTCTGATGATGCTGTGATGACGCAGTGATGATGATGTGATGATACAGTGATGACGCTGTGATGATTATCTGATGATGCAGTGATGATGCATTGATGATGCTGTGATCGTGGTATGATGATGTTGTGATGATGTAGTGATGGTGCAGGGATGATGCTCTTATGACACTGTGATGATGCAGTGATGATGCTGTGATGATGCTGTGAAGACGCTCTGATGATGCTGTGATGATGCAGTGATGATGCAGTGATGATGCTGTGATAATGCAGTGATGATGCAGTGATGATGCAGTGATGATGCTGTGATGATGCAGTGATGATGCTGTTATGACACTGTGATGATGCTGTGATGATGCTGTGAAGACGCTCTGATGATGCAGTGATGATGCAGTAATGATGGTGTGATGATGCAGTGAGGATGCTGTGATGATGCAGTGATGATGCTGTGATGATGCTGATATAATGCTGTGATGAAGCAGTGATTATGCAGTGATGATGCTGTGATGACACTGTGGTGATTTTGTGATGATTTTGTAATGATGCAGTGATGATACTGTGATGATGCAGTGATGATGCTGTGATGACGCTGTGTTGATGGTGTGATGATGCTCTGATGATGCAGTGATTATGCAGTGATGATGCTGTGAAGACGCTCTGATGATGCTGTGACGATGCAGTGATGATGGTGTGATGATTCTGTGAAGACGCTCTGATAATGCTGTGATAACGCAGTGATGATGATGTGATGATACAGTGAGGATGCTGTGATGATTATCTGATGATGCAGTGATGATGAATTGATGATGCTGTGATCATGGTATGATGATGTTGTGATGATGTAGTGATGGTGCAGGGATGATGCTCTTATGACACTGTGATGATGCAGTGATGATGCTGTGATGATGCTGTGAAGACGCTCTGATGATGCTGTGATGATGCAGTGATGATGCAGTGATGATGCAGTGATGATGCTGTGATGATGCAGTGATGATGCAGTGATGATGCAGTGATGATGCTGTGATGATGCAGTGATGATGCTGTTATGACACTGTGATGAGGCTGTGATGATGCTATGAAGACGCTCTGATGATGCAGTGATGATGCAGTGCTGATGGTGTGATGATGCTCTGATTATGCAGTGATCATGCTATGATGATGCAGTGAGTAAGCTGTAATGATGCAGTGATGATGGTGTAATGATGCAGTGATGATGCTGTGATGATGCAGTGATGATGCTGTGATGATGCTGTGATGATGCAGTGATGATGTAGTGATGATTCTGTGATGATGCTAATATAATGCTGTGATGATGCAGTGATTATGCACTGATGATGCTGTGATAACACTGTGGTGATTTTGTGATGATTTTGTGATGATGCAGTGATGATGGTGTGATGATGGTGTGATGATGATGCAGTGATGATGCAGTGATGATGCTGTGATGATGCAGTGATGATGGTGTGATGATGAAGTGATGATGCAGTGATGATGCAGTGATGATGCTGTGATGATGCAGTGATGATGGTGTGATGATGCAGTGATGATGCAGTGATGATGCTTTGATGATGCAGTGATGATGCAGTTATGATGGTGTGATGATGCAGTGATGATTCTGTGATGATGCAGTGATGATGCAATGATGATGCTGTGATTATGCAGTGATGATGCAGTGATGATGAAGTGATGATGCAGTGATGATGCTGTGATGACACAGTGATGATGCAGTGATGATGCTGTGATGACACAGTGATGATGCAGTGATGATGCAGTGATGATGCTGTGGTGATGCAGTGATGATGCAGTGAGGATGCTGTGATGACACAGTGATGACGCAGTGATGATGCAGTGATGATGCAGTGATGATGCTGTGATGATGCAGTGATGATGCTGTGATGATGCAGTGATGATGCAGTGATGATGTTATGATGATGCTGTGATGATGCAGTGATGATGGTGTGATGATGGTGTGATGACGCAGTGATGATGCTCTGATGATGCAGTGATGATGCTGTGATGATACTGTGATGATGCAGAGATGATGCTGTGATGACACAGTGATGATGCAGTGATGATGCAGTGATGATGAAGTGATGATGCAGTGATGATGCTGTTATGACAGTGATGATGCTGTGATGATGCAGTGATGATGCTGTGATGATGCTGTGATGATGGTGTGATGATGCAGTGATGATGGTGTTATGAAGCTGTGATGATGCTGTGATGATGCTGTGATGATGGTGTGATGATGCTGTGATGATGCTGTGATGATACTGTGATGATGCAGTGATGATGCAGTGATGATGGTGTGATGCTGCAGTGATGATGCTGTGATGATGCAGTGATGATGCTGTGATGATGCTGTGATGATGAAGTGATGATGCAGTGATGATGTTGTTATGACACAGTGATGATGCAGTGATGATGCTGTGATGATGCAGTGATGATGCAGTGATGATGCTGTGATGATGCTGTTATGAAAGAGTGATGATGCAGTGATGATGCAGTGATGATGCAGTGATGATGCTTTGATGACGCTGTGATGATGCTGTGATGATGCAGTGAGGATGCAGTGATGATGCAGTGATGAGGCAGTGATGATGCTGTGAAGACGTTCTGATGATGCTGTGATGCTGCAGTGATGATGCTGTGATGATGGTGTGATGATGCAGTGATGATGGTGTGATGATGCAGTGATGATGCTGTGATGATGCAGTGATGATGCAGTGATGATGGTGTGATGATGCTTTGATGATGCAGTGATGATGCAGTGATGACACAGTGATGATGCAGTGACGATGCTGTGATGACACAGTGATGATGCAGTGATGATGCTGTGATGATGCTGTGATGATGCTGTGATGATGAAGTGATGATGCTGTGATGACACAGTGATGACGCAGTGATGATGCAGTGATGATGCTGTGATGATGCAGTGATGATGCTGTGATGAAGCAGTAATGATGCAGTGATGATGCAGTGATGATGTTGTGATGATGCTGTGATGATGCAGTGATGATGGTGTGATGATGCAGTGATGATGCAGTGATGATGCTGTGATGATACTGTGATGATGCAGTGATGATGCTGTGATAATGCTGTGATGATGCAGTGATGATGCTGTAATGATGCTGTGATGATGCAGTGATGATGCTGTGATGATGCAGTGATGATGCAGTGATGATGGTGTGATGCTGCAGTGATGATGCTGTGATGATGCAGTGATGATGAAGTCATGATGAAGTCATGATGCAGTGATGCTCTTATGACACAGTGATTATGGTGTGATAATACAGTGAGTATGCAGTGATGATGAAGTGATGATGCAGTGATGATGCTGTTATGACACAGTGATGACGCAGTGATGACACAGTGATGATGCAGTGATGATGCAGTGATAATGCAGTGATGATGCTGTGATGGTGCAGTGATGATGCTGTGATGATGCAGTGATGATGCAATGATGATGGTGTGATGATGCAGTGATGATGCTGTGATGATGCAGTGATGATGCAATGATGATGGTGTGATGATGCAGTGATGATGCAGTGATGACACAGTGATGATGCAGTGATGATGCTGTGATGATGCAGTGATGATGCAATGATGATGGTGTGATGATGCAGTGATGATGCTGTGATGATGCAGTGATGATGCAATGATGATGCTGTGATGATGCAGTGATGATGAAGTGATGATGCTGTGATGACACAGTGATGACGCAGTGATGATGCAGTGTTAATGCAGTGATGATGCAGTGATGATGCTGTGATGATGCTGTGATGATGCTGTGATGATGCAGTAATGATGCAGTGATGATGTTATGATGATGCTGTGATGATGCAGTGATGATGGTGTGATGATGGTGTGATGATGCAGTGATGATGCTGTGATGATGCAGTGATGATGCTGTGATGATGCTGTGATGATGCAGTGATGATGCAGTGAGGATGCTGTGATGATGCAGTGATGATGCTGTTATGACACTGTGATGATGCAGTGATGATGCAGTGATGATGCTGTGAAGACGTTCTGATGATGCTGTGATGCTGCAGTGATGATGCAGTGATGATGCTGTGATGATACTGTGATGATGCAGTGATGATGCTGTGATGATGCAGTGATGATGCAATGATGATGGTGTGATGATGCAGTGATGATGCAGTGATGACACAGTGATGATGCAGTGATGATGCTGTGATGACACAGTGATGATGCAGTGATGATGCAGTGATGATGCTGTGATGATGCAGTGATGATGAAGTGATGATGCTGTGATGACACAGTGATGACGCAGTGATGATGCAGTGATGATGCAGTGATGATACTGTGATGATGCAGTGATGATGCAGTGATGATGTTATGATGATGCTGTGATGATGCAGTGATGATGGTGTGATGATGGTGTGATGATGCAGTGATGATGCTCTGATGATGCAGTGATGATGCAGTGATGATGCTGTGATGATGCAGTGATGATGAAGTGATGATGCTGTGATGACACAGTGATGACGCAGTGATGATGCAGTGTTAATGCAGTGATGATGCAGTGATGATGCTGTGATGATGCTGTGATGATGCTGTGATGATGCAGTAATGATGCAGTGATGATGTTATGATGATGCTGTGATGATGCAGTGATGATGGTGTGATGATGGTGTGATGATGCAGTGATGATGCTGTGATGATGCAGTGATGATGCTGTGATGATGCTGTGATGATGCAGTGATGATGCAGTGAGGATGCTGTGATGATGCAGTGATGATGCTGTTATGACACTGTGATGATGCAGTGATGATGCTGTGATGATGCTGTGAAGACGTTCTGATGATGCTGTGATGCTGCAGTGATGATGCAGTGATGATGCTGTGATGATACTGTGATGATGCAGTGATGATGCTGTGATGATGCAGTGATGATGCAATGATGATGGTGTGATGATGCAGTGATGATGCAGTGATGACACAGTGATGATGCAGTGATGATGCTGTGATGACACAGTGATGATGCAGTGATGATGCAGTGATGATGCTGTGATGATGCAGTGATGATGAAGTGATGATGCTGTGATGACACAGTGATGACGCAGTGATGATGCAGTGATGATGCAGTGATGATACTGTGATGATGCAGTGATGATGCTGTGATGATGCAGTGATGATGCAATGATGATGGTGTGATGATGCAGTGATGATGCAGTGATGACACAGTGATGATGCAGTGATGATGCTGTGATGACACAGTGATGATGCAGTGATGATGCAGTGATGATGCTGTGATGATGCAGTGATGATGAAGTGATGATGCTGTGATGACACAGTGATGACGCAGTGATGATGCAGTGATGATGCAGTGATGATACTGTGATGATGCAGTGATGATGCTGTGATGATGCAGTGATGATGCAGTGATGATGTTATGATGATGCTGTGATGATGCAGTGATGATGGTGTGATGATGGTGTGATGATGCAGTGATGATGCTCTGATGATGCAGTGATGATGCAGTGATGATGCTGTGATGATGCAGTGATGATGAAGTGATGATGCTGTGATGACACAGTGATGACGCAGTGATGATGCAGTGTTAATGCAGTGATGATGCAGTGATGATGAAGTGATGATGCTCTGATGATGCTGTGATGATGCAGTGATGATGCAGTGATGATGGTGTTATGATGCAGTGATGATGCTTTGATGATGCAGTGATGATGCAGTGATGACACAGTGATGATGCAGTGATGATGCTGTGATGACGCAGTGATGATGCAGTGTTAATGCAGTGATGATGCAGTGATGATGAAGTGATGATGCTCTGATGATGCTGTGATGACACAGTGATGACGCAGTGATGATGCAGTGTTAATGCAGTAATGATGCTATGATGATGCAGTGAGGATGCAGTGATGATGCAGTGATGATGCAGTGATGATGGTGTGACGATGCAGTGAGGATGCTGTGATGATGCAGTAATGAGGCAGTGATGATGCTGTGAAGACGTTCTGATGATGCTGTGATGCTGCAGTGATGATGCAGTGATGATGCTGTGATGATGCTGTGATGATGCAGTGATGATGCAGTGATGATGGTATGATGATGCAGTGATGATGCTTTGATGATGCAGTGATGATGCAGTGATGACACAGTGATGATGCAGTGATGATGCTGTGATGACACAGTGATGATGCAGTGATGATGCTGTAATGATTCTGTGATGATGCAGTGATGATGAAGTGATGATGCTGTGATGACACAGTGATGACGCAGTGATGATGCAGTGATGATGCTTTGATGATGCAGTGATGATGCTGTGATGAAGCAGTAATGATGCAGTGATGATGCAGTGATGATGTTGTGATGATGCTGTGATGATGCAGTGATTATGGTGTGATGATGGTGTGATGATGCAGTGATTATGGTGTGATGATTCAGTGATGATGCAGTGATGATGCTGTGATGATACAGTGATGATGTAATGATGATGCTGTGATAATGCTGTGATGATGCAGTGATGATGCTGTAATGATGCTGTGATGATGCAGTGATTATGGTGTGATGATGCAGTGATGATGCACTGATGATGCTGTGATGATACAGTGATGATGTAATGATGATGCTGTGATGATGCAGTGATGATGCAGTGATGATGGTGTGATGCTGCAGTGATGATGCATTGATGATGCTGTGATGCTGCAGTGATGATGCAGTGATGATGCAGTGATGATGCGGTGATGATGGTGTGATGCTGTAGTGATGATGCTGTGATGATGCTGTGATGATGCTGTGATGATGCTGTGATGATGAAGTGATGATGCAGTGATGATGTTGTTATGACACAGTGGTGATGCAGTGATGATGCTGTGATGATGCAGTGATGATGCAGTGATGATGTTGTTATGACACAGTGATGATGCAGTGATGATGCTGTGATGATGAAGTGATGATGCAGTGATGATGTTGTTATGACAAAGTGATGATGCAGTGATGATGCAGTGATGATGCTGTGATGATTCTGTGATGATGCTGTGATGATGCAGTGAGGATGCAGTGATGATGCAGTGATGATGCTGTTATGATGCAGTGATGATGGTGTGACGATGCAGTGAGGATGCTGTGATGATGCAGTGATGAGGCAGTGATGATGCTGTGAAGACGTTCTGATGATGCTGTGATGCTGCAGTGATGCTGCAGTGATGATGCAGTGATGATGGTGTGATGATGCAGTGATGATGCAGTGATGATGGTGTGATGATGCAGTGATGATGCTGTGATGATGCAGTGATGATGCAGTGATGATGGTGTGATGATGCTTTGATGATGCAGTGATGATGCAGTGATGACACCGTGATGATGCAGTGATGATGCTGTGATGATGCAGTACTGATGCAGTTATGATGCAGTGATGATGTTATGATGATGCTGTGATGATGCAGTGATGATGGTGTGATGATGGTGTGATGATGCTGTGATGATACTGTGATGATGCAGCGATGATGCTGTGATGATGCTGTGATGATGCAGTGACAATGCAGTGATGATTCTGTGATGATGCAGTGATGATGCTGTGATGATGCTGTGATGATGGTGTGATGATGCAGTTATGATGGTGTGATGATGCTGTGATGATGCAGTGATGATGCAGTGATGATGGTGTGATGATGCAGTGAGGATTCTGTGATGATGCTGTGATGATGCAGTGATGATGCAGTGATGATGCAGTGATGATGCTGTGATGATGCTGTGATGATGCTGTGACTATGCAGTGATGATGCTGTGATGATGCTGTTATGACAAAGTGATGATGCAGTGATGATGCAGTGATGATGCAGTGAGGATGCTTTGATGACGCTGTGATGATGCTGTGATGATGCAGTGATGATGCAGTGATGATTGTGTGATGCTGCAGTGATGATGCAGTGATGATGCTGTGATGATGCAGTGATGATGCAGTGAAGATGCTTTGATGACGCTGTGATGATGCTGTGATGATGAAGTGATGATGCAGTGATGATGTTGTTATGACACAGTGATGATGCAGTGATGATGCTGTGATGATGCAGTGATGATGCAGTGATGATGCTGTGATGATGGTGTGATGCTGCAGTGATGATGCAGTGATGATGCTGTGATGATGCAGTGATGATGCTGTGATGATGGTGTGATGCTGCAGTGATGATGCAGTGATGATGCTGTGATGATTTAGTGATGATGCAGTGATGACGCTGTGATGATGCTGTGAAGACGTTCTGATGATGCTGTGATGCTGCTGTGATGATGCTGTGATGATGCTGTGATGATGGTGTGATGATGCTGTGATGATACTGTGATGATGCAGTGATGATGCTGTGATGATGCTGTGATGATGCAGTGATGATGCAGTGATGATGGTGTGATGATGCAGTGAGGATGCTGTGATGATGCAGTGATGATGCAGTGATGATGATGTGTTGATGTAGTGATGACGCTGCGATGATGATGTTGTGATGATGCAGTGGTGATGGTGTGATGATGCAGTGATGATGCTTTTATGACGCTGTGATGATGCTGGAATGATGCAGTAATGATGCAGTGATGATGGTGTGATGATGCAGTGAGGATGATGTGATGATTTAGTGATGATGCAGTGATGATGCTGTGATGACACTGTGGTGATTTTGTGATGATTTTGTGATGATGCAGTGATGATACTGTGATGATGCAATGATAATGCTTTGATGACCGTGTGTTGATGGTGTGATGATGCTCTGATGATGCAGTGATTATGCAGTGATGACACTGTGATGATGCTGTGACGATGCAGTGATGATGCAGTGATGATGCGGTGATGATGCAGTGATGATGCTGTGATGATGCTAATATAATGCTGTGATGATGCAGTGATTATGCACTGATGATGCTGTGATGACACTGTGGTGATTTTGTGATGATTTTGTGATGATGCAGTGATGATGGTGTGATGATGGTGTGATGATGCAGTGATGATGCAGTGATGATGCTGTGATGATGCAGTGATGATGGTGTGATGATGCAGTGATGATGCAGTGATGATGCAGTGATGATGGTGTGATGATGCAGTGATGATGGTGTGATGATGCAGTGATGATGCAGTGATGATGCTGTGATGATGCAGTGATGATGCTGTGATTATGCAATGATGACGCAGTGATGATGCTGTGATGATGCAGTGATGATGCTGTGAAGACGCTCTGATGATGCAGTGATGATGCAGTGAGGATGCTGTGATGATGCAGTGATGATGCTGTTATGAAAGAGTGATGATGCAGTGATGATGCAGTGATGATGCAGTGATGATGCTTTGATGACGCTGTGATGATGCTGTGATGATGCAGTGAGGATGCAGTGATGATGCAGTGATGAGGCAGTGATGATGCTGTGAAGACGTTCTGATGATGCTGTGATGCTGCAGTGATGATGCTGTGATGATGGTGTGATGATGCAGTGATGATGCTGTGATGATGCAGTGATGATGCTGTGATGATGCAGTGATGATGCAGTGATGATGGTGTGATGATGCTTTGATGATGCAGTGATGATGCAGTGATGACACAGTGATGATGCAGTGACGATGCTGTGATGACACAGTGATGATGCAGTGATGATGCTGTGATGATGCTGTGATGATGCTGTGATGATGAAGTGATGATGCTGTGATGACACAGTGATGACGCAGTGATGATGCAGTGATGATGCTGTGATGATGCAGTGATGATGCTGTGATGAAGCAGTAATGATGCAGTGATGATGCAGTGATGATGTTGTGATGATGCTGTGATGATGCAGTGATGATGGTGTGATGATGCAGTGATGATGCAGTGATGATGCTGTGATGATACTGTGATGATGCAGTGATGATGCTGTGATAATGCTGTGATGATGCAGTGATGATGCTGTAATGATGCTGTGATGATGCAGTGATGATGCTGTGATGATGCAGTGATGATGCAGTGATGATGGTGTGATGCTGCAGTGATGATGCTGTGATGATGCAGTGATGATGAAGTCATGATGAAGTCATGATGCAGTGATGCTCTTATGACACAGTGATTATGGTGTGATAATACAGTGAGTATGCAGTGATGATGAAGTGATGATGCAGTGATGATGCTGTTATGACACAGTGATGACGCAGTGATGACACAGTGATGATGCAGTGATGATGCAGTGATAATGCAGTGATGATGCTGTGATGGTGCAGTGATGATGCTGTGATGATGCAGTGATGATGCAATGATGATGGTGTGATGATGCAGTGATGATGCTGTGATGATGCAGTGATGATGCAATGATGATGGTGTGATGATGCAGTGATGATGCAGTGATGACACAGTGATGATGCAGTGATGATGCTGTGATGATGCAGTGATGATGCAATGATGATGGTGTGATGATGCAGTGATGATGCTGTGATGATGCAGTGATGATGCAATGATGATGCTGTGATGATGCAGTGATGATGAAGTGATGATGCTGTGATGACACAGTGATGACGCAGTGATGATGCAGTGTTAATGCAGTGATGATACTGTGATGATGCAGTGATGATGCAGTGTTAATGCAGTGATGATGGTGTGAGGATGCAGTGATGATGCAGTGATGACACAGTGATGATGCAGTGATGATGCTGTGATGATGCAGTGATGATGCAATGATGATGCAGTGATGATGCTGTGATGACACAGTGATGATGCAGTGATGATGCAGTGATGATGCTGTGATGATGCAGTGATGATGAAGTGATGATGCTGTGATGACACAGTGATGACGCAGTGATGATGCAGTGATGATGCAGTGATGATACTGTGATGATGCAGTGATGATGCAGTGATGATGTTATGATGATGCTGTGATGATGCAGTGATGATGCTGTGATGATGGTGTGATGCTGCAGTGATGATGCTCTGATGATGCAGTGATGATGCAGTGATGATGCTGTGATGATGCAGTGATGATGAAGTGATGATGCTGTGATGACACAGTGATGACGCAGTGATGATGCAGTGTTAATGCAGTGATGATGCAGTGATGATGCTGTAATGATGCTGTGATGATGCTGTGATGATGCAGTAATGATGCAGTGATGATGTTATGATGATGCTGTGATGATGCAGTGATGATGGTGTGATGATGGTGTGATGATGCAGTGATGATGCTGTGATGATGCAGTGATGATGCTGTGATGATGCTGTGATGATGCAGTGATGATGCAGTGAGGATGCTGTGATGATGCAGTGATGATGCTGTTATGACACTGTGATGATGCAGTGATGATGCTGTGATGATGCTGTGAAGACGTTCTGATGATGCTGTGATGCTGCAGTGATGATGCAGTGATGATGCTGTGATGATACTGTGATGATGCAGTGATGATGCTGTGATGATGCAGTGATGATGCAATGATGATGGTGTGATGATGCAGTGATGATGCAGTGATGACACAGTGATGATGCAGTGATGATGCTGTGATGACACAGTGATGACGCAGTGATGATGCAGTGATGATGCAGTGATGATACTGTGATGATGCAGTGATGATGCTGTGATGATGCAGTGATGATGCAGTGATGATGCAGTGATGATGCTGTGATGATGCAGTGATGATGGTGTGATGATGCAGTGATGATGCAGTGATGATGCTTTGATGATGCAGTGATGATGCAGTTATGATGGTGTGATGATGCAGTGATGATTCTGTGATGATGCAGTGATGATGCAATGATGATGCTGTGATTATGCAGTGATGATGCAGTGATGATGAAGTGATGATGCAGTGATGATGCTGTGATGACACAGTGATGATGCAGTGATGATGCTGTGATGACACAGTGATGATGCAGTGATGATGCAGTGATGATGCTGTGGTGATGCAGTGATGATGCAGTGAGGATGCTGTGATGACACAGTAATGACGCAGTGATGATGCAGTGATGATGCAGTGATGATGCTGTGATGATGCAGTGATGATGCTGTGATGATGCAGTGATGATGCAGTGATGATGTTATGATGATGCTGTGATGATGCAGTGATGATGGTGTGATGATGGTGTGATGACGCAGTGATGATGCTCTGATGATGCAGTGATGATGCTGTGATGATACTGTGATGATGCAGAGATGATGCTGTGATGATGCTGTGATGATGCAGTGATGATGCAGTGATGATGAAGTGATGATGCAGTGATGATGCTGTTATGACAGTGATGATGCTGTGATGATGCAGTGATGATGCTGTGATGATGCTGTGATGATGCAGTGATGATGCAGTGATGATGGTGTTATGAAGCTGTGATGATGCTGTGATGATGCTGTGATGATGGTGTGATGATGCTGTGATGATGCTGTGATGATACTGTGATGATGCAGTGATGATGCAGTGATGATGGTGTGATGCTGCAGTGATGATGCTGTGATGATGCAGTGATGATGCTGTGATGATGCTGTGATGATGAAGTGATGATGCAGTGATGATGTTGTTATGACACAGTGATGATGCAGTGATGATGCTGTGATGATGCAGTGATGATGCAGTGATGATGCTGTGATGATGCTGTTATGAAAGAGTGATGATGCAGTGATGATGCAGTGATGATGCAGTGATGATGCTTTGATGACGCTGTGATGATGCTGTGATGATGCAGTGAGGATGCAGTGATGATGCAGTGATGAGGCAGTGATGATGCTGTGAAGACGTTCTGATGATGCTGTGATGCTGCAGTGATGATGCTGTGATGATGGTGTGATGATGCAGTGATGATGGTGTGATGATGCAGTGATGATGCTGTGATGATGCAGTGATGATGCAGTGATGATGGTGTGATGATGCTTTGATGATGCAGTGATGATGCAGTGATGACACAGTGATGATGCAGTGACGATGCTGTGATGACACAGTGATGATGCAGTGATGATGCTGTGATGATGCTGTGATGATGCTGTGATGATGAAGTGATGATGCTGTGATGACACAGTGATGACGCAGTGATGATGCAGTGATGATGCTGTGATGATGCAGTGATGATGCTGTGATGAAGCAGTAATGATGCAGTGATGATGCAGTGATGATGTTGTGATGATGCTGTGATGATGCAGTGATGATGGTGTGATGATGCAGTGATGATGCAGTGATGATGCTGTGATGATACTGTGATGATGCAGTGATGATGCTGTGATAATGCTGTGATGATGCAGTGATGATGCTGTAATGATGCTGTGATGATGCAGTGATGATGCTGTGATGATGCAGTGATGATGCAGTGATGATGGTGTGATGCTGCAGTGATGATGCTGTGATGATGCAGTGATGATGAAGTCATGATGAAGTCATGATGCAGTGATGCTCTTATGACACAGTGATTATGGTGTGATAATACAGTGAGTATGCAGTGATGATGAAGTGATGATGCAGTGATGATGCTGTTATGACACAGTGATGACGCAGTGATGACACAGTGATGATGCAGTGATGATGCAGTGATAATGCAGTGATGATGCTGTGATGGTGCAGTGATGATGCTGTGATGATGCAGTGATGATGCAATGATGATGGTGTGATGATGCAGTGATGATGCTGTGATGATGCAGTGATGATGGAATGATGATGGTGTGATGATGCAGTGATGATGCAGTGATGACACAGTGATGATGCAGTGATGATGCTGTGATGACACAGTGATGATGCAGTGATGATGCATTGATGATGCTGTGATGATGCAGTGATGATGAAGTGATGATGCTGTGATGACACAGTGATGACGCAGTGATGATGCAGTGATGATGCAGTGATGATGCTGTGATGATGCAGTGATGATGCAGTGATGATGTTATGATGATGCTGTGATGATGCAGTGATGATGGTGTGATGATGGTGTGATGATGCAGTGATGATGCTCTGATGATGCAGTGATGATGCAGTGATGATGCTGTGATGATGCAGTGATGATGAAGTGATGATGCTGTGATGACACAGTGATGACGCAGTGATGATGCAGTGTTAATGCAGTGATGATGCAGTGATGATGCTGTGATGATGCTGTGATGATGCTGTGATGATGCAGTAATGATGCAGTGATGATGTTATGATGATGCTGTGATGATGCAGTGATGATGGTGTGATGATGGTGTGATGATGCAGTGATGATGCTGTGATGATGCAGTGATGATGCTGTGATGATGCTGTGATGATGCAGTGATGATGCAGTGAGGATGCTGTGATGATGCAGTGATGATGCTGTTATGACACTGTGATGATGCAGTGATGATGCAGTGATGATGCTGTGAAGACGTTCTGATGATGCTGTGATGCTGCAGTGATGATGCAGTGATGATGCTGTGATGATACTGTGATGATGCAGTGATGATGCTGTGATGATGCAGTGATGATGCAATGATGATGGTGTGATGATGCAGTGATGATGCAGTGATGACACAGTGATGATGCAGTGATGATGCTGTGATGACACAGTGATGATGCAGTGATGATGCAGTGATGATGCAGTGATGATGAAGTGATGATGCTGTGATGACACAGTGATGACGCAGTGATGATGCAGTGATGATGCAGTGATGATACTGTGATGATGCAGTGATGATGCTGTGATGATGCAGTGATGATGCAATGATGATGGTGTGATGATGCAGTGATGATGCAGTGATGACACAGTGATGATGCAGTGATGATGCTGTGATGACACAGTGATGATGCAGTGATGATGCAGTGATGATGCTGTGATGATGCAGTGATGATGAAGTGATGATGCTGTGATGACACAGTGATGACGCAGTGATGATGCAGTGATGATGCAGTGATGATACTGTGATGATGCAGTGATGATGCTGTGATGATGCAGTGATGATGCAGTGATGATGTTATGATGATGCTGTGATGATGCAGTGATGATGGTGTGATGATGGTGTGATGATGCAGTGATGATGCTCTGATGATGCAGTGATGATGCAGTGATGATGCTGTGATGATGCAGTGATGATGAAGTGATGATGCTGTGATGACACAGTGATGACGCAGTGATGATGCAGTGTTAATGCAGTGATGATGCAGTGATGATGAAGTGATGATGCTCTGATGATGCTGTGATGATGCAGTGATGATGCAGTGATGATGGTGTGATGATGCAGTGATGATGCTTTGATGATGCAGTGATGATGCAGTGATGACACAGTGATGATGCAGTGATGATGCTGTGATGACGCAGTGATGATGCAGTGTTAATGCAGTGATGATGCAGTGATGATGAAGTGATGATGCTCTGATGATGCTGTGATGACACAGTGATGACGCAGTGATGATGCAGTGTTAATGCAGTAATGATGCTATGATGATGCAGTGAGGATGCAGTGATGATGCAGTGATGATGCAGTGATGATGGTGTGACGATGCAGTGAGGATGCTGTGATGATGCAGTAATGAGGCAGTGATGATGCTGTGAAGACGTTCTGATGATGCTGTGATGCTGCAGTGATGATGCAGTGATGATGCTGTGATGATGCTGTGATGATGCAGTGATGATGCAGTGATGATGGTATGATGATGCAGTGATGATGCTTTGATGATGCAGTGATGATGCAGTGATGACACAGTGATGATGCAGTGATGATGCTGTGATGACACAGTGATGATGCAGTGATGATGCTGTAATGATTCTGTGATGATGCAGTGATGATGAAGTGATGATGCTGTGATGACACAGTGATGACGCAGTGATGATGCAGTGATGATGCTTTGATGATGCAGTGATGATGCTGTGATGAAGCAGTAATGATGCAGTGATGATGCAGTGATGATGTTGTGATGATGCTGTGATGATGCAGTGATTATGGTGTGATGATGGTGTGATGATGCAGTGATTATGGTGTGATGATTCAGTGATGATGCAGTGATGATGCTGTGATGATACAGTGATGATGTAATGATGATGCTGTGATAATGCTGTGATGATGCAGTGATGATGCTGTAATGATGCTGTGATGATGCAGTGATTATGGTGTGATGATGCAGTGATGATGCAGTGATGATGCTGTGATGATACAGTGATGATGTAATGATGATGCTGTGATGATGCAGTGATGATGCAGTGATGATGGTGTGATGCTGCAG
This sequence comes from Somateria mollissima, assembly GCA_951411735.1. Lineage (NCBI taxonomy): Eukaryota > Metazoa > Chordata > Aves > Anseriformes > Anatidae > Somateria > Somateria mollissima. Next base: position 21,034 of record CATOCB010000086.1, on the reverse strand, counting down.
TGATGATGCATTGATGATGCTGTGATGCTGCAGTGATGATGCAGTGATGATGCAGTGATGATGCGGTGATGATGGTGTGATGCTGTAGTGATGATGCTGTGATGATGCTGTGATGATGCTGTGATGATGCTGTGATGATGAAGTGATGATGCAGTGATGATGTTGTTATGACACAGTGGTGATGCAGTGATGATGCTGTGATGATGCAGTGATGATGCAGTGATGATGTTGTTATGACACAGTGATGATGCAGTGATGATGCTGTGATGATGAAGTGATGATGCAGTGATGATGTTGTTATGACAAAGTGATGATGCAGTGATGATGCAGTGATGATGCTGTGATGATACTGTGATGATGCTGTGATGATGCAGTGAGGATGCAGTGATGATGCAGTGATGATGCTGTTATGATGCAGTGATGATGGTGTGACGATGCAGTGAGGATGCTGTGATGATGCAGTGATGAGGCAGTGATGATGCTGTGAAGACGTTCTGATGATGCTGTGATGCTGCAGTGATGCTGCAGTGATGATGCAGTGATGATGGTGTGATGATGCAGTGATGATGCAGTGATGATGGTGTGATGATGCAGTGATGATGCTGTGATGATGCAGTGATGATGCAGTGATGATGGTGTGATGATGCTTTGATGATGCAGTGATGATGCAGTGATGACACCGTGATGATGCAGTGATGATGCTGTGATGATGCAGTACTGATGCAGTTATGATGCAGTGATGATGTTATGATGATGCTGTGATGATGCAGTGATGATGGTGTGATGATGGTGTGATGATGCTGTGATGATACTGTGATGATGCAGCGATGATGCTGTGATGATGCTGTGATGATGCAGTGACAATGCAGTGATGATGAAGTGATGATGCAGTGATGATGCTGTTATGACACAGTGATGATGCTGTGATGATGCAGTGATGATGCTGTGATGATGCTGTGATGATGGTGTGATGATGCAGTTATGATGGTGTGATGATGCTGTGATGATGCAGTGATGATGCAGTGATGATGGTGTGATGATGCAGTGAGGATTCTGTGATGATGCTGTGATGATGCAGTGATGATGCAGTGATGATGCAGTGATGATGCTGTGATGATGCTGTGATGATGCTGTGACTATGCAGTGATGATGCTGTGATGATGCTGTTATGACAAAGTGATGATGCAGTGATGATGCAGTGATGATGCAGTGAGGATGCTTTGATGACGCTGTGATGATGCTGTGATGATGCAGTGATGATGCAGTGATGATTGTGTGATGAAACAGTGATGATGCAGTGATGATGCTGTGATGATGCAGTGATGATGCAGTGATGATGCTGTGATGATGGTGTGATGCTGCAGTGATGATGCAGTGATGATGCTGTGATGATGCAGTGATGATGCTGTGATGATGCTGTTATGACAAAGTGATGATGCTGTGATGATGCAGTGATGATGCAGTGAAGATGCTTTGATGACGCTGTGATGATGCTGTGATGATTAAGTGATGATGCAGTGATGATGTTGTTATGACACAGTGATGATGCAGTGATGATGCTGTGATGATGCAGTGATGATGCAGTGATGATGCTGTGATGATGGTGTGATGCTGCAGTGATGATGCAGTGATGATGCTGTGATGATGCAGTGATGATGCTGTGATGATGGTGTGATGCTGCAGTGATGATGCAGTGATGATGCTGTGATGATTTAGTGATGATGCAGTGATGACGCTGTGATGATGCTGTGAAGACGTTCTGATGATGCTGTGATGCTGCTGTGATGATGCTGTGATGATGCTGTGATGATGGTGTGATGATGCTGTGATGATACTGTGATGATGCAGTGATGATGCTGTGATGATGCTGTGATGATGCAGTGATGATGCAGTGATGATGGTGTGATGATGCAGTGAGGATGCTGTGATGATGCAGTGATGATGCAGTGATGATGATGTGTTGATGTAGTGATGACGCTGCGATGATGATGTTGTGATGATGCAGTGGTGATGGTGTGATGATGCAGTGATGATGCTTTTATGACGCTGTGATGATGCTGGAATGATGCAGTAATGATGCAGTGATGATGGTGTGATGATGCAGTGAGGATGATGTGATGATTTAGTGATGATGCAGTGATGATGCTGTGATGACACTGTGGTGATTTTGTGATGATTTTGTGATGATGCAGTGATGATACTGTGATGATGCAATGATAATGCTTTGATGACCGTGTGTTGATGGTGTGATGATGCTCTGATGATGCAGTGATTATGCAGTGATGACACTGTGATGATGCTGTGACGATGCAGTGATGATGCAGTGATGATGCGGTGATGATGCTGTGATGATACTGTGATGATGCTGTGATGATGCTGTGATGATGCTGTGATGATGCAGTGATGATGCAGTGATGATGAAGTCATGATGAAGTCATGATGCAGTGATGCTCTTATGACACAGTGATGATGCAGTGATGATACAGTGATGATGCAGTGATGATGCAGTGATGATGCTGTGATGATGCTGTAATGACGCTGTGATGATGCTGTGATGATGAAGTGATGATGCAGTGATGATGTTGTTATGACACAGTGATGATGCAGTGATGATGCTGTGATGATGCAGTGATGATGCAGTGATGATGCTGTGATGATGCTGTTATGAAAGAGTGATGATGCAGTGATGATGCAGTGATGATGCAGTGATGATGCTTTGATGACGCTGTGATGATGCTGTGATGATGCAGTGAGGATGCAGTGATGATGCAGTGATGATGCTGTGACTATGCAGTGATGATGCTGTGATGATGCTGTTATGACAAAGTGATGATGCAGTGATGATGCAGTGATGATGCAGTGAGGATGCTTTGATGACGCTGTGATGATGCTGTGATGATGCAGTGATGATGCAGTGATGATTGTGTGATGAAACAGTGATGATGCAGTGATGATGCTGTGATGATGCAGTGATGATGCAGTGATGATGCTGTGATGATGGTGTGATGCTGCAGTGATGATGCAGTGATGATGCTGTGATGATGCAGTGATGATGCTGTGATGATGCTGTTATGACAAAGTGATGATGCTGTGATGATGCAGTGATGATGCAGTGAAGATGCTTTGATGACGCTGTGATGATGCTGTGATGATTAAGTGATGATGCAGTGATGATGTTGTTATGACACAGTGATGATGCAGTGATGATGCTGTGATGATGCAGTGATGATGCAGTGATGATGCTGTGATGATGGTGTGATGCTGCAGTGATGATGCAGTGATGATGCTGTGATGATGCAGTGATGATGCTGTGATGATGGTGTGATGCTGCAGTGATGATGCAGTGATGATGCTGTGATGATTTAGTGATGATGCAGTGATGACGCTGTGATGATGCTGTGAAGACGTTCTGATGATGCTGTGATGCTGCTGTGATGATGCTGTGATGATGCTGTGATGATGGTGTGATGATGCTGTGATGATACTGTGATGATGCAGTGATGATGCTGTGATGATGCTGTGATGATGCAGTGATGATGCAGTGATGATGGTGTGATGATGCAGTGAGGATGCTGTGATGATGCAGTGATGATGCAGTGATGATGATGTGTTGATGTAGTGATGACGCTGCGATGATGATGTTGTGATGATGCAGTGGTGATGGTGTGATGATGCAGTGATGATGCTTTTATGACGCTGTGATGATGCTGGAATGATGCAGTAATGATGCAGTGATGATGGTGTGATGATGCAGTGAGGATGATGTGATGATTTAGTGATGATGCAGTGATGATGCTGTGATGACACTGTGGTGATTTTGTGATGATTTTGTGATGATGCAGTGATGATACTGTGATGATGCAATGATAATGCTTTGATGACCGTGTGTTGATGGTGTGATGATGCTCTGATGATGCAGTGATTATGCAGTGATGACACTGTGATGATGCTGTGACGATGCAGTGATGATGCAGTGATGATGCGGTGATGATGCTGTGATGATACTGTGATGATGCTGTGATGATGCTGTGATGATGCTGTGATGATGCAGTGATGATGCAGTGATGATGAAGTCATGATGAAGTCATGATGCAGTGATGCTCTTATGACACAGTGATGATGCAGTGATGATACAGTGATGATGCAGTGATGATGCAGTGATGATGCTGTGATGATGCTGTAATGACGCTGTGATGATGCTGTGATGATGAAGTGATGATGCAGTGATGATGTTGTTATGACACAGTGATGATGCAGTGATGATGCTGTGATGATGCAGTGATGATGCAGTGATGATGCTGTGATGATGCTGTTATGAAAGAGTGATGATGCAGTGATGATGCAGTGATGATGCAGTGATGATGCTTTGATGACGCTGTGATGATGCTGTGATGATGCAGTGAGGATGCAGTGATGATGCAGTGATGATGCTGTGATGATGCTGGGATGATGCAGTGATGATGGTGTGATGATGCAGTGATGATGCTGTGATGATGCAGTGATGATGCTGTGATGATGCAGTGATGATGCAGTGATGATGCTGTGATGATGCAGTGATGATGCTGTTATGACACAGTGATGATGCAGTGATGATGCAGTGATAATGCTGTGATGATGCAGTGAGGATGCTGTGATGATGCAGTGATGATGTTGTGATGATGGTGTGATGATGGTGTGATGATGCAGTGATGATGCTGTGATGATGCAGTGATGATGGTGTGATGATGCAGTGATGATGCAGTGATGATGCAGTGATGATGCAGTGATGATGGTGTGATGATGGTGTGATGATGCAGTGATGATGCTGTGATGATGCAGTGATGATGCAGTGATGATGCTGTGATGACGCAGTGATGACGCAGTGATGATGCTGTGATGATGCAGTGATGATGCTATGATGATGCAGTGATGATGGTGTGATGATGCAGTGAGGATGCTGTGATGATGCAGTGATGATGCAGTGATGATGCAGTGATGATGCAGTGATGATGGTGTGATGATGCAGTGATGATGCAGTGATGATGCTGTGATGACACTGTGGTTATTTTGTGATGATTTTGTAATGATGAAGTGATGATACTGTGATGATGCTGTGATGACGCTGTGTTGATGGTGTGATGATGCTCTGATGATGCAGTGATTATGCAGTGATGATGCTGTGATGACACTCTGATGAGTCTGTGACGATGCAGTGATGATGGTGTGATGATTCTGTGAAGACGCTCTGATGATGCTGTGATGACACAGTGATGACGCTGTGATGATTATCTGATGATGCAGTGATGATGCACTGATGATGCTGTGATGGTGGTATGATGATGTTGTGATGATGTAGTGATGGTGCAGGGATGATGCTGTGATGACTCTGTGGTGATGCAGTGATGATGCAGTGATGACGCTGTGTTGATGTAGTGATGACGCTGCGATGATGATGTTGTGATGATGCAGTGATGACGCAGTGGTGATGGTGTGATGATGCTCTGATGATGCAGTGATGATGCTGTGAAGACGCTCTGATGATGAAGTGATGATGCTTTGATGACGCTGTGATAATGCTGTGATAATGCTGTGATGATGCAGTGATGATGGTGTGATGATGCAGTGAGGGTGCTGTGATGATGCAGTGATGATGCAGTGATGATGCTGTGATGATGCTGATATAATGCTGTGATGATGCAGTGATTATGCAGTGATGATGCTGTGATGACACTGTGGTGATTTTGTGATGATTTTGTAATGATGCAGTGATGATACTGTGATGATGCTGTGATGACACTGTGATGAAGCTGTGACGATGCAGTGATGATTCTGTGAAGACGCTCTGATGATGCTGTGATGACGCAGTGATGATGATGTGATGATACAGTGATGACGCTGTGATGATTATCTGATGATGCAGTGATGATGCATTGATGATGCTGTGATCGTGGTATGATGATGTTGTGATGATGTAGTGATGGTGCAGGGATGATGCTCTTATGACACTGTGATGATGCAGTGATGATGCAGTGATGATGCTGTGAAGACGCTCTGATGATGCTATGATAATGCAGTGATGATGCAGTGATGATGCAGTGATGATGCTGTGATGATGCAGTGATGATGCTGTGATGATGCTGTGATGATGCAGTGATGATGCTGTTATGACACTGTGATGATGCTGTGATGATGCTGTGAAGACGCTCTGATGATGCAGTGATGATGCAGTAATGATGGTGTGATGATGCAGTGAGGATGGTGTGATGATGCAGTGATGATGCTGTGATGATGCATTGATGATGCTGTTATGACAGTGATGATGCAGTGATGATGCAGTGATGATGCAGTGATGATGCAGTGATGATACGGTGATGATGCTGTGATGATGCAGTGATGATGCAGTGATGATGCAGTGATGATGCTGTGATGATGCTGTGATGATGCAGTGATGATACGGTGATGATGCTGTGATGATGCAGGGATGATGCAGTGATGATGCTGTGATGATGCTGTGATGGTGCTGTGATGATGCAGTGATGATGCAGTGATGATGCAGTGATGATGCAGTGATGATACGGTGATGATGCAGTGATGATGCAGTGATGATGCTGTGATGATGCTGTGATGATGCAGTGATGATACGGTGATGATGCTGTGATGATGCAGGGATGATGCAGTGATGATGCTGTGATGATGCTGTGATGGTGCTGTGATGATGCAGTGATGATGCAGTGATGATGCTGTGATGATGCTGTGATGATGCTGTGATGATGTAGTGATGACGGTTTGATGATGGTGTGATGATGCAGTGATGATGCAGTGATGATGCAGTGATGATTCAGTGATGATGCTGTGATGATGCAGTGATGATGCAGTGATGATGCAGTGATGATGAAGTGATGATGCTGTGATGATGCATTGATGATGCAGTGATGATGAAGTGATGATGCAGTGATGATGCTGTTATGACACAGTGATGATGCAGTGAGGATGCTGTGATGATGCTGTGATGATGCAGTGATGATGGTGTGACGATGCAGTGAGGATGCTGTGATGATGCAGTGATGATGTAGTGATGATGCTTTGATGATGGTGTGTTGATGCTGTGATGATGCAGTGATGATGCTGTGATGATGCAGTGATGATGCAGTGATGATGCAGTGATGATGCTGTGATGATGTAGTGATGATGCATTGATGATGCAGTGATGATGCAGTGATGATGCAGTGATGATGCTGTGATGATACTGTGATGATGCTGTGATGATGCAGTGATGATGCATTGATGATGCTGTGATCGTGGTATGATGATGTTGTGATGATGTAGTGATGGTGCAGGGATGATGCTCTTATGACACTGTGATGATGCAGTGATGATGCTGTGATGATGCTGTGATGATGCAGTGATGATGCTGTGAAGACGCTCTGATGATGCAGTGATGATGCAGTAATGATGGTGTGATGATGCAGTGATGATGCTGTGATGATGCAGTGATGATGCTGTGATGATGCAGTGATGATGCAGTGATGATGCAGTGATGATGCAGTGATGATGCAGTGATGATGCTGTGATGATGCCGTGATGATGCTGTGATGATGCAGTGATGATGCAGTGATGATGCAGTGATGATGCTGTGATGATGCAGTGATGATGCTGTGATGATACTGTGATGATGCTGTGATGATGCAGTGATGATGCATTGATGATGCTGTGATCGTGGTATGATGATGTTGTGATGATGTAGTGATGGTGCAGGGATGATGCTCTTATGACACTGTGATGATGCAGTGATGATGCTGTGATGATGCTGTGATGATGCAGTGATGATGCTGTGAAGACGCTCTGATGATGCAGTGATGATGCAGTAATGATGGTGTGATGATGCAGTGATGATGCTGTGATGATGCAGTGATGATGCTGTGATGATGTAGTGATGATGCAGTGATGATGCTGTGATGATGCAGTGATGATGCAGTGATGATGCAGTGATGATGCAGTGATGATGCAGTGATGATGCTGTGATGATGCCGTGATGATGCTGTGATGATGCAGTGATGATGCTGTGATGATGCAGTGATGATGCTGTGATGATGCTGATATAATGCTGTGATGAAGCAGTGATTATGCAGTGATGATGCTGTGATGACACTGTGGTGATTTTGTGATGATTTTGTAATGATGCAGTGATGATACTGTGATGATGCAGTGATGATGCTGTGATGACGCTGTGTTGATGGTGTGATGATGCTCTGATGATGCAGTGATTATGCAGTGATGATGCTGTGAAGACGCTCTGATGATGCTGTGACGATGCAGTGATGATGGTGTGATGATTCTGTGAAGACGCTCTGATGATGCTGTGATGACGCAGTGATGATGATGTGATGATACAGTGATGACGCTGTGATGATTATCTGATGATGCAGTGATGATGCATTGATGATGCTGTGATCGTGGTATGATGATGTTGTGATGATGTAGTGATGGTGCAGGGATGATGCTCTTATGACACTGTGATGATGCAGTGATGATGCTGTGATGATGCTGTGAAGACGCTCTGATGATGCTGTGATGATGCAGTGATGATGCAGTGATGATGCTGTGATAATGCAGTGATGATGCAGTGATGATGCAGTGATGATGCTGTGATGATGCAGTGATGATGCTGTTATGACACTGTGATGATGCTGTGATGATGCTGTGAAGACGCTCTGATGATGCAGTGATGATGCAGTAATGATGGTGTGATGATGCAGTGAGGATGCTGTGATGATGCAGTGATGATGCTGTGATGATGCTGATATAATGCTGTGATGAAGCAGTGATTATGCAGTGATGATGCTGTGATGACACTGTGGTGATTTTGTGATGATTTTGTAATGATGCAGTGATGATACTGTGATGATGCAGTGATGATGCTGTGATGACGCTGTGTTGATGGTGTGATGATGCTCTGATGATGCAGTGATTATGCAGTGATGATGCTGTGAAGACGCTCTGATGATGCTGTGACGATGCAGTGATGATGGTGTGATGATTCTGTGAAGACGCTCTGATAATGCTGTGATAACGCAGTGATGATGATGTGATGATACAGTGAGGATGCTGTGATGATTATCTGATGATGCAGTGATGATGAATTGATGATGCTGTGATCATGGTATGATGATGTTGTGATGATGTAGTGATGGTGCAGGGATGATGCTCTTATGACACTGTGATGATGCAGTGATGATGCTGTGATGATGCTGTGAAGACGCTCTGATGATGCTGTGATGATGCAGTGATGATGCAGTGATGATGCAGTGATGATGCTGTGATGATGCAGTGATGATGCAGTGATGATGCAGTGATGATGCTGTGATGATGCAGTGATGATGCTGTTATGACACTGTGATGAGGCTGTGATGATGCTATGAAGACGCTCTGATGATGCAGTGATGATGCAGTGCTGATGGTGTGATGATGCTCTGATTATGCAGTGATCATGCTATGATGATGCAGTGAGTAAGCTGTAATGATGCAGTGATGATGGTGTAATGATGCAGTGATGATGCTGTGATGATGCAGTGATGATGCTGTGATGATGCTGTGATGATGCAGTGATGATGTAGTGATGATTCTGTGATGATGCTAATATAATGCTGTGATGATGCAGTGATTATGCACTGATGATGCTGTGATAACACTGTGGTGATTTTGTGATGATTTTGTGATGATGCAGTGATGATGGTGTGATGATGGTGTGATGATGATGCAGTGATGATGCAGTGATGATGCTGTGATGATGCAGTGATGATGGTGTGATGATGAAGTGATGATGCAGTGATGATGCAGTGATGATGCTGTGATGATGCAGTGATGATGGTGTGATGATGCAGTGATGATGCAGTGATGATGCTTTGATGATGCAGTGATGATGCAGTTATGATGGTGTGATGATGCAGTGATGATTCTGTGATGATGCAGTGATGATGCAATGATGATGCTGTGATTATGCAGTGATGATGCAGTGATGATGAAGTGATGATGCAGTGATGATGCTGTGATGACACAGTGATGATGCAGTGATGATGCTGTGATGACACAGTGATGATGCAGTGATGATGCAGTGATGATGCTGTGGTGATGCAGTGATGATGCAGTGAGGATGCTGTGATGACACAGTGATGACGCAGTGATGATGCAGTGATGATGCAGTGATGATGCTGTGATGATGCAGTGATGATGCTGTGATGATGCAGTGATGATGCAGTGATGATGTTATGATGATGCTGTGATGATGCAGTGATGATGGTGTGATGATGGTGTGATGACGCAGTGATGATGCTCTGATGATGCAGTGATGATGCTGTGATGATACTGTGATGATGCAGAGATGATGCTGTGATGACACAGTGATGATGCAGTGATGATGCAGTGATGATGAAGTGATGATGCAGTGATGATGCTGTTATGACAGTGATGATGCTGTGATGATGCAGTGATGATGCTGTGATGATGCTGTGATGATGGTGTGATGATGCAGTGATGATGGTGTTATGAAGCTGTGATGATGCTGTGATGATGCTGTGATGATGGTGTGATGATGCTGTGATGATGCTGTGATGATACTGTGATGATGCAGTGATGATGCAGTGATGATGGTGTGATGCTGCAGTGATGATGCTGTGATGATGCAGTGATGATGCTGTGATGATGCTGTGATGATGAAGTGATGATGCAGTGATGATGTTGTTATGACACAGTGATGATGCAGTGATGATGCTGTGATGATGCAGTGATGATGCAGTGATGATGCTGTGATGATGCTGTTATGAAAGAGTGATGATGCAGTGATGATGCAGTGATGATGCAGTGATGATGCTTTGATGACGCTGTGATGATGCTGTGATGATGCAGTGAGGATGCAGTGATGATGCAGTGATGAGGCAGTGATGATGCTGTGAAGACGTTCTGATGATGCTGTGATGCTGCAGTGATGATGCTGTGATGATGGTGTGATGATGCAGTGATGATGGTGTGATGATGCAGTGATGATGCTGTGATGATGCAGTGATGATGCAGTGATGATGGTGTGATGATGCTTTGATGATGCAGTGATGATGCAGTGATGACACAGTGATGATGCAGTGACGATGCTGTGATGACACAGTGATGATGCAGTGATGATGCTGTGATGATGCTGTGATGATGCTGTGATGATGAAGTGATGATGCTGTGATGACACAGTGATGACGCAGTGATGATGCAGTGATGATGCTGTGATGATGCAGTGATGATGCTGTGATGAAGCAGTAATGATGCAGTGATGATGCAGTGATGATGTTGTGATGATGCTGTGATGATGCAGTGATGATGGTGTGATGATGCAGTGATGATGCAGTGATGATGCTGTGATGATACTGTGATGATGCAGTGATGATGCTGTGATAATGCTGTGATGATGCAGTGATGATGCTGTAATGATGCTGTGATGATGCAGTGATGATGCTGTGATGATGCAGTGATGATGCAGTGATGATGGTGTGATGCTGCAGTGATGATGCTGTGATGATGCAGTGATGATGAAGTCATGATGAAGTCATGATGCAGTGATGCTCTTATGACACAGTGATTATGGTGTGATAATACAGTGAGTATGCAGTGATGATGAAGTGATGATGCAGTGATGATGCTGTTATGACACAGTGATGACGCAGTGATGACACAGTGATGATGCAGTGATGATGCAGTGATAATGCAGTGATGATGCTGTGATGGTGCAGTGATGATGCTGTGATGATGCAGTGATGATGCAATGATGATGGTGTGATGATGCAGTGATGATGCTGTGATGATGCAGTGATGATGCAATGATGATGGTGTGATGATGCAGTGATGATGCAGTGATGACACAGTGATGATGCAGTGATGATGCTGTGATGATGCAGTGATGATGCAATGATGATGGTGTGATGATGCAGTGATGATGCTGTGATGATGCAGTGATGATGCAATGATGATGCTGTGATGATGCAGTGATGATGAAGTGATGATGCTGTGATGACACAGTGATGACGCAGTGATGATGCAGTGTTAATGCAGTGATGATGCAGTGATGATGCTGTGATGATGCTGTGATGATGCTGTGATGATGCAGTAATGATGCAGTGATGATGTTATGATGATGCTGTGATGATGCAGTGATGATGGTGTGATGATGGTGTGATGATGCAGTGATGATGCTGTGATGATGCAGTGATGATGCTGTGATGATGCTGTGATGATGCAGTGATGATGCAGTGAGGATGCTGTGATGATGCAGTGATGATGCTGTTATGACACTGTGATGATGCAGTGATGATGCAGTGATGATGCTGTGAAGACGTTCTGATGATGCTGTGATGCTGCAGTGATGATGCAGTGATGATGCTGTGATGATACTGTGATGATGCAGTGATGATGCTGTGATGATGCAGTGATGATGCAATGATGATGGTGTGATGATGCAGTGATGATGCAGTGATGACACAGTGATGATGCAGTGATGATGCTGTGATGACACAGTGATGATGCAGTGATGATGCAGTGATGATGCTGTGATGATGCAGTGATGATGAAGTGATGATGCTGTGATGACACAGTGATGACGCAGTGATGATGCAGTGATGATGCAGTGATGATACTGTGATGATGCAGTGATGATGCAGTGATGATGTTATGATGATGCTGTGATGATGCAGTGATGATGGTGTGATGATGGTGTGATGATGCAGTGATGATGCTCTGATGATGCAGTGATGATGCAGTGATGATGCTGTGATGATGCAGTGATGATGAAGTGATGATGCTGTGATGACACAGTGATGACGCAGTGATGATGCAGTGTTAATGCAGTGATGATGCAGTGATGATGCTGTGATGATGCTGTGATGATGCTGTGATGATGCAGTAATGATGCAGTGATGATGTTATGATGATGCTGTGATGATGCAGTGATGATGGTGTGATGATGGTGTGATGATGCAGTGATGATGCTGTGATGATGCAGTGATGATGCTGTGATGATGCTGTGATGATGCAGTGATGATGCAGTGAGGATGCTGTGATGATGCAGTGATGATGCTGTTATGACACTGTGATGATGCAGTGATGATGCTGTGATGATGCTGTGAAGACGTTCTGATGATGCTGTGATGCTGCAGTGATGATGCAGTGATGATGCTGTGATGATACTGTGATGATGCAGTGATGATGCTGTGATGATGCAGTGATGATGCAATGATGATGGTGTGATGATGCAGTGATGATGCAGTGATGACACAGTGATGATGCAGTGATGATGCTGTGATGACACAGTGATGATGCAGTGATGATGCAGTGATGATGCTGTGATGATGCAGTGATGATGAAGTGATGATGCTGTGATGACACAGTGATGACGCAGTGATGATGCAGTGATGATGCAGTGATGATACTGTGATGATGCAGTGATGATGCTGTGATGATGCAGTGATGATGCAATGATGATGGTGTGATGATGCAGTGATGATGCAGTGATGACACAGTGATGATGCAGTGATGATGCTGTGATGACACAGTGATGATGCAGTGATGATGCAGTGATGATGCTGTGATGATGCAGTGATGATGAAGTGATGATGCTGTGATGACACAGTGATGACGCAGTGATGATGCAGTGATGATGCAGTGATGATACTGTGATGATGCAGTGATGATGCTGTGATGATGCAGTGATGATGCAGTGATGATGTTATGATGATGCTGTGATGATGCAGTGATGATGGTGTGATGATGGTGTGATGATGCAGTGATGATGCTCTGATGATGCAGTGATGATGCAGTGATGATGCTGTGATGATGCAGTGATGATGAAGTGATGATGCTGTGATGACACAGTGATGACGCAGTGATGATGCAGTGTTAATGCAGTGATGATGCAGTGATGATGAAGTGATGATGCTCTGATGATGCTGTGATGATGCAGTGATGATGCAGTGATGATGGTGTGATGATGCAGTGATGATGCTTTGATGATGCAGTGATGATGCAGTGATGACACAGTGATGATGCAGTGATGATGCTGTGATGACGCAGTGATGATGCAGTGTTAATGCAGTGATGATGCAGTGATGATGAAGTGATGATGCTCTGATGATGCTGTGATGACACAGTGATGACGCAGTGATGATGCAGTGTTAATGCAGTAATGATGCTATGATGATGCAGTGAGGATGCAGTGATGATGCAGTGATGATGCAGTGATGATGGTGTGACGATGCAGTGAGGATGCTGTGATGATGCAGTAATGAGGCAGTGATGATGCTGTGAAGACGTTCTGATGATGCTGTGATGCTGCAGTGATGATGCAGTGATGATGCTGTGATGATGCTGTGATGATGCAGTGATGATGCAGTGATGATGGTATGATGATGCAGTGATGATGCTTTGATGATGCAGTGATGATGCAGTGATGACACAGTGATGATGCAGTGATGATGCTGTGATGACACAGTGATGATGCAGTGATGATGCTGTAATGATTCTGTGATGATGCAGTGATGATGAAGTGATGATGCTGTGATGACACAGTGATGACGCAGTGATGATGCAGTGATGATGCTTTGATGATGCAGTGATGATGCTGTGATGAAGCAGTAATGATGCAGTGATGATGCAGTGATGATGTTGTGATGATGCTGTGATGATGCAGTGATTATGGTGTGATGATGGTGTGATGATGCAGTGATTATGGTGTGATGATTCAGTGATGATGCAGTGATGATGCTGTGATGATACAGTGATGATGTAATGATGATGCTGTGATAATGCTGTGATGATGCAGTGATGATGCTGTAATGATGCTGTGATGATGCAGTGATTATGGTGTGATGATGCAGTGATGATGCACTGATGATGCTGTGATGATACAGTGATGATGTAATGATGATGCTGTGATGATGCAGTGATGATGCAGTGATGATGGTGTGATGCTGCAGTGATGATGCATTGATGATGCTGTGATGCTGCAGTGATGATGCAGTGATGATGCAGTGATGATGCGGTGATGATGGTGTGATGCTGTAGTGATGATGCTGTGATGATGCTGTGATGATGCTGTGATGATGCTGTGATGATGAAGTGATGATGCAGTGATGATGTTGTTATGACACAGTGGTGATGCAGTGATGATGCTGTGATGATGCAGTGATGATGCAGTGATGATGTTGTTATGACACAGTGATGATGCAGTGATGATGCTGTGATGATGAAGTGATGATGCAGTGATGATGTTGTTATGACAAAGTGATGATGCAGTGATGATGCAGTGATGATGCTGTGATGATTCTGTGATGATGCTGTGATGATGCAGTGAGGATGCAGTGATGATGCAGTGATGATGCTGTTATGATGCAGTGATGATGGTGTGACGATGCAGTGAGGATGCTGTGATGATGCAGTGATGAGGCAGTGATGATGCTGTGAAGACGTTCTGATGATGCTGTGATGCTGCAGTGATGCTGCAGTGATGATGCAGTGATGATGGTGTGATGATGCAGTGATGATGCAGTGATGATGGTGTGATGATGCAGTGATGATGCTGTGATGATGCAGTGATGATGCAGTGATGATGGTGTGATGATGCTTTGATGATGCAGTGATGATGCAGTGATGACACCGTGATGATGCAGTGATGATGCTGTGATGATGCAGTACTGATGCAGTTATGATGCAGTGATGATGTTATGATGATGCTGTGATGATGCAGTGATGATGGTGTGATGATGGTGTGATGATGCTGTGATGATACTGTGATGATGCAGCGATGATGCTGTGATGATGCTGTGATGATGCAGTGACAATGCAGTGATGATTCTGTGATGATGCAGTGATGATGCTGTGATGATGCTGTGATGATGGTGTGATGATGCAGTTATGATGGTGTGATGATGCTGTGATGATGCAGTGATGATGCAGTGATGATGGTGTGATGATGCAGTGAGGATTCTGTGATGATGCTGTGATGATGCAGTGATGATGCAGTGATGATGCAGTGATGATGCTGTGATGATGCTGTGATGATGCTGTGACTATGCAGTGATGATGCTGTGATGATGCTGTTATGACAAAGTGATGATGCAGTGATGATGCAGTGATGATGCAGTGAGGATGCTTTGATGACGCTGTGATGATGCTGTGATGATGCAGTGATGATGCAGTGATGATTGTGTGATGAAACAGTGATGATGCAGTGATGATGCTGTGATGATGCAGTGATGATGCAGTGATGATGCTGTGATGATGGTGTGATGCTGCAGTGATGATGCAGTGATGATGCTGTGATGATGCAGTGATGATGCAGTGAAGATGCTTTGATGACGCTGTGATGATGCTGTGATGATGAAGTGATGATGCAGTGATGATGTTGTTATGACACAGTGATGATGCAGTGATGATGCTGTGATGATGCAGTGATGATGCAGTGATGATGCTGTGATGATGGTGTGATGCTGCAGTGATGATGCAGTGATGATGCTGTGATGATGCAGTGATGATGCTGTGATGATGGTGTGATGCTGCAGTGATGATGCAGTGATGATGCTGTGATGATTTAGTGATGATGCAGTGATGACGCTGTGATGATGCTGTGAAGACGTTCTGATGATGCTGTGATGCTGCTGTGATGATGCTGTGATGATGCTGTGATGATGGTGTGATGATGCTGTGATGATACTGTGATGATGCAGTGATGATGCTGTGATGATGCTGTGATGATGCAGTGATGATGCAGTGATGATGGTGTGATGATGCAGTGAGGATGCTGTGATGATGCAGTGATGATGCAGTGATGATGATGTGTTGATGTAGTGATGACGCTGCGATGATGATGTTGTGATGATGCAGTGGTGATGGTGTGATGATGCAGTGATGATGCTTTTATGACGCTGTGATGATGCTGGAATGATGCAGTAATGATGCAGTGATGATGGTGTGATGATGCAGTGAGGATGATGTGATGATTTAGTGATGATGCAGTGATGATGCTGTGATGACACTGTGGTGATTTTGTGATGATTTTGTGATGATGCAGTGATGATACTGTGATGATGCAATGATAATGCTTTGATGACCGTGTGTTGATGGTGTGATGATGCTCTGATGATGCAGTGATTATGCAGTGATGACACTGTGATGATGCTGTGACGATGCAGTGATGATGCAGTGATGATGCGGTGATGATGCAGTGATGATGCTGTGATGATGCTAATATAATGCTGTGATGATGCAGTGATTATGCACTGATGATGCTGTGATGACACTGTGGTGATTTTGTGATGATTTTGTGATGATGCAGTGATGATGGTGTGATGATGGTGTGATGATGCAGTGATGATGCAGTGATGATGCTGTGATGATGCAGTGATGATGGTGTGATGATGCAGTGATGATGCAGTGATGATGCAGTGATGATGGTGTGATGATGCAGTGATGATGGTGTGATGATGCAGTGATGATGCAGTGATGATGCTGTGATGATGCAGTGATGATGCTGTGATTATGCAATGATGACGCAGTGATGATGCTGTGATGATGCAGTGATGATGCTGTGAAGACGCTCTGATGATGCAGTGATGATGCAGTGAGGATGCTGTGATGATGCAGTGATGATGCTGTTATGAAAGAGTGATGATGCAGTGATGATGCAGTGATGATGCAGTGATGATGCTTTGATGACGCTGTGATGATGCTGTGATGATGCAGTGAGGATGCAGTGATGATGCAGTGATGAGGCAGTGATGATGCTGTGAAGACGTTCTGATGATGCTGTGATGCTGCAGTGATGATGCTGTGATGATGGTGTGATGATGCAGTGATGATGCTGTGATGATGCAGTGATGATGCTGTGATGATGCAGTGATGATGCAGTGATGATGGTGTGATGATGCTTTGATGATGCAGTGATGATGCAGTGATGACACAGTGATGATGCAGTGACGATGCTGTGATGACACAGTGATGATGCAGTGATGATGCTGTGATGATGCTGTGATGATGCTGTGATGATGAAGTGATGATGCTGTGATGACACAGTGATGACGCAGTGATGATGCAGTGATGATGCTGTGATGATGCAGTGATGATGCTGTGATGAAGCAGTAATGATGCAGTGATGATGCAGTGATGATGTTGTGATGATGCTGTGATGATGCAGTGATGATGGTGTGATGATGCAGTGATGATGCAGTGATGATGCTGTGATGATACTGTGATGATGCAGTGATGATGCTGTGATAATGCTGTGATGATGCAGTGATGATGCTGTAATGATGCTGTGATGATGCAGTGATGATGCTGTGATGATGCAGTGATGATGCAGTGATGATGGTGTGATGCTGCAGTGATGATGCTGTGATGATGCAGTGATGATGAAGTCATGATGAAGTCATGATGCAGTGATGCTCTTATGACACAGTGATTATGGTGTGATAATACAGTGAGTATGCAGTGATGATGAAGTGATGATGCAGTGATGATGCTGTTATGACACAGTGATGACGCAGTGATGACACAGTGATGATGCAGTGATGATGCAGTGATAATGCAGTGATGATGCTGTGATGGTGCAGTGATGATGCTGTGATGATGCAGTGATGATGCAATGATGATGGTGTGATGATGCAGTGATGATGCTGTGATGATGCAGTGATGATGCAATGATGATGGTGTGATGATGCAGTGATGATGCAGTGATGACACAGTGATGATGCAGTGATGATGCTGTGATGATGCAGTGATGATGCAATGATGATGGTGTGATGATGCAGTGATGATGCTGTGATGATGCAGTGATGATGCAATGATGATGCTGTGATGATGCAGTGATGATGAAGTGATGATGCTGTGATGACACAGTGATGACGCAGTGATGATGCAGTGTTAATGCAGTGATGATACTGTGATGATGCAGTGATGATGCAGTGTTAATGCAGTGATGATGGTGTGATGATGCAGTGATGATGCAGTGATGACACAGTGATGATGCAGTGATGATGCTGTGATGATGCAGTGATGATGCAATGATGATGCAGTGATGATGCTGTGATGACACAGTGATGATGCAGTGATGATGCAGTGATGATGCTGTGATGATGCAGTGATGATGAAGTGATGATGCTGTGATGACACAGTGATGACGCAGTGATGATGCAGTGATGATGCAGTGATGATACTGTGATGATGCAGTGATGATGCAGTGATGATGTTATGATGATGCTGTGATGATGCAGTGATGATGGTGTGATGATGGTGTGATGATGCAGTGATGATGCTCTGATGATGCAGTGATGATGCAGTGATGATGCTGTGATGATGCAGTGATGATGAAGTGATGATGCTGTGATGACACAGTGATGACGCAGTGATGATGCAGTGTTAATGCAGTGATGATGCAGTGATGATGCTGTAATGATGCTGTGATGATGCTGTGATGATGCAGTAATGATGCAGTGATGATGTTATGATGATGCTGTGATGATGCAGTGATGATGGTGTGATGATGGTGTGATGATGCAGTGATGATGCTGTGATGATGCAGTGATGATGCTGTGATGATGCTGTGATGATGCAGTGATGATGCAGTGAGGATGCTGTGATGATGCAGTGATGATGCTGTTATGACACTGTGATGATGCAGTGATGATGCTGTGATGATGCTGTGAAGACGTTCTGATGATGCTGTGATGCTGCAGTGATGATGCAGTGATGATGCTGTGATGATACTGTGATGATGCAGTGATGATGCTGTGATGATGCAGTGATGATGCAATGATGATGGTGTGATGATGCAGTGATGATGCAGTGATGACACAGTGATGATGCAGTGATGATGCTGTGATGACACAGTGATGATGCAGTGATGATGCAGTGATGATGCTGTGATGATGCAGTGATGATGAAGTGATGATGCTGTGATGACACAGTGATGACGCAGTGATGATGCAGTGATGATGCAGTGATGATACTGTGATGATGCAGTGATGATGCTGTGATGATGCAGTGATGATGCAATGATGATGGTGTGATGATGCAGTGATGATGCAGTGATGACACAGTGATGATGCAGTGATGATGCTGTGATGACACAGTGATGATGCAGTGATGATGCAGTGATGATGCTGTGATGATGCAGTGATGATGAAGTTATGATGCTGTGATGACACAGTGATGACGCAGTGATGATGCAGTGATGATGCAGTGATGATACTGTGATGATGCAGTGATGATGCTGTGATGATGCAGTGATGATGCAGTGATGATGTTATGATGATGCTGTGATGATGCAGTGATGATGGTGTGATGATGGTGTGATGATGCAGTGATGATGCTCTGATGATGCAGTGATGATGCAGTGATGATGCTGTGATGATGCAGTGATGATGAAGTGATGATGCTGTGATGACACAGTGATGACGCAGTGATGATGCAGTGTTAATGCAGTGATGATGCAGTGATGATGAAGTGATGATGCTCTGATGATGCTGTGATGATGCAGTGATGATGCAGTGATGATGGTGTGATGATGCAGTGATGATGCTTTGATGATGCAGTGATGATGCAGTGATGACACAGTGATGATGCAGTGATGATGCTGTGATGACGCAGTGATGATGCAGTGTTAATGCAGTGATGATGCAGTGATGATGAAGTGATGATGCTCTGATGATGCTGTGATGACACAGTGATGACGCAGTGATGATGCAGTGTTAATGCAGTAATGATGCTATGATGATGCAGTGAGGATGCAGTGATGATGCAGTGATGATGCAGTGATGATGGTGTGACGATGCAGTGAGGATGCTGTGATGATGCAGTAATGAGGCAGTGATGATGCTGTGAAGACGTTCTGATGATGCTGTGATGCTGCAGTGATGATGCAGTGATGATGCTGTGATGATGCTGTGATGATGCAGTGATGATGCAGTGATGATGGTATGATGATGCAGTGATGATGCTTTGATGATGCAGTGATGATGCAGTGATGACACAGTGA